>CM050519.1:65616777-66269590 GCA_027563665.1 Antrozous pallidus | reverse complement strand
TTTAATAATATATATTATTTTTTATTAGTAAGAACTAATAAGATAATGGTTTCAACTTGATAGATACAATAGTTCAAGAAATGTGATTCAAATTAATAATCCACAGAATAAAAGAATTCTGAGAAAGAGAGTGAGAGAAGGTTATTGGTAAAAAGTGGACATAGAATAGATACCATCCCACCTTTATGTTCTTTACTTTAAAATAAATATTATCAAATTATTATAGGTGTCTTCCTCCTTTCAAAAATTTGGAGAGAGTGAGGATGGAAAGTAATTGCTGGAGAAAACAGATAAGACCTTCTGATGCATCTGCAAAGCATTATACCCAAAAGAAGGACACACAGTTGCATATTGCCAACATGTCTTAGCAGCTGTATTAAAAAGTTTTGCAGTCAGTAGAATAAACTTGGGTGACCATTAAATGAGTTTGCCTGCTTTTAAAAATTTTCAAAGTCTAGCTATTGCTTCATGATGGAGAAGTGAGGAATTAATGCCAATGGTATTTCTTTCAACCAGTTTCCATCAAAGATGATGTGAAACAGATCTGTGCTTTGTATTTCCCTAAGAAGTTCTGCCAAAGCGAGGCAGCTGCACCATAGCTATTAAGCCAGCTTTTTAAAGATATTGGTACGACATGCTGGCAACAGAGCACAGTGGGAAGACCTTGGTGTTTGGAGTCAGAACAATCACCTGTGTGAGCAGGTCACTAAACTTGAGCAGGTCAGTAAACTTGACCTCAGTATTGGTGACCATTGAATAAGAGAATCTAAATTGAAGAGCTGCAATATAATTGGGGGAGGGGCAATATAGTATGAAGAAAATAGTATCAGATGCAGAAAAACTCACATTGGTGTGCATTCTTCACCTCTCCTCCATCTCCAGCACTAACTATATCACCTAATTCCATGAGATTGATAAAGTGCTAAAGTTTCTGAGAAATCTTTTTCTTATCTTTAAAGTGAGAATAATAAGATCTATTCCCTTGGGTTACAAAGATGAAAAAGAGGACATGGAAAAGCTCCTAGAAAAGTGACAGGCATGTAGTATAGTTTCTGTATAAATATTTTTCTCACCTTATGGGGAGAGATGTTAATCTTCCTGTGTGATTGTTTGCTACTGCTTCTAAAATAAATTACCACAAATTTAATGACTTGAAAATGTATTGTCTCACAGTTTTGGAAGTTAGAATTCTAAAATAATTGACCTCACTGGATTAAATCCAAAGTGTCAACAGGACTGCATTTTTTCTTGAGGCTCTGGGAGAAAAATTAATTTATTTGTCTTTTCTAGCTTCTAAGGTTTCTCATATTTCTTATCTTATGGCTTCATTTCTCCATCTTAAAAGCCAGGGACATGGAGCCAAGACCTTTTCACACTGCCATCTCTGACTCTTCTTCTGCTTCTATTTTCCACACTCTATAAGGACCCTTGGGATTGATTGCATTGCTCCCTCTGGGATAATCTAGGATAATGTCCCCATCTCAAGGTCAACTTGACTAACACACTTAATTCCATATATAACCTCAATTCTCCTTTCCCACATAACCTGACATATTCAAAGATCTTAGGATTAGCACTTGGACATATTTTGGGGGCCAGAATTTTGCCTATTGTTTACTGTGAAAAAAAATACACACACAAAACAAGACAGAAGTCTTCATGTGAAAGATGTCTTTTGAGTTTGCTTGAGTAGCATCACGTATAATTTGGAGGAAGAAGGAAAGAGCAGATCAACCTGAAGAGATAATAGCATGAAGGCATGGAAACATAAAGAGTTCCAGGACATTCTCTGAAAATTGTTGAGGTTTTATATGATAGACCAGAGTGCATAATACCTAGACACACTGAAAACAATATTGGTAGGAGGAGAAAGAACATTTAGTATATGATAAAAGTTTTTCCATATAGAGAAATGGATAATGAAGTGTAAGTTAGAGATAAAAAGACAAGTCTTGACAATGATGTTAGAAATAAATTGGAGTTGGAAGCATTTGGAAGAGGTTTACATGTTCAGAGTTTATTAAAATAGACCAAGAAAGAAGAGAATAGGAGTAGAGGAAATGGAAATGTATTTGTTTGCAGAGATGGAATGGATATAATCTGTGACTTTCAGTGGAAGTAAGAAATGGAGGAGAAGATTGAACCCAAGACACAGCTGATATTTTTAGTGAACCTACAAAATGTGTGAGATAATTCATAATAGAAAAGGAGGAGGAACACATTTTGAAAGTGTCAGTACAACAGTGTGAAGATTCCCAGACAAGGACAGGTAGAGAAGGATATGGGAGAGATAAATGGTGACAAAAGGAGACTTGACTTGGTGTGGTAAACAGGCAATGCAATGCACAGATGACGTATTATAGAGTTGCATACCTTTATATATTTTATTAATCAATGTCACCACCAATAAATTCAATAGAAAAAAGCACAAGGGAAAAAAAGTTGCTAAGATCTTAAAAGTTCTCATCACAAATAAATTAAATACATAAGGTGATGGACTTGTTAACTAAGTCTATTGTATAATCATTTTACAATATGCATATTTTTCAAATTATTATGTTGTGCCCCTTACACTTACATGATGGTATTTGTTAATTATAACTCAAAAAAATTAGAAGAAAAAGAAATTGCCAGTAAAGAAAGTTAAAAAAAAAAAAAAAAGCATGTGTGTAGAATCTGAGTGGATTTTACAGGTGGGTATGATAATATTATTACTAAAACATACAGCTATGATTTTGAAAGATTCTTTTTAATCATTTGGTTCATGGTACCCTACTCTGTTCTTTCACTCAAATTAAAGCCATACTTCATGATGCCACTAGTAGGATCTGACACCGATCTCTGCTCAGCCATCCTTTTTAAATACTTTTAATGGTTTTTCTTGACTCAAATAATTAAATCCAAACTTTTTAACCTGACATAAATACTACTTCTTGATCTTCTTTCAGAAGAATGCGACCCATTTTTATGAAACCAAAAATTGATGTTTTTTTAATCTCCCCTTATTCCCAAGGGTATTTTTTCATTGATTTTTTAAAGAGAGCAGAAAAGAGGAGGAAAGATAAAGAGAAATATTGATATGAGAGAAACATGTCAATTGGTTGCCTCCTCCACAGCCCTGACCAGTGCCCCAGTCTGGAGAGGACCCTGCAACTGAAATATATGCCTTTGACTGGAATTACACCTGGACCCTTAGGTCCTCAGACCTACCCTCTATCCATGGATCCAAAACAGCTAGGGCAAAAGCTGATTTTTGTATAAAGAAATAGGTGGGGTTAGATTAAAGAAAGAAATACAAAGACTTATGGGATTGATGTACAAAATTCTGTTTTTCCTATGATGCAAGGATTTATAGATAAAATGAAAGACTCTTTCTCAACTACAAAATTATGTCACTGTGCTACTTATAGCAAATGCTTGTATATGTCTTTGATTTTTCTAGTCCTCTGATCCTCCTAAATGAGCGTGAATGAAAAAATCATCTAAAACAAATCACCAGATTTACTTTCATATTGTGCAGGCATGAGATAGCAATGTGTTTTCACTCAGTCCATGATCAGATGTAATATGCATTTGTGAAATGTTGTGCCTAAGTTGAATAGCAGCAAGCCTGAAAAACCAAATGATTCTTATCATCTCATTGCCTTTGTGAATGCATTGGTTGGGTAGCTTTGGTTTGGTTTTAGATAAAAGACATGGATTTTGGTGATCTTTAAAAAGTACTTAGAAACTATTTTTTCTGCTCTAATTTTTTTTATGAAATATCATTCATGACCTAAAGACCTTAACAATAAAAAAGAGAGAGTAAGAGGAAAAGAAATTGAAGAGCTTCACCTTGATAAGATTTTATCAGCAAACAGGGCAGAAGTATGACAATATCTGACATGTAATCTTATCTTTCTTGTCAGTTACATGCAGTATAAAAATAGAGGTACAATAGAGATATTGAGCCAGCCTGATCAAAGATTTTAAAAACATTACTTGTAGGCTATTTAAACCCTTTTCTTTCCTGGTTTTATTTTAGAAACCTAGTTCAGTTTTAGACATAATAAGTATATTTGGAAAACTAAAACAGTACATATCAAAACCAATGAAACACCCCTGGCCAGGGGGCTCAGTTGGTTGGAGCATTGTCTCATACACTAAAATGTTGCGGGTTCAATTGCTAATCAGAGCACATACCTGGGTTGTGGGTTTGATCCTAGGTCAGAGTGCATTTTGGAGGCAACCAATCCATGTCTCTCTCACATCAATATTCCTCTCTCTCTCTCTTTCTCTCTCTCTCTCTCTCTCTGTCTGTCTCTCTCTCTCTCTCTCTTCATTTCTCTCTCTATAAAAACTAATAAACATGTCCTCTGATAAAGATAAAAACAAAACAAAACAGTGAAACAAAGTGGTTTGTTAAACCTCTAATTCATCTTTATGAGAGCATTTAAGGAAAAGCTAATTAGCTAATTCCTATGCTTTTAAAAATGCATAAATTCATTATTGATACATTCATTCTTCAGCATATTTTTCCTGGCTTGTACCTTGATCTTTTTAGCATACTCATTTAATTGATCATTTAATATTTAATAACAACACACATTAATGTTGGTTTATAATAAAATCACAACTTGTGGTTGTCAGAATGTGTTTGCATCTTGTGTTTTAATTGATACAAAATATATCTACAAGAAACTTGTAAACATAATTATAGAAAACGCACTATTTCAAAACATAATATGAAAACAAAATAACTTTATTATTCTCCCCAAATAAAATACATTGACTACTGAAATAATCCTGAAATTATGATAATTCTTAAATTTTAACATCTAATGGATTACAAGAGTATAAACAGCTTGCTTGTTACTTTTTTCCATTACATTAATTAACCTTGAGCTTGAATTTACTTTAAATTCAGTGGAATCTTTTCAAAAAATGAGGAATAGATGTACAATATCCATTGATGAAGAAATAAATGCAGATATTTTGCATAGAACACAACTGTATTATGAAGTGCCCACTTTTGATCAAAGATTCAGTTAGGAATAGGCAGCCACAGAATTAAGTAATTTTCATTATTCAAATTTAAAGAGTAAATATGGGAGTATTGTATTAGATTCCTGGGGCTACCATAACAAAGTGCCACAGACAGAGTGACTTAAACAATAGAAGTTATACTTTCTGGAAGCTAGTTGTCCAAGATCAAGGTGTTGGCCGAGTTGATTCCTTCTGAGGCTATGAGAGAGAATCTGTTCCAGGCTCTCACTTTTATTATTTTTAAAATATATTTTTATTGGTTTCAGAGAGGAAGGGAGAGATAGAAACAGTAATGATGAGAGAGAATCATTGATTAGCTCTCTTCCACATGCCACACACTGGGAATCGAACCTGAGTGGGAAACAAACCATGACCTCCTGGTTCAGAGGTTGACACTCAACCATTAAGCCATACCAACTGGGCCAAGCTCTCACATTTACCTTCTGGTGGTTTGCTGGTGATACTTGGAATTTCTTGGTTTATAGGTGCATCATCTGTATCTCTGCTTTGATCTTCATATAGCCTTCTCCCTGTGTGCTTGTCTATATAAGTTTCCCTTATTTGTAAGAACCCTAAATGTATCAGGGGAGGGCCCACCCTACTTACTTAATTTTAAATGATCATTATCAAACACTTTTTTCCAAATATAACCACATTTGGAGGTACTGGAGTTAGATGTGCAATAACTTTCAGAAGGCAGGCTGAATTAAATCCATACAACTATCCTAAATGTTTAAATCATCATATCAAGAGAAATTCTAAAAAAATAAATTGTGAAGCATTAGTGTTCCTGTGATATAAATTAAGTGTTTCATTATAAAGATTTTGTTCTCTTTGGGAATCTTTCCCCATGTATTAGAGTAAATTTTACATTGTTCCTAGTTTATAAACTGAATATATGCTCACACTAAAGTCTAATTAGACTTGGATTTTAATGCGATTTTAGAGTGAAGTAATTTTACCACTATAAGGTCATAATTTCTGGAAGGAATTTTTTGAGATTAAAGTATAGCAAATCTGTGTTTTTTTTATTATATTCCTGCACCATAATTCATAAAAATGTAATTTAACAATTATGTTAAATTATATACATTACAAAATCTAAAAATAAGAACAAAATATTATTCACTGTTTTATATGGGGACACTGTTATGAATGGATTAAGATTTTAAGTATTAGACTAGCAGAATCAGGCATATTTAAAAAAAAACTTTCCTAAAACAACTTCTGCTCTTTGAGAACTCCCCCAGGAAAAGAGTGTTAACTGGAGAAGGTGAATCAAGACTCCCATTAGCTCCCATTCCAAAAATACCCCCAAAATGCTATAAAGCATAGGAATGCTATAAAACACTATAGAAGATAATGGTGATAGACTGAAACATTTCTTATATCCCAAACTAAACAAACAAAATATAAACTTATCCTTAATTCACTTAGTAATTTGTTCAGGATAAAGTTACTTGTTTAAAAATCTACATCCTTAAAGGGTTGACAGTAAAAGTGTCCTTTCATATAACCTAGAGAGAAGATATATAAAAATTGAGTCTTGGCAAAGGTTTCTTTCTAAGATTTAAGTAAAGTCCCCAAAATTGATATATCTATCCACAGAAACAAGGATACATTTTGGAAAAGATTTTCTTTCTTTAAGTATCTGTAAATTATTCTACCTGATATATAAATGTCCCTAGCAGATTTGTCCCTAGGAAGGTATTTCTCTCCTCTTTCTCTCTCTCTCACTTTCTCTCCCCATCTTTCTCTCTCTCTCTCTCTCTCTCTCTCTCTCTCTCTCTCTCTCTCTCTCTCTCTCTCTCTCTTTCTCTCTCTCCCTCTCTCTCTCTCCCTCTTTCTCTCCCCCCTTGTGTGTGTGTGTGTGTGTGAGTGTTTGTGTGTGTGTGTGTGTGTGTGTGTTTGTGAGTGTTTGTGTGTGTGTGTGTGTGTGTGTGTGTGTGTGTGTGTGTGAGTGTGTGTGTGTGTTCAGTGGTTCGTCCTGGCAGGAAGAAGGAGAAAGCAAGCTTACTCTGGACAAAGTTATGGGATTTGGAGCTCTAACTCCACAATCTACTGCCCTCACACCAAACAACAACATATGGTGTTTGTTCATCACTAAATCATGACTGTCATTCTGAAGACAGAAGTCCTCCCAGCAGCATTCACTAGGCACCATGCATGGAAGACACAGACTTGAGAATTATACCCTGAAGAAGTTCAAAGTAGAGTCTGAAAACAGATGAATTTCTTTGGGCAAAAGATGTGTCAACCTATTTTAATGGATGAAGATTTTTTAAGACCCAGTTAGAGGATGGCTAGACCTTTGAAGAAAGCAGTGAGCTAAGGCAGGGAAGCTAGTTTGGGGCAGCTAGGTACAAGTTCCTGCCTTATCTTAATAGATTAACTTGAATTCTAGAGATTTTAAAATTAAAATGTTATGTTCATAGAGTGATGCCCCCCCTGGAGATTTAATCTGCTTCATCATTCTGTTTCTCTTCAAAAGTCACCATGACATAAAATCACAGCGGAAACACTGAGGATGTATTAATAGCCCCACCCACTGTACCATATATCCTTCAGTCTACCACCTATACATTTGTGCAGTTTGAATGATAATTACTCATAATAACTCAGTCATTATTGAATTATATTCCCAAAAATGTATGTGCCATCCTATATAATAAAAGCCTAATATGCTAAGTGTCTGCTCGTCTGGTGACTGGTCGACTGTTCAACCAATAAAAAAAAATATGCTAATGATATGCTAAGGCCACTCAATTGCTCACTATACTGTGCACTGACCGCCAGGAGGCCAACAGTCAACTGGTCAACCAGTCGGTATGACATGCACTGATCACCAGTTGCAGACAGTCTACTGGTTGACCAGTCACTCTGATATGCACTGACTACCAGAGGCAAACACTCCAACCAACCAGTAGGTTAGCTTGCTGCTGGGGTCTAGCTTATCAGGACTGAGGAAGTTGGGCCTGACATGCCCTAGAGTCCTCCTGTGGTCCTTCCCTGGCCCCAATCATGCATTGGTGTGGTCCCTCAGCCTGGCCTGCACTCTCTTGCAATCCTGGATGCCTTGGGGGATGTCAGAGAGCTGGTTTCATCTTGATCTCGCAGGCCACTCCCCTTGGGAGGGCACCAGACACAGGGATTACAGCTGGAGAGCAGTGCTGTGGCAGCATGAACTTCTCCTGATCATTACTGATTGGGCTCAAGCCCACAGAAGGCACAGTGTGACCAGTATGAGCAGGAGAGGCAGATAGGTGCAGCAGGCGGCATTGGACTGCAAGTTTTGGCCTGATCCCCGCAGGCCACCCTGAGTGACCCCACCTGTACACAAATTCATGCACTGGGTCTCTAGCTTACTAGTATAAGAGCAGCTTCCCTGGGGTGGTGGCCAAGCTAGGGGAAATTTTAATAAAAGATGGTTATAGGCACTTAGGGATTTGAGAAATAAAAAATAAAAAAATTTAGACATCTGATGAAGAAAGAGTGCTTATGCTTCTCAATCTCTAGGGAAAAAATCCATGGAATTAATGGAAACCAGCCAACCTCACTGACTGGTTTGCCCTTGAAGATGGGGATAACCATTAGCCCAGGGGACTAATGGACCATTAGATGACATTTTCAAATACCCAGAAAAGACTGTCTTAAGAGAGGCCAGATACTAAAGAATTAGGATTGAACCCAGACAGAAATCACAGCTGAAAGGCCATGGGTTAGAGAACCAGAATGGTGGGTGGCCTGATTCCAATACAGCTCCATAGTCATTTGGGGGTGGAGTTGGTGTACCTATTCCTCACCGCTCTCTCTTTTGATTCCATATAACCCAGGGTTCTTATATAGTTAGATGAAGAAGAGGGAACACTTCAAGATAGACATCCTTGATTTCTTAGCTAAGAAGGCAAATTACATTCTATTTCACTAATAAAATTTAAAAAAATAATAAATAATCTTGTATAAATTAATATTTTTCATTATGATGTGAGAAAACATACCTGCTTAATATAATTCCCTGCTCTTAAAACTTGATTAGGAATGCTTCACAAAAAGAATTCAGGTTAGAAATATAAACTGAATTTCAGAAGAAGTAAAGGGAGAGCGTGAATTTTTTCTAATAAAGCTACTCCCCACATACATCTGTGTCTTTAGGACATATTCTGAAACCATGTGTACGTGGTTTCTGCTTACATGCCATTGGCCAGGATATTCTCAAGGCCTTTTTGGTTGTAAGGAAGCTGAGAAATACAAATGTAATTCAAGGCTGCCATATGCTGAGGTCTTATATAGATCTATCACAATACAGGAAAGAGAGGCCCAAAAGGAGGGCAGCCAGCAATCTGTCCCAAGTTTATAAACTAAGATGTGTGTATAGACGCATCACCCAAATAAAGCCTTCAATATGTCTTGCAAATGTTATAACATCTACTAACAGTGATGGTTTCCAGGCATTGCTGGACTGGACAAGTGTCTCTATCTTCAGAAGATGCTATTTGGGGCATTTTATTAGATATCACTAATGTTAAACATAAACTGTTCAATTTTTAAAAAAATGATTTTTAAAAGTTATATTCTGTAATAAAAATTGAGCATATTGTGAGAGGCAAAGGGCTGAACATATTGCAAAGGGAAAGAATTCCCTTTAGCAGGAGGTTTGGATAGTGGGGCTTCATTACACATCCTTAAGAGAAGTGTAATGGACAGCTTTTGAAGTGAAAACAGATACTGTTAAGAATATGATTGCAAAGTGCAAAGCATAAATTGTGGGACAGAAAGACAAGCCTCCTTCATTTTCTATATTAAAGCATTAGAGACAGAATTATCATTGCTAAATCTCTGGGGAGTAATTTGATCAACACTCAGCTGTGACCTTTTCTATCTGAAATAGATGGTATGTTTGCTTTATTTCTTCTAGACTGTTAGTGAAGAAGGCACACTTGTGCTATATTCATAATATGATGAGACCTATTTGAGGCTGTTTCCTCAACATCAAATATAATGCATATTTCATTATGAATCCATTCTTATCCATTAAAATGCCATTTTAAATGATGTATCAGCAAATGTATTCAGGATAATTGTATTCCAGTAGGAGGTAATTTATAGCACTAAATGGTATAGGCTTAAGTAGCTAGCACTGGAAAAATGAGACTTGTGAGGAATACATCAACATTTCTATATAGTATTATTACTCAAATAGGTAAAATGCATTATTCAATTAGTAGCTTTCATATAATTTCAGCAACATCAGAAAAGTTGCTTTTTAATAAGTCTAGGAATATGAAAACAACATGTAGAAAATCTTTGGGTAAATTAACCTTTCTATTTATTTCTGAGGGGTTTATTTCCCTTCAACATGTTTCTTTTTTGCCTATGATTAGTTATTAAAGCAACAAAAATCAAAGAAAAATAACATTTATAACTTTTCATTTTTTTCCCACATATCCGCATAGTAAATCATATGGTACAATTGATATTGCTTGAAAACTGGTTGTCTGTGTAACCAAAGAGAGCTGGCTAGCCTATTTCTATAAGAAGCCAAACAGCTCACAAATCTTTTTTTGGTTTGTTTGTTTTATATATAATTGTTTATGGTAGAGCTATATGGCCACTATCAAAATCCAAATTAAAGTGTCAAATATTGTATAAGTTTTATTGTTCTTCAATTATATTTTCATGAATATTGTCTCTGGTAACTTGAATTTTCCAAATCATTGTTTGTTTAAACTAATATTATAGTTGCTTCATATATAAATCATAGTATGCACTCTGTAGATAGCCTATCTAATAAAAGAATAATATGCAAATTGACTGTCACTCCAACACACAAAATGGCTGCCCTCATGTGGACAAAGATGGCTGTCCCCATATGGACACAAAATGGCCACCACAAGATATCCAGCAGGAGAAGCCAGTTGTGAGTGATCAGGCCAGCAGGGGAGGGCAGTTGGGAGGGACCAGGCCTGCAAGGAGGGCAGTTGGGCACAATCAAGCCTGCAGGAGAAGGCAGTTAGTGGTGACCAGGGTGGCAGAGGATGGAAGTTGTGGGTGACTGGGCCTGCAGGGGATGGCAGTTAGGGCAATCAGGATGGCAGGGGAGCAGTTAGGCATTAATCAGGCTGGTAGGTAAATGGTTAGGGGGTGGTCAGGCTGGCAGGCAGAAGCAGTTAGGGACAATCAGGAAGGTAGGCAGGTGAGCAGTTGGGAGAAGGCAGTCCTGGATTGTGAGAGGGATGTCTGACTACCCATTTAGGCCTGATACTACCAGGGGGTCCTAGATTGGAAAGGGTGCAGGCTGGGCTGAGGGAAACCCCCCCATGCATGAATTTCATGCACTGTGCCTCTAGTGATTCCGTAAAAGTTTAGTTATGTTGAAAATGAACTTAAAAAATTAAAAGCAACAAACATATTAATAATAAATGCTTCTAGATATATAACATAAATTAATCTACAGTGCAAGAAATACTAAAGAGCAAAATATAAAATAATCTAAATTATGAACCATCTTACAATTATTAATATCCACAAAAGGAAAGGAAGTGCAGTTAAAAAATTTGAACTTCTTTCCTAGTTGGTGCTGTAAAAACAGCCTTGATGCTGGATGCTTGTCCATTTTATATTAATTTCAGAAAAGGCTCATAGTTTGTTGAAAACTCATAAACTATGCATGGAAAAATGTTGGGTATGTTGTGCTTGTTTTCTTCATTACTGTCCCTCAAGAACAGTCATTTTACTTTACTTAAAGGTCATTCATATTTTGAAAGGGCAACATGGATGCTGAAATATCTACCATAATGCAAATATTATTGAGAAAATAGAGAAATGATACCATCAAAAGGTTTTCAATGGAGATCAAACTGGCCAGAATTCTCTGTTGAATAAAAATGACTAATGGAAATAAAAAGAGAATAGTCTTGGTTTCAATGTTTTGAAAGACTGAAAGTAATGCCTATTTTGAAGACAAGCATATGGGGAGAGGGCTCTCATGCCTAAGCTGCTTCTAGTTATGTGTGTTTTAGGAAGCAGTGAAATAGGTATACTGACTTTTGGAATTTTACCTCTATCTCAATGGTGTCTGCATATTGGATAGTTTTCCATATATGTAGTATATACATTCCTGATTTCATTGTGATTATCTTTGGGAGGCAATAACCACATTTCTTCTGAAAAAAAATTGTGTCATTACAATGAGAAGGAATTATATCCTAGTTGCTCTTTCAAGTATAGTCACTGATCCTGAACCAAAATAATTGGTCTAAGATCAATAATGACAAGGGAACTGCATTTTTGAATTAGAACTAGCAATTGCTAACGAAACAATTTCATGGCCTTTATTGACTTGCGAAGTACAATGAACCCTTAATAATTATTTGAATAAACTTCTTCATATATGTGCAGTTATTTTTATAAACAATCATCTCTCCCTGCCCCCACTTACTTCTAGATGACCTTTTAATTAAACTGATTGAGCATATAATAACTGAAAGCAGTGCTGGGCTTTCTGAAAAAGATAATATTTAAAAAAGCATTTTAAGACAACCTAGTACATTTAACAAAATTCTGCATACTTTTTCATTTAATATATTAGTATTTCAGCAAATGTATTTATCATTCTATATTTTAAATTTCAAATGAAAAGGCTACTTTGTATTTCTTTCTGAAGCAGAAAAACTAGTTAACTTTTACATTTATTTCTTAATATTTTATATTTAATACTATTAAAATACCCTTATTTAGGCTAGTCAATTGAAGAAATAAAAACTGTCACTGAGAACTTAAAACTAATTACTTTTTAGAAATTGCACATTGATAGAGATTGAATAGATATATCTTAGTTTTCAATATCAATGCCAAGAAACATTGCAAAGTTTTGAGACAGCTGCTCCCTCCATTTATCCAAGTTGTCATGTAATTAATTGGATGAATATATAAATGGAAATTGGAGCACAACACCCACATTGTAGCAGACGGTACATACTTCCTTCGTTCTGAGAATATCTGTACTTATTTTATTGTATTTAGATTTGTATATCTATTAGAAGCAGAATGCAAAAATGGTTATGAGCAAGAACATTAGAGTAAGGCTGACTTGTGTTTGAATTACCCATCTTTTATTATTTATTTTCATTCAATAAATGTTTACTGAGTACCTACTATGAGCTAGGCATTCTGCAATGTGCTAGGAAAAAAGCATAAAGAAACAAACTAAATCTTTGTTCTCATATAATTTATAGTGTCATGAGGAAAAGAAGGAAAAAAATAAAATATATTCATTTTAAACATAATTATGATAGTAAAAAGTATTAAGGCTGAAAAATAAGTCCAAAGAGGTCAGAAATGATGGACTATATTTGTTTCACTAGATGCTCAGGTCTTACTTATTAAATGTCTCTAAAAGAACAAACAAAAGTCTTGAAGGAAACAAAGGATTCATCAATGGGAATAGTGTACTAGACAAAGGAAAATGCATATGCCGCAGTTCAGAGGTCAATAAGGGTGTGCCATGCCCATAGAGCAGGGAAACCAGTATAGCTCATGGGTTGGGAGAGAGGAGAGGCAGAGCTAAGAACCTTTACATTCTCCTAGGGTAGGATATAGATTAGCATTTTATTTTATCATGGAAATATTCAAGTAGGGTAATCACACAGCTTAATTTATTAAAAAAGAAAAAAAAAGTGATGCTGCGTAGGAACAAGAGTATAAACAAGCAATGGGATCAGTTGGAAATCTCTTCTGATTCAGACAAGAGATGATGAACATAGTGAGAGCTGATGAGCAGGAAATTGGTTTAAAATATATTTGAGAATGCAGCTGATAAAATGTAAATTTAACTTTAATTATTAAAAAGATAGGTTAATTTTGTCATTGGCTGGAGAAACTGAGTAAATCTTTTTACAGGTATTGGCGTGTTTACTTACTAAGTGTATGCCCTTTAACTTTCATAAAACTTGTCCTTATCTGAAAGAAATGGAAGCAAAGGTACCTTCTTCACTGGGTTTGTCAATATTAACTCAGATAATATATGCAGGACATTAATTAGAGATTCTGGCACAGAACAATCATCTAATTCAGGGTAGGTATCATTATTTAAAGTAATTATTATAAAGTATCATACCATCATTTTTTAAAATATATTGTATTGTTTTTTTTACAGAGAGGAAGGGAGAGGGGTAGAAAGTTAGAAACATTGATGAGAGAGAAACTTCAATCAACTGCCTCCTGCACACCCCCTAATGGGGATATGCCTACAACTAAGGTAATGCCCTTGACCAGAATTGCACCTGGGACCTTTGAGTCCATAGGCTGATGCTCTATCCACTGAGCCAAACCAGTTAGGGCACATACCATCATTTTTAATTTGGCTCTTCTCATTTGAAATTTTGTTTTGTTTCACTTTGTTTCTGTCTATCTCTCTAACAGGTTCTCTGTATCATTCCTCTCATGATGAGAAGAAAACTTTGCCTACAGATAAATTCAGGGAAATTTTCAGGACTGAATTTCTATACGCACACACATAGTATAATGCAATATCCTAAGAGCAGTTAAATGTCAAAACATCAGAAAACAGATTTAGCAATCTTCTCTTTTGAACCACAGGTTTCCTTTGTATTTACCACTACTATTCACTAACTTTTGTTTGGCACTGTGCATTTGAAAGTGCTCTAAAATCTACCTAATAAAAGAGTAGCATGCTAATTGACCATACCTTTGTGATACCTACCAGCCAATCAGAAGTGGTTATGCAAATTAACCAACAAAAACGATGATTAATTTGCATATGCAGGCACCTCGTGGCCAGGGTCAGGTGGCTCCAGGCCAGAGTGGAAAGGTAGCACCAGGTCCAGAGTGGAAAGGTGGTGCAGGCAGCCAGGGAAAGGAAGGCCCATTCTTGCACAAATCTTCATTCATCAGGCTTCTAGTATAGAATAATTCTCAGACTATTCCTATAAGAGGCATTCCTACATAATAAAAGGCTAATATGCAAATCAATCCATCATTTTTTAAAATATATTTTTTTAAAATCATACCATCAATCAAATGGCTGAACAACCTGTCACTATGATGCACACTGACCACCATGGGGCAGATGCTCAACACAGGAGCTGCCCCCTGGTGGTCAGTGCACAGCCACAGGGGAGGCACCACTCAGCCAGAAGCCCTGAGCCAGGCTTACTGCTTGGAGACTGCAGCTGCAGTGGCTGGAGCCTCTCCTGCCTCCATGGCAGTATTAAATGTCCAACTGCCAGCTTAGGCCCGCTCCTAAGCAGGCAGTCAGACATCCCCTGAAGGCTCCCAGACTTTGTGCAATGAGCCTCTAGTTTTAATATAACAATACATATGCAAATATAAATAAAATAAAGAAACAAACAAAACCCGAGGGTGAGAGAATGGAAAGTACCCACAGTTTATCCTATGGGAAGAATAAAGTATAATTAGTCTCAGACCTCATATGTGCAAACCCTGGTTAAAGTATCTTCTCACTACAAATGCTAAGCTCTCCCCACTTTCTGTTCACTTCCTCCAGAATGGCATAACTGCTCTCGACCTGGAATAATGAAGACAATCTCATAAAATAGAAGACCATCTGGCTTCACTAGATTTGAAGTTATTTTGGAATACAATTCCTCCCCAAGGTAATTGAATTAGTCCAAATATAAAGAACAAAGTAAGCAAAATCTCTCTTCATTATTTTCATCATTTGTGTTTTACCCTAGGGTTTTCTTTTATGTCCTCTATAAAGATTTCTTCAGGTATTAGGTCTCATTTTTTTGCCTTTTTTGAATAAACAAATATATTGTTACCAGAGACTCTTCTTAACATCAAAATTTACATGATGTCATAAATCTTTTATGAGAATCAAATTTAAGTATATTATATTTATATATTTAATTATGTAATCACTTAAATTATTTTTAACATTTTTATTGATTTCAGAGAGGAAGGAAGATTGAGAGATAGATAGAAAGGTCCATAATGAGAGAGAATCATGGATCAGCTTCCTTCTGCAAGCCCCTAGTAGGGATTGAGCCCATAATCTGGGCAACTGCCCTTGACTGGAATCCAACCTGTGACATTTCAGTTTGCAGGTCGACCCTCTATCCACTGAGCCAAACCAGCTAGGGCTTAAATGAATTTTTGAATGTTTTCAATGAGCCAGTCACCACGATGTTCATTTGAAATAAGGTTAATGAGAATGGGTAAATACACAAAACATATTTGTTTATTAAAAGAAACTGAGGCTGACAGAATAAAAAGTATCTATAGGTTTTCAGTAGTTTTTGGGAAGACTAAAGTACCATTAATTTTAGACCTACTAGGTAATAATGCTGGTTAAAATATCTCCTCATTTACAAATGCTGTATACTCACTCCCCTGGGAATTATAAGTGTTAATCTTGTCCTCCAAAATTCCTAATTTATAGAAAATTATATTCTCCTATTCAACAGGTGAGGGCACCTTTGTCTTAATTCTGGCCAATATTTGAGTTTCATAAGGAAACCTTGACTTGATCACAAATTATTGGTTTTTAAGCATCCCTTCTCTTCTTCTTAGTGTTGTCTAGGTTTAAATGGCTCACCAGATGTCTTGTAAATACCCAAAGGGTGGAGGCTGGATTTCCACCATCTGGAAATGGTCCTTTGTAATAGTGCAACAATGCCATCTCCCCTTTCCCTCTAATCATATTAAAAGCCAATCTCAGCAGCTGGATGTTCAATTATTCAGACTTCATAAGTACTCTTTAATTATCACTATGCACCATTATTTAACCCAATAAACCACAAAATTGTGTTACTTAGCAATAGTTATAACTGAAATACTTGCATTATTTATTTTATCTTCAGGACTTTTAAATATACATTTAAAAATAATTTAAAGACATCAAATGAGCTAGGCAAAAATTTTCTTTCTTAAAATTATTTTCAAAGAAAAAATAGTTATTAAAGACTTTACTTATTATTACTAGATCATTTTAAATATTTCTTTAACTAATTATTAAGTATCATCCCTTCATGATTTAATTTTAAGTACAACTTTGCATGAAGTTTTGTACAATAGTTCTATTGTTTGATTATGTAATTACCCATGATGACCCTCCAATAGGATTTCACTAAGAATAAAAATCTACCAGTAGCTAGAAATTATAGATCTTTTTTTAGCTGCATCTTTTTAGAATATTTTTTTCTTTTACATGTATATATCTACTGTGAAATATTCACACCCCCTGGCTGGGACATCTATTGAGCAATGGATGACAGGAGCCAGTGTGTATGGCCTGCTCTTTCACGTTTGGGGTAAAAACTTCTAGGATACAATGTTTCTTAGAGAGTCCCCATGAATCTGAGACCTTGGTGTCCACAGTAGGAATCAGCTCAATAATAGCCTTTTTTTAAAAAAAAAAAAGCTGTTTTTTTCTTTTTTTGTTTTTCATTTTCAGTATGCCACTCTTTTCTCATGAGATTTTTTAAAAATAAAAAATACACATACAATTCCTAGCATTACCTCTACACCTGGATAGAAACAAACATAAGGCAGCTGGTGCAATGAGTTACCCTAGGTGAAGAGTGGAAGAAGTATTACTGAAATTGGAGTACTGTACTCAAAGTTCCAACAGCTGTATGGGTCCCCTGTTGGTGGTAAGAGGGTGGAGATCCCTCTGACAGGTAGTAAATCAAAATTACAAGTTTCTTGCCTACGTTGGCTTGAGGTGAGTCAAAGTGGGAGTTGAAATATTGGCTTAGGTAATAAAGGGGGCAATAATAAATGTAAGGACAGCAGGATGAGCTGACTTTTGAATGGCTTTAAAACCTTGACAATAGAAAATAACATACTTAATTGAGCTAACATTTAAAGCACTTTATAAAAATCAGAAACCTCCCTGACATTGTTTAAAAAAAAAAAGGCAAAAACAAACAAACAAACAAAAACACACACATACACAAAACACCCTAATTTTCTGCAGCCACATGTCAGATGGTGCCGAAAATAAGTCCTCAAATTTAATTGTAAGGATTACAGATATATAAATAGAGTAAATGCAGCACTTCATAGATATTCTTTGCTAAATCAATGACCCTTAAAAGGTAACACTGGAGCCACGAGACCTGTAATGGGGACATTTCTTAGAATCTTTAATTGTGACCCATTGTCATCTATATCCTTCAAGCTTGGAGAAGTAGCTCCCTTCCTGTTAGTGGAAGAGAATATCCTTTACTTAGATGATGAACATGTGAAGATATGTTCTGAGACAGATGACTCACAAAATGATCTTTGTTCTTCAAAGTCTGTCCCATTACCCCTCATTGCCACTAAACCAAGCATTGGCAAACTTTTTCTGTAAACAACAAAATAATAATGATTTTGGCTTTGTGGATGAATAAAAAAATGAAATAATTATGTAAGAATATATGTAGCCATTTTAAAATGTTAAATATTCTTTTAGGTCACAAGACATATAAACAGGAAGCAGGTACAACTCAGCCCCTGTGACATAGTTTGCTGATCATTGATCTCAGCCTATTCTCAACATTTAGAAATTCATCCAAGTTACTTTGATGGCATGAAGATTATTCCTAGGACTCAACTCCAGAGTTTCTGGTTCAGTAGGTTTTAGATGGCCTGAGAATTTGCATTTTTAATAACTTCCCAGGTGTTGCTGATACTACTGATTAGAAAAAATCACTGTACTATACCGATAAAATTATATTTTACATTATTTAGAGCAAAAAAAAGTAGTCCTGATTCTGACAGGAAAAATTCATCCTCAACCTGCTAGATGCAGCTAACATTAACCAGCAAGAACTATGAAAACATGTTTTAGAGTTACTGTTGGGTTGTTGAACAATGGAGGCCAGAACATAATGATGGAAGAAGAATGTGTTGATATGAGAGCACATGGAGTCAATTTACTGACTTAGGCTTTAATATCCTGACCAGGACACCTGGAACAGGTCCTAATAAGCTATTTATATTGTTTTTTGATGCTTAACATGACTGCAACTATGGGAAATGAGGTAGAGAATTTGGAAACATTTTTTGGCACACTATTTGGGAAGGGCTTAGAAGGCAAGAGGGCAGTTATAAGATTTGATCTTTTTTAAAAATATATTTTATTGCCAAAACTGGTTTGGCTCAGTGGATAGAGTGTCGGTCTGTGGACTGAAGAGTCCTGGGTTTGATTCTGGTCAAGGGCATGTACCTTGGTTGCAGGCACATCCCCAATAGGGGGTGTGGAGGAGGCAGCTGATCGACGTTTTTTTCTCATCGATGTTTCTGGCTTTTTATCCCTCTCCCTTCCTCTCTGTAAAAAAATCAATAAAATATATATTTTTTATTTACTGGGGATGTGCTCACAACCAAGGTACATGCCCTTGACCAGAATCGAATCTGAGACTTTTCAAACCACAGGTCAACGCTCTATTCATTGAGCCAAACTGGTTAGGGCAAGTTTTGATCTGTTATATGAGACATCCCACCTACCCCACTCCCTCCCCGGTTGATTATGTTCCAAAGGTATTGTGGTCACTCATTTTACTCTGACAATATGGAACTCAATGGTGAGGAGGCCAGCCATGTCTTTGAGCACTGGCCCAAGTTCATTTAAAGTGAGTCTAATGGGGCTACACACACCTTGCAATCATTTGCCTTGTCCCAACAGACATAATTGAGGCTGATATTCTGAAAGATGATTGGGGAGATACACTTTGCAAACCTATACATTCCTGTTGATTCCATGACTTATGCAGTAACTTAATATAGTTAGCAGACCAAGGGGAAATACCTGAAGCTACCCATCTCCAACCAGGTTTGTTGAGCAGAAAGGATATTGCACCTGAGGAGAAACTGCCAAGATAAAACATCAAAGACTCAAAGTAGTGATCCCCATTGCATACAAGTTCAACAACTTGCTTTGTACCTGCAAATTTAATTCAAATGGGATCACAAAAGACTACTATAAACCTAAGTGGTACCTCAACTGTAAGTCCTATGCTGGATGTCATAACCACACAAATGTTGGCACTTGGTTAGTTCCTAATGAACTGAAAAACAAAACAAAACATGATTTCCAGTCTCTTCATTAAAAAGGACTATTCATTTCATCATGTTCTGCACCTAAGCACAACATGAGCTGTGTGAAGTTTCTCCTATCCTTTTGTGATGTAGACTAGATGTACTCTGAAAGACAGATTATATGAGTGAGGCAAGTACTTTGAATCCAAGAAAATGCTGGGGGAAGAGCATCATATAAATGAAAACCCTATGGATTAGAGTACGGAAAAATCTATAAATCAACATTTTTCAAACCTAGCAGAGCATGCCTCCCCTCAGTAACATTTTGGTAAATACTCTTACTAATATATATATTAGAAAGCTTAGCAACCAGAATGACAGAATGACCGGAATGATTGGTCACTATGATGTGCACTGTGGTGGCCAACTGGCCTGATTAGGGCCCTGATTGCCACCCCCCTCAATTGACCATGGCTCCTCGCCCTTCCTGGCTCCACCCCAATCATCCCCACCCCTTATCAAACATTTTCTATGTTTACATAAGTTTAGATACATAAATGCTTAATATTGTGTTACAATTGCCTGTGGTATTCAGTAAAGTAACATGTTGTAGAGGTTCATAACCTAAGAGCAGTGGGCTATCCCATGTGGCCTACCTGTTTAGTGTGCTATACCATCTAGGTTTGGGAAAGTAAAATCCATGATGTTTGCAAAATGGCGAAATCACCTAACTGTGCATTTCTCAGAACATATACCTGTCATTAAGTGATGAATGATGCAAGGAAAGGCACACTTAATTCACAGGGCAGGGGGAAAATATCACAATGAAATACTTAAGAAGGTAGAGTAAAAA
Organism: Antrozous pallidus; assembly: GCA_027563665.1. NCBI lineage: Eukaryota > Metazoa > Chordata > Mammalia > Chiroptera > Vespertilionidae > Antrozous > Antrozous pallidus. The sequence goes on along the minus strand of CM050519.1, from coordinate 66,248,703 downwards.
AATGTGCATTTTTATTAAGTGATGAAGGGGACTTAAACCATGCAGCTCCATCACATTATGATACCAAATACCTTTAGAAGAGAGCATAGACCTTTAAGCAGAATCATCACATGGTGAAAGTGATGTGTGACAGACCATTCATGGATAGGCATGCAAAAATTGAAAATGTTGACTTTCTTCAGAATTCATTGGCTGTTATTCTATTATATTTAAAAAATTCTTCTTCTGTAGCCATCTAGTAAATATAAGCCAATAAAGCTTCCTTCATAGGCATTCTCACTCTATACTTTTTGCCTCTGCAATCTCATCTACAGCTGGGAATTTGCTTGCCCCTTGTTCACAGATCTCTTACAATGTTTTATCGAGGTCACAACTTTTCACAAATCTCCCAGATCAGTTACCTGTCTTCTTTCTAGAATTTTCCACTTGGATGGTGCCTTAAACATGGCAACAAGCATTGGGAGTTTTCAGCAAATGTAACAGAAATTAAGAATGTGTAGGCTAAACAAGTAAACTTTTTTTTTTCTTTCAGGCAATAGGAGTCCAAGGCCAGGCAGTCCAGTGTCAGGCAATGGGCCAAGGTTCCCGGCTCCTTTTGTGTTGTTCTTAACGTGTGTCTTGTCTTCCCATAGTTAAAAGGAATGCTTCTCCTTCAAGGAAAATGCATCTTTATTTCAAGCAAGAAGAAGAGAAAAGAAGCAGGCAAGGCGTATAGAAGGAACATTGATTACTCTATTAGGAGAATAACGATTTTCCTGAAAGCTCCAGCAGTAGGCTTCAATTTCTATTTCATTGGCTAGAAATACATTACACAGCCACCCCTAGATGTAGTAATGGAGTACAGAAAATTAACTTTTTAGCCTCTGTAGTTCCACCATCCAATATTAGTAAAATAAAGAGTATTAAGGGATTAAAATTCTCTTTTTGTCCTTGGATCCAAATTTGTATCAAACCTTTCCAGACAATTTATCATTTTATACTTAGCTGAAGGCAAATTGGATACTGGGGCCCATTTGTTTATATCCCGAGTGGCTTCCCATTGCTTTTATGTAAGGATCTCATTCATTATGGTAACACTAGAGGCCAAGTGCACAAAATTTGTGCACCGGGGGGTGTCCCTCAGCCCAGCCTGCACCCTCTCCAATCCGGGATCCCTTGAGGGATGTCCCACTGCCCATTTAGGATCGGGCCTAAACGGGCAGTGGGACATCCTTTTCACAAATGAGAACTGTTGGCTCCCAACTGCTTGCCTGCTTGCCTTCCTGATTGCCCCTAACTGCTTTTGCCTGACAGTCTGATCACCTCCTAACCACTCCCCTGCCAGCCTGATTGATGCCTAACTGCAACCCTTCCAGTCTGCCCCCCCCAACTGCTCTCCCTTGCAGGCCTGAGTCCCCCCGCCCCCACAGCTGCCCTTCTCTGGGTCTCCCCCAACTGCCCTTCCGTGCAGGCCTGGTCACACCAAACTGCCCTCCCCTGCAGGCTAGATTGCCCCCAACTGCCCTCCCTTGCAGGCCTAGTGCCTCCCAACTGCCCTTCCCTGCTGGCCATCTTGTGGTGGCCATCTTGTGTCCACATGGGGGCAGGATCTTTGACCACATGAGGGCAGCCATCTTTTGTGTTGCAGCGATGTTCAATTTGCATATTACTTTTATTAGATAGGATGATCTATAATGCTCCTTATGTCTAAATGCTGATATGTTGTTTTTCAGGTCCCTCTGTACATCCCAGACAAGCAGTCTAGTCTGAGTTTCTTGTTCTTTTCTTACTTTGTCTTTGATGGTTTTAAATGTCTTCTTTCAAGAAAATCCTGTCTCCCAACTTTATTTAAGCCCAACCTACCTTTGGATCTTAATTCTATTGTTACAGAGTGGAAAATTGTCCTTATCTTTCTGCTTAGGCAAAATTGTATATCTATTGCTGTGGTGACTTGATCTTTTACTTAATGGTTCATATATATGTTATATTGTCTTTGTATAACCTGTTTCTAATAGTCTATCCAATAATACACATTTATGGAACAAACTTTCTGACAACTCTATTTCTACCATCACTCTAAACTCTTTAATTCACTCTATCGGTTCTCTATCAGGGAGATAAGAGAATTGACAAAAAGTTGTCATCTTAATTATTTGAAGATAAATGATGTTCTGAAAATAGACAGAACCAGGATGAATTAATAAGAAAAAATAAATAAGAAAACTATTGGTTATTTTTATTTATCAATAAAATATAAAATCCTAAACAAAATTCTAGCACATGAAATAATTCTGTATATTCCTTTAATAATAAAAAATGTTAATATTCATTATTTATTCAAAGTAATAAGTATATAGCTTATAAAGGATAAATATCAATATTCATTTTATATTAGTGGATCAACAGAGCATTAAATAGATATGTTTATAGTAGATACCGAAAAGATAACTTCCATGCAGGGAGAAAGTCTTTCTTAGCTACAAAGAAATTTTCTTTCTCATATTAAGAAAAACACCTTTATTGCAAATAAATGGTTGTTAAAATATGAATCAAAATGAATTTATTTTAAAGTATGAAGTCTATCAGAGTTTGTGCCATGTTCTGGAAGTTCATATAAACACAAAAACAAAAAGTACACCAACAACAAAAAATAAAATAAACCTTGGAATTATGCTTTTAAAAAGTGTTATTTAAAGAAAACATGATTGGCAAATAGAAACAAACAAAAAAATGGAAAATTAATTAATTTTTAGAATATGAGGAATTTTATATGAATTAGAAAACATTTATATAGTAGAGTTTTAAAAGGTAAACACACCAAAATGTTAATTATTACTATTTTCATATTGTTTCAATATCAGAAAATAAAATAAATTTATTCTGACATTTGTGTTTTCATATTACTTATATGCTCATAAAGAATGGTTGCTATATAAATTTTCAAGGGAATAGGGAATTGCATTAGTTAAATTTTAGTGACTTGATATATAGAGTGTATATTGGTCTTTATTCTTGTCAAACTCTAAATCACTTCCTGGTTTTAAGTTAGACACTAATGTAGATAAATTAACTCTACTGGGTCACTTGGGTGTCATTTAAAGCAATGCTCTAATCTGGAAAGTGTAGAAAACTGCACAATAAATTTGGACTAATAGAAATGGCAAGTGTACGTTTTTAGTGATGATTTTTTTAAGCTAATGTATCAGAACACCCAAGGTCAAAAGCTTGTAGTCCTTTCCATATTTTAACCTTGAAAGTTGATACTTTATTCTGCATATTTATTCAAATAACTCCAAATCTCTTCGTATTTAACTGCTTTAATATTTTTAAATTGTATCATGGGTGAGAAATCTTACTTTGGGGATGAATTTTATTTTAGAAACTAGAGGCCCAGTACATAGATATTTGTGCACTGGGTAGGGGATTCCTCAGCCTGGCCTGTCCCCTCTCACAGTCTGGGAGCACTCAAGGACCACGACTGACAGCTTCAACTGGCCATCAGGGGAAGGTGCCACCTCCATCATCCCACTGCTGTTGCCACACCTTTGTCTGGAAGGACATATGAAAGATGCCTGGTCTATTTGATCTAATTAGCATATTACTTTTTATTAGATTAGACTAGAGGCCCAATGCATGAAATTTTGCCTGGTGGGAGGGGGTGGGAATAGTGTCTCTCAGGCCAGCCTGCAGCACCCTCTCCAATCTGGGACCCCTTGAGGGGCAATCGGACATTCCTCTCACAATCCTGAACTGCTGGTTCCCAACCTCTCTCTGGCTTGCCTTCCTGATTACTCCTAATCGCTTCTGCCTATCATCCTGATCACCCCCTAACCACACCCATGCCAACCTGCTTGATGCCTAATTGCTCCCCTGCCAGCCTGTTTTCCTCTAACTGCCCTCCCCTGCAGGCCTGGTCCCCCATAAATGTCCTCCCTTGCAGGCCTGGTCCCCCCAACTGCTTTCCCCTGTGGGTCTGGGTCCTCACCCAACTGCCCTTCCTTGCAGGTGTGGTCACCCCCAACTTCCCTCCTTTGCTGGCCTGGTCACTCCTAATTGCCTTCCCCTGCAGGTTTGATTGCCCCCAAATGCCCTCTCTAGAAGGCCTAGTCCCTTCCTCCCCTGCAGGCCATCTTGTGGTGGCCATCTTGTGTCCACATGGGGGAAGGATCTTTGACCACATGGGGCAGCCATCTTGTGTATTGGAGTGATAGTCAATCTGCAAATTACTCTTTTATTAGATAGGATAGAGACCTGGTGCACAGATGGGAGCCGGTTGTTTTGCCCTGAAAGATGTAATGGATCAGGGTGGCGTTTTTTTGGGACATGAGGTGGACTGAGCGAGGAACCTGTGATGGTTTGCAGGTTGGTCTCACAAACCCCCCCACCCCCCACGACCCAAGTTGAGGTATCTGGGATTTATTTATCTTCTACAACTGAAACTTTGTAGGCTGGAGTGAAGCCAAGGTTTCTGCTTACTCTGTGGTGGCAGCCATTTATATTGGGATTTATCTATCTTCTATAATTGAAACTTTGCAGCCTTAAGCGGAGGCCTGGGCTGGCCAGGGCAGGTGGAAAGCTTGGTTTTCTCCATCACTGGGGAAACCTAAGCCTCCCTCCTGCTCTCTGTGCCACAGCCATCTTGGTTGGGGTTAATTTGCATACTTGCTCTTGACTGGCTAGGTGGGAGTGTCTTATGAGTGAAGCAGAGTGATGGTTAATTTGCATATTATTATTTATTAGATAGAATGAGGCAAAAACCATTCCAGGTCAGGTATCATGTTTCAGCGCATGATCAAATATTACAGGATGATGTATAATATAATGCCAATAATTTTATTTGGAGGTTTTAACATAATTATAACACCTATGCCATAAGTTGTAAATATTAGGAAAATACTTAAGAACTTTGAATATTTTCTTTATCACCTAAAACTATAGTAATATTATTAACTTTATTTTCCATGTAAAGTGTGTGGGCAGAAACTAATGAATTAGCCAAGTATTCTTCTTTCTGTTATAAACAGGGTCTATATAAATACCTGGACTTGGGGAACATTTTTGACCTTCATATAGCTTCTCAGCTAACATATCAAGGTCATGTAAAATCCTTTTTTTATAAACATGTTTAACTAAATAAATATAAATGTTTCATGTATAGCTCCATAGTTTCTACCATACAAACATCCAACTGCAATACCTCAAATTAATGTGTTTATAAAGAGAATATTCTTTTATTCTGTATTTTATATGTTGTAGGACTCTGTTTTTCCTTAATTAAAATATCTTTGGACTAAGTAGCCATAATATATAGATAAAGTACTTTCTATAGTATATATGAAATCTACATTAACACTTTGTTAATATAGATTTATGAATATAAAACATTCCTTATGTAGTTTTAGGGAGGAGGTTGTCAGTAGTGTATAGCAATGATGATAAATACAAATTTACTAGGTTGATTCTGAATAAACTCTACTGGAGATGTAGATATTTATGAGAAGCATTAATTTCCTTCTCTTCACTCATGATTTTCTTCAAATAGTACTTATGTTTTAAGATCAATTTCAATAGAATCATTTCTCCTTCATTCTATATGTAATGTTGATTCTGATTCATGGGAAATGTGAAAAGATCTGTTTGACACAGCATTTTGTGAAGAAATTTATAGTAATATTTTCATATATCAAGTCTTAATACTCATATCAGATCTTATAGTGTTACAGAGTTTAGTTCAGTATGTTGTGTTGATTATCAACATAAAAATGTTATAGCCCTTTGTTCGAAAGGTGTGTGTGTGTGTGTGTGAATCTTGTTGAAAAGAACTTGTTATCTGAACTGGCTCATATCATGAATTATGAAATATTTTCTCCTAATTTTTATTATTATTAATTTACATAAAAAAGGTTTAGACAACATACAGACAGGGTTCACATGGCCTGGTTCTCAAGTGATATCTCATAAAGTAATTTTTTAAAAGGCTATAATCCTTTCATATTGCACCCTATTGACTTGAGATTAACACTTTTATGTATCATTTAAATGATACTTCTGTGGCATGAGCTTATGTAGTATATGTTCATTGCCCATTTTCTTCATGTCTTTTTATTATTTCCTCATTTCCTGACCTCTAAATATTTGGGAGTAAAAAAGATTAATATATGGTCTCTCTTTGCTCTATGCACTCACTCTCATGGTGAGCTCATACCATCATAGGATTTTATTCTGTGAAGCTGCAATCTATCTATACTATTTGCAAAATTAAATGTCAGCTAGGTAGATTATAGCCTTTTACTAGCACCTTATTTACACTTCAAATCTTCTCCTACATGCTACCAATACCTGTTTGTTTCTTTATTTATGTTCTTAGCACTTATAACCATCTAACCTAATCACTTCTAAAGCAGGCCTTACCTGGTTAGGTGATCTAAAATTCCAAAATTCTCCAACTTCTCCCTCGTATTTTTCTCTTCGATACTTACCACAATTTCAAATTGTTCTACAATTTGATGTTTGTTTGTTTGTTTGCTATTAGAGATTTACCTTTGATCTTTTTAACTGGAATTACAAACATCTTGGTATTTCTTAGTAAATATGTATGTATGTACCAATATTCCATTATCATTATTCAATTTTTGTTTTTTTTTTTTAGGGTATATTCACAAAAGACTCTCATTTAAATTTCTTTGCATTCATAGAATATTTTCACATGTTGGATTTATAAAAGTAGAATTGCCACATCAGTCTATACACCTTTTTAAAATATCAGTTATTTTTCACAGTTTTCCCAAGAATTATTGCTACATCATATTATCTGCCATGATAAGAATGTCAAACTCCATGTTCCCAAAAACATCTTATAGCCGAAACCGGTTTGGCTCAGTGGATAAAGCTCTGCGGAAGGTCCCAGGTTCTATTCAGGTCAAAGGCGTGTACCTTGGTTGCAGGCACATCCCCAGTAGGGGGTGTGCAGGAGGCAGCTGATCAATGTTTCTCTCTCATTGATGTTTCTAACTTTCTATCCCTCTCTCTTTCTATCTGTAAAAAAATCAATAAAATATATTTTTAAAAATAAATCTTACAATATAACTCCATAGGTTTTTCAGGCTCGGCATAAGAAGGATGTTAACTTGTTTAATGTATGTTTAGATCTTTAACCATTTTATGACTCCTTTGTGATTAAAATATTTGTTTGCTTATTTGTACCTTTTCCTCAATGATTTGGAATAGGTTTTGATATGTTTTATGTACTAACTATTGCTAGTTGTGCTGCAAATAGTTTTCCTGGGATGTATATTACAAGCAAAACTTAGGCTGGGCTTTGCCTTGCAGTTGTTTCTTTAAATTTATAATTTTTTATTTTAATCTTTTCATTTGTATCATATGGGTTTTATATTATGCATGATAATTTTAATCCATAGTATGAAAAGTAAATGTCAGCTAGATAGATAGATATTATATATATATATATATATATATATATATATATATATATATAAAAGTTAATTGAAAATAACAGAGTATCAGATTAACTAAGTTATATACCCTTATCTAATTCATAAAAGAAATCAGTGATTTCAGCTCTATTTAACAATTTATTCATTAAGTCCTTAATAATATAAAATATTTTGTTTTCACTCAATAAAACTCTATATTTTAATGGATTTGCTATTGGTTTTTGTTTTCTTCTTATGATGTACTTCACCAAGATTATATCCCCTTAGTTACCATAACTTTACACTACATTTCTGTAAGTGCTAAGATACATCCTTCTCCCTTTGTTATGCATTATGAAATTCCTTTGCTTCCATTACCCTTTTTTTAATATCCCTCACAAAACTTATGTGAGGCAATAGTCACTATTCTTTGTACAAAGAACGGTTTAACTTTATCCATAATAAAATTTTAGTGAAGCAAAACACATTGAATTTATTGCCTTTTAAATGAGTTCAACCAGGAATTCTCTTTTTAAATCAAGTGTTGATAAAGTACATAATAATTGTTCTCTTACTGTATTTTTTACTGTGTAAAACAATGAACACTACTTAAAAACAAATCAATTTCTTTCTCTTTTTTTTAATCTTTATTGTTCAGTTTATTAATTACATTGTTCCCTCCCCCCCCATAGTTCCCCTCCACCTGGTACCCACCCTTCACCCTCACCCCCCTCCACTGTCCTCTCCCATAGTTGCATGATTTTTGTCCAGTCTCTTGCTGCACTTCCCACAGCCCCTTTCTCCCCAAGACTTGTCAGTCCATTCCCTCTCCATGTCCATGATTCTGTTACATTCACCAGTTTACCCTGTTCATCAGCTTATTAATTCACTTGATTTTTAGATTCATTAGTTGATAGATGTATATTTGTTGTTCCTAATTTATACTTTTATCTCTTTCTTCTTCCTCTTCTTAAAGAATATCTTTCAGCATTGCATATAATATTGGTTTGGTGGTGATGAACTCCTTTAGCTTTTTCTTGTCTGCGAAGCACTTTATCTGGCCTTCAATTCTGAATGATAGCTTTGTTGGATAGAGTAATCTTGATTGTAGATTCTTGCTGTTCATCACTTTGAATATTTCTTGCCACTCCCATCTGGCCTGCATCGTTTCTGTTGAGAAATTCGCTGACAATCGTATGGGTGCTCCCTTATAGGTAACCAACTATTTCTCTCTTGCTGCTTTTAATATTCTCTCTTTGTCTTTTGTTCTTGGCATTTTAATTATGATGTGCCTTGGTGTGGTCCTCTTAGGGTTCCTATATATTGGGGTTCGGTGCGCTTCTTGTACTCCTACGTCAATTTCTTTCACCAGGTGTGGGAAGTTTTCGGTCACTATTTCTTCAAATAGGTTTTCATTGTCTTGCTCTCTCTCTTTTTCTGGCAACCCTATAATTCGGATATTGGTATGCTTGAGGCTGTCCCAGAGGCCTCTTACATTATCTTCAATTTTTTGGATTCTTTTGGTTTCTTGCTTATTCAGCTGAGTGGATTTTCCCTCTTCGTATTTCAAATCTTTAACTTGGTTCTTGGGGTGCTCCAGAGCACTTTTAGGTCTTTGTATAATATTTTTTATTTCAGTCAGTGTATGCTTAATTTCTGGTTGGTCCTTTTTCATATCTTTGAGAGTCTCCTTCATTTTCTTGTAGGACTCTTTCATTTCCACATTGGTCTTGATTATTTCCTTGTAGGACTCATTCATTTCCTTTGCGGTCTCGCTTATTTCCTTATAGGCCTCAACCTTTTGTTGGAGCCTCTTGAGAAGCCCTATAACCGTGGTTTTGAATTCCATGTTGTCATTTTTTTTTCTCCATTTCTTTCACATCTGATTTCTTTCCATGTCTCTGCATGGTGGCTGCTTCCCTGAGTTGGTAAATTAGCTTTGTGTGGTAGACTTCCTACTAAGGATAGTGGCTCAGCCTCCCCGGTTACCTGAGGTGGATATGGGTTGCACAGTCTTGCTGAAGTTAAGCTCAGGTTAATCGTTGTTAGCACTTGGAGGGGTTGACCACCAGGCCAATTGTCTGTGAAGTTCAGCTGTGCTCAGGTTGAATGGGCAGAGTCTCCGGGCCAAGCAGACAGCGCTAGCTCTGCCCTATGTGGCCCCAGGGACTCTGTGCCAGGGGCAATGGCTGCCAGCATCTCTGAGAGAGAGACACTGTGGAGCTCCACCGGCTGCCGGGGAATTCAGACTCTCCCCAAATGAGTCTGCACACCCAACGTTTCACCCAGGATGGTAAAACAAAGCAGACTGACGGTTTTCCAAATGAGAAAGCAAGTCGCAGGGAGCTCTCTGAGCAGTCACGCAGCCGAGCTGTTCACGCTAGCTGCCTTCTCCGCAAGCCGGGAGTCCCGGCAGCACCTGAGCTTCGGCGTGCCCTCCCACTGTCCAGTTTCACCCCGTATGAAAGTGGATTCCCTGGACTTTGCCCAAAGCTGGAGAATCAGTCCAGTGGGATGTCTTTGTCTCCCTGTTTGAGAAAACTGGCCAGTTTTCAGCCACCCTCCCTCTCCCGCTGGCGCGCGCTCCAAACCTCTCTCTGTGCGAATCTTTCAACACTGTCCACCGCCGCTCCTCCGAGTCACAGTGTCTTATCTTCACTTTTATTTGTGGAATTTTCGCTCAGCGAGTTTTCTGGTGATTCTGGAAGGTGTTTGTTCTTTCGTTAAGTTGTAGTATTAAAATTGCTGAGTATGACGGCAAGATAGGTGTTTTACCTATGCTGCCATCTTGTTTCTCCTCAGTTCCTTTCTTTATGAAAAATAAATATTATGAAAGAGATGTTAAACTTACCCACAGAAAAATTTCTATTAATTCAGAAAAACAACAACATTCTACCTTTTCCTTTAAGTCAGATCACAAGAGAAAAAAAAATGCCAAAATGTTCAAAACCACTATTTCTTCTCAATATACTTAGTCTTTCCCTGTATTTAGAAGAAAATAAATAAAATTATAGATATTGAAGTCAAAGTTCTTCTTTCTCAGTCACCACTCTCCTGACCTTTTCCTGAGTCTCCATTCTTCTTGAGTATTCACAACGGGGGCCATCTCCTCTGATTCTACTGGTGCCCTTCCTTCTGCTATTTGGATACACTAGCTTGAGTTACATTACTTTTTCAAAATAAAAACATTTGTGTGTGTGTGTGTTGTTGTTTGTTTTTTTTTTCTCTCAAAAGTCATTTATTCTTCTCAATTGACATTGTTGTGAGGTACCCCCATTTTAAATAGGATGCTTCAAAAAACTCGAATTATGGAGTCATTTTATTAAAAGCCGCTTCATGTGAGTGGCTAATGCTCTCCAAAACTTGTAGCCCCAAATAGCTCAACACATCTGGCTTATATTGGTGGACAATCACAGAGGTACTATTTACATCTTTGGGTCTGAAATGAGGAACCTGCTTTGCAAAAAGGTGTTTTTACAGAAGCAGGAATAGAGCAAGTTAATATCTAAGAATCACTAAATCAACAGCAACACATTATCTGGGACCACCTGATCTGACAATTTAGAATAATTGTACTTTCATATTTTGTGATCACTGAGTCAACAGGAATGCACTCTCAGGAGCTACTTGAGGCAATTTAGGATAATTGTGCTCTCCTGACTCCAGGACCACTGAATCACCTGAAACTCAGTTATCTGTAGCTACTGAGACAATTGGGATAATTGTCCTGTCCTGGTTCCCAGAGGAATGTGCTTCCATAACCAGTGAGATCACAATCATTGGGATATTCAAACTGCCAGCAAGGGAGCATTCAATAATAAATCAGTTCAGAAAATCAAAATAACTCTTCTATTATTTTAGCAAGCAAGCAAATGGGTACAGAAGCCAATTAGCAGGTTAAGATTAAAACTGCAGTGTCTACCTAAGACAATTGCTGCCCTACTTCACCATGGTTTACAATTTCCTTTTTGCTAGATAATTCAGATAAATACCATTCTTCCAAAAGACAATTTCCTTCCCGTATGAATCCAAGCTCAAAGTTCTCAAAACACTTTTTTTTTTTTGGGTAATTCTCTACTATCCAGTTTCCTCCTCTCAAGGGTTCTCAGTTTTTCTTGATATTATTATCATTGTTATCTTAGTCACCTCTGCTGAATATTGACAATTTAAATTTTAGTTCTATCATACTAACCCCAAGCATCCAATCAAAAACCAACTATATTTAATTCTCCCTTCATAATAATTTTTCCATCTTTCCCTTTTGTTTATTGCAAAAAATCACCACCATTTTCTAGACTGTTACACTTTGCTAGACTGTCATCACTTTGCTAGACTGTCTTAATAGTTTTGGACCTTTCCTCCTGAATTCACAAATATAATTGCCAAATAATTTTCAAAAACCAACTTGCCACTACCCTTCTAAAGAAAAATAGTAGCTCTTAAACAAATATTTATTGATAGTCTGGTTGAACTTCTACTGACTCCCCATTGCCAATAACATACAGATAAAATGTTCTATGATGGCAGTTAAGAATACTGTATTCTGTTGTAATTTTATCCTTTCTGATATCTCAGACATAAATTCTGGTTTTCTCACTGCCCTATGACATATCTCCACATTTGCATTTATAATGTATCATATTTGTGAAATCTAATAAAATAATAAGCTAATGAACAAAATGGAAACAGAGGCATGGATACATTAAACAGACTGGCAGTTGTCAGAGGAGAGGGGAAAGAGGGGTACCAAATGAAAGAATGTGAAGAGATTACCCAAATGAAATATATGTATAACCCCTAGACACAAGCAATAGTGTGCTAGAGGAAAAGGAGTGGGGAATAGGGGGTGGGTGGAGGTGTGCAAAATGGGGGAAATGTTGGCAGCTAAAATAGTGTCAACAATAAAAAAAAAAGAAAAAGATCCTTGATATATTTTAAGTAGAAATTATACCAAAGTATAACACAAATATATTATTTGTGAAGTTTGCAAAAAAGGAATAAAGTCATAACAGTTTCTACCTGTAATTATTACCCAGTTCAAGGAAGAGATAATTCTAATCTGTCCCTTCCTTACTCCTTCCTAGTTATAACCTCAGCTCCTGAATCACCATTATACTCACATTTAATACATCTCACTGTTAGATGTGAGTATAATCAATCTATACATCATAGATACAAAAGCTCTTCTAGCTTCCCTAAATTTTAGCATTAACCTTTGCTTAAATTCTTGGTTTCTCATCCTAAAATATATTATTTTAGGAAAAAGCTTAAATAAGGTCCACTTATGTCAAAAACTCTCCTTAATTTCTTAATGGCTGAATCTGCAGAACTCTGGTTGAATTTGAAGATTTCTTTTTTTTTTTTTTTTAATCTTTTCCACTTTATTTGTTTTCAACATGACTTTTGGGCCATTTTTTTCAGTTGCTCTTTATGAGGCCATTAATCTCCTAAGAGCTATTCATCAAACATATTTGGTAAAAATGTTAAAACAGATACAGAAGCAAGAGCAGACTATTGAACCTCAGAGGGAAGGCAGAAGAGGGGGTGGGAGATCAACCAATGAACTTGTATGCACATAGGCATAACCCCTTGACACAGACAGTGAGGTGGGGAAAGGAGCCAGCTGGAAGAGGTTGATGTAGGTAGGGGGCGGGGAAGAAGATCTATGTAATGCTTTCAACAATAACAGTTGAGTGTTTTGGGGGGAATTGGTGATTGTTCCAGATTTGTGCAGTTGAGAGAGCTGAAGTATGTCCCACAATCAAATATACAATATTATAGTTGACATGCATGAACTATAGAAGAAAAGTCATGCATTGAAACACACATCTGCCAAAAAAAGTCATATATTTGCAAAATAAGCCTGTCAGAAAAAGACAAGTATCACATGATCTCAGTCATATGTGGAATCTGATGAATAAAATAAAGTGATGAACAAAATAGAACCAGAGACATAGAAGCATGGAACAGACTGCCAAGTCTCAGAGGGAAGGCAAGGGAGGGTTGGTGGGTGGGAAGAGAGCAACAAAGAACTTGTATGCATGCATGTATAAACCACAGACACTGATAATAGGGTGATAAAGGCCTGGGGTGAGGGGCGAGTGTGGACTAGAAGAGGTCATGGGGAGAGGAAAGGAAGGGGACAATCATAATACTTTCAACAATAAAGATTTTTTGTTAAAGTCATTCATTTGAGCCTCTGATCCCAGATGGACTAAAATAATGAGTATGATAATATATCTGTCTTTATCTCTACATTCAAGCATTTGGAATAAAATACCATTCCAACTCTGTTCAAATTCCAGCTGGTGAATTGCTTCCAGTTCCAATAATCAATCCCACAATTCAAAAATTGCCATAGCTTCAGTATTAGAACATAATGCTTACCTCTAAACTGTCATTTACAAAAAGACATGTTATTTCTCAAACTATTATGATTTTCATTAACAATGTCAGAACATAACCACGAGATTCAAATCATTTTTTAATTGTTTTTGAATGATATAAAGATTTAAGATACTATCAAGCAAAATGAAGACAGTTAAGTGAAAAAGTATAGGCACTCATATATTTCTCTTTATTAGTACAATCATGTTTTAATGAGTACAAATATATTTTTTCTTGTAAAACAGAAAGACCTCCTGTAATTATGGAGCACATTATATTTAAATCTTTATTTATTTATTAAATAAATATATAATATACAGTGACTCCAGTGTAGGCGGAAGTTTTCATATAAATAAGACATATATACTGAGCACATTTTTTGAACAACCAAGTTTGTTACGTTCAGATTCTGTTTCAAATTAAATTGAATTTTTATTTTATTTTTATGAATCTTAGAAAAACAGTGTATTAAAAATGTTTTGCACCCAAAGGACTTACTATAATTACAAAAATAAAAAATACAAAGGGATGGAGTAGAAATCAATCTCCTACTTCCCACTGAGTGTACCACTTTTCTAGCAATTATTGAAAGTGCTTCCCACCACTAGGAGAAAGGAAACTATTGTTGCTACCACTTCTGTGTTGTATGTTGCTATTTTATCCAATTTATTCCTGTAAATGACTTTTCAAAAATCTTAAACATCCATTTAAAAAGCATTCCTTAAAGCAAAATATCCACTCATTCATTCTTCTCAGAATTTGGTATTTTAACTGCTAAAAAAAATCAGAAAAAGTGAACAGTTTTGTTAAGAAAACAGAAAAAAAATAATAGAACTATCACCCATTGATTTATGCAAGTACTATAGTTTACTACCTCTTTAATGTTGATATACATTGTTTTAGTTAATTCATAGACACTTAAAAAAAACTGAGCTTGGAACAAAATGCCATCAATTTTGCCTAGGTAACTAAAAATACCTATGCTTTATTGCCATATTCTATTATCCACATGGGTTTCTAGTTTTGTTATTATTGTTGTTGTTGAGTGTATATAACATTAATACTTCTGAATGGCATTTGAGAGGATAACATCTTCTGTCAGGAGTAAGCTTCGATCTGTTATTTTTAAATATATTCATTTTAATTGAAACCATCCTATCTAATGAAAGAGTAATGTGCAAATTGACCATCACTCTAAAACACAAGATGGCTGCCCCCAGGTGGTCAAAGATCCTGCCCCCATGTGGACACAAGATGGCTCCCACAAGATGGTCAGCAGGGGAGGGCAGTTGGGAGGGACCAGGCCTGCAAGGGAAGGCAGTTGTGGGTGATCAGTCCAGCAGGGGAGGGCATTTGGGAGGGACCAGGCCTGCAAGGGAAGGCAGTTGTGGGTGATCAGTCCAGCACGGGAGGGCATTTGGGAGGGACCAGGCCTGCAAGGGAAGGCAGTTGTGGGTGATCAGTCCAGCAGGGGAGGGCATTTGGGAGGGACCAGGCCTACAAGGGAGGTCAGTTGGGGGCAATCAAGCCTGCAGGGTAGGGCAATTAGGGGTGACCAGGCCAGCAGAGGAGTGAAGTTGGTGTGGACTGGGCCTGCAAGGGAGGGCATTTAGGAGCAAATAGGCTGGCAGGAAAGCAGTTAAGCATCAATCAGGCTGGCAGGGGAGTGATCAGGCTGGTAGGCAGAAGCAGTTAGGGGCAATCAGGAAGGGAGGCAGGCAAGCAGTTGGAAGCCAGCAGTCCTGAGATCAGGCCTAAACAGGCAGTTGGACATCCCTCAAAGGGTCTCAGATTAGAGAGGCTGCAGGCTGGGCTGAGGGACACACACCCCATGTACAAATTTTGTGCACTGGTCCTCTAGTCCTATATAATAACAATGTAATATGCTAGGTGTCTGACCAATCAGTCGACTGTTTGTTTGACCTCTCAACCAGTTCCTATGACTTGCACTGACCACCTGGGGGCAGACACTCTGACCAGTAAGTTAGTTTACTGCTGGGGTCTGGCAGATCAGGACTGGGCTAGAGGGCAGGACATGCCCTGGAACTCTCCCAAGGCCCCTCCCCAGCTGATAGGACCTTATCAGCCTGGATCTAGACTAGGTAATATGATCCTGATCTGACCTGATTGCTGGCCAGGCTGAGTGACCCCACCTGTGCATGAATTCATTCCTCTAGTGTGATAATAATACATTTCTCAAAATATGCATATCTGTGTGTAGTCCAAGTTCTGACACTAACTACTCTTTTTTTCTGGGCAAGCCACACTTAAACTTTCTAATAATAATATGAAGAGTTATGATTATGATCCACTGAATTATCCTTTAGCTTTAATGTTCTGTCACCTCCTGTGGGCCCTCTGTTCCACAGGCTTTCATTCTTAGCTGAATCTTTGCAACAGAGTTCTAACTACTTTATTTTTTCTTCATAATCTTTCCCATCCTACCAGCTCTCATTTTACATAGAGCTGCCCAACTTGTTACACATTATTCCTTTTCTTCTCTAAATATGATATCAGATCAAGTACACATTTCTCTGTTTAACTATCAATACCTAGAATAATCCCATGCAAACTCATTCTGTCATTCCAAGCCTATATTTCACTATCCCTCACAATGTAGCCTCTATTTCCATCTCACTGTTCATTTTTTCATTTTTCACTTTAACTTTACCTTTACTCCACTCATCTATTCTTCATAATTCAAATACGTTTTCTTTGCTCTCCACTCTACCATTTCAGAAGAGCATTTTCTTTTCACTGCCAATTATAATCACTTTAGATTATGGTTTTTATTTCTCTTCATTCCTATGCATATAGTGTGTTTGTAAATGTTCATACACAGGAGGGTGGATCCTTTCAACCCAGCTTGCACCCTCTCCCATCGGGGAACCCTCGGGGAAAGTCCAACTGCCAGTGGACATCTCTCTCACAATCCTGGACTGCTGGCTCCTAATCGCTCACCTGCCTGCTTGTCTGGTTGCCCCTAACTACCCCCCTTCTGGCCTGATCACCCCTTACTGCTCCCCTGCTGGCCTGGTTACCCCCAACTGCCACACTCTGCCAGCCTGGTAGTCCCTAACTGCCCCTCCCCCTCGTCAGTCTGGTCACCCCACAGCCTGCTGTTCAGTTGTGTGGTCATTCCTCACTAACTCCCCTGCTGGAGTGATCATAGGCAACCATCTTATGAGGGTGTGAGGGTTAATATGCATATTACCTCTTTATTATATAGGATAGATAGATAGATAGATAGATAGATAGATAGATAGATAGATGTACTAACACAAATGAATCACAGATGAATCACAGTGGTATACTAGTACTTTTTAAAAACTTCAAGGTGTTCCATTGAAATGTATACACACTTTTAATGATTATAAAGTCAGTATTATTAACATGCAACTCATTTTCAAAATTTAAAAGAATATACAGAAATAAATATTTTGTTTTTGTCAATTCTTGTTTTCAAACTGATGACCTTTCTGGACCAGGGACTGCTGATAACAAAAACAAACAAACAAAAACTGGAATCACAAACATTAAGCATGATTCTGTTTGGTATTTATGGGCCCTTAATTCATAGTCTGTTGCCAGTTTCATACCATAAACTTTATCTTTTAAATATATATTTAATTGATTTTTTACAGAGAGGAAGAGAGAATGATAGAGTTAGAAACGTCAATGAGAGAGAAACATACATCAGCTGCCTCCTGCACACCCCCTACTGGGGATGTGCCCATAACCAAGGTACATGCCCTTGACCAGAATCAAACCTGAGACCTTTCAGTCTGCAGGCAGATGCTCTATCCACTGAGCCAAACTGGTTTTGGCCCTAAACTTTATCTTTTATGTATTCCCATAAAAAATGTCTAGTGGCACTTTAGGGAAAATTTTCTTTGTTCAAAGCTTAGTCTGACTTCACCCATTATTTCAAATCAGCTAAACCTGAAAAAGAGTGAAAATTAAATGAGCTATCAACTGATAAAGTATATACATTTTGGGGCGCACCCTATATTTATGTAACTTAAGAGCCAAATACATGTATCTGAAGAACCAAGTAGAAAAATGAAGATAGCATAGGAGAAAGTAGGTGCAGTTAAGTAATGAGAAGAAAAAAAAACTAAGATTGGTAAGCCAAAGATGGGGGCCTGTGACAAAACACTTGTGAGCCACTTGGATCTCCCTGACACATTTTATTCTGCCCTGGCATACTGTTGAACATAGAGGCAATATCATCCTTCTAAAGCCATGTATTTCCTCCCTGGCTTCTACCACTTTGAGCACTCCGACAGATCCTGTGTTTCTTACAATGGCAACCAAAGATCTCATGAAATATGGGCATTGCCTTTCTCTCACCTCCCACTGTCTATGAGTCATCTTTTTTTTTTTCTCTCTCTGTGATTTTGACCAACTATTTCAAAATGGCATTCATATCTCTTTATAAATGAGGCTCTAATTTCCATCCAACTTCATCTCTTAACTTTTTTTACGTATCATATATTCCAGTCATGTAAAACCACAGAAAATCTCAATGATCTAGGATAAAATTAGGGCATAGATAAAACCAAATCATTGTTAAAATCAACTATGGATATTTAAAGGGAAATTCATTGTGGTTATTTTTTGTTTGTTTGTTTTTGGTTTTGTTTTCACTGTGGTTACTTTCAAAAGGGACTTGAAAGCTTATATTCTTATCAGGACATGATGACAAACAGCTAGTGGGTAAGGAATTTTTATTGCCTGTTCTTGAGCCAGAGAGTTGTCAGATGTTGGTGCCAAATTATGGCAGTTAAGATTGGAGCCCTGCTTTAGTGAAAGCAGCCTTTCCCATTAACCTCTAGGACATCCATAGAGGTAACATTGCTCCTCTTTTCACACACATCTCACTCAGTCCTCTTCTCTACTGTGGTGAATGAAGTAAGAGGAAGGGTATTCCAGAGTGATAAACAAAAGCCTATACTTAGAATAAATTAACAATTAGAATTATTTTTCTGCTCTATGCCTGCTCTCTTTGTTACCTTTGGAAACCTCATAAGGTTTTGAAATTCTCATCTGGAAAACTGAATTGGTATTTATGATTTATAACTAAATACAACTAAAAAAGAAAAACATGTAAAAATAATTTGGAGACTCCTGCTCTAAATTTTGAGGGTTTCAGTTTTACAGATACAATTTCCATTTCTCTTTTAAATCTGGTAATGCCAAAAAGTCTACGTTCAAAATATAGTGACTTTAGTTTGATGGTCCTCCAATTAATGGAATATTCAACTTCTCAATGGATTCTAACTGTTCTTTTATACAAGTATTATCACTAGAACTATTATTTATTCCATTCCATTAATTTTTGTCAAATAAATGTGTCTACTTCACTTTCTGACTTTTCTAAATTAAAAATTCAAACACATATAGCATGGGAAAAGTACTCACAAAGTTTTCATGTTATCTTCAAAAACAACAAAACCTCTCTCACTTAAATTTTCATTAATTTTATCTAATTCTCTATGTGAATTTTTATGGTTGCAGTCATTCAGTAAATACAATTCTATCCTCTGATTTGTTCATGTAACAAGAATAGCAAGTCCCTTTCTGTATTATTTTAACTGCTTTGTAAATATAATTTTAATGACTGCAAGAACACTCTCCATTTAAGGTTGATATTCTGATGTATATGTAATTTCTGTTTCTATTCATAGATTGTTTTTAAAAATAATTGCTTTAGTAATTGTTTCTAAAAATTCACCATTATAAATAATATTTTGAAAATCTCTCCATTCTTAAAAATTATTGTTGTGTTGTTAGATTAATTTTTGAACAGTTAGCCCCAAATGGAATTACCTGGTAATATCACATTATAAATTCATGCTTTTAATATTTATTTTTAAATTTATTTTTATTATTGATAGTATTGCAGATGTCCCCCATTTTTCTATCTTTGTCCCGACACTCAGCCCCATCTCTCCTACCTCAGGTCTTCACTGTATAATTGTCTGTGTTCATGGGCTATGCATATATGCATATATGTTTTTATATGTATTGCCATATGTAACCTTGACTGTTATGATCACTTTTAACATGTCATTATACCAAGAAAAATTATCTATAAATATTTCTTCAAACATTTATTCCAACATTTAAAATGTATTAGTATATAACAATGGCTTTTATAGGTATTGACGATAAACTTGAGAATAAGATAGAGATAATTTTCTTTCCTGGGGGTTGTGTTTTTAGTAGAGTGAGAGAATATGTCACAAATCAGGTAGAAAGATTGAAAAAAGATTGACAGAAAGAAAGCATGGGAGAAGGAAGAAAGGAAGGAAGGAAGGAAGGAAGGAAGGAAGGAAGGAAGGAAGGAAGGAAGGAAGAGGGTAAGGAGGTAGAAAGTGTAAAAAAAGAAGTAAAATGAAAATAAAGAAAGGAAGTCCAATAATGAAAAAAAAAGTCTTGGTATACAATTGTATATTAATAGTCTGCTTAATTAGGAGTTGATGAACAAAATTTTAAAGATGTGACTAATGAATTGATTACCAAATTTAAAATATGATTATCTAAAAGGTTGTAAAATAATAGTTCAAAGTTCAAGTGAAATACCAATTAATTATGGGAAATACAAGACTCATACGTAAGTAATATTCATTGTGTACAATGAAAGAAGTGTATCCTGATTATCTAAATTTGAAGTTTACCTGATGGCACACTCTGATATCAAGGGGAATTCCTGATCTGTCTACATTTTGAGTATAATCTGCTTAAAGTCAGCTGTTAAGGATGGAGGATTTTTCTGAAATCAGTTTTACCTTAAACAGCTTTAGGAATCTGAGGCACACAAACCTATTGTCTTGCCAATGCAGATTGGAATGAGAACATGGATATTAACTCATAAGAGCATTACTCAGGCAAAACGGGTCACTTTTACTTCTCACTGATATTTAAAAGGAAGAAGTCTGATTTTATTGTCAAAGCTTATTTTCCACAGGCCAGAGCAAGAGAAGCATTTACAGAAGGACACCTGGCCTCATATTTTTTCCTGAGAGAGGGTCTGAACTTCTCTTAATTAGGATGACTGAATACATTCCAAATAGATTTGTTTGCAATCTTCTTTACAAATGATCACTGAACATATGATGATTACAAGGGATTTCCAAATGCAAATATCTCAATTAGAGAAGACATGATTCCAAGAAAGATAATAAGCCAGCAATTGATAGGATGGCTACTAAAAATATTCACATTTCAGTACCAATATTTTAAAAATGCTAAATAGTAACATCATTATTTTCATTTATATGGCAACCAATTAGGATTGTGTTAACAATAGACTTTCTTAAGCTGAACATTTTACCTTTTATTTTTTCCATTTTTATTCTAATTTCTAAGCTTTCATTTGCCAAAAAATTTCCCAATTTGAGGCTGAGCATAGCATTATAGTTGAATAGTTGTCTGCATAACAATATTTTAGAAAATTAATTAGGTTTTGAGATAATGATCCTTTTTCCTCCTCGGGATTCTCACTTGCTCAGAAATGGTATGAAGTATATTTTCCAAATTGAGTGGTGGCTTTTATGATGAGAGGACTGATTCAGTGTGGGCGTCTTTTGTTTTAAAGAGCTGTCTTCTATTGTGAAATTTAATTAAACAAGCCGTGTTCAATATTCATGCTATTTCCCATTTCTTAATAGGTTCATATTTACAGCAGTGTAAGAAATGTCTGCCTTAGATTGGTTAGTGAACTTTTATAAAGAAATATATGTGTATTAATCAGTTCTAATATCAGGTTATCACATCAGAAAACAAAAGTAGGTATGTTTTATTATTTTGTTCTTCTCTTCAATGTGCGGGTAGTTGCAAGATGTGACTTTGCCATCCTTTCAAATCAGTCTGTTGTAAGTTGAGCTGCCAAGAAGAATCCTCCAACTCCAGAGATTTAGAAAGAACTGATCTGAAGTGACATCCAGCATGACATTTTATTAAGCTTCTATATTACACCCACCACTCATATTCGTCAGGCCAGTGCAAGGGGACACGTGGAAGCAATATGTTTAAACATTATGAAGTTCTACAGTAAGTAATCAAATTTCAGTAAGGGAATTTTGATCATCCTGCCTTGACAAGTATTGCGTCTTTATGATTTTAAAGGTCAAGTTTACATGTTGAATTTGAGGACTTCTAGCATTTTAATCTATACTAATAAAAGGGTAATATGCTAATGAGACCAGGTCCATGGCCATCTTCTGGAAATCCAACTTCCTTCCAGACATGGTGGTGAAGGCCAAAGCAGAGGCAGTTAAGGGTGATCAGGTCAGCAGTGAAGAGCATTCAGGGGCGAGATCAGGGTGACAGGGGAGGGCAGTTGGGGGCATAAGGCAGGCGGGCGGTTGAGTGGTTAGGAGCCAGTGGTCCTGGGTTGTGAGAGCGATGTCCAACTGCTGGTTTAGGCCCGATCCCTGAGGAATCCCCAGGGTTCCCCGATTGGAGAGGGTGCAGGCTGGGCTGAGGGACACCCCCTACCCCATGCACAATTTTCATGCACTGGGCCTCTAGTAAAAATATGACATCATAGAATGAGTCAGAGTGCCCCATCCAGAGATCTTTCGCTGCTCTTTCTCTTCTCAACCCAGCCCTATCCTGCATTGTGACACACTTTTATGAACATTACATCCAAAAAGTATATAGACACCTTGGCTGCCACTTGAGCTGCTCTGGGACTATGAGTGTGCACAGACATGACATAGTCTGCCCTGGAAGGATAGATAAAGGGCAGAGCCTCTGCAGGGCCTGGAAGTGGACCAGGATGTTTTTCTTAGGGAATTCTGGAATCCTGTGTCCCTGGAATGTAGGATAGAAGGGGAGGGATATAGACTTTGTGTGGGTATGACCCTGAAAATGAGATGTTCCTCCTGAGGAGAATTAGAGCAGGTATTTCATACAAGCCAGTTTGAGAACTACGGTTCCAAACTTCTGTGTTGAGTTTGGATAACAAACCAAAGCCTATTATTGTACTTAGGAATGACATCCTTAACTTTAGTGATTGAATTCACAGGATATTTTATTATAGTATTATTTGAAGCTATACCTTAGACATGCTATGTTATGCATGCAATTCTAACCTAAGAATTAACCCTGTCTGTGTGTACGCACATGCGAACAATCATGTATATATTTTTTTGTTTTGTTTTGTTTTGTTTTTGTTGTTGTTGTTGTCTCTATCTCTGCTACTTTGTGCCCAGGTCTTACAGACTTTTCTGTTTCATTCTCTTTCTATTCTGTTCTTCTTTCTCTAATATGTGCTGTATTTCTCTACTATTCCATCTCTCTTGCATTGTGACATACTCTCTCCTTTTAACTTATATAATACTCACTCATACATTCAAACACATACTCAGGCCCCAATTCAACAAAAATATAGGTAAATGGAAGAGTAAGAAATAGATATAAGTTGATCAGGAATATGCAGAAATAAATATGGGGTGCATCCATTGAGAATGCTTCTTTGGGCAGAACAAAATTCATATATATATATATATATATATATATATATATATATATATATATATATTCACACAAACACACTAGAAGCCCTGTGCAAGAAATTTGTGCATGGGGGGCAGGGGTGTCCCTCAGCCCAGCCTGCACAATCTTCAATCTGGGACCCCTTGAGGAATGTCCGACTGCCCGTTTAAGCCCAATTCTGGTAGGATCAGGCTTAAATGGGCAGTTGGACATCCTTCTCACAATTCAGAACTACTGGTTCCAAACTGCTTGCCTGCCTGCCTTCCTGATTGCTCCTAACCACTTCTGCCTGCCAGACTAATTACCTGCTAACCACTACTCTGCCAGCCTCATTCATGTCTAACTGTTCCCCTGCCAGCCTGTTTGCCCCCAACTTCCCTTCTCTGCTGGCCTAGTCACTCCTAACTGCCTCTCCTGCAGACTTGATCACCCCCAACTGCCCTCCCTTGCAGGCCTGGAACCTCCCAACGGCCCTCCCCTGCTGGCCATCTTGTGGTGGCCATCTTGTGGTGGCCATCTTGTGTCCACATGGGGGCAGGATCTTTGACCATATGGAGGCAGCCCTCTTGTGTGTTGGAGTGATGGTCAATCTGTGTATTATTCTTTTATTAGATAGGATATATATATATATATATATATATATATATATATTGCATTTTTTTAACTTTCCACATATTTCTGTGGCTGGAAGAAAATAAGTGTAAGTTCAATTAAATAAATACATAGCTGTTATTCCTTTGGGTAGACAACTGTCATATGTTATTTACTTACTGAGGAAAGAAGGGGACATTACTGAGTGCAATGTAGGGGAGTTCATTCATGAAGCAATAATGCCAACAGCAAAATGTGAAAGTACTAGGGCAAGTCAGTAAATAGCAGAATGATTGTTGCACTCTTTCTAAAATAGATTAAATTATTTGATTCAGAAATACCTCTCTTTATCTTCCATAAAGATTACTGTGGAGTCACATAAAACAAAATGCTATAGGCCGTGAATTTGTTATCAAACAACTACTTCCTGTTTTAATTTAGAAGCAGAACTCGAGATTGTGTTATTTTATTTCTTTCCTCTTAGGGTTTATATATTTAAAAATAAAATCATAATGTTAAAAATATCAAAAAAAACAAATACATGTGGCACATTCTACTTTTTATAGTTTATTTTGCCATTTCAATAATTGTGTCAACATTTCTAAGTTCTGCTTACTATTTTAGAGAAGAGATATGTTTGCCTTGAGAACATAACTTCAAGAACACTAATATCAATATAAATAAAAGATAAACTACTTAGATCTATTAGTAATGTTGACATTTTTGATACTCTTCAAATAAATTATAGACAAAACTCATTTTATTGAACTTTATTTTATTACTG
Source organism: Antrozous pallidus (assembly GCA_027563665.1). Taxonomy (NCBI): domain Eukaryota; kingdom Metazoa; phylum Chordata; class Mammalia; order Chiroptera; family Vespertilionidae; genus Antrozous; species Antrozous pallidus. The sequence continues at coordinate 66,224,022 of CM050519.1, read as the reverse complement.
TTCACAAATATTACATTTAATTTTTTTTTCCAAATTGAAGTTTTTTATCAACATCAAGGCAAGACCCTCCACCAGGAAAAAGATTATCACTCTCTGAAGGCTCAACTTACTATTAGCATTTTATAGCAATAAAGTTTTTTAACTAAGCTATGTACATTTTTAGACATAATAGTATCAATGCACACTTAATAAAGTACAGTACAGTGTAAACATGACTTTTATATATACTGAGAAACAAAAAGTTAAAGTGACTCACTTTATTGTAACTATCACTTTATTGTGGTGTTATGAAACCAAATCCATAATATCTCCAAAGTATGCTTGTAATTCAAGTAGATTAAAAGAGTGCAAATGTGGTTTGAAAAAATGTTTTCTGATAATTTTATTACTAGATGTTGCTTTCAAACCAAGCCTACATCAATGGTCCTTTACACTTTATTAATGTGCCTTTTACTGCCATTGTAAAGTAACTTAAAATCAAGTTTTTTTAAAATTATCACTTGTAATCATATGCTATCTAAATCCATACAGCTAATGCACTATGTATATGTAGACACAACATAGAAAATTTATATATTTCTAGTATTTATCATCTGATAACTTTAAATTAAGAGATAAGAATTGCCATCTATTATTTTTTATACACTGGAAAACAATTCATATTATTAAAAAATTTGTGAAGGCTAACTGGCAAATTTTAATGTGATTTTTCAGAGAACTACATTGATTATTTCTGAAATATTTTCATTAAATTTTGCTTTAACCAACAAATATCTAAAATAAATTTAAGACTATATCCTTATATACTTTGTGAATGAACAAAAATATGTAACTTTTCATAATAATTAAGCCTTTTATTTTATGTCTTAGCAATACTCTTTAATAAATTTCATGGTTCTATTACATTTCTTTCTTTAAATTCCAGGAGCTTCATGGCTGTCCTGTGGAGGGAAGAAAGGACCATATCTCAAATGAGAGAACAGCACAAACTCCAAATTCACAAAAGATAATTAATTACAAGGTCAAATCCAGAATTTCCTTTTTGATTCAAATGAAGCTGCAGACTGCTGTCTTTGTCTTTTAAACAACAATGAATTATTTCCCATTTCATGAACTGGATAATCTAACATCATTTTCATGGTTAGTGTCTCTGCATCTTGATTTACCACAGAAAACATGACAATCTGTAGATCTCCTCTACAAGTTACTTAAGAACATAATAAAATAAATAAACAAACAAACAAATAAATAAATAATAAAAATACTTAAATTATGCTTTCAAAGCTAAGGCAGCTGCTTGTCAATTAAATGAAATTTTTAAAATTAGCTTCTGGATATTTCTCATCACAGATTTTCTTCGTTGAAGTTTCTTCCCTTATTCCTATTTCTGAACATACTTTTGTTAAAAGAAAAAGTAGTAAGAGGAAGCTATTACACTAGTTCGATTCATATTCCTTTAAATATGTAACCTATGAACAATAAGAAATTGGCTGAAAATAGTTGACGTTCAATGCCATATCATTGTAATTCTTAAGTGAGATGTTCCAAGTCTTGGTTCTCTCTTTAAAGCTATGATATATGGAACGGCCTATAAAGAAAATAAATATCTTAAATGTTGCTGTGCCTGCATGACATCACACCACTTACATGTTGCTGTACAATGTTCCCAACAGCTTAGGAGGAAAAGGATGTGACTGTTGACGGAAACATACTTTTTTCCTCCCCTTGTTTCCTCTTTATGACTGCAAGAAGGCAGTGAGGTGATTAATGTGATTTCACATATCATAAATTTGGCAAGTGTGTATCAATGAGAATTACTTAACTACATATGTAACCTTCATTCTTCAACAAGTTCATTTGTATTCATAACAAGGCAGTATCCACTTGGAGGGTTTTGTGAATTGAGTCACTAGAATCTACAGGGAGGCATGCAATGCGGTTTCTATTTTATTTACCCATTCATTCCAACTGGTTGGTTCCACAGACTAAGTTGGAGAGGAGGAGAGGAGCAAGACAGTTGCCTAAAATTATAGTACTCTTTAAAATGAAAGAAAATGGCCACATTCAGAACTGATGCCCAAACATGCCATTTGACTAGCATCAGACAATATAAATCACATGGAACAGTTTTATTCACTGGTAACTTTATTATTTCCCCTCATTTAAAAAAATGATGTGATTTTATAGATGTGTATATAAAGTACTTTTTTTTTAAGTGAAGTTTCTTTTGTTGTTATTTCCTCACCATCTGCCCCTCCAGCCCCAACTGGGGAAACAGTTCATTCAGACTCTCCTTTCCCTGTGTTCTTTCCACCTTTAAACTTCTGCCAGTGAAGAATGAGCCTTATTTGCATGAAATTATTTTTGCATAAAATTATTCTAGCTGAAAGAGAATCAGAGGAGAGGTTGAGATAAATCAGTGCTGATCACTCTGTATTGTTATTAGGGGAGAATATTCTCCCCCTAAACCTGTTCACTGATGCCAAAGGCTTTGCACAGAAGCCACCGAATGTTGTAACAGAGATACAGGTGAGGCACAGCTGTGCAGGGAGGGGGACATTTCAAAACACTGTGCCTAAAAGATGAGGCTTAATGAAAATGTTTGATTTTGGAAGAGGTTCACAGAATGACTATTTCATAAAGCCATATTTATACTGCATGTGTACATGCATACCTACTCATTAAGAGAAAGAGAATTCAAAGTTTTATATGAAACATTCACAGAAATATTTTCACCTTGTTCCTATTGTTACAAAATGAGGAAAGTAATGATGGCCCTCAAGAAATAACACATTTCTGTGCATGCTGGATACAGTGAGTCATCAAAACAAAGAATAAGGGAGAAGGGAAGAACTGTCTTGCTTTTTCCTTCTCTCCTCATTCTTCTTCTTATCTTAGTATCTCAGTGCATTGTAAAGCCAAATGTTGCCCAAATTAATAGAATCAACAACATTGCTTAGTGTGATCATGTTTTAGTTAGGAAAATCACCACTGATTATTATATATGTTACAGCTTCACTTCACTCCCACAACCTTTCAGTTGTGCCCAGGTAAATGCCAATAAATGTTTCTATTACTCTGAATTGTTTTATAAATTTATATTTGTTAGATTATGCCAGCAAGCCAACTATCCTCTATAATTAAAGGGTAATTTGCAAATCAACTGAAGAGCAGAATGATCAGACGCTATGATACACACTGACCACCAGGGGGCTATATGCTCAGCACAGGAGTTGCCCCCTTGTAATCAGTGTGCTCCTACAGGGGGACCACTGCTCAGCCAGAAACTCTTAGCTGGGCTCATAGCTAGAGAGTGCAGCAGTGGTGGCTGGAGCTTCTCCCACCTCCATGGCAGCACTAAGGATGTCTGAGGCTCCTGGACTGAGAGAGGGCACAGGACAGGCTGAGGGACCCCCTGAGTGCACTAATGTCATGCACCGGGCCTCTAATTTCACATAAGAGCTATGCAAAGTAACCAGGAATTATAAGCATTTTATACCTGCAACTAAATCTAAAGGTTTTTTGTAATCAACTCGTTGCATGGTTGGGAATAATATTTAGACTCATCTAAGCAAATGAAAAAACAAAACAAAACAAAAATAGTTGCTGTCTTCTAACACCTCGTTTAGTTCAAAAATGGTTAATTATTTTAAATTATCTATGTATTCCTTTGAAAGTACATAAAGCCAGTTATATCCTACTTCAGGTTCATCATGAGAAGACAAGCTGTTTGGAAAAGACTATGGTAGGAAAATAAAGATAACAGGAAAAAAGAAAAAACAAATTCTAGGTGGATTTGCTCCATAAGAAAAGCCATAGGTATGAATCTAAAGGAGCTGAGCTGGGCTGTTTAGGATAGGACATTGTGGACATCACGCATGAATTTGGTTGCTAGGAATCACAAACAACTAAATCATACATAGCACGTGCAAAACCAGTTAAAGAGACACATTTATTTTTAAGTCCAAGTTTAAAATTGTAATTATTTAATAATAGAGGGCATTTATATAAACATGCAATACATATATATGTATACATATGAATGTATAGATCAAAGTGTGTTTTTGAAAAGCATACCATATATGTTTTTTAAAATATATTTCTTATAAAAAATTAAGAAGTCATCTCAGAGTTTCATTCTGGGACTGCTTTTCTGAAAATTGGTAAGTATTTAAGTGTCTTTTTGGAAACCTCAATAGTGTATGGAAATATGGATTTACTAAGAGGAATACTTTCATTTGTTTAACTCCAGAATCTTACTACATTATTTTCTTCTAGGGTACCATGAGAAATTTGGGGCTTCAAAACTTTTTAAACATTTTCCTGCCTAAGCTGTAGTTCAGTATGTCACAGACAGAACACATATTCCTGTGGGATAAATGATACAGTGAGAGACATTCTAAAAGCAATATTGAAATCATCTGGATATGGCTCTGCTCTCTTCATTTTCCTGTTTAGATACTAGGTACACAGGCTCAACAGGAGGTATGGCTTTGATGCCCTGGCCTGCTCCTTTCTTTCCCAAGCTCCTATCCCTGAACATGATCCAGGATGAGAATCCAATACTTATTATCCAAGACAACATGCACGACATCCTTCCATGGATTAAACATTGATGTGTTGTTGTTGGAGCAACTACTGAGGGGTGAGGCCCAGCTGTGCCACATTGCAGCAGCTGTGGGTGTAGGTACTGCCTGGGCATCAGTAGAGAAACTCTCCTGGTCTGGCAGCACAATGCTTCCCTCAGGATATATTGCAATATCCATCTGAGAAGCCCAGTCCCAACTTGAGTGGACACTAAATGGAAGATTCCATTGGGGCCTTTTTTTCTTTCCCTTATACTTCTAAAAATATGTGTAGCTTTCATTAGATATCCAAAGATTTACTCATCTAGAAAATTGTAAGCTGTCTTTTAAAAAAGCAAAAAACAAACAAACAGAATATCTTACCTAATAATAGACAAACATGTAAATTGACCATATCTCTGCTACACCCATAGCCAATCAGAGCAAATATGCAAATTTGAAGCCCCAAAATGGCAGCTGCCAAGCTGATCCAGGTGAGGAGTGGCCAGGGGGGCCAGGACACCTGCTATGAGAGAGAGGGCGGGGAGCGAAGGGATCTACAGGAGCGGAGTGCCTCAGCAAAGATAAGACTGCAGACTCCAAAGTCTGCAGCAAAGACGAAAGATGGCAGACTCTGGCTGGAACGAAGGCCTGGGTCCTGGGTGCAGGAGGAAAACAGGTGCTAGAAGCCAAGAGAAGGAAAGCCTATTGCACAAATCTCTTCATGTAATGGCCTCTAGTCTATACATATACACCAGTAAATACTATATATATATATATATATATATATATATATATATATATATGGAAAAAACTACTTTGGAAAACATATTTTTTTAATTATAATATTTTAGTAAGAAAGTATTACTTTAAATTGTACTGCAAATGTTTTGAATATCTGAATAAAAGTTTTGAATCAGAAATGTCACTAGGTAAATGCAAGGGATGCTTCAGCAGGTGTATGAGACCCTTAAAAGGCAGAAACATCTGCTGTTTCAATTCTTTACTTTTACATGTCTCTGGACTTGATAGAGACATTAATTTATATAGACTTTTCTTTTTCTCTCAAAATATATGAAATCTTTTTGAATGGATAGAATTCCAATAATAAGTTATATGTGGTACATTACTTCAAAGTCATACCAAAAATATAGACCATGAGTATTAAAATTTATGAAAACATTAAATAAAATAATCACTACACTACCTTCTAGCTTTATATCTTTTCCAGGTCAACTATTGTTTCATAAACCTTATACCCTCGTTTCTTCTAACTTCCTGTAAATTCTAATATGTAGAAAGATTGAGTTTTTAGCCTAGGATATGAGGCTCTAAATATTTTAATCATCCCTATGTTCTCAGTGGTGTTTTCCCTAGATGCCTTTGTGGAAATTACTCCATTACCTCATTCGCCAGCACCTGGACAGCACATGCTCTTCTGGTTCAGTAAGGGAAATGGGAAGATATATCCAATGGGAAAAACTATGCTTCATGGCCTGGGCTACAATACTCAAAATAGGACACAATGATGACTTTACTAGATCTAGCACATATTCTAAGTATTTTCTAATCATCAATAAATTAAAATTTATTCCTCAGAAATTTCAGATGGTATCTTTATTTATTATTTCATAGAGAAAGAGACAGAATTCTTCACCCAATTGGACTTTTTTTTTGTAAATCAATGAAATATCCCAGTGAGTAGAATTAGAAATTTATGACATAGAAAAGGAACTTCAAACCTTATATTCCTATTAGTAGCTACAACTGAAATGCATGTCAGTTTGTCTAATAAATCAGATATTCAATTATTCAGACCATTCTACAACATACTAATATTATCATGTGGGAAAGAAAGTAGGTACCAGTGAATGGTATATTTTATAATAATTATTATTTTACCTTTTATAAAACAAACACATGTGCTTTCCCAGACACTGAGCTAGGATTTAATTCATTTTTTAAACCTGCCTGATAGGAATTATTATCCCCACTTTTTATAAAAAGAAATTGAGACTTTGGCAAATCAAATAATTTGGCCAAGATCACTCAGCTGGTACTTTGCATGTAAGATTATTCAACCCAAAACTCCACATTCTCCCTTGCATTTTATTTTAATACAAGCAGGTGGGGAAACCCATTAAATTGAAACAAGTGGTCTCTAGTTCTCAGAAAAGTGAAAATAGATTGAGGAGAATGAAGAAAAAAATTTTTTTATCAAAGATGTCAAGTTATAACTTCCATTTCACATAGTAATGAGGAAGTATAAATTAAAGTGAAAGAAAAAAGAAGTAAAAGGAACTAATATTTACTTCTTATCTAGTATTTTCCATGCAATATCTGAGGCACTTTAAGTATCTTATCTCATTTAAATATCACAACAATGTTCTAAGGTTGGGGTTTGTTATCTAGCTTAAAAGATAAAGAGGAATTACAGGACATGGCAAAATTAAGTAAGTTGAAATTCATACAGATAGAAAGTAGTGATATTTAATTTTCAATGAAGATTTCTGGAATCCCAGAGAAAGTACATGTTTTCTATTGTAGATGTAGGGACAAGGCCATTCTTACTTATTTATAATATGAATTATCCTATAATTCTATTTGTATATTTCCCATAAATGCTCCTAATCATGAGCTAAACAAATAATTCAGTATCTAGTCAGGTTTGGGTTTGGATGAGGAAAATAATATAAATGGAAAATATACTCTACGGAAAATATAAAATGGTGCTTATAAGGCTATAACATTTGGAATGTAATTTTAGATACATTAAAGTAAGCCAAGTATCCAAACACTCTACAAGTTACTGAATTTTAACGGATGTAAATATTATCAAACAGGAATTCAATGCCTCCTGTAGGCCAACAAGTCTCATATGAGTTATCGAGTTAGACTCCACGGACATAACATTACAGAAAATAAAACTGGAACTTGGAAATCTTCTAATTCAAAACTGATGTTAAGGCACAAAAATTCCATTTTAATCCAAATCTTGTGTTTTAAGGTCCTCCTGTTTTCATTTCCTCTACAAAAATAGAAAAAAACAACAAAACAAGTCATTGTGATATAAATAAATTCACTCATTCTACATCATTGAAGCTCAGAGTTGATTCTTTTCCTAAATGACATCAATGGACTTACTGCTTTGGGACTTACAGGTAGATTTAAAGGCTTAGCACTTATGTATTTATGAGAAGTAACACTAAATTTAAAAGCAAAACTTATTTGAAAATCTATAATTTCTTTATAATTATGTATTTAATTCATTATATAATTAATTATATTTTAATAATTTAAAATATTTAAAAATTAATATTTAGACATTCTGTGACTCATAAACTCCCTAGCACTCAAGGCCAGAAACTTTATAAAAAATATTGACTTTGGGCATTTCACAAGATGGTGGCTGGCAGGAAAGAGATGAAGGAGAGGGTGTGAGTGAATGAGGGGATGGAAGGCCATTTGTGTATGTGGTGTGTGTGTGTGTGTGTGTATGTGTGTGTGTGTGTGTGTATGAAGGACTGTTAGATCCTGCAGGAGTATCAATGGCTGGCAGACCAGTATCTCCTGGACGGGGTGTCCTTACCACTACTGCAGACACGCCCTAGACTGTGGGCTCAGGCACAGTGCACATACCATCTTGAAAGGGAGAGTGGCCTCCAATAAAAACCCAGCCTCACTGTCACCAAGACTGGCCTCGGATACTGCACAAGATCCTGCAGCCACCCCAGTCAAAGTTGTGTTGCCTTTCTTGCAGACCTACAGACCATAGGATGTCCACCTCCAAGGTGCACAACTCCCTAAGCAGAAACTGGGAATTTGCCCTCCCCAGCAGCCAGATTCTGGACACCACAGTAACAATGTTCCAGCATGTGGGCCCTGTAAGCCCACATTTCCAGCAGACAGCTCCCTGGTGCCTCTGTGAGCAGCTGCTGGGCATGCATCTCTTCAACCAAGGGTGCAGAGCTCCCTCAGCAGGATATGCAACATCTTCCTCCCAGGCTGCCATCTAGGTGAGTTACTGAGGACTCACTTCCTCAAACAAGATTGTGCTGTTTCAGCCACAGATTCTGGGATTTCCTCTGGCTTCTGGACCCCTATGTGTTTCACAGAGTGAAATCACCCTGGCAAGAAAACCTCTGCCTCAACTGCAGACTACAGAACAGCTACCTCCCACTGTCACGAGCTCAAGGACCCTTGTAGTGAGTTGTAGAGTGATGCTATCACACCAAGAGTTACTCAATACCATCCGAACTCCCAATACCTGAATCTAAGACCACAAGACCCCTTCTTTCCAGGCCATGGATTCTGAAATTATACAGAAAGCACATACCAATGAGACATCAGGCAATACTTTCCATAAGAGCTGGAACCATGGTCATATCCACAACTGCTTGCACAACAAGATTGGGGGTGAGTCACATTGCCACACAACACATGATGAGACTTTATCCATTAGTGAGAAACTAACATTCAAGACCCAACTACATCAGGAGAACCCAAATAGCTAAAGTAGGGTGCTCAACTAGAACACCAAGCTCAGGAGATCTGAGAGTCTGCAACACTGGGTCCCCCAAATCACCAACTACATAGGGTCACTCCCAAAAGAACCTGGGTAGTAAAGCAGTTAGATCTATGACATAGAAACAATTAAAACTTTACAGAAAAAATGGGGAGTCAAAGAAAAAATCACAAATGAAAGAGAAAGAGAATCGCCAGAAAAATGAATTCAGAGAATTGGAGGCAAGTAACTTGTCAGAGAAATAATTCAGAGTAATTGTTATAAGGATGCTCAAATATGTGGATGACATTTCCTGAGAGGAAATTTCATAGCTCTACAGGCCTATCTCAAAAAATAAGAAAAAAAAATGGTAATGGATTTTCTAACCCTTCAACTTAAAGAATTAGAAAGAAAGCAACAAGCAAAGCCCAGTGTAAGTAGAATGAAGAAAATAATTGAGAATAGAGCAGAAATAAATTACATAGAGGCCAAAACATAAATAAATAAATAAATAAATAAATAAATAAATAAATAAATAAAACCAAGGGCTGGTTCTTTGAAAGGATAAACAACACTGATGAACATCTAACCAGGCTCATCAAGAAACAAAGAGAGATGATCCAATATAACAAAATCAGAAATGAAAGAGGTGAATTAACAACTGACCCTGTTATGGAGCGAACGTGAGTGAACGACCATTGGAATCTAGACCAAATTAAAATTTAGGGAGCCTATATTAGATGGCCGGCGACTGCTCCATCATTCTCCATGCAGGGAGTCCAGAGAGCAGCCCTGACCTTTTGTGTAGGACCACTTGTAAGCACATTTACCACATCCTATTTTTGCAGAACAAGCAACCCAAGACAAAATAGTTTTTTCCAAGCAATCATCAGGATTATGCCATTGATGACCATGTTATTTACAGGGTCATCCTGTTCTTCAGAAAACTGACAGTGTTCTATCTATCCCCCTACATGCTGAGAAGGGGCCATGAGACCGTATCTCAAAGCCTGGCCTGGTGTCACTTCTGATAACTCTATCTGGGACATAGTCCACAGCCTCTCTGGAATTCTCAAAAATTCCTACTCTCTAACAACCCCACAGGCATACAACAGATAGTAAAAAAAAATACTATGAACAACTCTACTCCCACAAATTGGACAACCTAGATGAAAAGGACATATTCCCAGAAAAATACAATCTTCCAAAACTCAATCAGGAAGAATAAAAAAACCCAAATAAGCTAATAACTACTAATGAAATTGAAGCAGTAATTTAAAAATGGCCAGCAAACAAAAGCCCTATTCCAGATGGTTTCACAGGGAAGTTTACCAAATATTCAAAGAAGAACTAAAACTTATCTTTTTCAGATTATTCCAAAAAAAATGCAAGAGGAAGGAACACTTCCAAGCTCTTTCTTTGAAGCCAACATTACTCTAAACTCAAAACTAGATAAAGACACTACAAAGAAAAGAATTACAGGCCAATATTACTACAAACGTAGATGGTATAATCCTAGCAAATTGGATTCAGCATTACATTAGAAAGATCATACACCATGACCAAGTGGAATTTATTCTGGGGATGCAAGGCTTGTACAATATCAGCAAATCAATAAACTTCATGCAGCATTTAAACAAATTGAGAGACAAAAATCACATAATCACATCAATTGATGCAAAAAAAAGCATTTGATAAAATCCAATACCCTTTTCTGATAAAAAAAAAACTCTGAGCAAGGTGGGAATAGAGGGATCATACCTCAACATAATAAAAGCTTTATATGACAAACCTACAGCCAACATCATATTAAATGGGTAAAATCTTATTTCTCCTAAGAACAGGAAAAAGACAGGGATGCCCACTTTCACCACTCCTGTTTGACATAGTACTAGAAGAACTAGCCATAGTGAACAGATAAGAAGAATAAAAGGCATCCAAAGAAGAGGTAAGATTCTCATTATTTGCAAATGACATGATATTGTACATAGAAAACCCTAAAGACTCCATCAAAAAACTGTTAGCCTTAATAAAGAAATTTGGCAATATAATAAGATATAAAATTAACACCCAGAAATCTATGGCTTTTTTTATACACCAACAATTAACTCGCAGAAGGAAAAACTAAAAATACAATCCTGTTTACCATTACACCAAAAAATAAATAAATAAATAAGATACCTAGGAATACGCTAACGAATGAGATAAAAGACCTGTGCTCAGAAAATTACAGACCCTTGAAAAAAGAGATTGAGGAAGACATAAATGAATGGAAGAAAATATGGTTCTCATGGATTGGTGAAATTAACCATTAAAATGCCCACACTACTCAAAGCAATCTATGGATTCAATGCAATCCCCATTAAAATACAAATGGTATATTTCAAAGACCTAAAACAAATTCTCAAAAAATTCATATAAAATAAAAAAGACCCTGAATAGTCACAGTTTGTGCAGCCACTATAGAAAACAGTATCAAAGTTTCCTCAAAAAATTAAAAATGGAACTCCCATTTGATCCAGTATCCCCACTTCTAGGAATACAGCCCAAGAAATCAGAAGCACCAACCAGAAATTATATATGTGCCTCTATGTTCACAGCAGCACAATTTATATTAGCTAAGAATTGGAAGCAGCCTAAATGCCCAAACGCAGATAGTGGATTAAATAACAGTGGTACATCTACACAATGGAACCCTATGCTACTGTAAAAAAGAAGGAACTCTTATCATTTGCAATAGCATGGGTAGAACTGGAGAGGATTATATGCTAAACAAAATAAGCCAGGCAGAGAAAGATAAATATCACTCATATGTTGAATATAATGAACAACATAAACTGATGAACTAAAATAGATTCAAAGACCCAGAAGCATCTAACAGAATATCCAACTTCAGGGGAAAGGAAAGGAGGGGGAGCGGCTGGGCGCGGGGGTTGTGGGGGTGGAGAGAGATCAACCAAAGGACTTGTATGGATGTGCTGGGGTGATAGGAATGAGTTGGGAGAGTTCAATCAGGGGAAAATAATTAATATGTAATACTTTAAATTATAAATAATTAAAAACAAAATAAATTTTGATCATATATGCAATGGACTATTACTTAGCAATAAAAAAGAGTAAAACCTTAAAAAATGAATATTGACTGCAGTATATGAGTAATAGTAAATATTGAGTGCTCAGTAAGGTTTGATATCTTAATTATCTATACAAATATTGGCATATTATAAAATTTTTATATAATATACCTCTAAGTCTATGTGTTCCTTTAAAAAATGTATAATATAACCATGTCTGCACAGTTTACTGGTCACAAGCTCACTTTTCTATGCCTCTTTCTTGAGCAAAAATACAGTTAATTTGGTATTATTTTATTTAAAAATATCACTGTTGCTGATATATCCAAGGTGGAGTCAATAGCTTATATATAACTTCATATAATGGGCAAGTAACAAAACTTAAAAATTAATTTCCATAGAAAGATCTATACAATGAGACAAATCCTGATTTTAATCACAGAGTGGTAAAAATAAGTATTTCAATGTTTCTTTATGTCATGTATATGCTTTTGTCAAAGAAAATAATACACAGGATTGCCATATTGAAGTATATGGCATTTTTAAAAATATTTATAATGATAATATAGATTGTACATATGCCTACACACACACACACACACACACACACACACACACACACACACATATATATACATTTATTTAGTTATTAGAAAATTGCAATTGAAAAATGATAGTAACTTTTCTAAGTGGCAGAGTATAACTTAGAACCCATACCCCTATACCACCATATAGAATCTTTTTCCCAACAACTGTCAGCCAAATATTACTGTGGATTTTGCAAAACTCTTCTATGTCTGTGGTTTATATGAGCTATAAGTGCCAGGAATATGTGCTAATTTCATCATAAAAACCATTAAAAATGACTTCACATATTAGAATTATTTCTTCAATATATCAAGCAGAATAAAGAAATTAGTTCTACTACATATTATGCTTGTTTATGTCAAAATTCTCAAAGCTTGAATTTTTCACAAAGCCTTATTAACAAGTTGATTATTTTGTTTATTCTGCTCACAAGGAAGTCTGATATGACCTTTAATTTTGCATTGCTAATAGCTCTCGGGGGTTGGTTCACAGTCTCTTTTCACTATAGCATTTTGACAAAATTAATTGAGATCAAAGTCCATTTAGAGATAGAGCATTAATCCAAACTGACCACTATGGGGAACAATGGTGATCATCAAGCCAGCTTCTTCAGCCAGGAGTGCAGATTCTAGTGTGAAGCAGGTAAAACAAATAAGACATATGCTCAGAAGCGTGTTTCAGAATTAAATTGTAAAGAAAGTCCAAAGGGCTAGAAGAGAGGTAAAAAGTCTAGATGAAGTAGGGATGTTCACACTCAGGTACTTTATAGACTAGGGATAAGGAAGCAGCACTGCCTGCAGAGAAGAAAATGCTCATGGCATTATCATATTGTAGGGCACTTGGATATGTTTTTCTCATAAGTTTCCAGATTTTCTGGGGAAAGAATCACATAGACAATGTGATTGTTAATTATTCAACTCTCATTTGTTATCTACCAGAGATAGGAAAGACGAAGAGCTTATAATTGTACTAGCAGCCAGTTTCATGAAATTCATGAATGGGGAATGAGGAGTCAGTCCCTCAGCCCAGCCTGCACCCTCATGCAATCTTAGGACCTCTCAGGATATTGGGCCTAAACTGGCAGTGGGACATCTGTCTTGCAACGGGGACTGCTGGCTCCTAATCACTTGCCTGCCTGCCTAATTACCCCTAACCACTCTTCCTGCCTGCCTGATCGTACCTCACCACTCTGCCTTGACCCTTACCACTGCAGCTTTGTCCAGGTCTTTTGACTGTCCTACCTAATTAGCATAGTACCCTTTTATTATTATAAACTAGGGGCCCAGTGCATGAAATTTGTGCACTGGGAGTGGGTGATCCCTCAGCCCAACCTGCCCCCTCACACATACTGGGAGCCCTCAGGGGATGTCCTACTGACTGCTCACTCCTGGCCTGCCCAAGGCCATAAGCCTCTGGCCAAGGCTTTTGGCCTTGGGCACCCAGACATTGCCCTGCGATGGGGCCTAATGCTGGCTCTACCCCAGCCCCAGCCTTAACCCAGCCAGTGATCACCCTACCATGGGGCCAATTGCTAGCTCTGCCCCAGCCCTGCATTGCCCTAGCCAGCAATCGCCCTGCCCTGTGGCTGATCACTGGCTGGCTCTGCCCCAGCTCTGGCCTGCCCAAGGCCGGAAAAAGCCTCTGGCTTTTGCGTATTGCTCCTGATTGGCTTGTGGGCGTGGCTTATTGCATGTTGCAAAGGTATGGTCAATTTGCATAGGATGGGGGAAAATAAAACTAAGCAAATAAATTAGAAGCATGCACAGGCAAAGCATCAGCCCAAGAGAAGATTTTCTTTTCTATATTTCTACAATAAACCTGGCACAAAAGGTTGCTATAAAAATTAAATGAGTTAACACAAAGCATTAGAGATTATTAGCATATACAAAGCACAATATAAAGGTTACAATCTAAATGCGATGGACAAAACTCTTCTGATATATATGTTACTAGGCACATATTTCTTAATATAATTTATATATTCTAAATTAATTTTTCTTTCTCAATGAAATCTCTTACTCATTCAGTGATCTAGATCAGCTTATCATCTGTTCAGTTGTTAATTTTCATTTCACTAGAATCTGGTTTTTGTTTATTAACTATAATTTTTTTCTTTACAATGTGACTTCTTGCTTCTGACTTTCTGCCATTTTACTAGAATTATAGAAACAAGCACACTATTGTGAAATTCTAGTTCCCTAAAATCACTAAGCAACCTGCTGAGAAGACAGCTGACTGCAGTAAAGGAGAACACCAACCCAACAGAGCTCTGACTGGTTGTCTGGAACAGGAGGGCAAGAGGAAAATGCATGTGAATTTGAGGTTTTAGTAAGATAGGCCTCGGAATACAACTGAAGAGAATTGGTGGAAACAGCAAATTTATAATTTTGAAGGCATGGAATTCAAAGATCTTGAGGACACAGACTATCTATTGATCATCCCATTCAAGAGTTGATTATTCATTTCTGTAATGAACAATCAAACCATTTGCTGGGGCAAGAAATGGAAATGCAATGTTAATATTATGAGTAAATTATGTAGGCATAGTTTAAGACTCCAATGTCCAAACTGGAGATATCTATCAATCAAAATATTTATATACCAGAGGCCTGATACACAAAATTCTTACAAGGGCCTTGGCCCCAACCCCCGGCCACCACCATAACAACCAGGGGATTCTGATGCCTCTCCCTCAGCCCCTGCCACTGCAGGGGGACATTTGGTCTAATTAGCATGTTATGCTTTTATTATTATAGACTAGAGGCCCAGTGCACAAAATTCATGCAGGAGGGAGCAGGGGATGTCCCTTAGGCCAGACTGCACCCTCTCCAAGCTGAGACCCCTCGAGGGATGTCTGACTGCCTGTTTAGGTCTGATCCACAGCAGTCAGACATCCTTCTCACAATCCAGGACTGCTGGCTCCAAACTGCTCACCTGCCTGCCTCCCTGATTGCCCCTAACTGCTTCTGCCTGCCAGCTAGATCTCCCGCTAACCACTACCCTGCCAGCCTAATTGATGTTTAACTGCTCCCCTGCTAGCCTATTTGTCCCCAACTTTGCTCCTCTGCTGGCCTGGTCATCCCTAACTGACTTCCCCAGCAGGCTTGATTGCCCCAAACTGTCCTCCCCTGCTGGCCTGATCACCCACAACTGCCCTCCCTTGCAGGGCCTGGAACCTCCAAAGGCCTTCCCCTGCTGGCCATCTTGTGGTGGCCATCCTGTGTCTACTTCAGGACAGGATCTTTGACCAAATGGGGACAGCCCTCTTGTGTTTTGGAGTGATGGTCAATCTGCAAATTACTCTTTTATTAGATAGGATAGAGGCCTGGTACATGGGTGGGGGGCCAGCTGGTTTGCCCTGAAGAGTGTCCCAGATCAGGATGGAGGTTCCCATGGGGTGAGGGGCGGCCTGGGCGAGGGGCGGCCTGGGCGAGGGGCCTGTGGAGGTTTGCAGGCCCGCCATGCCCCCCAGAAACCCAAGTGGAGGCCCTGGTATCTGGGATTAATCTATGTCTACAATTGAAACTTTGTAGGCTGTAGAGGAGCCATGCCTTCTGTTCACTCGGAGGCGGCAGCCATTTCTGTTTGAAACATTGTAGCCTAGAGTGGAGGCCTTGGCCAGCAATAGCAGACTGAAAGCTTTTCTTCCTCTGTTGCCAGGGAAACCCAAGTCTCTGTTCCCTCCAGCTCAGTGGCTGCCAACATTTCTGTATCTTTTATAATTGAAACTTTGTAACAATGAGTGGAGGCCTATGAAGGCAGAAAGTTTGGGTTCCTCTGTTGCCAGGGAAATCCAAGCCTTCCTCTTGCTTTCAGTGGTGGCAGCCATCTTGGTTGGGGTTTATTTGCATAATCTTCTCCTGATTGGCTGGCAGGTGTGGCTGTGGGTCTGGTGAAAGTACAGTCAAATTTGCATATTACTCTTTTATTAGATAGGATTATTATAGACTAGAGGCCTGGTGCACAAAATTCATGCATGAAGGGGTGGTCCCTCAGCCTGGACTGAACCCTGTCACGATCTGGGACCCCTCAGGGGATGTTTGACTGCCAGTTTAGGCCTACAGGGATTGGGCCTGAACTAGCAGTCAGACATCCCTCTTGCAGTCTGGGACCACTAGCTCCTAACTGCTTGTCTACCTGCCTGATTACCCCAACTGCCTCTGCCTTAGTCCTCACTGCTGTGACTTTGTCCAGAAGGATGTCTGGAAGATCATTTGGCCTTCTAGTCTAATTAGCATATTACACTTTTATTATTATAGATGTTTGAGTTTTTTTTTTTTAATATATTTTTTTTTTATTTTTTACAGAGCGGAAGGGAGAGGGATAGAAAGTCAGAAACATCGATCATCCACCTCTTGCAAGCCCCCTACTGGGGATGTGCCCGCAGCCAAGGTACATGCCCTTGACCGGAATCGAACCCAGGACCCTTCAGTCCGCAGTCCGACACTCTATCCACTGAGCCAAACCGGTCTCGGCAGATGTTTGAGTTTTAACTATAGTTGAGACAATGGATTCTGAAGTCAGAATGCTGGTGTTCAAATTCAAGTTCCTCAGTTTACTCATTGTCATCTTGCATAAGATACTTCTTTGTGTTGCTATTTCTTCATTTGCAAGTGGGGATTATTATAATAATACCTAGTCATGGATTATTATGAGAATTGAGTGAATTAATATATACAAAAGATCTTAAAATAATGCCTTACCCATGACGATTATTCAGTAAATAAAAGCTATTACTGATCCAAAATTAAAAGGTAGGGAACTATTTTTTATTAATATTAGAAATTATCTATGCTATAATTGCTGATCCAAAATTTAAAGAATATACTTTAAAAATAGTTTTCTAATGTATATTAGAAAACATTATTTAATTATCTAGTTGGAAAAAAATGCTAATGTATACTAAAATTATTTGCTCACATTAAAAAAAATCTGGGAATCCTTTAAATCATTTAAATATAGTTTTCATAATTTTTATCTGCAGACTCCTATTCTTTTCATTCTAAATAATTACATTTCAACTAAGATCCCTGACTTATTTCTCTTTACAAGTGTGAACATTGATACTCCTAAATTGGCTCCTACGTTAACCAGAGGAAATACGTCCCAGTATTGTGGCTGCCTATCCCACAAAAGCCAAAATTAAGAGACAGGTATTGGGAAGAGGAAAGCATTTCATCAGTTACTGGTGATCTGAGAAGGCAGTCAGACCAGTGTGTCTCACATAAAACCACCTTAACATCTAATCTCAAGCCAATCAATTTATGGGGGTCTGTAGATTATTTTTGGTACCCATACCAGGACATTTGATCCTTAAGTCACCCAGCAATCAGCTGACATCAGTAGTGGGCAATAAGTTCAAGATCCTTGCATCCTCTTATAGGGGCAGTGGGCAAATGAGATCAAGGTCTTTTTCTCTGGAATCTCTTGCACCCGCAAACACTTGAGATCATATTTAAATCTGCCTAGCTCTCATTTGGCCTTTCTCCATCAGGCTCCTCTCATACAATTTAGAATGGTTAATTCATATTGGCCCTCATAGTCTTACCCTGACTCTGACCCTATGACCATCTCTCTGGGTAGGAGATTTACCATTTCTTAAATGACCTATTTCAGTTGCATTGTAATATTTCCTTAGATAAAATCTATTGCTTTTTACATTCATCTTGCACACCACTGCCAGATTCTTAAAAATAACATAGAGATAATATCAAGTCACTTATCTGCTCAAAGACCTACAGTGACTCACAATAGCTGATGGACTAAAGGTCACAGTTGCATTTCAGTATTGTCCAATGCCTGGTTCTAACCCCATCTCCACTCACATTCTTTTCTGTCCATCACTTATTACCTCAGACTTATTACCCCGGGCACACACTTACTCTAGTTCCCCTCACCTGAAATGATGCATTTGCCTGCCCTTTTTCCTCATTTAAATGTTCTATTTATCTTTCCCTTTGAAATTTCCCTTATTTCACTAGTTAACAAAATTATTTCATCCTCTACTTTTTTGAAACAATAAACAGATCCAAGTTCATAGAGACTGAAACTCCCGAAGACCTGAATTTTAAAAAAAGGATAATAAATTATAAATTAAAGTTTTTGTATAAAAATATTTATTTTTATAATATTTATAATTTCCTTCAGAACTACTTGTCAGATAATCTCTTCTATAATTATCTAGTTGCATGGAAGCAACTGCAAACAATGCAACCATATACCACTAAACTGACATTAAATTTACCTCTGAGCCAGCTTTCTCCAGGCTTACTCCTAATGCTCCTGGCCACTCCAATGTCACCCAAGGAAGGGTAATGAGATGAAGGCAAAGACTGATTGGAAAGACACAGTTGACAACAACAATCCTATTTAACTACCTAATTTTAATTGCAAGACCTATATTTAAGTAAGAGTCTCTAAAAGTAAGCTCAGCTTATCTTCCTTAATTTCACTAATATATTGGGAACAGATTAATTCAGCTTTAATAAAACTCTTATTTACTGCAGCACTGTAATATACTTTTTTGTATGCATTTTTTTGGTGTGTATGTGCTTTATTCTACTTTGCTGTACACATGTCTGATTGTCTTCTGAACTGAAGGTTGTCAATGAACTTTGTCTTTGTATCCTTCATAGTGGCTGTTCTCTGTGTATGTCCAACAAATATGTTGATTTACATGGAATTAGTTTAGAAATACCCTGCAGCCACATTGAAAATTACATATTTTTCTTCTTTACATAATGAGATCAAGGTCAGAGAAATAATGGTATTAGCTAAAACTAATTTTAGGTACTTTTATTTTTAAGAAACTAATTAGTCTTTGTAGAAATTAATTCTTGCATCAGTAAGATTATCTCAAGCTGAGGATGTTCTTTTAGGCATCAATATAACTATCAGAGAAGGGTAAAAAAACAGCATTTATAAAACAGGGAATAATTAAAAGATGACTTCTTTCTAATAATATTAATCAAATTCAAATATCGAAAACTAAAATATTTCCTTCAGGGAAACTACATATCAATCATATTTACATTAATTTGTGCCATATAAAATTGCCAATGGTTTGCTGTTTATAATATACTAGGGCCCGGTGCATGAAATTCATGCACTGGAGGTGGGTGATCTCTTAACCCAACCTGCCCCCTCACACATACTTGGAGCCTTCATGTAATGTCCTACTGAACAATAAGCCCCAGCCTGCCCAAGAGCTAAAGGCCTAAAGCCTCTGGCGGAAGCTTTAGGCCTTGGGCAAGCAGTCATCGCCCTACAATGGGGCCAACCGCTGGCTCTGTCCCAGCCACACCCCCCATCCCTCCCCTCAGCCCAGGCCTTCTCCCCAGCCAGCTTGCACCAGGCTAGCATGGGCTTCAATCCTGCAACTCCAGGCCATGTCTTCTCCCTGGCCAGCTTGCACTGGCCACCTCGACCCCACCCTGCCACAACCCTGGCTGCCTTGGCCCTGCAACTCCACGGCCTGCACCGCCTCGGCTCTGCCCCCGTGGTCCACACCGCCTCAGCCCTGCACTCTCGTAGCCAGGGCTACCTTGGCCCCGCCCCCTGTGGCCCCCATTGCCTCTGCCATGCCCCCCCTGATCCTGCATTCTCGGCCCTGCCCTCATAGCCTGTGTCACATCGGACCCGCCCCCCACAGCCTACGCCACCTCAGTCCTGCACCCCTGTGTCCTGCACCACCTCAGCCCCAGCCTCTGTGGCCCAGGACACACTGTGCCACCTCTGCCCTGCCCCCGACACAGCCAGGGCCACCTCAGCCCTGCCCCCCCGAACCTTGCCGCCTCAGCCCTGCAACCCCCCTGCAGCCCAGGCCACCTTGGACCCGCCCCTCATGACACCCACTGCCTCGACCCTGTCCCCCATAGCTTGCACCACCTTGGCCCTGCCCCTCACGGCCCAGGCCACGTGCTTGCTGGCTGGCTCTGCCCCCACTCCTGATTGGCTTGTGGGCATGGCTGTTGGGGGTAGTTTTTGGATGTAGCAAAGGTAGGATCAATTTGCATATTATTATTTTATAAGATAGGATAAAAATGGCAACTTTATACATTTCAAGCTAATATCATCTCTATATATAACAGCCTAAATGACATTTACAATTAGTTGCTATGACATGCACTGACCACCAGGGGCAAGATGCTTGACATAAGGGCTGCTCCCTCATGGTCAATGAACTCCCACAGCCAACCTCTGGTGTTTGGCCAACCTTCCACAGTCACTACTCTGGCTGGCCCAATTGCTGGCCAGGCCTAGGGACCCCACCTGTACACAAATTTGTGCACTGGACCTCTAGTCCTATCTAATAAAATGGTAATATGCAAATCGATCATACCCTAGCTACATCCAACAGGCCACGCCCTCAATCAATGCCCACCAGCCAATCAGGAGTGATATGCAAATTAACACCAATGGCTGCTACCAATGGCAGGGCGATAGCTGGATTCCCAAGTCTTGGGAAAGCCTCGCCAAGAGGCTTTTCCCTGCCTTGGGCAGGTAGGCCTGGGCTGGGGTGGAGTGAGCTAACAATCAGCTGGATCACAGGGTGATCACTGGCTGGGGTCCCCTGGCTGAGGTCCCCTGCACAAGGACGAAAGCCTCAGCCAGAGGCTTTTAGCCTTGGGCAGGCTGGAGTGAGGGTTCAGTAGGACATCCCCTGAGGGCTCCCCGTATATGTGAGGGGGCAAATTGGCTAAGGTACCACCCATCCCTGGTGCCTGAATTTCCTGCACGAGGCCCCTAGTCCTATCTAACAAAAGGGTAATATGCAAATTGACCATACCTCTGATCAAGCCACACCCACAGCCATGCCCACCAGCCAATCAGGAGCATGTTATGCAAATAAACCCCAACCAAGATGGTTGCCACCACTGAGAGCAGGAGGGAGGCTTGGGTTTCCTCGGCAACAAAGGAAGCCAAGCTTTCGACCTGCCGTTTCTGGCTTAGGCCTCCACTCAATGCTACAAAGTTTCAATTATAGAAGATACATAATCCCAACAAAAATGATGGCAGCCACGGAACTGGAGAGAGAAGAGACTAGGGTTGATGGGGCAATGGAGGAAGCCAAACTTCTGCAACCCTAGCCTAGGTCTCCACTCTAGCCTACAAAGTTTCCAACAGAAATGACTGTCACCACGGAGTGAGCAGAAAGCTTGGCTCTGCTTCAGGCTACAAAGTTTCAATTGTAGAACATAAATTAATCCCAGATTCCAGGGCCTCCTCTTGGGTCACTGTGGGATGTGGCTGGCCTATAAACCACCATAGGCCCCTCGCTCAGGCCATCCCACACCCCAAGGGAACCTCCAACCTGATCCCGGGCAAACCAGCAGGTCCCCACTCATGCACCATGCCTTTAGCCTATCTAATAAAAGAGTAATTTGCAGATTGACCATCACTCCAACACATAAAAGGGCTGCCCCCATGTGGTCAAAGATTCTGCCCCCATGTGGACACAAGATGGCCACCACAAGAAGTCCAGCAGGGGAGGATAGTGGGAGGTTTCAGGCCTGCAAGGAAGGGCAGTTGGGTGGATAAAGTCTGCAGGGGAGGGCAGTTAAGGGTGACCAGGCCAGCAGGGGAGGGAAGTTGGGGACAAATAGGCTGGCAGGGGAGAAGTTTGACATCAATTAGGCTGGCAGGGTAGTGGTTAGGGAGTGATCAGCCTGTTAGGCAGAAGCAGTTAGGGCCAATTAGGGAGGCAGGCAGGCAAGCATTTTGGAGCTAGCAGTCATGGATTGTGAGAAGGATATCCCACTCCCCATTTAGGCCCGATCCCAATGGGATCGGGCCTAAAAAGGTGGTCAGACATCCCTTGAGTGGTCCCAGATTGGAGAGTGTGCAGGCTGGGCTGACGGACACACTTCCCCGCCTCCCCCCGTGCATGACTTTCATGCACTGAGCCTCTAGTATATAATAAAATATAATGTTTTTTTAAATATTATCAAATCAATCAAAAAGCAGAAGGAGTTCTAGCTATGTCTATGCATTGACCACCACGGGAAGATGCTCAATGCATTAGCTGCCTCCTGGTGGTCAGTGTGCTCCCACTGGGGAATACCACTCAGTCAGAAGATTAAGCCACGCTCACTGCAGGCAAGTGCATTGGTGGTGGCAGGAGACTTTCCCATGGGTAGCAGGCCTAAGCCATCAGTTGGACATCCATCAAGAGTTCCCAGACTGTGAGAGGGCACAGGCTGGGCTGAGGGACCACTCCCTCCCCCACCGAGTGCATGGATTTTGTTCAGTTTTTAGTCAGAAAATATCAGGAATAAAAGTAACATTTTTTTGTCATACTCAGTCCTCAAATTGCTTTTAGAAATATTACAGATTATGTGAAATAAGTGTCAGGTAGAGGTTATTTTTCAATTAGCCATGTTTACCATGAAAAGACAATACAGCTTGTAAACAAAAGTAGATGCACTTGGGCTAATTTATAAGCTGTAATATTCTCTACTTTCACACAATAGGCAACTTCTACCTGTGACCTAAGGCAGATACTAGAGTGCAATATCTAGACTGGGGCTTTACACAAAGACAAGAGAAGCACAGGCTCTTCCTGAGCTAAAATATACAGATGACACACTTTTCCTCTGGAAATGCACACCCAAATAGAGTATACGCTACATACAGCTGTAGCAACATAACCTCTGCTTTTCTTCATCAGGTGTTTTCAAGAGGATTATTATTTTTTTCATCAAAACCTAGTACTTGTCAAATCTTGATTAGCAATTGATATGAAATTTATAATTATTGGAATGCAAAAAGTTATAAAATAAAATTATAAGAATAATTTCTCTGTTCTAATCTATAATAATCTACAATAATAAGTGTAATATGCTAATTAGATGAGACAGCAGAATGAGCATTCTGGACATCATTCTGGACATTCTTCCTAATGAAGCCATGGTGGTGGAGGCCAAGATAGAGTGGTTATGGGCAGTGAGGCAGGCAAGCAAGCAGTGAGGGGTGATCAGGCAGGCAGGCAAGTGTTTAGGAGCCAGCAATCCCAGATTGTAAGAGGGATGTCCCTGGGATTGTGCCTAAACCAGCAGTCAGACATCCCCTGAGGGATCCCAGATTGCTACAATTTGCAGGCTGGGGTTAGGGACAACCACTCATACACAAATTTTGTGCAGCAGGCCTCTAGTTAAGTAATATATGCATATATGCATACACATACATATGTATTCATATTTCCATGTAAATGCATGCACATATATAACCCATATATCCATATGTATGTATATGCATTGTATCAAATTTGAAAATGCAAAGTGAGGATAATAATTAAAAGTAACCATGCAGCACAGAGATATCCAATGTTAATATTTTGGTCTGAATCCTGACAATTTTTCTATGCATATATAAATTACTTTTTAAGTAAATGGCTTTATTATTATAGAAATTGCCCATCATATAATTCACTCATTGAAAGTGTACATTTAATGTTTTGGCATATTCAGAGATACATGCAATCATCACCACAGTGAATTTTAGAACATTTTTATCACCTTAAGAAAAACTCCTGTCCTAGCATTCTTTTCTGCTCTTCCCTCCACCAGCTTTAAATGACTAGTCATTTACTTTCTTTCCCTATAGATTTCTCTATTAAGAACTTACATATGGCCGAGACTGGTTTGGCTCAATGGATAGAGCATCGGACTGCGGACTGAAGGGTCCCAGGTTCGATTTCGGTCAAGGGCATGTACCTTGGCTGTGGGCACAGCTCCAGTAGGGGGCATGCAAGAGGCAGCTGATCAATGTTTCTGACTTTCTATCCCTCTCCCTTCCGCTCTGTAAAAAAAATCAATAAAATATATATATATATATATATATAACTTACATATGAATGAAATCATAAAGAATGAATTTTTGTGGATTTTTTTTGTAACTGCCTTTTTTTATTTAGTAAGAATATTTCAAGTGTCATTTATGGTATAGCACCTATCAGTGTTTCATTTCTTTTTAGAGATGAATAATATTCCATTGCATGTATATGACCCACTTACTTATCCATTCATCTTCTGAAAGACTTTTGAGTTGTTTCACTTTTTGGCTATAATTATTAATGTACTAGAGGCCATTGCAGGAAGATTCCTGCAATAGGGCTTCCTGCAGTGGTCTCTGCCACCTCACCTACTTACCTCCCTTCTCTCCTGCCCTGCTTGCTTGCTTCTCTGCAGCTTTGCTCCCTTCTTTAGTGCTTAGCTTCCTTCTACACTGTCTTCGGTCTTTACTCTGTGGCTGGATATGCAAATTCACTGCCATATTGGTTGGCTTAATTTGCATACTTGTTACTGATTTTCTGATGGGCGTGATTTGTGGGCGTAGCAGAGGTATAGGTCAATTTGCATGTTTATCTTTTATTAGATAGGATAAGTTTCTGTGTTGACATCTATTATCATTTATCTTGGATATATACCTATGAGGGGAATTATTGGTTAATTTGGTAACTCTATGTTTAATTATTTTAGAAAATTCTAGACTATTTTGTTTGTTTAGAAAATCAGCTGTAGAACACTATTACACTAAGTTCCACTAGGTGCTTCTTAAGAGCTACCTGTTAGAGAAGGTAATAATAGAACAAAGCATTGTCCCTGCTCCACAAGAAATATAGATGAGTTGAGGGAACAAATCACTTCTTTACTCACACAATGTCTGCTCTCTGTACTCATTTACAATTGTTCTGAAGTGCAATGAATGCTGTTATACAAACACCCTGACCTCCTGCAGAACCAGTCCAGTGTGTTGGCTGCTGATGGACTCAGAGTAAGACTTTCTCCAGGAGTTTCTCTTAGGCAAAGGAAGTTTCCAAGCCTTTTGTTAATCTCTGGACCAGTCTGCATTCAATGGCTGCTCATTACAGGGAGGAGTTTGAAGGAATGAGGAGGTACAAGGCCTTACCCTTTCACTTCAGTTGTGACAACTCTGAAGGGTCTTCTGGTCCAGCACTACTCTGTGAATCTACTGAATCCTCTGTTCCAATCATATCAAAGTTTAAATTCACCCTCTCCCTAATTTTGCTTCCCTCAGCCTTTGTGGCGATTGATTCTAAACCTGCTTCCGAGTAAAACTTCTGAACTCAAACGTTAGCATATCAGAGTATGTTTCTTAGGGAACTTATCCATGTCTGGAAGAGTCAGAGTAAGGCTACAGTACAACCTTGGAGTTTACTATTCCTAATCTCTGGAACCTATGAACAAATTATATTAGCTGGCAAAGGAGTATTAAGGCTGTAGATAAAATAAGCTTACTAATCTGATGATAAAATAGGAAGAGATCCTTAATTACCCAGGTGGGCCCAATGTAATCTCAAAGCTCTTTAAAATTAAAGAGGGGGTAGAAGAGGGAGGGCTGAGAGCTGGTAACCTGATGAGAACTTGGAAGAATATAATATAATTCTGCTCTTTTTGAAGATGGAGAAAATATTATAAGTGAAAGTTGAGAATCAACTAGTGGAAGTGGGGAGTGCCTTTCCCCCATTCAATATTGGGGTCAGGTCCTTAAGCTATCTTGAGAAAAATAATTTTTTGAGGCTCACACAAGAGAATAAGTGATTTTATTTGTGTGGAAGTACATCCTTGGGTTTCTCAAGGACCATTTCCCTTGGTCCAGTTCTGGAAGATGTGAAGCTGGGAATTCATCAGAGGTAAAAGCAAAAGGAATGTAGGGAGTTTCCTTTACATGATGGGACTGGATTCAGCACAGCATTAGGCTAGTTGCAGTCCATTAGTCCACTGTGTGGGGTCCACATGGCTGTGGGCCATTTGGACACACGAAGGGGAGCCAAGAAATCACATCCCCTACAACAAGAGTCCCAAGAGAACCAAGAGGCATGAGAGAGAGAACATTCCTTTGTTTAGAAGCTTAAGTATCTTAGCTCTTTCCATGCTTGCAGAGGCCATGCCTACTCTGGCCAATGTTTCCAGGTGTGACTAACAAGTACCTTCCCTATTTTATCCACATTTTACTCAGCATGCCTCTAAATTGCAGGTTCCCATCTCTAGTGCCTTCCCCAAGAGATCTGTGGGGAATAGGTAGATAGCTTTGCAGCATCCTGGCACAGCTGCAAAAATGGATGGCCATAATATTTGACTTTTCCTTTTGCTCCTTTTCAGTTATTCATGACTAATTTATTATAAGGCTATCAAAAAAAAGGCTCTGAAGTAAGAAATATGACCAACCTTAAAAAGCTTGAAGGTAATAAGACATATTCTCTCTTACAACCTTTAAAAGGAACACAGCTCTGCTGACATTTTGATTATAACCAATAAAACTAACTTCAGACTTGTGACTTCTAGAACTTTAACCTTATCTAATAAAATAGTACTATGCAAATTAACCATCACTCCGTTACACCCACAAGCCCATGCCCACCAGCCAATCAGGAGTGAGTATGCAAATTATCCCAATCAAGATGGCTGCGGCCACAGAATGAGCAGAAGGCTTGGGTTTCCCCAGTAATGGAGGAAGTCAAGTTTTCTGCACACCCTGGCTGGCCCAGGCCTCCACTAAAGGCTACAAAGTTTGAATTATAGAAGATAAATGAATCACAGCAAAAGTGGTGGCAGTAAAGGAACTGGAGAGAGCAGGAGGCTTGAGTTGACCCTACCAATGGAGGAAGACAAGCTGCTGCACCCCTGGCTTGCCTTGGCCTCTGCTCAAGGTTACAAAGTTTCACTTATAAAAGATAAATAAATCCCAGACACCAGGGCCTCCACTTGGGTTGCCCAGGGCCATGGCCAGCCTGCAAACCACCACAGGCCCCACACCCTGAGGGAACCCCGACCTGAATCTGGACACCCTTCAGGGCAAACCAGCTGGCCCCCACCCATGCACCAGGCCTCTAGCCTCTCTAATAAAAGAGTAATATGCAAATTGACCATCACTCCAACACACAAGACTGCTGCCCCCATGTGGTCAAAGATCCTGCTCCCATGTGGACACAAGATGGCCACCACAAGATGTCCAGCAGGGGAGGGTAGTTAGGAAGGGCCAAGCCTGCAAGGAAAGGCAGTTTGGTGTGACCCAGGCCTGCAGGGAAGGCAATTAGGAGTGATCAGACCTGCAGGGGAGGGCAGTTATGGGTGAGCAGGCCTGCAGGGGAGCAATTAGGCATCGATTAGGATGGCAGGGGTATGGTTAAGGGGTAGATCAGGCTGGCAGGAGAAGCAGTGAGGGGCAATCAGGAAGGCAGGCAGGCTAGCACAGTTGGGAGCCAGCAGTCCTGGATTGTGAGGGGGATGTCTAACTCTCTGTTTAGGCCCGATCTTCCTGGGATCAGGCCTCAACGGGCATTTTGATATCCCTGAAGGGGTTCCAGATTGCAGAGGGTGCAGGCTGGGCTGTGGGACACACACCCTATGAACGAATTTTGTGTACCGGGCCTCTAGTAAGGGTATAAATGTACTATAGCATTGGTAGAAAACAATTATATGTCTCTTCTTTTTATAGTATGTTATTTAATTATGTCACTGACTATTTGTATTTCATTCTCTAGGCATCTGCATCTTTCTCAAAAAGAAAAATTATGCTTCGTTTATATTTGACCCATAGTACTATAACATTGCATGACTATTCAGGGTAGGTAACAAATTCTAATATGTTTTTATAATGAGTTAATGAGGATATAAGTGAAAAATAATCTTTGTGTTTAACCCTCTAAAACTAGATAGTCATATATAATTTATAAAGTAGTATAATCATCTTCTCATTCACAATCAACTGCCTAGAAATCCTCTTCTTTTCCTATACATGGAGCTTGGTACCTGCTTAAGTTTAAAATGTGAAAGAAATACTATCCCCACAATTCCCAAAAATTCAGTAAGATGTTTCTGATACATTGGATCTATTTTATATTATATTATAATAGATATTATAACATTGTATTTTTGATTAAGCACAATTTTAATAAATAATGTTTTTTGGTTTGAAAGTTTCCGTTTGTTTTACTGATCACATTTTTTTGTTTATCTTATGCAAACACTTCCAGGACCTGATTTAGTTTCTCTTTCATCACCTTGCTCTGTTCAGTAGGAGAAAATAATTATAAAAATAACTAAAACTACATGAAATCAAGTTTTAAACAAAAAAATTATAAATACATGTTAAAAAACATTACTTCTCCTTAAATAAACCAACTTTATTTTTGTTAAAATATATAAGATGCAGTGTAAAATATTTATCATAAATTAAAGCAATTTTTTTTGCGAGTTAGAAACCATGCTTCTTGCTGTTTTATGGAACAGATGAAGCAGGAAATAATCTCAGCATCATGCCATCAGCAGCTTCAGAAGTAGACACAACAGAATAGCTGAATAGCTAATACTTTAGGGATGATTCAAAGCTGCTATTAAAGTCTGTTTGGCATTGCAGTGTGAAAACAGTAGGCACGCTATCCCCCCCGCCCACACACACACACACATTCACAAAGAATAGGAAGGAGGTGCAGGAGTGGGTATGTGTGTGGAGGGGTGGATGGGACAGGGTTGAGATCAAATTTATTTTATATTGTAAAAATGACACCTTCTTTATATATTGAGCTGGTCCACAATTGCATATGCCATGCAGCATCAGCATCTTCTTCTATTTTGTTATAATTAAGATATATGCAGATTTAAAGAATGTATGTTCTCTATTAAGTAGGATTGCTTTGGGAAATGCGATTTGCTTCTGAGGTAGCACTGAGTTGGAAATAATTGATATGAAAAGAACATCAAATAATAGGGTCAGCATTTTATATCATGTTGATTTGAAAAGGTCAGAGAAAGGTGTGAGTAGGTCTACCTGCCCATGCTATACACTAGGGATTATTAGTGTCAATCATCATTGAGCTTACAAGAAAAAAAAAAAAGAACAATCACTTGAAGCCAGTACCTCAAATGGGAGAGAAGGGCAGCAATCATCCAGGTGAGGAAGATCTGTTTGTGAGCCAACATTGTCCCACCATCTTTCATTGTGGGTAATGGCTGCAACTCAGTTCAGCCTTCTGGCATTTATAAGCTGTCTGTTTTCCCTGTCTGCCTATCCATCTGTGCAAATGGAATTCAGTGTGACTTTAAATCTGTCTGAAACAAAAATCAGTTGCAAGGTAAGAACTGTTAATAGAAGTGAAAAAATGGAACAAAAAGGTGTTGATATGTTAAATTGTATGGCAACTTTATACAAAGATGTCGTTTTAACATGAAATGAATCTACAGCTGCAATAACTCTCCTATAATAAGTGCTTTCTTATCACTAGTTTACCTGCATCTTAGATCACAAAGTTATAGAATTAGATGTTTTGCTACATATCTTTGCCTTTTTCAATTCAAAGAATATACTGCTGAGTAATTAATATTTTCCCTCCAACAGAAAATCACATTGATTTCCAAGTACAAAAAGAAGCTACCCTTATTTTGCTATAATTTTTTAAGTTGCATCTGAGGTCAGGCTAACTGCAGCTGAGTTCATTCTCAGCTGTGTATCAAATACCATTCAGTTAAATTACAGTTTGTTTTTTCCTCCAAAACTACATTGGATAACTGCTGTCTAAATCTAACACAGAAACATACAAGGTTAAAGATTTATCATTTTATTTATGGAGAATGAAGAAGAGAAAAAAATATTCATATATGTGACAGACAGCCTAAATAAAACTTGTATAAGTTTAAATAAGTTAAATAATTTATAAGCTAATGAGAGCTTTGTTGAATGTCACACGATGAATTTTACTTAAACCAACTAACTTACATCTATTTTGTTGACCTAACAGATTTCTCCATGAACCTAACTCATATTAGCTTTTAAAAGTGCACCATTGTTTAGGTCTTATAAATAAAATGAATATTAACATTTAAAAGAGCAATAGCAGCTAGGTTTGATTCTGCAGAGGAGCAGGAAGATGAATATTTAATATGGTGTCCACTTACAGTACTCTAAAATAATCACTGGCATTTGTCCAGTTAAAGAAAAAATGAGTGGGAGAAAACTACATACTGCCTATTTTAATTAGGTGAAATTATATGGCTCAATAAAGCGTGACAGCCTGCCTAATGAGAAGAGAGACCCATGTTTATAGGAGAATTATTGGTGACAAAAATGTTAGCAGTGTGCTTATTTTACTGAGGCATTTGAAAGCCATTGTTGTATCTTTTTACTCATAATTTCCTATAATATGACATTTTTCTCATTTTTTTAAATTTATTGATTTTTAGAGAGAAGACTAGAGAAAGGAAGAGATAGAGAAAAAAATCAACATTGATTTGTTATTCTGCTCATTTATGCATTCATCGGTTGCTTCTTATATGTGCCCTGACTAGAGATGGAACACACAAATGTGGCATATCTGGGTGATTCTCTACTCCACAAAGATAATGTCCATAGCCTTCAATACCTTATTTTATAAAAATATATTTTATTTATTTCAGAAAGGAAGGGAGAGGGAGAGAGAGATGAGAGAGAGAAACATCAATGATGAGAGAAAATTATTGATTGGCTGCCTTCTGCATGCCCCTAATGTGGATCATGCGTGCAACCTGGGCATGTGCCTTTGTCTAGAATCAAACCCGGGACCCTCCACAGGCTGATGCTCTATCCACTGAGCCAGGGCTACAATACCATTTTAAAACAAACAGATATCAATCGGGTGGGGGGAAAAAACAAAACACCATACATACAGAGAATTATTTTCTTTGTTAAAAAAAGATGAAAACATAGTTGGAGTATTTCTTAAGATGATCTAAACATTTGCCAATGACTATTACTTTCTCTCATTCTCATCCCATATGTATTTGTTTTTCCTAAATAGAAAATAATTATTTATAAAGCACTTGGAACAGACAAAATGAAAAATACAAAATAGAAGGAGGTATTATAAAGTAATAGAATAATTATTTTCCCATATGTTTTCTTCTGTCTTCATCTTTATTTAGAAAGACACACACACGGAATGCTTAGTTCATAATTAGCACTCTCTAATTTTGGTTAAATTTATATTTAATTTAAACCATATTTTATAAAGATAGTTTTATTTGATTTTATCAAAACTGGGGAAAAACAGTTAAAAAATTGCTAGCTCATATATTTTGTTGCTTTAAAACCCCAGCGTGTATTAGGAGATAGAAAAAACCTAGTGTATGTTAAACACAATAGCATAGACTAAAGCATGAATGTTGATAATATTCATGCTATATTTAAAATTTTTTGTCTGGCAAAAATTATCGAAATCAACATTTTAAAAAGTGTTAAATTGAAAAAAAATAAATAAGAAATATCAAAATATTGTCTATATTACTTATATATGAACATTTCAACATCATAAAGAAAAATTAACTCTAACCAGTTTGGCTCAGTGGATCGAGCGTCGGCCTGCAGACTCAGGGGTCTTGGGTTTGATTCTGGTCAAGAGCATGTACCTTGGTTGTGGCACATCTCCAGTGGGGGGTTTGCAGGAATCAGCTGTTTGATTTTCTCTCTCATTGATGTTTCTAACTCTCCTCCCTTCCTCTCTGTAAAAAATCAATAAAACCTATTCTTTTTAATTTAAAAGAAAAAAATAAGTTCACTAATTAGAAATTGGATAGTGAAGGTATTTGAATCTCAAAAGAAAAGCATACAAGATCCAACAACTAACTGATATGAATTTTTTTTTAATATCTAACCAGTGGCCCGGTGGATGAATTCGTGCACATGGAAAGGAAATTAATTGGAAGAAATATTTTGATATTGCTAATCTCCCTTCCTCTATAATAGAAGTGTCAACCAAATTCATAATCAGCTATGACAGATCAAAACACATGTGTGCGATTGACACCAGCAAGAGGTTTATATGTACAGTGCATGTACAAGTCAACTTAGCCTTTTATATATATACTAGTGGCCCAGTGCATGAAATTCAGCCCAGTCTTCTCACATACTGGGAGCCCTCAGGGAGGGCAGGCTTAAACCATAGTCTGGCATCCTTTGTGGGAGGTGACTGGGCTGATCAGGGAAAGGCACCAGTCCCATCACCTCACTGCTGCAGCCACTGCCAGTTACCGCAGCCACCAAGGTGTTTTCATCAACCCAGACTCTGGTCCCTTCACCATAAAAAAATGACAACTTTCTTTAGGTGTTTCCTCTATAGTTCACATCTATCTCCTCTGATCTCTGGCTCCACCCTGCCAGGGCGAGTGACCCCCAATTAGCTATGATTGCACTGCTCCACCCCAGCCAAGGCCCCAAGCCTCTGGCCAAGGATTCGAGGCTCAGGTCTAGGGCTGGGGACCCCCAGCATGCTTGATCACTCTGCTCCGAGGATGGGGCCCTGTGCAGTTGACCCCTGCCTTGCTCTGCCCCTGGCCAAAGCCACAAGCCTCTGTTTGAGGATCAGGTCCTGGGTGGGAAACCCCAGCATGCCTGATTGCCCTGCTGCCTCTGTTTGAGGCTCGGGCCCTGAGAGGTTGACCTCCAGTGAGGGCACGAGCCACCCACAGTGCTGCCCTACCCCACCCTCCCATGCACCTTGCTGCCCTGCCCCCCATTCCTGATTGGCTGGTAGTGTAGGGAAGGTACGGTAATTTGCATGTTTCTCTTTTATTAGATAGGATATAATCAATTTGCTTAATTGAACCTGCTTTCTGATGTAACTAAACTTTTGCTAGCCCAGTGAATCACCCCAACTTCTCTTTCAGGTAATAGTCAGCAACACAGCAGTAAATATCAACATGAAGCAGATTATTATTGTACATCATGCAGGGAGAAAAAAGGGTAAAAAATTTAACTGCAGCAATATTTTACTATATTCTCCACAGTGAGAAAACCTGAAGTCATTTTCAAGGTCACCATTTCTTATTTCTTTTCAACTGGGTCATTTTTCTAAACTTTCTAAATCTCTGTTTTCTGGCGAATAAAAAGAAAATAGGATTCCACTGAGTCTCCTACCTACCTACCCCAGGACTTCTATAAGAATCAAATGAGAAGAGGCACAGGAAAATGCTTCACAGACATTTGACTGAAGTGTGAAATGTTTGCACCTGGCTATAAAGCAAGGCATGTTCCTGGGCTGAAGAAACTGCAAGGAGCCTGGTTGTCACTAGGGAAAGGAAGATGGCACCCACAGTAACCATTTCAAGGCTGAGCTGTGGGCCATGTTTTGCACCATGGAGTCTCGGCAGCCTTGGCTGTGATTTGGTGGGCTGTCACTCCAGGGTGGTAGTGGGGCCTGTGACCCACTTGGGGAAAGCTGAGTGTTGCTTTCTGGGTGCCAGGTCCACAGTGCCATTTCTCTTTGAATGGCATGGCAGCTCCTGCATTGACCATTTGTCCCCTGGTGGTCAGGCATCCCCTAAGGGGTCCATAGTGCTGCTGTGGAGGCTGAAGAAGCTCCTGGCACTGCTGAAGTTCTCCCCAACTGTGAGCCTGCCAGCTGTGGGGAATGCAGTGGTGGTGGCAGGATCCTCTCCCACCTCCAAGGCAGCATTAAGGAGCAGTGGGCCCATCTCTGGCTGAGCAGACTGATCCCCAGGGGGCAGCTCCTGCATTAAGCATCTGACCCCTGGTGGTCAGTGCTCATTATAGCCACCAGTCGTTGTTCAGCAGTTTGGTCAATTTGCATATTAGGGTTTTATTATACAGGATGATATATATTATGATATGTAATGTATGCACATATATCATCATACGTTTTATATATTTTTGTGATATATGATACATGCATATATATAAAAGAGAAGAAATTGTTCTGCTTCAATGGAAGTTGAAGTCAAGTGAGCAATCCTTCATCACTGCTCTACTACTAAGCTCTGTGGGAAACAAGAACAGGACAAGAAAAACTGTGCGGGAGTAAGGAGAATGGGGCAGCAAAGGAGTGAATTGATGTAATAGAATCCGTCCACACTAACTCTAAAATTACCGAAAGAGCAAAGAGTGTTCTGAGAGATCAAAGTACAGTATACAACTAATGGTCCTAAAAGGCTGCAATTTAAAGAGGCAGTCCTCATAATCCACATCAACAGGAGATAAAACCAAAAATGGACGGGTGTGTCACCCCTCCGAAAATGATGCAAGAGTAAAAAGGCAAAATAGGGAAATACACAGCACTCAAAGTTAGAAAAATTCAGGGTCATTCCTTGAGATTTATCTACCTTCTCAATGCATTAAGCCTTAATGTTGATAGCATAAAGATGTTAGCAAATATTGGCATTTCTGTGTAAATAAATTAAAACTTTCCATTCAATTATTTCACATTTCTTCTTATTTCATCAAAAAATATATACAACTAATCTGTGGTAATATTTTTTTAAAATATATTTTATTGATTTTTTTACAGAGCAGAAGGGAGAGGGATAGAAAGACAGAAACATCGATGAGAGAAAACCATCGATCAGCTGCCTCTTGCACGCTCCCTACTGGGGATGTGCCCGCAGCCAAGGTACATGCCCTTGACCAGAATCGAACCCGGGACCTTTCAGTTCGCAGTCCAACGCTCTATACACTGAGCCAAACCGGTTTCGGAATAATCTGTGATAATATTAATTGGTATTGAACCCTAGCTGGTTTGGCTCAGTGGATAGTGCATTGGCCTGCTGATTGAAGGGTCCCCAGTTTCATTCTGGTCAAAGGCACGTGCCCAGGTTGCAGGCTTGATCCCCAGTGGGGGGTGCTCAGAAGGCAGCTGATCAATGATTTTCTATCTCTCTCCCTTCCTCTCTTAAATCATATATATATGATCATATATAATTAACCTGCATATGCAAATCAGATCGTAATTATATATGATCATATATAATTAACCCGCATATGCAAATCAACCGAACAGCAGAATGACCAGTCGTTATGATGCATACTGACCACCTGGGAGGCAGATGGTCAACTCAGGAACTGTCCCTGGGTGGTCAGTTCACTCTCATAGGGGGAGTGCTGTTCAGTCAGAAGCTGGGCTCATGGCTGGCGAGAGCAGTTGTGGTGGTGGGAGCCTCTCCCACCTCCACGACAGTCCTAAGGACCTAAGGAAATGTCCACCTGCTGGTTTAGGCCCACTTTGAGAGGGCCTGAGCCAGCAGGTGGACATCCCCTGAGTGCTCTCAGACTGTGAGAGGGTGCAGGCCTGGCTAAGGATCCCTCCAGTGCATGAATCTCATGCTCCAGGCTCTAGTGTGTGTGTGTGTGTGTGTGTGTGTGTGTGTGTGTGTGTGTGTGTGTGTATTAGTATTGGAAGGAAGGGTCTAATAATAGTTTTACACAAACATCAAGTTACCATTTTTACCACCTGTACCTTAATTTGTAATTCTGATGTAACATTTTGTGAAGTACAAAATTATTGGATGTTTCAGATATGAGGTATCCAAGATCCTCTATACAAGCTTTGTGATATTAAAACCACCTGTTTTCTGTTGCAATCAGATAGTATCCCAGGTTGTCAATACATACAGAGGTAGGGTGGAGGGGGGTTATATAAATAATCCCAGTGATATTACAAATAGTAGTACATATGTCTCCGAAAAGAAAATAAGAGAATCCCAGTGAGCTCAGAAAGCTAATATGGTAAGGAATCTCTCAACGTAATTCCCCAAATATATTTTTCCTAAGAGTATACTAGTATACTTCACTTTTCCTCAAAAAACAAACATATATTTAACATCTTCTATAGATTTTATATTATGACCTGAAAATTATTCTTACTCAGAGGACATTTGATTTGATCATGATTAAATGACAATATAGAAAAGTATTTCTAAATAAATAGTAGCAAATAATTTATCTATTAAGTGTACTACAATTAGCCCTCATAAAACAAGAATGAGAAAGAGGTAAATTACTAGTAAAATAATGCTAATTCAGACTTCAACCATTTGGAATCTCATCACAGTTTCTGTACAACATTTATATTTCTCATTACCTTGTTGGATACATAATTTGAATTAACTTATAAGAGAAAAATAAATTATATTTTTAATTGTTCAAATTTAATTTACATGGTGTTATTTTAGGATCACAACATAGGTGATTAACCTAACCCCGCATTTTTCTAAGCAATATTGCTACAAATTCCATATTATCAACCTATCTATAATCCATCCTCTCCAGTTACCTGCCTACACACAAACATACACACACACACACACACACACACACACACACACACATTTATTTATTTATCTAATTTAAAAATGTTAGAAATACAATTAAAAATTCATGACAAAGGAAAGTGAATCACAGGACAATAAAACACTCACAAAGGATTTTGTAGGCAAGTCAGCTAACCTGACCCCTAGGCTAGTAAGGCTTATACTAACTGCTTCTGAACTGTTAAAAGTACCAATTATTTTAACATTAAATAAAAATTCAGTCCCAAATTATATTTTGAGCTTAGCTTTAACTTAGACTCCCATGATTTATAGTTCTTATCCATAATGTTAAAAGAAAACTTTAGATTTTATTGTTTCTCTAAGGAGCCCAATGAAAAGATTATCAGTCACCAAGTTAATACACGTGCTCCTTGACCTCAGAGGTATCAAGAGACATGAGAAGCTAGAAATAAATGTGGTGACTAGAACTACTCTAATAAGACCCCTCTGTTAGAAATATGACCTTACTGATTGGGGTATTGTTCA
The DNA here is from genome assembly GCA_027563665.1 of Antrozous pallidus. Classification (NCBI taxonomy): domain Eukaryota; kingdom Metazoa; phylum Chordata; class Mammalia; order Chiroptera; family Vespertilionidae; genus Antrozous; species Antrozous pallidus. The sequence goes on along the minus strand of CM050519.1, from coordinate 66,186,713 downwards.
AAGGGTCCAAAAAAGACTTCAAAAGAGAATTGAAAAACCATTTGTTACTTATCTTATCACAAATTTCTTTATTGTGGTGGATATCAACTTCTCAGATCTTAGAAAACTATAGAGTATTCTTAAACATTGCACTACATTTGTTTCACTGGAAAATAATCAGAACATGACGGTGTGTCCCAGAAAGGCATTGACTGTTTCCTAACCACTGTTTCTCTGGCCCTTACCATGCTGCCTAGAAGACAGTAGAATTAGCATAAACATTAGTGGAATGAATAAAAGATGCTGTCTTTTTTCACTCTTTAATTTGAAATATAAAGCAATTTCTTGACAGGTAATAATTAAACAATCCTTACTCTTCACTTGTGTGAAAAGCAAAGAAAATACTACAATCCATACTATAGCTATGTGTCTTTTATATCATACTCAAGGCCAAGCATATTTATTTAATTTTGACCTTTGAAATCCTCTGAGCTATCAATAACTTTCTTTCTGGATAATTGTTGCTACTAATTTTTTAAAACAGTTTTCATCACATCAATCATAGATAATAGCACAACTGATTGATGGGAAATGCTTCACTAAAAATGTTGTTGTGCAATTCATTTGATTGGGCTAATTATCCTTATTTACCTTGACCACTTCCATGTTAATTCTCACCTAATGGTAATGACAATTACTGGTGAGGAGTGGCTTAGCAGTTGGATCTTTTGCCTGCCTCCACCAGTAGAAGGCTGGCGTTTTCAGCACATGGTTCAGTTTTTTTCACCAATGAAATCTGTACCACAATTATTCTCTTGCTTTTAATGATGGGGTGGTCAACAATCAGCAAGAGAAGGTTTCCACATGACACTCAGGGTAAAGTGCTAACAGATTTCAGTTCCTGTGCTTATTTTTGGTTCAGAGTAGATGAAAGAGAGCATCCAGCAAAACAGTGCAAAGAACTGAGGACTTTAGACAAATGCTACTTTCTGGAATTTCTTATGTCCCACCATTAACATTTGTTTTTTGACCTGACCTCCAGGCCCAGGGCTGAGGTTCCAGCAGTTCAGCAGTGCAGAGGGTCTGCTCTCCTCAAGGGTCTTGCTCGGAGAGGCGTTCATTCAAGAGTTCTGAGAACAAGAGCCTTTTCATAACCTCAATTACCACCAGGTCAATCTGCACCCGTGCTTTTTTCAGAGGTACTTGGCTTGCCTGGCCAGCAGCTGTGGCTCTCTCTGAAACCAAGTTAAACTGTCATCAGTGTCTGTCTCTTAATGACAGCAGCAGCGGAGGATATTTTCTGATAATTGGCTTTTTGAGCAACCGGACCCAGGATCTGACTCTTGAACAAATAAAGCCTTGTCAGGATTAAACCCCCATTAGTAATTCATAAAAAAATTTCTGTCAAGTGTGTGTGTGTGTGTGTGTGTGTGTGTGTGTGTGTGGTTTTGATATAACAAAAGAACATTAATTTCCTGACTATACGATCTCATATGCTTTAAGTTCATTCACATATTTTACTTTTAAAAAATGTATATTCCATTTTTTCAATAAATATATTTATGGTCTGCTGTGAGATTCATGCATAAGGATTGAAATTTTCCATGATGCTAATGAATTCTGTCAACTGATTGAGAATCTCTCTATCCCTTCAATGCTCATGCATTCAAAGAGGTCTAGGTGTAGGTCAAAACACGGCATGGAATGACATTAGGATGAAATGAATCAAGTTATCCACTTAGATTAAAAACAACGTTCGGCTTGGCAAAACCCAATTTCGAATGTTTCAAATCAAAAGGGAAAACTCAACCAAATGGTTTAACTTAAAGTCTACTATACAGCCTTATTAAGGTACTAAATGTGTTGTAGTCACATCCATTTGAATGTTTATGATATATTATAAACATACATGTTTTATGCATTATGAAAACCTCCTTTGATCTCTCCTGAAAACCACAAAAACTTACTGAAGATTGTTTTAGCTTGAGAGTTTCTTGGAGAAAATCCATTTAGGCACATAGGAAATTACATGCTATCATTTTGAGAGAATTTATTCTGAAAAACAGAGTTTTGTCTAAAATCGTTTGAGAACTTAAGTGGGGACTTGTTGTAATGTGATTGTTGCTAATAATCGTGTGTATGTCAGTCATCTGAACTGTTTAGCAATGTTTATTGCTTAATATTTAAAACTTACTCCAGTAGTACCAGAAAATCCTGATTTTTTTTAGTATGCTGGCTTTTACACATATTGACATTTTTAAGGACTTTTTCATTTATAAAATTTCCCAAGGTTTTAAATTTTTCTTTTCCACTTCCCTTATACATTGTATCATTTGTTTCAGTTATTTATTCTTACTGGTAACCTCTGCAAAGACTAGGCTTCCACACATGTCTGGGGTACCACTTTTTGCTGTACTATATCCCTGGTGCCTAAAATAATGCCTGGCACATTCAGACACTCAAATAACATTTGTAAAATATGAATCTCTAACCTTTTGGATTAACAAAATAATCACAAGGGTACTGGTCAGTGTTAACAACAATGAAACTGTTGAGATAGTCTTAGGAATATTTCAGAAAAATTATAATAGCAATTATCTTATAATGTCATAACATTTATAGTGTAGGATTCAAAAAATCTGTCTTTCCAGGTTTATGTTGATCTACTCATTTATATAAAAATTTTCTGAGGAGATAAGAAAAATTGTTTGGGCACAAACCATTTTTAAATATCAAGTCATTTTTGTTTGTTTATTTTGCTTTTCAGATGCATAAATAAATGTTTTGTGGGAAATTAATGCTTATTTCAGTCAATTTGAGTATCACCTTGTTTTATGTAAACAAAATTTTATATCAATGGTAGATTATGGTTGAATATATATCTGTATGAAGAGCAGAACTCATACCAGAACCTTTCCACATTAGAACCTTAGCAACTATCATTTAATTGATTCTACCAATTAATAATCATATATCATTTGTGTTATAAAGAAAACAAAATTGAAATTTTATATAGTAGTTTACCATCATATTTACCATCATTAAATATTTAATTTAATCGCCACAACCATCCATGAGGGATGAGTTGAGAAAGAACACTCACCCTATTGATCACATTATAACAGCAAGTACATTGTTCTAGAAATTATATATACTTATATATGTAGGGGGAGGGAGTCAGAAAAGAGAAGGAAGGAAATAAGAATGGAGGGGGAAGGGAAAGAAGGAGAACAAAGAGGATGAGAGAAAGGGAGTAGGGGTGTGGAAACAAGGAGGGAGGGAGAAAAAAAGAGGAAGAGATGGTGCAGAAGGAGAAGAATAAATAGAAGAAGAAGAGAGGGATAAAGTGTTTGAGGTTTCCTTACTAACCACAAGTCTATTTGCAGAATAGGACTAAAAAGATAAGAAATAGCCTTGACCTTCTGTAGTCTAAGTTTCAATAGTGAGCATAAAGTGGTGAATTCAGATGACCTACCCCAGAAAAGACTGATGAAGCAGCTGTTTGTTTAAGAGTGAGAGGAGTGTTAGCTATGTTACCAGGACCACACCCAAATTCTGAGGCTGCCTCCTTTGTCAGCCAATGGTGGTACAAAATTTAGGACAGGGATTCATTCTGTGCGCATGGTGCTCTGGACTCACAATAATACTCTCGGCTATATATCATAGTCTTCATTTTGCATATGAAAAAACTAAAGTTCCACAAAAGTAACATCACAACTAGCTCACGGTCTATCTATGTGCAAATCATATATGTTTATTGCAGAATCTGAAGTCATGCGGAGTGTTGCCTAGTGGAGACTCAGGTCACATTCATGTATATATATTGGCAGTTGCTGTGCCCAGAAGATTGGTTTAAAATGTCACTTAAGTAACCATATATCATTATGTTTATATTTGTTTTCTATTGCTGAGTAACATACTACAACACAGTAAGTGATTAAATAGCAAACTCTTATTATCTCATAGTCTTGTAGGTCAGTGTCTAGGTATAGTTCAACTGGATTTTTAGCACAGGACCTCCTGAGGCTGCAATCAAGATGTCATTTGTGACTGTTATCTCATCTGAGACTTGGTGACTTGTTCCTAGCTCACTGGCAATTGGGATAATGGAGTGTCTTTTGATTATAGGACTGAGATCCATCGGTATTAGATACTATTCACCCTTCTCTGTCATGTGTCTCTCTTTATACCATGCTATTTGCTTCTTGGAGGTTATCAGGAAAGTGTATCTCATTTCTTTGGTCTTTGACCTCTGGTGCTTCTTTTAAAGGAATCACCTGATTAAGTCATACCACCAAGAATAATATTTCTCTTGATTAGCATAAAGTTCACTCTACTGTACAAGAGCCTTTGTTTACAGCTACAAAATCTCTTCACCTTTGCCAGAGAAGATAATATGATCAGGAGAGCAATATCTTATTCCAGTTCACCATATTCTCTTGGTTGGAAGGAATTTAAATCTCCTGATCACACTCAAGGCTTAGAAGGGCATGACACATTGGGAGTTATCTTAGAATTCTACCTAGCACAAGGTAAGCAATAGAAACATTCTTACTGCAGAATCCTTATCTTCTTACAACAACCTCTGCCACATTCTCCCTGTCATGTCACTGGCCTAGTACATGGATATATTCGAATTTGTAGAATACTTGTTATTACTTTAATATGATAAAAGTATAGCTAGGTATCTGATATAATTAATAGGTCTTATAAAAAAGTGATAATTTTTTTTGAGAGAGAGAGAGTGGAAGGGAAGTGGAGAGAGAGAGAGAGGGGGAGAGAGAGAGAGAGAGAGAGAGAGAGAGAGAGAGAGAGAGAGAGAGAGAGAAATATCAATGTGAGAGACACATTGATTTGTTGCCTCTACAAATACCCCAGCCTTGGTTGGGGATGGGGCATGCAACCTAGGTACATACCCTTTACCAGAATTGAACCTGGACCCTTCAGTCCATGGACACACACTATCCACATAGTCAAACTGGCTAGGGTGAAAAGTAGTAATTGTTAAATACATCTAAAAAGAGTTGTTTATTCTTATCATTCTGATCTAGCAGTCAAAACTGTAGCAATCTGGAAAGCAGAGAAAAGTTTACTTTGTCTAAATGAATATTTACTTCACTTCTTATAGCTATATTCTGAATTAAAAATATTCCAGAGATCAGACAATTCTTTCTACTAAAAAAGTGGATCATGCATCAACCATATCTCCTGGACACTTGTTTGAAGTGGTGAATTGTGGGCGTCATGCCAGACCTACTGGTTCAGAATAGCTATTGTAACAAGATCCAGGTGATTTTTGGCACATCATTGTTTGAGATGTGCTATCTGGAATAACTTACATGCATTTTACATATTGTCTCTTGCATATATGCCTTTGCATATTCGTTCCTTTAATTGTTAATTTAGCATAGACTATTTAACAACGTTTTAAAAGTTTCTTTTAAGATATTTAGTGATATCTATATAAATGGACTTAACTAAATTTTGGAATCAAAGAAATGGGGAAATGAAGAGAAAAGAGAGATGGCTACTTTTCTTGTTTCTCTTTTCCCCTCTGTCCTATTTTGATATTGGCACTCAGAAGCCAGAAACCTCCTCCTTCCTACTCCAAACACAGAGATAAACTTTAGATTAAGAAATAAAGTCAAACTGAAAAATCTAAAGTAGCCAGAGAAGAATGGAATGTACTTTTGCCTTGCCAAAGGTAGTCTTTTACTTCATTAAAAGATAAAAGAAATCATAAGACAGCATAATACCATATATCTCCCTTACCATTATAAGGAAGTCTATACTACAGAGAACTCAGCAATACCCAGCTCATCTGTGATGTGGCACACTGTGATTATTTGAAGTGATAATTCAAAAAAACATTTTTGCATTAAGAAATTCTTCTGAAACTATAGAAAATTATATAAATGCACTAAAGAATCAGCTTATGGTCTTATGAGCCATCAAACTCAATTAAAAATCCTATCTCATAAAAGGGTAATATGCAAATTGACCATCACTCCAACACACAAGATGGCCGCCCCCATGTGGTCAAAGAGAGCCACCACAAGGTGGCCAGAAGGGAAGGGCAATTGGACCAGGTCAGCAGGGGAGGGCAGTTAGGGGCAACTAGGCCATTAGGAGAGAGCAGTTAGGAGTTACAGGGCTAGTAGGGTAAGGTAGTTGCGGGGGACCAGGTCATCAGGGGAGGTAAGTTGGAGGGGACCAGGCCAACAGTTAAGAGCAGTTAAGTGTGACAAGGCCTGCAGAGGAGGGCAATTGGAGGCAACCAGGCTAGCAGTTGAGAGCAGTTAAGGGTGACCAGGCCAGCAGGGGAGGGCAGTTGGAAGTGACCAGGCCTGCAGGGGAGGGCAGAGAGGGATGATCAGGCTGACAAGGGAGGGTAGTTAGGGGTGACCAGGCCAGCAAGAGAGGGCAGTTAGAGACAATCAGGTCAGCAAGGGAGCAGTTAGTTATTGATCAGGCCAGCAGGGGAGTGGTTAGAGGTGATCAGGCTATTAGGCAGAAGTGGTAAAGGGCAATCAGGCAGGCAGGCAGGCAGGTGAGTGGTTGGGAGCCAGCAGTCCTGGATTGTGAGAGGGATGTCTGACTGACCATGGGATGTCCACTGATCCCAGTAGGATTGGGCCTAAATAGTCAGTCAGACATCCCTTGAGGTGTCCAAGATTGGAGAGAGTGCAGGCTGGTCTCAGGGACACCCCCCAAGCATGAATTTCATGCATCGGGCCTCTAGTCCGTAATAATAAAAGCCTAATATGCTAATTATACCAGACAGCTGAGCAATCTTCTGGAGGTCATTTTGGACATCCTTCCTGACTAAGCTGCTGTGGCAAGGGCCTAAGCCAAGGCAGAGGCAGGGGTAATCAGGCAGACAGGCAAGTGGTTTGGGGCAATCAGACAGGTAGATGAGTGGTTAGGTGCAATAATGCAAGCAGACAGAGGCAGTTAGGGGTGATCAGCAAGCAGGTGAGTGGTTAGCGGAAATCACGCAGGCAGGCAAGTGGTTAGGGGTGAATAGGCAGGCAGGCAGAGTTGTTAGAGGTGATGAGGCAGTCAGGCAGGCAGGCCAGCAGTTAGCTGCCAGTTGTTCCAGATTGTTAGAGGGATGTCTGACTGCTGATTTAGGCCCAATCCTCCCCCAAGGTGTCCCAGATTATGAGAGGGTGCAGAGCAAACTGAGAGTCACCCCCCACATGCACAAATTTCATGCACGAAGCCAATAGTTGAACAATAAAAGAAGATAGGAGACAACTTTAGTTTAAAATAGTTTCTTCCCACATTTGATATTTGTCAAAGAAATAATGACTTTTGCTTTACTTTAATATATTTTCAGTGATTATATTCAAAAGTACTGAGATCAACATCATTTATTTTTACTTTTATATTCTGGAAGATAACTATACTCAAAATTAGCTATGTTCTGCAAAAATCCACTTGGTTTCATCAGGAATCCTTAACTATTAGCTTTGCTTCAAGGTAACCCATATTGTAAAGTTACAATAGAGTTGGAAATCTACCACTGATTGGCTATGTCCTTGGGCAAATTACTCAAATTACGTCAACCTCAGTTTCATGATTTCATGGGGTAAAATATTAGCAAATCCTTAAGTAGTTATGATAATAAAAGAAATAATATAATGTAAAGCAATTAGAACAACATCTAGAAATACTAAATGCTCAAATCTAGCTGTTGTAATTATTATAGACTTATGAATGCATGTCTCAAAGCCATATTTCTATTATTTCTAAGATATTTAAAAACATGAGCAAAGTTCTTCTTTATTAACATTTGTGATGATATTTCAGTTTAATTCTATGATGCATATTACCAAATATCCTGATGTTGATACTTTGAATGGCATTTATTGAATTCCTACTTTCACATTTTTTTTGTGTGTTGACTAAAGTTGAAATCACCATCTGGATAATTATCTTAACCCTGCATACAATCATTTTTTAATCTCACTTTATTAAGACATTTTTAAAAGTAAAAACAAATGGTATAATTAGTTATAGTTATTTTGTGAGCAGTGAGCAATGATTGAAATTAATAACTTATAGAAATAATTATGATGTTACCAGGGATTTTTACAGCACAATTCTTGTCTAAAATGTATAATCAAATTTATTTTTTATAAATTAGTTTGGTCTGGTTTTGAACAAATGTTGGTCTGCTCCAAAAGCTGTTTATTGTATATAAATATAGTTCAAGGAAGTACATTAGACATCTAGACATGATTTCTGCTCTAAGATATGTAATTTCCAAAGACGATCAAGTTAATCCACATTAAAACAATGGGGAATCCATCACAGAATAGCTTTAAAAGATAAGTTTTAGTAAGCCATGTTATTGTGTGCAAAGTCTTATCATGTAGACAAATTTGTGGAAGCATGGAAATGAAAATCAATAGGTGGGATGATCTTGCAAGCTGTTTTTCATTTATTTTATCAAGGGTGCATTTATGCCCTGTTAACTATTTTAGAAGTTTCTTGCATGCTTGTAGAAGTAAAGCAGGAGAGTGGAACGCATTGGTTAGGGCCTTGATATCAGAAATGAATACAATGAGAAAGTTTAGAATGTATTTGGTTCTTTATTATAGGGGAGACTTGACTGAATAGTGTAAAGAATGGGTACTGGAAAGTTGTGTTGAATATTGTATGTGCCACCTTGTATATTCTCTAATAACAACCAGTGAGTGCCTGGGAAGCTCACTCCACCCACAGGCCACCTTCCCAACTCTATGCTTGCTCCACAGACTTACCAGAGGTAGTTGCCAAATCCCATGTAAGGAGATGCAAAGGCTGTAGCTAGTTAGCAGGAACCGTTGGCTCTTTAGAATTATACTGACTTGATGTTGGTGGCCATGCTTTGCCATCCTCCAGCAGAGGGTTTCTAAAGCCGATAAGAGAGGGTATGTCACTTCTGAAACACAAGAATTTAGTTCCCCAGCTGCTTTCCAGCAACGTTCTTTCTGAGCATGTTGTTTAGATCTTGTGTTCACCACAGGATTATTACACTGTGAAAATAGTTATATTCACCACCCTTACTTGGAATTTCTCAAGTGGTTTTCTGGTTTTTATAACCAAAGAATCTTGAATAGCATTGATATGTAGGATGAAGCCAAGTCATGGTGAGTCCTTAAAGCCAACCAGAGAAATTGTGTTTAGGTATAATAGGAAATGACACCATCAAAGCCTTGGAATAAGAACCTGAAGTGATCAAAGTAGTTTTAAAAAAGAGGGATTTGGCAGCAGTATTCAGGATTGATTAGATGATCCTGGAATCATGTAAACCAGTTCAGGGTTTCATTCAGTATGTCGAGAAACAGATCTGTAAATGGTACATATATCCAAATAAAATTAATACTTACTACTACAGAAGTAATGGCTACCATACCATGAAAATGTATTAAGCATCAAACACTGTACTTACTAAGAAATGTATGTATATTATTGCATTATATTTTTACAGTGAATCTTACCCTTTAAAAAAATTATCTTTATGGTTGAAAGTATACAGATATTCCCCAATCCTCCCCTCATTGACCCTGTCCAGTCCATCCTGCTTCCTTTCCATGCACTATTGTCTTTCCATGGACTCTGCATATATGCATAAACATTAGTTCATTGGTTAATCTCTTCTAGATCTGTCACTACACTTTTATATTAGAACAATTAAATAATTTTAGCAAAAGTAAACATCCAGCTTAGTTGTTTAGCTAAATTTGAGCCCAGTTCTGTCTGAAATCAAGCATCAGTATGCCCTTTTGATTTCTAACATTTTAATAGTGTGCGCATTATGGGTGTATATATCTTGTATCATATCACATGCTAGAACCTGAGTTAGACATCAGGAATGTAAAAGTGAACAAACCCAGTTCTCTGAGACATTCAGACAACTGTGATATTTCTCACAGAGCATTACCCCAAATTTTTTTGTATAAAATTTTGCAGACATTTAAAATGATAAAATATCTTTTGATAATTATGTCAAAGAACTCCAAGTATAATTATCACACATAATTATCGCATCTTCAAAGGAGAGCAGCATTTATAAAGAGAAACACTTAAATACCTTATTTAAAATAGGTTCTTAAAAATTAGCAAGACCACAGAGTGAACCAACATTGCAGTAGAGCAGATGATCAAACAGATGAAGTGAGGTTTTCAATTCTGGAGAGGTGGCAAACCCACAATCACTGCTTCAATTCTCTCTGGGACAGCCACACAGGTGAGAAATGGCAGGAATAAGTCTCAAAATCTATCATGAATTTTTATGAAAAAACCTCAGAGGTGAGGTCAAAGGTGATATGGGTCCAAAGTGTGGTGTGGGAGAAAGGGGCAGAGATGTTATCTAGCCTTGTCATCTCTAAGGCAGAAACATGGTGATCAAGTGCTAAAAAAAAAAGATTGCCTGACAAATTGGTATGGAAACCCTTTTGGATAGGAAACAGATGGTGAAAGGAGGGAAGATAACATGTGTCATCTTCCATTTTAAAATAAAACTTTATTGTTGAAAGTATTACATACTATGTCCCTCTTTTCCCCCACTGACCTCTTCTAGCCTGCTTCTCCCCTGCCTGCCCACTGCCCTAGGCCTTCACCACCCTATTGTCTGTGTCCATGGGTTATGCAACCAAATTTTTTTGATTGATCTCTTCCCATACACCCCTTCCTCTGATATTCCATAGTCTGTTTAACTGTAAGAGGCATCTCTTTATTATTTTTTTATTTTTAAATATATTTTATTGCTTTTTTACAGAGAGGAAGAGAGAGGGATAGAAAGTCAGAGACATCGATGAGAGAGAAACATCAATTAGCTGCCTCCTGCACACACACCACTGGGATGCACCCACAACCAAGGTACATGCCCTTGACCGAAATCAAACCCAGGACCCTTGAGTCTGCAGGCCAACACTTCATCCATTGAACCAAACCAGTTCCAACAAAAGGTAGTGTCAGTCTATATATGTGTATGTGGAGAGAGAAGACACCAAATAGCTGACTGGATGGTGTAAAACCAAAAGCTCTCTTTTACAAAGAACAGTTCTACACTTCTTATCTACCCAGATTCTGAGATTAGATCACAACTATGGCTACCCAAAACCAGAGTGGCAGTGGATGATACAAAAAAAATATGAGTGTAAGAGAAAAAAAATTATTGAGATAATTACGTAGTGTTAGAGTACGGGAGCAGGGGTTGTCACTCAGCCCAGCCCACACACTCTGTAATCTGGGACCCCTCAAGGGATGTCCGACTGCCCGTTTAGGCCTGATCCTAAAAAGGCAGTCAGACATCCCTCTCACAATCCAGGACTGCTGGCTCCAAACTGCTCGCCTGCCTGCCTCCCTGATTGCCCCTAACCACTTCTGCCTGCCAGCCTGATCACCCCCTAACCACTACCCTGCCAGCCTAATTGATGTCTAACTGCTCCCCTGCCAAGCTATGTGCCCCCAACTTCCTTTCTCTGCCAGCCCGGTCACCCCTAACTGTGCTTCCCTGCAGGCTTGATTGCTCCCAACTGCTCTCTCTTCCAGGCCTGGTCCCTCCCAATTGCCCTCCCCTGCTGGCCTGATTACCCACAGCTGCCCTCCTTTGGAGGCCTGGAACCTCCCAACAGCCCTCTTCTGCTGGCCATCTTGTGGTGGCCATCTTGTGTCCACATTGGGTCAGAATCTTTGACCACATAGGGGCAGCCTTCTTGTGTGTTGGAGTGATGGTCAATCTATATATTACTCTTGTATTAGATAGGATAGAGGCCTGGTGCATGGGTGGGGGCCAACTGATTTGTCCTGAAGGGTTTCCCAGAGCAGGGTGGGAGTTCCCTTGGAGCATGGGTCAGCCTGGGAGAGAGGCCTATGGTGGTTTGCAGGCTGAACACACCCTCTGGTGACCCAAGTGGAGGCCCTGGATTCTGGGATTAATTTATGTTCTATAATTGAAACTTTGTAGCCTGGAGTGGAGCCAAGCCTTCTGCTCACTCTGTGTTGACAGCCATTTCTGTTTGGGTTCATTTTTATTCTATAATTGAAACTTTGTAGCCTAGAGTGGAGGCCTAAGGTGCTAGGGCTTCAGAAGCTTGGCTTTCTCCATCGCTCAGCAACAATAGCCTCTGCTCTCTTCAGCTCTGTGCTGGCTATCTTCTCTCCCTAAACACATTCCACACACCCCTCCTCCAGTCTAACTTTCCTTCTAGATGGGGAACATCTGAAGGCCATATCATTTGGTCTGGCCCTGCCTAGGCAACCCCAGACAGTACTCAAAATTTAATACATTTAGGAATTTTTTCCATAGCAACAGAAATTTTACTTTGATAATTTTGTACGGTGCACAAATGATGTTATAAATATCCAGATGGCCCTTGGCAGAAGAAGTTTTCCCACCCTTGTGATGTATATCCCCTAGTCTGGAGATAGTTCTAATTACTAGAAGGACCTTTGTACCTCATGATTTTGTTATCCTATCAAAATACATTTTTAAAAAGCTCATTCATTTTTTACTAGTATCTCCAATGAGATCCCCAAGCAATTTGAAAATAGCAATTATTTGTATTATTTACTATTTATAAATATTTCTGGAATCACTGAAAAATATAAATGAATGAATAAATGGGAAATAAAGAACAGATTCTACCAGAATTGATTAAATGCCAGCTTCTTCATTGTAAATATGGTCAAGTTATATAGTCACCTGCCACTTGATTTTCCCTCTCATTTATAAATGGAACAGCAAGCTTATTGCGGAGATTTGTTATGAATTGAAGTGGGATTATAGTGTAAAAATACATAGCACAATATCTGTTACAGACAAGCTCCACAAGAAAGAAATATACTCTAAGAACTAGTAGGTGCAAACTATAATTCTAGGGCATACAAATTAGTCATTGAAAATAAGTAACATGTAGAGTTTACAGTTTAACAAAATATATATTTTAATATTTATTATTAAAATTAAAATACAGACATGTACCATGAATGAAAGAGCTCTATGCTGAATTCAAAACATGGATACTTCAGTATCACCTGAAGCTCTAAAAATGATACAGACTTTTGCCCTTCACCTATAGGCATTATGATGTGAAACACCCATGGTAATTACTGCGAAAGAGAAATCAAAAGAGGATTTCTCAACAATGACACTATTGACATTTTGGGCTCTAGATACTTCTCTATTATGGAGGCTAACCTGTGCATGGTAGGATGTTTAGTAGCATTGCTGTTCTCCATTCATAGTTGAAGTTACCATATTCCCTTCTCCTCCCCACCACACCTCCCCACCCACCAAGTTGTGACAACCAAAATGTCCTCAGGTATGTCCCTAGGACAAAACCATGCCCAGCTAGGAACCGCCAGATTGCAAAGCAATTTCTTCTCGAGTGGACATTTTTCATGATTATGGAAGGTCAGTATTTCCTTCTTTGTGACTCCTGCCTTCCTAGTGTAGAAGCCATAAACTCAATTCCCTGGCCTCTTTTGAAATGACAAGTGCATGTACAGGCTGCATCAGTAAGAGAATCCAGCATAGGATTTGGGTTCTGTAGAGGGCAATGCTAGGAAGCAGCCATTAGGTGGGATGTACATTTTACAAATGATAAAGGGGGAGTCCTGCTCCAGGGAGCAGCCATGGTGCCTTCTGCCTGCACTTGGCAACTGTTTTAAAGTGCAGGGCCTGTAGCAGTGCTGGGGTGTGGAGGCATTCTGCCTCATATTTAAGATGTTGCTTCTGACTCTACACACTTTAAGCACTATCTTAACTGAGTTCCTCACTAAACTACACAATGCAAACATGATACAAATAATTATTTTCTCAATATTCCCTAAGATGGTCCCTAATAGTACTATTTAACTTTCATAAGAAGGAAATCCATTCATTCATTGCATACAATGGCCACTGTAGCAGATTAGAGCTTTCTACATGCACAACAGATTAGTAGGAAAAAATAAACCCCTATTCTGCTAAAATCAGAGACTATGATTCTGCCTTTCCCAATGTAAGTACTCACTGCTAATAGCCTTCAACTGAAGACTATAAACAATTTTAAATTGAAGTGATTTTCTTTAGCTAGACCTTAAAATATGGTTCTATGATGAATAATTTTCCTTTTTCTTGTGTTTAAGCATTTCCCTGAGTGCTTTTATGAGGGCAATATAAGAAATTATTTTGTAGGGTTTGGGTATTTTTACATATTATACTGTTTCATTCGATATTTATGACATCTATTCAGAAATGGCTACATAATTTTCCTGGCCCAGTAAAAACTGAAATGTAAGGATCTCTGCTCAAAAGTAAAAATTTAAGATGGAAACAGCAAAACTTTAAAACCAACATGGCAACCTTATCAGCACAAGACTCTGCAATTGCTCAGCTCACACTCCCATAAAGTCATTTCTGTCCTCTTGAGGTAGGTGAGTCACATGTCTTTTACCACTTTATATGGGGAGAGACTCTGAATCTTCACTGGTGGTCTTTATGGCAGTTATGAAAGAAATGCTAATATTTTATCATTCAGCACATCAAAAATTGCTTTGGAAGTGCCAGTGATTCAGCATCTTTGCACCTAAAGGAGACAAGTAGATCATGAAATTGTGGTGCTGATTTTGATTAACACAGACACTATATTATTAAGTATGCACAAATGCCTTATGAAATGCAAGATGCATGTTCAGTTTAGTTAAAATCCATCACTAAGTAGATACAACTTTATTTTTTTATGATTAGAACTGTTCAGATACTCTCCTAGCAATGGTAAAGCCATGGATCTTGAATGCATTCATTAATTTGTTTCAAATTTACTATTCAAAAGGATGAATTTTTATTTAAAATTAATCTGTGAGTAATCACTAGCAATTATGATTCAGCAATTTGGATGGGCATACGATAATTTTTATTTCTATCAAGAACCCAGGAAGACCCTAATGTTGAGGGTCTGCTGGTATGCTAAGAAAAAATGCTATCTCTATGTTGAATTTTTTCTAGGATGTCTGAAGAGACAGAAGTAAAGAAAAAAAAAATTAGGCAAGGGGTGAAGTGTATTTTCCAGGGAAATCCCCTTTGTAAAATTATTGGCATAGGAAGACATCAATATTTATTTAGCAACAAGAAAATGTATTAGAGATTGTATATATCTGGAAAGCCTTGTGTTGGATGGCACATGGAATAGAAAACAAGATAAGAGAGTGAGCAATACTTTACATTAACAACAGGAAGTATTTTATTGTTGTTGCTAATGTCACTATCAATATCAGTAGCTATGAGAGAGAGAAATTACTCATGAGCCTACTATAGGTACATTACAGAGATATCCCTTCTTATGGAATAGGTTTAGATTATGATGATCAACTCTGCTTATGAGAGATGGAGCATAAGAGAGAGAAGCAAAAGCATGAAGACAACTTCTTCAAAACCAAATGCAGAAATCGAAGGCAGAGATTAGAGATTAAATGGTTATAAAGACAATAGATATAGAAAACCAAATAAGAAACTGTTGGAGTCAGGATAATGTCCGGGAGCAGACTGTACCTACTGAGGAGGCAGGGATCATTCAGTCTATAGTTATTCTCACTACATTCTCTCAGCAGGTGTTTACAGTACACCCTCAAACATGAGGCCTAATTATGGAAGAGCTCTCTGTTGTGGACCCCTGAGTATAAACCTGTAGAAAAAAATTCTCCAAACATTTAATAAAATGTTTGCTTCAGTTTAGATAAATAATAATGAAAAGTAATATAAAACTTATGTGAAGAAAAGTCTCTGAGATGAAAGGATAAGGTATATGAAGTAATTACAGAAAGCAGCATATATTTTTGTGTTGATTTCTTAGGTACTTATCTTGATTCTTTTAAAATTGCATTTTGATAGCTCTAACTTTAATTTAAAAGTATACAATACTAGTTTTTGCTTTTCACTCATGAAGGATAAGAACCTTCCAAAGAATAAACTGTTGGTTGTGTTGTTTTTTCCTTAATGGCAATCCCTTCTGACCCCTGCCCACTTGGTTACCGATTTTCAAGATGAATAAACACAGAAAAGACAACTGGTACCCATAAGCTGGATAAATTGTGATACTCTACTCTTAAAATGCTGCAAAATATAAATAACTCAGGCTTTACTTTCTCCCTTTAGGACATTAGTAGGTCCCCTGGAGTGAATTATTACTTGAGATTTGACTCTCACTCATTTTTCACTATACCTATTACATTTATTTTGTACTTTATCATCACAATTTTGTTATTTTGGGACAGAAGTATTGGATAACCAGAGTGTCCAAACTGTTTCTTTTTAGTTCAGCGAACATTTGAGTTATGATTTAAATAGATTTTAAATAAAGCTATAGAAAAAAATATCAAAATACATTGCCTCCTTCTTTTCATTTTTTCACAGCTAATAAGTTCCACTATTAGATTCTTAAAATATATTTGCTTAAAAAATGTTTCCCCAGAAGGCAGGCTACACAGATCCTGATTATTTCTCCAGCACTGAAACTACAAAGTCAATACATGCTTAGTGTAGCTCACCTGGCTGCTGAGTATACGGAAATACAAATGGAACCCCAGGGCATTGCTGAAAATATTGAAGGACACCTGATAGCATTCACTCATCGTTTATCTTCTTTAGTGTCTAAATTATGCGAATCTTGGAGAAACATAGAAAAAAGGTTAAGGAGTTGTTGTCAGGGTCAAAGGGTTTCCCACTTCTTTCTTGTCACTTGTCAGCAGAAGCATATTTTCAAGTTCTGTATGGCTATTTTTTTATTTAATCTTTATGTGGATTATATATATATTTTTTTCTTTTTAAAGTTAACCATACCTAGAATCTCCAAAAATGAAAAGACTAGCTATGTCCCAGGAGGCAAATAAAAAAAGGGGTTTAGAAAGCTTCAGCACCTAAGACCTTAATTAAAAGTAGGTTCTAAACACAATATTGTTATATCCTGCATTACAATACTTGAGGAGACAGAAACAGTCACATAGACATCAATCAATTGCATTGTGTGGACAATGGAAAGAAATGTTTCCTGTTCATATCTGCTCATTCATGACTACTGACTGCTTTGATGATTTGGTATTTTGCCAATTAAATGTCAATGGAGATGAAATCAATGACTCACACTTCTCCATATAAGTTCAGTAATTTAAAATACTCTCAGTAATGTTCTACATGCAAACAAATACAATGATTGCTTATATAATTAAGAATTGATAATTAAATATAATTGGGTAGGAGTTAACTCATAATACTTTGATGGCTAAATTCTCAGAATCCAAAGAGTTCATGTACAATAATATTTGTGGCATTCGTATTGTTTCTCAAATATATATATGCACACATCCACACATGTGCACAAACACACAAAGAGTATCTGCCTGATGTTTCTGAAAAATAGAACTAAAATTTAATTATCAGGACCCTGAGAATACAGTCTCCAAAACTAAGCTCTATGGCAGTAAGTTTTCATGATGTTTGCAGCTACCTCAGAAAGTGATATATCAGCCATGTGCTTATGGATGAACCACATTGTGGAAGCCAGAGTAGGACTTTGCAGTTGTCTGGTGACAGTTGAGATGACCCTTGATAATACTTATGCTGGCAATGTGTTTGCTTTATTTGTTAGACTTATCATTGTAATTTTCCCTAATGGAGCAATTTCCCTTTTCTTATGAGAATAGCATTTTCGTAGAAGTGGGAGGAGGTGAAAAAAGATACAGGTGAGAGAACTTGGCTTTTAAGTAATGGGAACTCAGAGATTTTTGTTGTACCTCACTTCCTCCTCTTTCACTGGTTCTTACTGCTGAACATAAAATCTACCTACCACTTTTCAGGTCAGATATAACTATAGAAATATGTTCAAATTTTAGTCAAAAAATTAATTCACCTATTTTTAAAAGAACAAATTTAAAGTATCTTCTTGAAATTATCTAGTTTGAATGATGAATAACTGTACTTAATAAGAGTAGCCAAACAAAAATATTATTCATAAAATAGTGTATAAAATTCTTCAAAGAGATTCATTTTTTTTCCTGGTGGAAGCTTTATAAATATTTTTAGTGAAGGAAAATTATTTTTAAATGCTTGTCATTCTGCTACTCCACTCACAAGTGCATTAAGCATTTTGATAATTCCAGTGAGCATTTTCACAGGATAGACCAAAGACATTAAAGCATGAATTTTTTTCTTAGTTGACTAGAATCTTAAAAGTGGAATATGCCAATAACTTTGGATTACACAATTATTTTGTGGAGTGGAACAATGACATAGAACCATTAAAAGATATGTTATAAAAGGATAAGTATAAATGTTCAGAAAAATAATATTTATAATAATTTATTATTAAGGGAAAGTACATATTTAATAGGCAGATTAGAATAATTTACAGAGTCACTTATATAATAAAGTATGTGCAATATGCCATTAAAATTACATTTCATAAAATTGCTTATTTCAAACAAAAATATGTTTATGTTATTTACATTAAGAGCAGCTATAGGTAATATCCTCATGGGACCTAAGTCATACTAATAATAATCACATTAAAAAAGTGGAATGCTTTTAATATTATCTTAGTGCTTTTTGTTGTTTTCCAGACTTTCTGCAATGTGCTGTTAATATTTTATAATAGGGAAAGATGTATAAAATATCTGAAAACAGATGTAAGCTTATATTTTATTTCTTTGTTATATTTACTTTAAATTGTTTAAATGGTCATAGTTTAAGAACACAGAACTGCTAGATATTTTTTACTAAAAATTCTGTCTTTAATTTTGTCTCTTTATAGTAAACAATTGCATAATTGGACTTTTATTTTCTCTCACCTTTAAGTTCAAATGTAAAATATTAGTAAAATTCCCCATGTATTCTAATCTGACACCTATGAGATAAGTTCTGAGTTATTGGTCTGCTTTTCGTTTCCCTCAAAGTAATCATTACATTTGGTACTGTTTCTTTAAAGAGCTAATAACAGTATAATCTTTTAAAATCTTATTTACAAAAAATAATATGTCATAAAATTACATATAAACTTGCAAACCCTTTAGGATAAAGTAAAAAATGTTTTAAAAGGTACAAAAGTAAGAATAACTCATGAACAATTTAGGAAAAACAAATGCTTTTCTAGAAAACTAAAGCATAAAAATGCCCATTGGTAAGAGCTGTCCAAGTATTCTCTCCTACAGATTGTAGGACAGTTAACATTTAATTATTTTAATGTGGATAGAAATTTCTGCAGTAGAAGTCAACACTACTCCAAGCCAAGGAATGCTCATGCTTCAGTAATAAAAATATTTGATCTCTAATTGCAAAAGGAGTCAGCTGGACTTTTGGGAATGGTCCAGATAAATGGTATGTTGTGATATGGACAATAAAAAAGGCCTGATGACAAATAGTTTTTCTTTAATAAGATAAGGATATGAATTTCTGGGATGCTAGTTATGTAAAGGCTGAAAGGATCTAAAATAATGTGTGTTGTTTTTTTTTAATTATCATTCAATGTGCCTGCATGTATTTCATCTTCTCTCTTCACCACTGTCCTTTAGGAGAAGGGGATCCTAAGTGGGACAACAGGGCAGTGATTCTTTCTTACTGTCTTTCTTCTACCCTCCTTCTTCTCTGCCTCCCTCCTTCTCATCACTTTTCCTTTCTATCGCTCCACCTTTCTCCCTTCTCCTACCCTCTCTCTCTTTTTTCTTTTTCTTTTGCTTTCACATTTTTATTTTAAGACTAAATAATTTCATTTTTATTTTTATTTTAGTTCATTTTTATTTTAAGACTAAAAAATTTCAACTAAAAAACATATCAACTAATTTATTTTGAAAAGTTTTCAATAAAAGTGCCACTCAGAGATATAATTTCAGCTTATTAAAAATTACTATCCACAAAACAAAATGTTTAGCCACAAATTGATACAAACTAATATATATTGATCATTAATTATATGGCTGAGTGAGGTAGTTGGCTGGTATATCTTATAATTTTAAATAATAACTTTGTTTATCTTTATGCATTAACCATTTACTTGTGTGTTTTTAATTTTTTTTAAAACATTATGAACACTTCTTATTTAATCCTTCTATGGACTTTATTCTACTTTAATGCTGGAAAGGAATAGAGTACAAAAAACATGTTGTCTCTGCCTGGTCAATTCTGACAACAGACTATGTGACCATAAGCAGCATGCCTTGTTGTTAAGTAATAGATTAATAAGTAGGCTCTTCCATAAATAAAATAAAGCCAAATCAAAGATTTTATTTAACTAATGCGGGAAGCCAGACATTGCTTCACCAATAGAGATGTAAATAGAACAAACAGGAAACCTGGTCAAAGCTTAATGGATCTGTTTACCCATTGTTTAGGTGAGACTTTAGTTGCCCCTCCTTTAGTCTTTTGTTAAGTATGAACTATTCACATATTGTTTAGGAGACACATTGGTAATTTTAAAAGCTTCCACACCTTTTGTCTTATGTTAATTCTTGCTGGTTGATTTCATTGTTGGAATTTCCTGACCTAAAGGACTTGGATATATCACTTGGACCTAATAAAAGGGGATAGGAAAACCAGAGTGGTGGCAGTCCCCCCACTAGAAATGGGCTCCCTCCTGGCCCCCATTATTCCCCCAAAATTAATGCTTTTCTAGTCTCTATTCATTTGTGTGTAGCCTTCTCCAGACGCTGAACACTGACATGGGAACCCTGGACACGCAGGATGTGAAAAGGAAAGCTACAAACTAATAAATTAATGAGTTCACCAGGCTATTAGAAATAATTCAAAAGAGCATTTGAAAAACACATAGGCCACCAAGACCAATTTGACCAGTTTGGCTAGAGCATCAGCCTGTGGACTGAAAGGTCCCAGGTTCGATTCCCATAAAGGGCATGTATCTTGGCTGTGGGCACATCCCTAGTAGGGGCTGTGCAAGAGGCAGCTGATTGATGTTTCTGACTTTCTATCCTTTTCCCTTCTTCTCTGTAAAAAAAATAATGAATGAAATATATTTTTTAAAAAAATAAAAACACATAGGCCATTAGGAATACTGAAGTGAGTTTGTAAATTGGATAATGTCTGCATGACAATAATCAACTGGATATATTCAGTTATACCATTTGCATTTCATGGATGAGAATTGTTTGCATTACTGTCAGTGTTCTATCAGGAACAGAGTTTTAAAAAGCTAAAAGGGAATAAAAGGTGAGTTTAATGGAAGGATGTGCTAAATAGCACACTTGGTAATGTTTTATTTTTGTCCACATCAAAATATTAAAAATTTTTATGACACCTTTAGAGTCTACAGCAGTAAATCATGTAGCTTAGATTAGATTAAGTTTTTTAGAAATGTTGTTCCTCTGCATTATTCAGGATGTAATGAATATGATAAAATAATTACATAATTATGGAAATTAGTTCTAAAGGAAATCACTGGATCTAAAAAACTTTGTATTGATAGAGAAGAGATTGTGATAAATAATGAATGCTTAGGGATTTTGCATGATGAATCTACAGTCAAAGGAAAAGATACAGAGAAATGTTGATTCAAATGGGGCTGCCTACTGTACTTATTTATTTATTTTAAATAATTTATCTCTATTTTTGAAAATCTTACAGATTTCCCATTTACCCTTCTTTATCCCCCATTGAATCTCCCTTTCACCCCACATTTGCCCCAGGTCTTTACCATAATATTGTCTGTCTTCTTGGGCTATGCCTATCTATTACTAATAATAGAGGAATATGTAAGTTATCCAGGATACAATCACAGTAACAGTAACAACCTTACAGCAGGCTGCATGGGGTGACAAGGCTGGCGGGGGCTGGAGGCATGGGGGAGGGGTTGGCAGTTGGGAGTTACCCGGCAGGCAAGGGGGCAGTTAGAGAGAATCAGGCTGGGAGAGGGGAGCAGTTGGGCTTAACCAGGCCAGCAAGGAGGCAGTTGGGGGTGACAGGCTGGCAAGGGAACAGTTGGGGGCAACCAGGTTGGCAGGGGTGGCAGTTGGGAGTGACCAAGCCAGCGGGGGCAAGTTGGGGGCAACCAAGCCAGAGGGGGGGCAGTTTGGGGTGACCAGACTGGTAGGGGGACAGTAAGGGGTGACCAGGACAGTGGGGGGGGGCAGTTGGGGACGACCAGGCTGGCTGAGAGGCAATCAGGGGTGACCAGGTTGGCAAGGAGACAGTTTGGGGTGACCTGGATGGCCGAGGGGGATAGTAGGCCTAACCAGGCTGGCAGAGGGGCAGTTGGGGGTGAACAAGCTGGCAGAGGAGGCAGTTAGGGGCAACCAGGCCAGCAGGAAGGGCTGTTAGGAGCAATTGGGCAGACAGGCAGGTGAGCAGTTAGGAACAAGTGGTCCCATATTTTGAGAGGCTGCAGGCTGGGCTAAAGAGACCTGCCTGTACACCCCCCTGTTTATGAATTTCTTGCACTGGGCATCTAGTGTACATATAAATTCCCCAAGGTTAACCTCTTCCCACTTACCCACCACTCCTGCCTTCCATTTGAGATTTGTCAGTCTCTATTATGCTTCTGTGTCTTTGGATATATTTTGTTCATCAGTTTATTTTGTTCATTGGATTCCACAAATGAGTGAGATAATATGATACTTATCTTTCTCTGACTGTCTTACTTTGCTCAGCATAGTATTCTCTACATCCTTCCATACTGTCTCAAATGTTAATAGATAATTGTTTTTATAGTTGCATGGTATTCCAAGGTGTAAATATGTCACAACTCTTTTATCCACTCATCTACTAATGAACACTTAGGCTGTTTCAAGATCTTAGATATCTGCCAATGATAGATCTGATAAGGGATTAATTTCTAAAATATATAAGGAATTCATATAATTAAACAAAGAAATACCATCCAACTTTTTTAAAAAATGGGCCAAGGACCTAAATAGACACTTCTACAAAGTGGACATTCAGAAGACCAAGAGATATTAAAAAAATGCTTAAAGTCACTAATCATACAAGAGATGCAAATTAAAATGACAATGAGATATCACCTCACACTTATCAGAATGGCTATTATCAATGAATCAGCAAATGGCAAGTACTGGCAAAGATGTAGAGAAAAAGGAACCCTAATATACTGATGGTGGGAATGCAGACTGGTGTAGCCACTGTGGAAAACAGTATAGAGTTTCCTCAAAAATTAAAAATGAGACAGAACCTAGATGGTGGCTTAGGTAAAACACCTATCTTGCTGTCATACACAGCAATTTTAAAACTACAACTTAACAAAAGAACAAACACCTTCCAGAATCACCAGAAAGGTGGTCGAGTGAAAATTCCACAAATAGAAGTGCAGATAAGACACTGTGATGCAGAGGAGCGGCTGAGGACAGCATTGAAGATACGCGCAGAGAGAGGTTTGGAGGAGTGCGCGTGCAAGCGGATAGGGCGGGCAGCTGAAAACTGGCCAGTTTTCTTGAAAGGGGAGAAAAAGACATCCCAGTGGACTGATTCTCCAGCTGGGGGCGAAGTCCAGGGAACCCACTATCATATGGGGTAAAAACTGGACAGTGGGAGGGCACGCTGAAGCTTGGGTGCTGCAGGGGTCTGCCGGCGTGTGGAGAAGGCAAGCTTGTGCAAATGCGCGTGAACTTGGGAACAGCGCGTGACCGTGACCGCATAGACAGCGCTCGTGACTTGCTCTCTCATTTGGGAAACCGTCAGATTGCTTTGTTTTACAACCCTGGGTGAGACCTTGGGTGTGCAGACTCATTTGGGGAGAGTCTGAATTCCCCGGCAGCCAGTGGAGCTTGGCAGCGGATCTCTCTCAGAGGTGCTGGCAGCTATTGTCCCCGGCACAGAGTCCCTGGGGCCGCATAGGGTGGAGCTAACACTGTCTGCTTGGCCTGGAGACTCCGCCCATCCAACCTGAGCACAGCTGAACTTCACAGACAATCGGCCTGGAGGTCAACCCCTCCAAGTGCTAACAACGATTAACCTGAGCTTAACTTCAGCAAGACTGTGCAACCCATATCTACCTCAGGTAACTGGGGAGGCCAAGCCACTGTCCCTTGTAGGACATCTAGCACAAAAAGCTAATTGACCAACTCAGGGAAGCAGCCACCATGCAGAGATATGGAAAGAAATCAGATGTGAAAGAAATGGAGGGAAAAAAAATGACTGGACATAGAATTCAAAACCACGGTTATAGGGCTTCTCAAGAGGCTCCTAGGAAAGGTCAAGACCTATAAGGAAATAAGCAAGACCGACAAGGAAATGAATGAGACCCTCAAGGAAATGAACGAGTCCTACAAGGAAATGAACGAGATGCTCAAGGATATGAAGGAGACTCTCAAGGATATGAAAAAGGACCAACCAGAAATTAAGCATACACTGACTGAAATAAAAAATATTATACAAAGACCTAAAAGTACTCTAGAGCACCCCAAGAACCAAGTTAAAGATTTGAAATACAAAGATGTATGGTCAGCTGAAAAAGCAAGAAACCAAAAGAATCCAAAAAATTGAAGATAGTGTAAGGGGACTCTGGGACAACCTCAAGCATACCAACATCCGAACTATAGGGGTGCCAGAAAAAGAGAGAGGCCAAGACAATGAAAACCTATTTGAAGAAATAGTGACCGAAAACTTCCCATACCTGGTGAAAGAAATAGACTTAGGAGTCCAAGAAGCGCACTGAACCCCAATATATAGGAACCCTAAGAGGACCACACCAAGGCACATCATAATTAAAATGCCAAGAGCAAAGGACAAAGAGAGAATATTAAAAGCAGCAAGAGAAAAACAGTTAGTTACCTATAAGGGAGCACCTATACGATTGTCAGCTGATTTCTCAACAGAAACAATGCAGTCCAGACAGGAGTGGCAAGAAATATTCAAAGTGTTCAATAGCAAGAATCTACAACCAAGATTACTCTATCCAGCAAAGCTATCAGGCAGAATTGAAGGTCAGATAAAGTGCTTTGCAGATAAGAAAAAGCTAAAGGAGTTCATCACCACCAAACCAATATTATATGAAATGCTGAAAGATATTCTTTAAGAAGAGGAAGAAGAAAAAGATAAAAGTGTAAATTATGAACAACAAATACACCTCTACCAACAAATGAATCTAAAAATCAAGTGAATTGATAGGCTGATGAACAGGATAAACTGGTGAATGTAACAGAATCATGGACATAGAGAGGGAATGGACTGACAATTCTTGGGGAGAAAAGGGGTGTGGG
Organism: Antrozous pallidus; assembly: GCA_027563665.1. NCBI lineage: Eukaryota > Metazoa > Chordata > Mammalia > Chiroptera > Vespertilionidae > Antrozous > Antrozous pallidus. The sequence goes on along the minus strand of CM050519.1, from coordinate 66,161,546 downwards.
AAGTACAGCAAGAGACTGGACAAAAATCATGCAACTATGGGAGAGGACAGTGGAGGGGGGTGAGGGTGGAGGGTGGGATGGGTACCAGGTGGAGGGGAGCTATAGGGGGGAAAAAGGAACAATGTAATTAATAAACTGAACAATAAAGATAATTTTAAAAAATTAAAAATGAAACTCCCATTTGACCCAGTGATACCATTTCTGGCAATTTATCATAAGAAACCTGAAATACCAATCATAAAAAAATATATGCACCCCTATGCTCATAGAAACACAATTTATAATAGCTACTCTATATATTTACATGATTACTGCCCCCAGTTCTTCCTGGAAGGAATCTGAAGTCCTAATTGTGATATGGACATAAATACCCATACCAACACACCTCTCAAACTTTCACAAAGCAGTTGTGATACTCAATCTCTGCTCAATCTTATTTTCACAGCTACCACCTATCCTTTCTACTTATCTAGAAAGGAGGGAAGAAACAAGGCAATGAAAGTGAATGGAAGGGGAAAAAAATAAAGAAAATACATCAGGAATCAGTTACCATCCCTTCTCCTTCCTAATTTCACCTAACACTACTTCCAGCTATTTGTCGTAGGCACTTTTCTCTATACACAATCTACTCTCCTTACTCTCAAATTGACATTTTACTTTAACCCCATATTTACAATACTGATATTCATTTTGAATACTTTCTCCCCTTTTCTGCCTACCACTTTTTAGGCATATCTGAAGATCTAGTTAAAATGTAATCTGCACCCTAGCTGATTTGTCTCAGTGGATAGATTGTTGGCCTGCAGACTGAAACGTCCCAGGGTTGATTCCGGTCAAGGTCACAGACCTGGGTTGTGGACTCCTTCCTCATTTGGGGGCATGCAGGTGGCTGCCAATCATAATGATTGATGTTTCTATCTCTTGCTCCCTTTCTTCCTCTCTGAAATCAATAAAAATATATTTAAAATGTCATCTGCTAGAGCCTGGCAGGTGTGTCTCAGTTGTTGAGAGTAGACCTACGTACCAGAAGATCATAGTTCGATTCCCAGTCAGGGCACATGCCTAGGTTGTGGGTCTTTGTCAGCTCTCTCTCTCTCTCTCTCTCTCTCTCTCTCTCTCTCTCTCTCTCTCTCTCTCTCTCTCCCCCCCCTTCCTGTCTGAAATCAATAAAAAAAATATATATTTTTAAATGTCATATGCTTTGTGGTGCCATGTGTAGGCTTACAAAATGTTGCATTGCTATAATCATTATATATTCTTTACAATAAGAGTTTACTCAAATTTGCCTCTTTCTGCATGCACCCAACAGAACAGTTGGAACACAATATGCTTAATGACTCAAAAAGAGAATATTAAAATAAGTAGCAGTAAATTAATGGCTAGAAGAATACAACAATAAGTAGGTGAATGAATGAGTGAATGAATGAATAGAATGAATTAAAATGTATGTTAATCCTCCTTTCTTTTCAGGCCATGTAAGTTCTGGGGTTTCTTGAATTAGTGACTTTAGATCATTCTTAAATTAGGCACAATGAAGAAAGCATTCAATTCACTGCCCACCCCATCCCTCCTTTCAAGTCCTGCTAAAGAAACCTGCTTTAGGAATTAGGTGTGTTTAGTCTTTTCAAGTACTAGGGAAAAGATTCTGTCACATCCATCAAAAAATAAAATCATTGAAAAGTGGAATCCTTAAAAAAGAATTACCAGAAAGTCTCATTTAGTAAAAAATGTATCCACGGAATAGAAATAAAACCGAACAAAGCAAGACTCCTCCAGTTTATTATCTTAGTGTCTAGAACTGTTATTACTTCATTAAGTACAAGAGAAGAAACACACAAAACAAATTCTTTTGTCTCTTTTATCACTTTATAATTGAAGTAAATGTTGGAACGTGCAGGCCTTGGAAGTTTTTTTTGTTTTTGTTTGTTTGTTAATTTGTATGTTATAGAGTACATAGAGATTATAAACTAGAATCTTGAAATTTAGATTAATTCTAGTAATTCAATGTGAAAAGTCTCTGATTTCATAAGGGGAGCCCAAAGCCACACAACTCTACCAATGTGGGTTGAATTGATCTGAAGCAAATTTGAGTTATTGTTTTAGAGATGACAATGGGAATTGTGTGGGCAGATGCCTTCAAGCTGTTTTCTGAAATGAGTCTCAATACTCTGCAAGCACTGATAAGCTTATTTCCAAATATGCAGATGCTTATCCCAACCTACTTTCTCAACTTGCTCATGCATGCTCAAGTTCTCAGCAGAGTGTTTTAAACAATATGCCTTTTGTTTCTCTTCTAAGTACCACAGCTCTCCCCACGTGGTAGTATTGGCTGCTGTTTGGAATCTTTTGAGATCTTAGTATTCTGTGTGACATATTATAAATATAGGAACTATGAGCATAAATCCAAATTTCTATGGATGTATACATAATTTTTGCCTACTTCTTAACATCTCTGTGTGCATGGTTTAATGCAAATTGCATAATATAATATCTTGGGTACAGAAGTGCTATGAAAACAAATAAGACAAAGAGGAAAACTGGAAAATATGCTTTATTCTAAAAACAAATAGCTCAGATACTGCATGTAGGAGTGTGTTTTTTTTAAACAAATGAAAGTTTGCAAACTATGCACTTGGTAATACAGTCTTAAATGTGAAAAATAGAGATAAAAATTGAGTGGGAGGGTCAGTTCTAGAAATAAGAGCCCGGTCATGGTTGAAGGCCAAATATATTAGAAATTATAGAGAGGCAAAATGTTGAGAAAGGTGATTGATTTGAATTAAGTTGAAATATGGAAGTGTCCAGACACTTATAAAGAGGGATTGAATATAGTTTACATAAAGTGGCAATCAGGGAAGTTTGACTTAGGATCACTAAACATATAGAATACATTTCAAACCCATAAAAATGTTCTAACAATAAAGAAACTTTTATTGAATAAAAGTTTCGTGACAGTTAAGTACTTCAGAGTTGGATTGAGGCCTCATTCAAAACTCACACTAACATGAACCTTTTACCTCCTACATAAACACATCAACTAAAATCACTAATTCATTTTTAACTTTTCTTTTTGACATAAAATTTATATTTAATTTTTAAGTGGACAATAATGTAACTCATTGCTATCTTTTTCCCAGTCCTTAAAATTAATTCCTTTGGGAAAGAAATAATCTTTGAGTCAAAACTATTTGAGACTGAAAAGGTAAAGTTTTTAATTAACTGCCCTAGAGATTATCATTGCAAGATGGAGGTATTTAGCTCAAGTGGCAAGAAGAGTTCTTAAATTATTCTATCAATTGAGTTTTATTCTTTTTGTTCTGTATTGTAAAATCCTGTAATGGTTAAACACACCCACAAATCTGGCCTTCAGACTATGAACAGCAGGGGGTAGATCTGCAACTGATGTAATGTTCACTCCTTGAACCAAATCATTAGACATTTTGAGATTCATGCATATGCTGAAAAGCTGAATGTGACTGAATGAGAATGGCAGTTCTCAGACTAATGGGGGAAGGCAGTATAGATGGTAGGATTAAGAAATTTAAAAGCTGAAATAAAAGAGACACTTCTCTAAGTTCTCTCATACTAAACGAGGCCAAATGCCAATACTTTGATTTATAAGCATCCACATCTAGTTACTTTGCAGACATGGAAATGCATCTGACACTGCAGTAGCAGATGGATGGTCAGATGACCTCACAGGCCATTCATCACTGGGAAGGGGAGTGAGCCCACTTCTCTACACTTCATTTAACACCCCCTAAAGGGGGGAAAGTCAAGGCTTGCAGTTGAATATTAAGGTCATTTTAGTTGTCAGGTCAAATCCTAAAACTTTGGCCAGTTGACTCACTGACAATATGCATGTCACTTAACCTCCCTGTACATTTAAGCATATTGTATTTTATTGCATTTTTAATAAGCAGTGAAGTATTGAAATAGCACACTGTCAAAATTCTTTTATTTAGGGTAAGGGACAGAAATAGCATTCACCCTAGTCTGTCATTCCCTTGTACTTACCCTTCAGCATACTTCAGCAATCTGAGGATTTGCAGCCTTTGCTACTCAACATATCTATCATGAACTGGCAGAAGACTGTTAGAAATATAGCATCTCAGAGCCTGACCCAGAGCTACTGATTCAGAATCTGTGTTTAACAGATGATTTAAAGGCATATTAAAGTTTGAGAAGCATTGTTGTAATAGACACTTGAGTACAGGTCACAGCAATGTAATATTTAAAATGCTTCAATAGTGAGCCTTAACACTTTATCAGGTATTTTTAACAAAATTATAATATTTTAAATTTCTGCTTGTGAGCCTTATGAGAACACATCTATGTCTTAATTATTTCCATATATCTATAATATCTATAATCTTGTGAGAAAAATTACATAGTAATAATACAAGAAATGTTTGTGGAATTGGTTTAAGATATAACTTTAAAGTATGCTTAACTCTAAACTTGAGTAATTTCCTTCTATTTTACTTTTTTTCCTACATTTAAACTATAATGTTAAAAATATTAACTCTCATTTGCTCCAGGTATAATTCAGGGTTTATAAAAGCTAGTTTTCTCCCAATTACACTGATGGGAGTGAATAGGAAGCGTCAATCTCAGAACTTCCTGCTTCTTCATTGGTTAATAGAATATGACCAAAAAAAAAAAGTAACTGCTAAAAGTAATGTTAATAAAAGGCTAGCCACTGCCCACTATGAAAGAAAAAGGAAGTTTTTTGTCTTTTTCTTTTGCCCGAAAACCAAGGATGAGGGCATAAAGTCACATATGAGGAGTGGTATAGAGGTTAAGAGGAGCCACCTCAACATGTGCCTCAGTGGTATATAGATTAGTTTGAGCTAAAGACAATTTTAGATTCATATTCAAGAAGAAATTCTGCCCTTCCTTTAAATTATCTAGAAGAACCTGAATTAGTGGTCTGATCCTGAATGGGAAATTGTCAATGTTACTCCTTTTTTGGACCCACCTGTATGGCAGGTCAAACTTTTGTTTACTAGATATTTGCTCTTTGTATCAGCCTGCAGTGACCCTTTGAAGCTCCTAAGGCATCTTACCTCATCCCTAGTTCAGGATGCCTTATATATGCATGTCACCTCTCTATTGCTGAACCTCTTCTACATGTGGGGTCTCTGATTCTCTCATGTATACCACATTCCATACATATATGTGTATTACATTTGGTTATTTTCTCTTGCTAGTCTCTCTGATGTCCTTGTGATTATTAGACCAACCAAAGAAGATCCTTGAGGCTATAGGAAAGCTTGTTTCTCCCTCCCAGTAGAAAACCAGCAAAACCAAAATGTGGCAATAACTGATCAGATGTCTGCTTGGCTATGATACTGGATGAACTGCCCTTCCATAAGGTCAGGGAAGAAGAAAATTGGGAGAAATTGGATCTTGAGAAACCATCAATGGAAAAGAACCTGAGACCCAATAACACCCAATTTAATCTAGACCTTTCCTATCTCTCCACTCTCTCTTCCTTCCACCCTGTCCTCCCCATCCTTTACCACACACATATAGACTTCTGACTTGTCAGGGTTCTGGAAAGTTAATCTGTTAATGGCTGTAGTATAGGCCTGGTTTAGCCAAATGAAGTAGATGAGATTGTGGCCTGCAGACTTTTCTGTACCTGGTACATGGAGGGAAATAAGCACACATTTTAGGAATATATACTGGTTCCCCCAGCAAGCAGGTAATTTGAAGGAAAGATGACCAAAATCTAGAGAAATATCGGAGACAGACATGCAAATTACCTGAGATCGATATGGTAAGGCCATCTCAGGGCTCAAGAAAACCATGCGCTGAGATATTGGAATAGGAGCCCTGGCAAATAAAGGAAAACCCTCTAGGTACACCAAACTCTTTCTTCTTTGCATCCTCTTACTCTTGCCATGATGGAACTGGTCTTTAGAAGAAAGAAAAATAAGAGATGCTTATAGCTTGTCTATGTTCAGTACTCACCTTCAACTGACTATACCCAACACACTAGTCTGTGTTGGGGAAAAGGAGAAGAGCTTGGAGAGAAGATCAAAAGAGATTCTAAAATGAACAGGGCAGGTCTTGCATGCCAACATGTAACTGATCTATTAATTAATTTAAAATGGCTGTAAAGTTAAGGAATCTTTAATAAGAAGTTAAAGGAGCTGCAACATAGTATGAACTGTAATTTTATACAGCATAGTACAGCAATAGTCATTGGAAAATAAAATCATTTCCCATATTTATCTCAACAAGTTGATATCCATTAAAAGACCAGCCTATAATAATATTCTACAACTTAATCTTCTGGTTTATTTATGGGATGAATATTTATTGTACATCCCAAGAACATTAGTGTTACAGATTAGTGCAGTCTTCTGATTTGGAAAAATGTTGTCAGATCCCTGAGGTCAAACACACACACACACACACACACACACACACACACACACACGAAAACAAAAACAAAACAAAACAAGCAAACAAAAAAACAGTTTCAGACCTACAAACTGATTTTAAAGCCAGAAAAACTTAATTTGGCATCTCCAAATCCAGATTAACTAAGTTTTTGTTAATACTCAACTTAGGATATTTTTCCATTGATTTTTAGAGAGAGTAGAGTGGGAAAGACAGACAGAGAATCATCAATTCAAGAGAGGCACATCAATTGGTTGCCTACTGCATTGGGATCTAGCCAACAATTGAGGTATGTGCCCTTGATCAGAACCATACCCAGGACTCTTTAGTCCATGGACCATGCTCTATACATTGAGCCAAACCAGCTAAGGCCAGGGGACAAGTTTTTAATTTCCCTTTTAATTCTAGAAGGGGAATAACACATCATGGTTTTTATCTAGAAATGACCAAATACATATTTCCCTGTCCTTGCATAGCAATGTTCACTGTCAATAGTAAAATCATTTTCATTTGTTTCTGTGAAACCACTCAGTTGACTGCCTATTTAAATTAGTATAATCTCTGATAGCTGTAATTATTTTCATAACAACTCTTCCTATCGCCACTTTGCAAGTTAGGCTGAGAATCCAACTTTTAACACAGATGTGTCACTAATTAGCATTACCAAAAACCAAGTCTAATAATGAGTACAAGGCAACAGAGAAACTGAGTTTATTCCTCCATCTGAATCTTGGAAGCAATCCATTTTAATCTGTATGCAAAGGTCGAATTCTGAAGGAATAATTGTGCTTTGTTTTGGCCCATCTGAATTGCACTATAAATATGCCTTCCAGGTTTTATAACATTAAGTTACACAGACAGCATTCAATGTCAGAGTAATGTTCAAGAAGTCCTATATGGCTGATTAACTTGAGTACATTCATCAAATCGATGCCCTGATCTTAGCGAAAAAAAATGCATTTTTAAGCTACAGACGATTTCTGAGCTATTCATTTTGGTGAATGAGATTAATTCATTAAAATTTCCAAGTATTTTTCTCCCCATTTATAAATAAGCCCAATAAAATAAAATAATTCTTCTTTCTTAACATTTGCATATTATTTTATGCCAGGAATTACACTGATATATTAGAGTAACAAAAACAAAAAAATACCAGCACGGTACCTGTGGTTTAAGGTTTATATACCAACTTTCCATGATTATTTTGTCCATTACACTCTTCCATATGTTTTTGCAGGATTTTACAACATGCTTCAAAAACATTTGAGGTTTGCGTTTCCACTTGTTACTATTTATGGTTTCAGTGTTCACATACCATTGATTTCTTTCCCTCTCCTTCTCCAAACCTAAATGTCAATTGTAATCTAAATTAATTTGCACTTGGTGTTGGCAAGATGGTAACTTTATTTCATGTAGAGAAACCACAAGGCAAAGCAGAATATGTTAACTGTAGTTCTTGATTTATCTTCCTGATAATTCTGGCTTCTCTCTGCAGTTACCCTAAAGCCAATTAGATCCTTGTCATTGTCATTTGGGAAGTCGATTTGAGAGAACTGATACCTAAGTTGATTTTGTCCTTAGAAATAGTATGTCTGGATTTCCAATAGAGGAAAAATTGTGATGAATAACCTATTAGCAAACATACATAAGAATCAATTTGGTAAGCAAAATATGTAACTTTATCTTAAATTAAGTATCAGTCAAAAGTTTTAGGGATTCTTTGGGTACCAGGATTACATGCCTTACACATCTTGTTTTTCAAAACCATGGTGAGTGTCTGAAGCATTGAAGGGACATAGTAAACAAGTTGTAGATTATGTAGAGAAATAAATGGGAATAAAAGGTGTCCCTTCAAATCCAGATGTGTATCACTGAGGCAGCCACTGTAAAATGTTATCACACAAACTCAACAGAAAGGAAAGGAGATTCAGGAAAATTAGGAGTGGAGGTTTGGGTGTGGCACACTTTATTGTTACCCAATGGAGGAAAGATTTTAACATGCCCCAGAGCATAGGGCAGGCAAATACTCAGTATAATAAATTCACAAGAAATAAGATCGAGGAATGCAAATAAGAGCATTATAAATTATTTAGGCAAATGAGATTGGGGTGATGAAGTAAGTGGAAAGGCCGGAAAGTCATCCATCCAAGTCTGTGATATCCTTAAGTTTAGATATTTTAAAATAATGCAAATTTTTTTTCCTTGGGTTGCTATGTTTCCTAATACTACCTTCTAGACACAATGACTAGAAACTGTGAGACATTTAAAAGTTTTCAGAAGGAGCTTGAATCTTAATCATTTCTTAGAGGAAGATAATGGAGCCAGTTGAGGCCACAGGGGGAAAAGGAAGAAAACAGAAGGCAGAACAAAATAGAATGGAATGGGCATTCTAGAAAGGCTTGCGAATGGGGTTCTTGTACCCCTGAATAGTTTAAAACAGTGATGTCTTTAAAATAGGAAACACCTTTCTCAACCACTTACCCTGCCTAAATTCAGTTTGTTTCATTCTATCAGAAAAAGCTTTATGCCTCCATTCCTTTATGGATAGTAGTATTGTTGCTCAACCAAGACCTAAAGGGTGGAAGCTAGATGCTTTCCATAAACAAAATGCATTTATTTCCTTGTAAGTTTACAGGATGATGTCAGTGGAGTGTAGATAAGCACAGAATAAAATTTTCCATCACAAATTCTTGATCATTGCTTAGTGATTATTACCTTCTAGAATGGCTAACGATTTTAAGTCCGGATGTCTCAAGGGAACTTCTGGAAAAAAAAAAAACTTCGAGTATTTTCTAACATGTATAAAAATAGCCATAGAATGGACAGGGAGATTATTGTCTTGCCAATTGTGGATTAAGTTTTGTGTTCTTTGAAGTTTCAAACAGTCCCCTGATCTTATTCATATCTCAGGTTTCATGAAAGTCTAGGAGAGAACATTGCTCCAATGCATGCAGGCAACAAGCCTCTATTTTCTCGAGGTGCTTCCCTAACAGCTGCCTGGAATGCTTGCAGCACCAGGCTTCAGTTGCCCCTGACCACAGTGCGATTCAATGATCTGACGTTTATAATTTTGTGTCTCCAGAGGAGGATCACATGAATTGGAGTAAAAGACTCTTTAACCTTCCCTGCATTCTTGTGTGTCTTGAGTACATGTAGAGGAGAGGCCAACAGACAGCAACCAAAAGGAAACAACACATGGCCTCCCTTTCCATGGCCATCAGTGGTTCCTAAAGCATGTGCATCCTGAGACCATTTTTCTTATCATAAACAAATTTATGCAAAAAGTATTTTACAGGCCTAGTGATAGTCTTTTTATTCTCTCCCGACCCCATAAATATGGTCTTATGGGATCCATATTATTTAGATCCCATTTGTTAAAAAATGAGGGTGAACATTATTTATAAACTAAAGAACACTGGAGAATGAAGCAGATTTTCATGTTTCAAAATGAAAAAGACAATGTCCTCAAATACTTCAGGATACAATATTAAGTTGCTTATGCTCTACAGTTTGTACAGTTAATGTCATTCTAGACTAAAATTATTTATCTTTTGCCTTGCTTAATTTACCCCTTTATGCTACACTGCTAACCCTATGCTATTTCTCCCATAGAAACATACCCTGCAATATTTAAAATATATCTTTCCAGTCCAGATTCCATTGGTTTCTTTTTTTCTTTGTTGATTAAGGTATTCCATATGTGTCCTTGTCCCCCTATTGTCTCCTACTCCCCACCCCTACTCATGCCCTCACCCCCCTGGTGTCTGTGTCCATTGGTTAGGTTTATATGCATGCATACAGGTCTTTTGGTTGATCTCTCCCCCTTACCCCCACCCTCCCCTACCTTTCCTCTGAGGTTTGATGGTCTGATATATGCTTCTCTGTCTCTAGATCCATTTTAGTTCATCAGTTTATGTTGTTCATTATATTCCACAAATAAGTGAGATCATGTGATATTTATCTTTCTCTGACTGGCTTGTTTCACTTAGCACAGTGGTTGGCAAACCGTGGCTCACAAGCCATATGCGGCTCTTTGGCCCCTTCAGTGTGGCTTTTCCACAAAATACCATGGCCTGGGCAAGTCTATTTTGAAGAAGTGGCATTAGGAGAAGTTTAAGTTTAAAAATTTGGTTCTCAAAAGAAATTTCAATTATTGTACTGTTGATATTTGGCTCTGTTGACTAATGAGTTTGCTGACCACTGACTTAGCATAATGTTTGCCAATTCCATCTCTGCTGTTGCAAATGGTAAGGATTCCTTCTTTTTCTACAGCAGCGTAGTATTTCATTGTGTAGATGTACCACAGTTTTTTAATCCTCTTATCTGCTGATGGGCACTTAGGCTGTTTTCAAATCTTAGCTATGGTAAAGTATGCTACTATGAACACAGGGGTGCATATATCCTTTAGGATTGGTGTTTCTAGTTTCTTGAGATATATTCATTCGTTTCTTTTATGCTTCTATATTTTCAAACTATTTCTTGGCTGTAACATATTTGAATCCTTAGTATGATGCATAAATTTAATCTTCCTTCTTTCAATGGACATTTCAGTTTTAGAGAAAAGGAGATAGAGTTTTTGTTATTCAGTATTATCTATAACAAGCAAATGAATATGTGCATTCAGTCTAACTGTTGTATAGTATTCTTTTATATAATACTAGAGACCCAGTGCATGAAAATGGGTCCCTCAGCTCAGCCAGCCCTCTCTTACAGTCCAGGAAACCTCAGAGTTGGGAGGTGACCCAGCAATCAGGGGAAGGCAATGCCCCATCACACCTCTGATGTTGCCAATGCTGGCAGCTCAAGCCTTGGCTGGCCCTGGTTACCTGAACTTCAGGTGGCTGTCATCTGAGGCTTGCCTGTTCCTCAGGGGTTGAGGGGACTGGGGGACTCCAGAGGCAGGATGAAATCGGGCTGAGGGATTGGGAGCTGTGGGTGCTGCCATCTTTGAGGGTGTGGCAGTCAATTAGCATATTCCCTCTTTATCAGATGCAATAGTTAATTTTGTTTATTATTATCTTCATTTCCATATCCTTTATCTGGTTTTATATATTTTTCCAATTCGAGAGGTACAAGATTGTCTCATTTTTAGTTTATCTGTTTTTTTGTCTTCTACTTCTGACTATTTTGTTATGCTAAGCAAAGGTGTTCAGTTGCTAAGTGGTAACTGAATTGGATAAGTGGTAGCCCTCCAGATCCCCTCCAACACCCCTAGGATTTTGTTGGCAGGTGGGACCCAGTAATCTTTGCTTACTCCTCACTTTGTATAAAAAGGAAATAGTAGTTTACTTAAAAACATCTAAGACTCATCAGTAACTGCCACAATAACCTCACTCTTATCAAAATTATCCTTACACTATGCAGTGTTGTGTTTTTACTCTTCCTCAGAGAATGGGAAATTCAATACATCTGCTAAATTTAGAAGATCATAGTAAAAACAATTTACATATAATCTAATGTGTTGACAAAGATATAACTAAAATGTTAATAACTTGCTTTAGGTGTGTATTCAGAATTTAAATTCTCAGGACATTACCTTCAGATAGACATGTGCTCACTTAAAGTAGTTATATATTCAGTAAAACACTGAAGCAAAGGCTCTTAGCTGTGGGATGGTCATTAAATGACTTGGTTGTCCTTTGCCAAGTAGGTCAGTTGGTTAGAGCATTGTCCTGATAGACCAAGGTTGCAGGTTTGATCCCCAGTCAGTGCACATAGAAGAATCAACCAATCAATGTGTAAGTGGAACAACAACTCAAACTCTCTCTTGCTCTTGCTCTCACGCCTTTTTCTCTCTCCCTCTTCCCCTCTCAAATCAATAAATAACATATTTTAAGTGACTTGGTTATATTTCTTAATAATGCCAGGCCCAATGACAGAGGTGTCATTACCTTCACACATGTAAACTAAGCTGAAGAGGTTCCAATTGAAGAGAAATAGAAAACAGAATTTCCATCATCCACTGTGATCAGAGTGGCTTGCTGAAATCACAGCCTTGTACACAAGAGCATGAGTAGATGAGGCAGCGTCCTTTATTATAATCACTGTCCTCACCATGGCTTCCACTATAGACATAACTTTTCTGAATTGCCACATTAGATAGTTCCCTTCTTTGATCATGAATCTGTTGTACTCACAGTCATGTAATCTCAATATTTGCCTTTATTTTTGTCTCTAAGGCATCACTCTAATAACATGCATCATTAGACCTTGCCCATGTTTACCTTGGAATGTGTCTCCGGTACTGTCTTCAGTCTGACCATCATTTCCTGCAAGCTTATACTTGAAGGAATACAATGTAACTCCCACATGTTACTCATGATTCTTCTAATCACATTGTTATTTATTGCCAAAGAGGAAGCAGAGTGGTATAGTGCTTAGAACTGTGCGTCCTGCGGAAATATTCCTGGATTTCTATACAGTTTCACGACTACAAAGCTGTAGAAATTTGAACAAGTGAGTTAACTTTTTTAACACTTCAGTTTCTTCATTTATAAAAAAAAAAGGGTGATGTTTTGCCTCAAAAAATATTTGACAGTCCATCCACGTAATTCACATACAGCAAAGCATGATACATACACAGTCTGCTCTAGGAAAGATAGAAATGACATGTGTGCGACTGAAAAATCTACACGGAATAAAGTGTCACTGTTTTTCCCTCAAAAGCTGACCTAATCGCTTCTGGTGGCTTTTAAGGCCATCGATAAATTGGCTCCATCTCACATAAACTTGAAAAATCAATGTTCTTGTTTTCTTAATAATTAACTAAATTATTAAAATCTAAAATGACTGCTAATATTCTCATAGTGTGTTACATTAGCAAGCCAATTTTTGTGTGTTTTTTTTCCTCCCAAAATTTTATCTTACTTAATCCCCACAATAACACAAATTCAAGTTCTGAGAGGAAAGGAGTTAGACATATTATAACTAGTACAGGGAAATCTAAGCTTAAATAGAGAAACCATAAGTGTTTGAATTATTTTCTCTTATAAGTGTACCTCTTTTTAACCTGGATTTTAAAAACACTTACTATTATGAATTTTGAAACAAACATATAATTAGTAAAAAGTTTCCTAGAAGCTTAATCAGGGTTTGAAAAACAAATGGGGCTAGAGTTTGAGTTTTATTAACTTTTTGGTAAATACCTTTTTGCTCTTTGCTAAAATACACTAATATAATTGCTGTGAACATGAGGTGATACATCTGCAAGGAAAAGAGATGAGGTGCTTTCAAAACTTCTAAACAAGAAATCTAAACAAAAACAAAAATAAGTAGGAGACTCTACTTCTGTATTCTACATTAGAAAGAACAAAAATATACACAAAAATAGAATAATTGTAACATGAACTATATGGCACATACATAAACTATGTTATTTTTCCAATTTATTTGGCTGTATACTCTTTGATTGCCTCTTTTTTAAATTTCTTATTGATTAAGGTGTTACATATATGTCCTTATCCCCCCCATTGCCTCCCAGCCCTGCACTCATGCCCTCACCCTCTTGTTGTCTGTGTCCATTGGTTAGGCTTATATGCATGCATGCAAATCCTTTGGTTAATCCTTCCCCCTTACCCTGACCTGCCACTACTTTCCCTCTGAGGTTTGACTGTCTGATCTATGCTTCTCTGTCTCTGGACCTGTTTTTGTTCATCAGCTTATGCTGTTCATTATATTCCATAAATGAGTGAGATCATGTGATATTCATCTTTCTCTGACTGGCTTATTTCACTTAGCATAATGCTCTGCTCTTTATATGACAGTTATTCATAATTGATTTTCTATAGAGAAAATAGGAATAAAATTTACCCTTTAATGATGTTTCTACTTAATTCATTTTTCAAGTTTCAACTGAAAAAGTTCAGTGAAATTTTAATGTAAAATTGATGAAATAATTCTATAAATTTACAAAGAAATTGCATCAATAACATTTTAAAAATAATTAATACAGAAAGATGGGACGCTGGATGCTAGTTTATATCATAAAGTAGATAAGCTTCTAGAAAATAGCTTATATTTAAGATTTCTTTATAATCTAAAAATATACAGTTTTTTTTAAATATAGATTATAAGACAATTAGGTCAAAATTATACCTCATTATTTGTAAGTTAACATACTAATAAAAGAAGTACCCACTAACAATGGAAAGTGTAACCTTGAGTAAATGATTCTCTTTCTGGTAAAGTGACTTGAAAAATAAGTCAAATTGGACTCTCAGTTTACATGGTAAATAAAAATATATTGCAGCTAAACTGGAATTAATTCTTCTAAAATATTTAAAAGATATATAAAAGATCTTTCTTGAAACAAAAAATAAAATAATCAATGATGAAAATAAAATGTCATTTAAAAAATCTTTTATACAATCATAAGCAAAACAGAAAATCAAAGAACTGATTGGATAAGCTATATATCATGCAATCATTTTATTTATTATTATTACAAAAATTAGTAATTTTAAAGTAAGCATGATAGTTTGAACATATACTAGTATTCCAATACTGCTCAGTCTATATGCCCAAATAAATGCAAAAATTCCTATAAAGGAATTGAAAAGGGCATAAAACTGTGAGGACAAAGTAGATAAAAAACAGATAATACAAAAGAACTTAATGAAACTAGGGGCTAATAGATGGTTTGGAGAGAGAGTTGGCAGAGAATGAACATTTTATAGAGAAAGGGATGAAGAAGAGGAAATGATATAGAAAGCGCACATTGAAATGCTAGTAGTGTCAAAGCCCTTTGGTGGTTGCCTGCTTCCTGGCTTCTTTTCATAATATCATCCCTCAGTTTGATGTACTGCATACTCAGTTCCCCTGAGGTATTGGCCCCTAATTCTAAGTTGAATGCTGTTCATTATATTTGCATCCAAGCTGATGTCCATACTATATATCCTGTTAAGTAATTTGGGGCTGTCCAACTCAGCTGTGTCTGCGTGTTTGTAATACACCAGAAGAATATTACTTTTCATTGTTTAAGTTTCAATTTACTAGATGCCAAAAGTCAAGATAAATTAACTTTTTTTTCCCTAAATAACCTTTGCTAGGGACCCAATATTGTGTTCTGAACCACGAGGTTTTTTTTTTTTTTTTTAATAGAAATAGAAGTCATGATCTTTGCTTTTATGAACATACATTTATCAGAAACAACTTATATCCTGAGGGAGAATAAACACTGTGAGACAAAGTCTAATTCTCTGCTTTACTTCATGTTGACACTTTATTCCTATCTATTTGTTTAACTCAAAGGAACTTTATATCATATTTCAAATTCAAACTAAAATCTGATTTTGCCAATTAATTACTAAATTCTTAATTTATCAAATAATGTATAAAGTAAATTCCTATTTCTCAAACACTCTGAGACATCTTAGAGAGATGGGCATTGCAGGAAAACAAGACAGATAGGCATGGATTACTTATCATGAAAAATCCTGCCTCAAGACAGATAAGAAAGAGACAGAGATATGTTAATAAAACGACATTAAATACTTTCAGTAATACATTAATGTTAATATACACCACTGAAAATATTTTCACCTGTCTCTTCTTGTTAAACAATATGTGGATGCTAAAGAAAGAGCCGATTTGAAATGGTCTGTTACCAGTAACTCTGACTCAGTGGGAAGCACAAGATAACAAAATAAAACTGTATTTCCCAAATGCTAAACAAAACACCTATTTATGAGTGATTGTATCTATACATTGCGTGGCCAGATTACTATAATTTCTGATGCATAATAATCTGGCCATTCAGTGTATATCCTAAATAATAAAAGGCTAATATGCAATTTGTCCCCTCAACCAGGAGTTCAACCAGCAGGCAGGCCAGCCAACCACTCATGTCCCTTTTCCTTAGCCAGGCTGGCCAGACCCCACCCTTGTACGAACTCATGCACCAGGCTATATATATATATATATATATATATATATATATATGATTTACTTAGTGGCCAGATTATTATGCATTCAGAGATTATAATAATCTAGCCACTCAGTATATATATATATATATATAATATATATATATATAGAGAGAGAGAGAGAGAGAGAGAGAGGGAGGAAATATGCAAATTAGGCCAGGATGCAATACCAGGTCACCACCAGACAGGAGAAGGTTGCACAGGCAGGGGAGGCTCAGAGTAGAGACAGAGACAGTGATAAGAAGCCTGCAAACTGCCATGCCCTGGAGCTGGAGCCGGAGCGGACCCAGACAGGAAGAGGGGGGTCCACCCACAGCCTCCGCAGAATTGGCATCGCTCCCTCCCTGTTGCTCTGGGCGCCAGCACCTGGCTTTTGTATCCAAGGAAGCGGCAGGTGGCCTACTGCATGCAATATAGCATGATGGGCAACTAGTACAGCCATAAAATTCAAGAGTGAGGAACAAAAATAAAAGTATTTTTGTGGCCCCCAGAGTCATTCTCATCTAAGTGCCATGGAGTATAGCATAACCCAGGGACAGAGAGATGTCCCTGAATAAGTGAGACACCTGAATACTGAGATGTTGTGTTGAGAGCCAGAACAAAGAACAGCAAGGGCTGTGGATGGTCCCTAACGGTCAGCAGTCACAATCCACATCCACTATCTGGCCAGCACCTGGTAGGAACTCAGAACTTCCCCGCCCCGGCAACTGCCACAATAGCCCGCCAGACAGATTGAGCTACATCCCTCTTCGCCCCTTACCCCACACCCTCACCTCCTCCCCTTCTGAGAGCATATATAAAGAACAACCAGAAATAAAATTTTGAGGCTTGATCAGAACACTTTGTCTTGCCTCCCTTCTTCGTGTCCCTGTCTGTTTTCCATTCCCTTAGGTGCGTCCCCTCGTTGTCCCTGTTGAATGACCCCGCAGGCCGGGGCATAACTGGCGCCCAACGTGGGGCATGAGGGTCGGCGCCCCCAGGGAACATCTGCACGCCCGACCGGCCGGTCCCCCTCCTGAACCGCCGCAGATTGCTGCGAGTGAAGGTTCGTCTTTTGATCTCCGCCGAGAACTCGTCGGTGAGTATGATCTTGGTTTCGATTTTGCAGATGAATTTACAGACAGACTACCAGGTATAATTACCCTTTTGAAAATTGTTCGTCTCAATTAAGGAGGTTTTAGCCCTTCCCAGATACAATATCCATCCTCTAGTCCGCTAATAAGCACCCGACTCGTCAACCCGGGAAGAATTAAAGGTACCGTGGTCTGACTAGACGGAACTCTGAATCCGCCTTGAAAAACAGCTATCCGCGATTGATCTCTGTCACGTCTCTCGCAAACCCTGAGCTTACTATAAACCATCGGTCGTCCACCGTAAGGGCACACCCAGGGGAGGTTAGCCGCCCAAAGGCAAGACCGGAGGGCCGAGTGCCGACCTCCCTGCCCGAACGGGTCCGAGCAGGCGGATTGTACCTGCCGACTGTTTACGTAAGCAGGGGCCTTCCCGGGCAAACAGAGACCTCTAACAGACACATTAATCCGGACGCCTAGTAGTCTTGGCGGACCTGGTACGGGGGTTATACGTCCCAGAGGCTTACGCGGAAGAGGATACTAAATTAAAATAATAAAAATGGGCTCCTCTCTTAGTTCTCACGAACTTTTTCTAAAAGACCTTAAAGAATCCCTCAGGACACGAGGAGTAAGAGTAAAGAAAAAAGATCTCAGACAGTTTTTCTCATTTATTCAGGATACATGCCCCTGGTTCCCGCTAGAGGGCACCATCGATCATAAACGATGGAACAGAGTAGGCGACGCCCTCCAAGATTATTATCGAGTTTTCGGTCCCGAAAAGGTCCCCGTCACTACATTTTCCTATTGGAACCTTATTAATGATCTCCTTAAAGTCCATCCCCAAGACCCAGATATAAAAGGCGTAATAAAAACTGGGGAGGCAGCCTTAAGGGAAGCTTCCCGCCCCCCATCAACCTGTCCATCTGTCACTATAGATATACCAAAACACCCGTCTCAGAAAAATATACGAAAAGGGGAGAGGCAACCTATTGAGAAACCCCCCCAAAACGTCCAGATTCCAAAAATCTACCCCTCCTTAAAGGTTACAAATGACAATCCATTCAATGACAATCTGTCCCCCGAGGATCAGGAGACCCTTGACGATCAAGCCGCTCATCACCATGACGGTGAGGACCCTTGGGGTCTCACAGCCCCCGCTCTTCAAGAGCATTACAAACCTAAACCTCAACAGCATTACGAAACACATACAAATTATAAGCCCCCCCCCATACGCCTCCCCAATACACTGTCCCCCTCCCTTCCGCCCCACAGCTCCTAATTCTGATCCAAATTCGCCTTTTAACACTGACCCTTTCAGACAAGCCAAGGTCTCCCTTACCTGAGACATATCTTCTTTAAGAGAAATCCTTAAACAAAAATAAGAACATCTTCAGCTTATTAAAGAAGTCAAAGCCCTCGAGGCAGAGCTTCTCACTCTATCCACTAGTTCAGAATCGCCCGCCTGTTTTCAAGGGCCAGCCCAGAACAATAGCTACGATATAGACTTAGGAATTACAGCCTTTTCTAACTGCTCCACTATCACCAACCACTCTAAGCCCCTGTGTCCCGCCCATGGACAAGTTTTTGTTTGTGGAAACAACCTAGCTTATACGGCGCTCCCCACCAACTGGACCGGGTTATGTGTACAAGCTTCCATTCTTCCAGACATCTCTATCATTCCAGGTGATGAGCCTGTACCTTTACCCGTTTTAGATACTATTGCTGGGCGCAGCAAACGTGCTGTTCAGTTTATCCCCCTCCTTGTTGGACTAGGTATCTCGAGCGCTATAGCCTCCGGCACTACTGGACTGGGGGTTGCGATACATTCCTATCACAAACTATCCAATCAGCTTATTGACGATGTCCAGGCCCTAGCAGGAACCATTAATGATTTACAAGACCAGATTGACTCCTTAGCAGAGGTAGTCCTACGAAACAGAAGAGGCCTAGATTTATTAACAGCAGAGCAGGGAGGGATCTGCTTGGCTCTACAGGAAAAATGCTGCTTCTACGCCAACAAGTCTGGCGTTGTCCGGGAGAAGATCAAAAAACTTCAAGAAGACCTCATCAAAAGACGACGGGAGCTGTTTGAAAACCCGCTCTGGAGTGGACTCAACGGACTTCTCCCCTACCTCCTCCCCATCCTTGGTCCCCTCGTAGGCTTCCTCCTTATCCTCACATTCGGCCCCTGGGCATTCAGGACCATAACTTCATTAGTTAAACAGCAAGTAGAATCTGCCCTGGCCCGACCCATTCAAATACATTACCAGCGCTTAGAACTGACCGACCCAGACTACCACAACCCCGAACGCTATCAGCCCCAGACTGGCTCTCTCCCCACGGGGACAGCATCTTAACCAGAGGGATGCTAACCTTTGCTTACAAGCTAAGTAATAGGTTTGGGCACCGGACTGAGTGTAAAGCCAAAGGCATTGCAAGGGAAGCTTAGACAGAAAGCTCCTCTGGATTTCCCTGAGAGCACACCTGGTTTGCATAGAGGTTGACATCAAAATTTAAATCTATGGCTCTACCTCTCCTCCCCAAAAGATGTCAAGAGCCACAGGGTGGACCTACAAAGTCCACGGGAGGAATCAGGTCACTGCCTCCTCAGCCGGTCAAGGCCCGCCCCTTTAAAAAGAAGAAGGGAGGAGATGTTGAGAGCCAGAACAAAGAACAGCAAGGGCTGTGGATGGTCCCTAATGGTCAGCAGTCACAATCCACATCCACTATCGGCCGCCAGCACCTGGTAGGAACTCAGAACTTCCCCGCCCCGGCAACTGCCACAATAGCCCGCCAGACAGATTGAGCTACATCCCTCTTCGCCCCTTACCCCACACCCTCACCTCCTCCCCTTCTGAGAGCATATATAAAGAACAACCAGAAATAAAATTTTGAGGCTTGATCAGAACACTTTGTCTTGCCTCCCTTCTTCGTGTCCCTGTCTGTTTTCCATTCCCTTAGGTGCGTCCCCTCGTTGTCCCTGTTGAATGACCCCGCAGGCCGGGGCAATGTTGCGACTCCTTGAGGCCTGTGGATTTGGACACCTATGAGTATCATTTACTCTCCCTTGATTTTCAGCAAGCTTCATAATTGTCCCTGAGAGGATTCCTCTCTCTCTCTCTCTCTCTCTCTCTCTCGCTCTCTCGCTCTCTCGCTCTCTCTCTGAAATTGGCTAGCTTCACAAGTTGTCATCAAGGGGAGAAATGTCCTTATCACATCCAAACTTGATTCCTGAGCATCAGATGGATAGTCGCACTATGCCAGGCTATTCACCCCAAGACTCCTGAAAACATTAGTCATTCCTTAAAAAATGTCACTCAAAGACCTTTCAAACCTTGTCGTATATGAAAAATCCCATCATCTCTCAGTTTCCCTCTTGAAAGTCATGCAAACTCTGGACACTATGCTGACAGTTAACACCAACAATCCAAAACTACAATCAGGGTGGGGGAAAAATACATGAAAGTGCTTAACTTTAGTGAAAGAAGTCTATTCTACTACTCCCCAGAGTACACCTTGAGAATCTCTTACTCAATATTTATCATACAGAAAGCACATCATGTTATAGAAAATGGCATCCGTGACTTGTTTATGTTTGAAAAGGTAGCTTGTTCCCAGTTTCACATCTAATGCTTAGCATTTTTTTTAGCTTAAAATATTTCTTTTTGTGTGTGTGTGCAAAGTAGAGTTGTTGAAAACAAAGCAACAACAGAAAAGAGGCTGTAGCCTCAATGGGACAGTGCTGAAGCAGAGCCCCATATTCCCAGACCAGTGGAGAGAGAGTACTGCACCCCAACAGGTCTAGGGGTGGCAGGCAGGGAGGTAGGGTCTCATGTGGAGGCCCTCCTGGCAAATAATGGAGATCTGGTGGGGCTGATGATTGGCTGGAGGGAGTCTGATTACAATGGGGCTGTGGCTTCAGCTCCCTCCTCTGAGTCCCACACCTCAAACTGCAGGTAATCAGCAAAGAGAGCCTTGGCCTTGTGTAGGATGCGCCCCAGGTGGTGTTTTCGCATGAGGCGGTCAAAGTGCACGGCCAGCTTGTTGTAATCCAGCCCGTTGCGCATGATGAGGTCACGGTGCTCCAGCAGTATGGCGAGACAGAGGAAGAGCATAAATGGGTTCCCCTGGCCAAACTCCTGGGGTGGGGGCAGGCCTAATGAGTGTGGGGGTGGCAGAGACTTCCCAGGGTCTTGTAGGGAGCCCACCTCAGGCATCAGGGCGGGATCCTGCAGCCAGATCACCAGCAAGAGAGGCCTCCTGGGGGGATGGCAAAGATGAGGGGGATGGAGAATCGTGGTGGGAAGAGGAGGAGAACAGTGGGTCTGAGGAGTTCAGCAAGGGCTCTGAGAGGGACTTGGAGCTGATGAGGGCAACTGGGTGGGGCAACGGGACCCCAGGAGGCCTCCTGGGGCTGGTGTTATCCCTTGAGTTACTGGAAGGCACCCAGACTGGCTTGTTTCAGGAGACGTCCCCGGCACTGGCCCCTGAATGGTCATGGCCAATTGGTCAACCGCATCTTCAAAAGCCCGGCCTCCCCCACCAGCATGCCTCAACGTGTGCCTCTGCGGCACAGGTGCCCCCAGTGGCTGCT
This sequence comes from Antrozous pallidus, assembly GCA_027563665.1. NCBI lineage: Eukaryota > Metazoa > Chordata > Mammalia > Chiroptera > Vespertilionidae > Antrozous > Antrozous pallidus. The sequence continues at coordinate 66,139,545 of CM050519.1, read as the reverse complement.
GAAGGCAGTGTCTGCCACTTGGCTGGGGGTGTCCCATGAGCTCTACCTCGTGTGCAGGAGGATCGGGAGGCAGTGAGCTCCAGGTGACCTCGAGCATGCAGAGGGCGTCGTCGAAGGCGAACTGGCGCTTGAGCTCCAGCAGCAGCCGGCGGTAGCAGAAGAGATTCTCAGCACCAGCCTACTGCAAGTACTAGCAGAAGTCTGGACGGGCGCATCGCAGCAGTAAGTTGAGGTGTGCAAACTTGGTGGCCATGGCGCGGCCATCGGGGTGGAAGTTCCCAGCCAGGCGCTTTTATGATGCCACAAAAGCAGATGAAGGCACGGCCTTCGTGGTCCATGATGGCAAGGATGGGTGAGGCGTGAGGCGAGATCATCGCTCATGCCCCGGCAGTAGGACACTCTTAAGCTGCTGGTATTCCCGACTCTGCGTTTCCTGTAGTCCATCCTTTCTTGGCCTGTCAGCCCGTCCAGGGACACATTCAGCAGATACCGCCACGCCACCTTTCCCAGGGAGGGCTCCACACCAAGGTGATGCATCCGCGGGCGCAACTCCTGAGGGCCGGAGAGCTGGCCCTCGTGGTTCAGGTGTGTGTGGAACTCAGCATCACTCGGGGGTGGCTTGAAAGGCTTGACATCCTCCCCATATGAGCAGCTCAGCACCTCCTGGACCTGGGACATGGTGCGGCCCACCTGAGAGAAGATGGGCTGCGGGAAGGGCGCGGGGCAGCCGCTGTCAGCGATGACTGTTTCTCAGCCAGCAGCACGTCAGAGCCGATGACATCCTTGGGGTTGATTATGCCCCAGTCTTCCAGCAGCAGGCTGTCCTCTGTGGGCCGACTATCTACATGCAGCTGCAGGTAAGGTTTGGAGGCAGCGGCAAAGGCTGTGTGCTGAGTCCCAGTCAGACAGGAGTGAGAGGCCAGCTTCCTGCCCCTGCTGATCCTGGCCCAGGTAGATTATGCCAAAGTTCTTCTTCCCATTCAAGTCAAATGCTCGCATGAGGATGTGCTGGAACACATCGAGTGAAGTGATCTGGGGGTCAACAGCAAAGGAGCAGAACTCAGGTGGCAAGAAGCTCTCACAGTTCCATACCATACTTCTTGCTCCTCCTCCTCAGGTGCTGCTGCTTTGGACTCCTCCACCAGGCCAGGGCGTCCCAGAGCCGGCCAAATCCGAGGACCCAGTGGCCATCGCCATGCCACTGCCACCCTCCTGAGAGGGATGGGTAACAGTTCAGCTTAAAATATTTCTGTGACCTCTCTTCTTTCTTAAGCAGGTTTATGTGTGTTCTTAGAACACATCCATTATATCAGTAACATATTGCTATAAATAATACTCACTGAGTGGGCAGATTGTTATGACCACCTGACGTTTGTAGGCAAATTAGCCGTACATTGCATCATAGGGGATATGGAAGCCAAAGGCCTGTTCGAACACCTTGCTGTCTGCATTACCAATATAAAATGTCTCCAGTTCACACAGGAACACAAGGATCGGACAGTCAAGCATTGGAAAAGAGTCATGTGGTCCGATGAATCACGTTTCCAGTTGCATCATGCAGATGGCAGAGTGATAATTTCACAGAAACAGCATGAAAGCATGTACCCCACATGCATGAGTACAATCCTTCAAGCTGCTGGGGGCAGTGTTATAGTTTAGGGCATGTTTTCCTGGCATGATTTGGCCCCTTTAATTTGTGTGGAACAACGTCTGAATAGCACAACATACATGAGCATCATTGCTGATGGAGTTCATGCTATCATGTGGATGGCATATCCCAATGGAGATGTCTTCTTCCAACAAGACAATGTGCCATGCCACAGTGCTCGTATTGTGCAGGAGTGGTTTTAAGAACATAAGGGAGACTTCACCTTGTTTAGGTGGCCCCCACAATCACCAGATCTCAATCCAACTGAGCATTTGTGGGACAAAGTTAAAAGAGCTATCAGGCAGCTGGTTCCACAATCATCAGATCTCACAGAACTGGACAGTGCTATTCATCAGGCATGGTGTCAGATTCCTTGCATCACCTTTCAACATCTGCAGTTAATGCCAAGAAGAATTGCCATAATATTGAAGGCAAAAGATGGCCCAATAAGTACTGATGGGGTGGTCATAATAACCTGGCCACTCGGTGTATATTTATGGCAAGCAAACAGAAAATTTATTGTAATTCACATTATAATTTTACTAGGCTTTTTCACAAATTTTTTTTATCATATAATCTTAGAAGTTTACACCTGAAAACAATCTGAAAGTTTAAAGCGCATTATGTTTTTCTAATCTAATTTGATTGGACTGCATTTTTACTTTTTTTTATTTTAAGAAAGTTCTTTTTAGAATTGATTCCAAGTTCAGGCATTGCTTCTTGCTTCGTTCCCTAAGTTCAAACTTCAAAATCTCTGCTTATTCAGTTGGTTTTATGGGAACGAGAATTATATTATCCCACTTAAAGGACATTATCATATGCCAAAAACAACTTAATTTAGATCTTTAGCTTGAGTGTCAAGGACAATTAGTGAATCAACTCCATTTCCTACTTGAAAGCTCCCTCCTAAGACCCTGGAGATTTATGTGGGACTAGTTATTATACCTCACTTACTAATAAGAAATCTTGTTTCCTGGGCAACCTGTGTACATTGTTTCCCCCACACTAGCATTCCTGGATCTCCTACCCCACCCCTACCCCCAAATGATTTATTTCCCTATTGCTACAGCCTATGGACACATTACATATTTTAAAACAACACATTAATCTATAGTTTTGCAACCCAGACAGACAGCAGACACTGCCATCCTTCTTGATAACCACCTCTGGCTATTGCAAAGAAAGCATTCCTGATTTGGGCCACATTCAAGAAATTGTAGAGGATGACATGTCTTGCACTGGTCTCCAAACTTACATTTAGGCACACTGCCAGGTGAAAGCAAAAGTCACAGCTGCAAAGTTTCATTAAAAATGCCCTGCACAAGTTTCTAATGCTTAATTTTGACTGCATATGACTAAACTTCTTTGTGAATAAATAACAAATAAAATAACTAAAATGAATAATGGGCCATGTTTATTACCTAGAGAGATGAGTATGATATGATTCTCCTCCCCTTTCTCCCCTCACTTCAGGTAGCATCAATTGATGAGAATTCTTGGATCACTCCTCATAACCAAAGTCCCTTTAATATTCATGGTAACATCTTAACATTAAAAATTTAGAATTTATTGTCTAATTTCCATACATTCACTTGGAAAAAAAAAAGACTTTCAAGTCTCTGACCATATAAGGGCAAATACAGTTAGCCTGCCCTTAGAGAAAAGTAGAGCCACTAAAATCTCAAAATGTTTCATGCTAAAATTGTTCTTTGACATGATTTCTTCACAATTATCCCATTACTTAGAACATCAGACATATAAAGAACAGGGCACACACTCCACATTAACAGGGATTTATATTTGAATACAAAAATATAGACCACTTAAATAAAAGAAAAGGTATTTTCACCTGTAAGATTTGTTCTCATCCATGGCACATACAATGAATAAAAATAACATATATGTACCATAGTACATTGATTTTTAATTCTATTTTAATACATTTCTATATTCTTTTGTGATTTCTGCAATGAAGCTCACTAGCTTTTTTGTTTTTTATATATGTACATTATATGTATTATATATCTATATGTACATTTTTAACTGAAAAGTCACAATACACAGGTAAAATGACATTGCCCATCTATTTTCACCTTCTTCCTCCATCTACCTGGAGAGAACCACTATACTAAGGTTGTTTTGAATATTTTCCTTGCATATGTCAATGTTTTATTTTATGTTTATAATATATACATGCATATGTATATATGTATGTGCTTCTACATGTATTTAATTTAAATATATTTTAGTTGATATATTATGATTTTACTTATTTTTCACGAAATGCTGTTTTTTAAATTAAGCATTTAAATAAAAAATCATTTATTTTAATTTCTGACTAAGTGGTCCCAAGGTCTACCTCTGTTATCTTTATAAATAAAATTAATTTCAACAATTATCTAAAACTAAAACCTTAAAATGCTATGGCTGACCTACTTTTGAGGATTAAGAATCTTTAACCAGGCATTTAGAACTTCCAAGTTTTAATCATGTAAATCTATGTGTAATACAATTAATTTAAATGCTCATTTAACTTAGATTGATGATCTAACACTTACCATTAACTCTAGGTGGCTGATTGTAAATGTTTAAGAAAAATGAGACACATAATTCACCTAAAATGGGTAATACTAGACCAGAAGGAATTTTCTTTCTGACCACACATACTGTAATTTTTCACAAAGCATGAAGTGTGGGAACTTTCCTAACAGTTCAAGAGAAGGGCAACAATTGGCTTAGATGTTTTAGTGTTTAAATCACTGTAAGATAGTAATAGTTTTACTCTTACTACAATTTTATTTATATAACTGAATTGCTCTTATCCAAAGTGGGCTTGTGTTAGTTCCTTGATATTTTCTTCAGCTATGATCCATCTAAGAAATTTATAAAACTAAAACTTTTTTAAAAGACCTAAACTCTACAGCAAAAGTGCATAACAAAGAAAATGCCTTACACCTAATAACTGAAAAAGTCTAACTTTGAAACATGGGCTTTGCACAGTTGCTGGATTTTCTCAAAATTTTCAAGTAGAATTCTGTTTCTGTTGAAAAACTGTTCACATAAACAAATATGCAAATGCATGAACACAGAGACACCCCGCATACAACATGGCATTAGAAAAACTGAGTTAGTAGTAGGCTTATTGGTGAATCATTGTGTGTGTGTGTGTATGTGTGTGTGTGTGTGTGTGTGTGTGTGTGTGTGTGTAATTTCTACTCATTGGAAAACCAGCAAAATAAATCTTCTTTCTGAACAATTAAATGTGTTCATAATTCTATTTTTTTCTGCACTTTGGACATTTCTATTATTTCAAATCTATTTTATCTTATATCTAATGATAGAGTATCAAATCCTTGAACCATTCCAAGGTTGGCTTCCAGCTCCATCTGATTAATCTTTTGCTTTTTAAATGGAACTCAGCAAAACATTTACCAAGGTTTTGACTATCAGTCCCTTTCTAGGCTCGTTCCATCAAATAGCTTTAATCATCAAAGTGTTACTCAGACCAAAATAAAATATTTGACTCTGCTCCTACTCTCCTCCATTACCTGCAATTCATCTTCTAGCTCCTCCTACAAATACATTGATTGATCTCTCTATCCTCTGTCTTTGTAAAAGAAAGAAATTGCAGAAAATACACATGCTTAATCATGATTAATCTGCAAAAAGAACTTGGCAGTTTTTCTAAATATACATAATAATAATGCCATAGTGGTAAAAGCAGTTTCCAAGTTTTATAGTTGTTTCTAACATAAGCCACAAACCACTGTTCAAATATTGTCAAATTAAGCTGTCTCCATTGAACACCTGAGAGATTTTACTTCCCTTTGAGAAGAGGCTTTCTCAGAGTCACCAGATCTAGTGGACTGGGCTTCTGTGCCTGGAACCCATGTTTGTTGAGGTCTACTTTAGTCCTTTCCCACTGTCCCAGTCTACACAAGGACTGTCTTTTCCTTTTTTTTTCTATTCTCAGTCATTTTCTCCTAATTCATTTTCATTTGGTTAGGTGCCCATTGCCTTTTCCCAGCATTATTCTCCCTTAGTTTATTCCTTATAGCCATTAATTGAAGAGAGGATTTATTGCCTTCTTCCAGCAGTTTTTGTCTTAAATATTTGAGTTTGTTTTATTGCTATTCTTGATTGTCCTCTATTTTTGTATATTTCTTTCTCCTGGGGATGTGATCAGGACTGGGAATTGCAAGTACTTAATCATCTTTTTTTCCTGTTTTTGTATATAATATATGTGAGACACACTCATGTGCACTGGAGATATAATAGTAAATAGAACATGTAAATACTTAACATTCATGAACATTTCATTCCAATGGAAGATGATAGAAAAACAAATGATCAATTTGCCAGAGGGACTATGGCTTAGAAATCATGTTGATGGAAGTAGTCCAAAATTGGATCAAATGTCTTCAAATATTAGATTCAGTTCTAAGGGGTTTTATATGCAAGAAGCTTAGAGTGTCTATCCAAGTACTAAATATTCACAGATGACTCTGTGGGGTTTAAGAAGGAGAGAAAGTATTCCTGGCTTCAGTGGTCAAAAGAGTTAGATGTCAAGAGTAGGAGCAAGTTTCAGATGGTCTGACAAAAGATGAATGGATATTTCTTATCAATTTTTTCTCATATCTGAACTTTTCTTGCTCAGTTTTTCTTATACAAAAAATGACTGGCTATGTAAATGACTGTGGATTAAACAGAAACTTACAGAGGCAAGAATATGCAAGATTTATTTGATGGAGAAAACAGGTTCATTGGCTGAGTAAAAAAAGATGATGTTGGTAAAGAACATCAGTGTTAGAAAAGATTTTCACATGTAGCAGTCTAGTTCATTTCCTGACAGTTTCCTGATACATAATATATCTGATGTGAAATGTTAGTGTGTGAGATTGTGTACTTATTTGCTAATCACTGAAACACAACTGTAGGGTTTTGATTTGGGAAATGGTACCTCTATGCTGTGATGGTTTAGGCCTTCCATTCTTACACACCCAATCCTATACCTCCAATGTCTATTGCATGTACTCCTTGATTCCATAGTCTTCAGCAAAACATCTTTATCAGAGGATGAAAGTAATTGCCTAACATTCTATAGCTTGAATTCAGCCTACAATTCTGATATCTGCATTTTCTCACCTCTGAGTTTTCTCTCAGAGTTTCCTCACACCTTCTCCTTTCTTCTTGTCTTTTCTTATTTTTCCTATTCTGGGATACTCTTTCTTATCATATTTTATTCCCATCCTTATTCATAGAAACTTACCTGATCATCATAATTCTTATACAGCATGATGAGCATAAATGATTTGAGTGACAAAATTTAGACCATATGCCATGGTTCTATTATTTTCTATTATTTTGATATGTTTCAGTCATTGTTATCTCTCAGACTTAGCTCTAGTTAGTCCCACTAGTAGATTCCATAATTAATTCTGCTTAAAACTTTTATTTTTACAACTGAATAGACTAGGTATTCTAAAATAAGCATTTGCTTAATTTTTGATAAAATTGTATTTATAAAACAAAAAAAAATACTTATGACAAATTTTATCCCAGGATTGATTTTAAAAGCCAGTTCTATTAGAACTTGTAGAATATTTTTTTACTGTGAAAATGCAGCAATTTAGTGGTTCTATAAGGAAGATATATTTGTACTAAAATTTCCAACATAGATACTAAGTTCTTAGGAAGATAAACTAAAAAGAAGGTTGTTGGACCATCAACAGAGCATTTTAATCACTCAGGAATAAAATGGAAGTGATTATTATGTTCATTTCCAATGCATGGAGAGAATTAAAGTCAATGGTTTATGTACAGTTCTCACCATAGTGCTAGCTCATGGTAAGAAACCAACTATCCAACAAGGGTTTTAAATTAAATGAAAACTTCCAAAAAGTTAAAGATATATGTGCATATATATAACTCAGATGATATTTTCTTATATTAACAAATTGTGAGCTCCCATTTCTTCCTTGTACCCATCATTTCTTTTTTTTCCCTTTTCAGATAGGGAAGAAGTATTATATACATATTTCTCCAAAGAAAACAAAATAAAAGGTAGTTGATAATAAAATACTTATATTTTATTTGTTTTCTTTTGTTTGTATATTAAGCAAGCATCCCAAGTGGACACTAAAACTCACATCAAAAGGCAGGACCAACATTTTGGATGTGACAGATAAATTTGTGTTCAAGATTGATCGGTTTCTCACTATACATAGCTACTTTTCCTCCTGGATACAGAGATAGACAATATTTTTTTGTCTCCCTTTTTATTAATCATGGACATGTGAGGGCTATGAACCACTTAGAAGCCTGGCCATATATGCGTCTCTTGCAGTCCTCTACTCTGTCTTTACCCCAGATCATGCAGCAAAAGCAAGGTAGATGCTAATGCCCAGGACAAATATGGAAGTCACATGTTGAAGAAGACAGTTTCTGACCTCTGAGATCCTTGACTATTTCCATGATGTAGAGGTGACATAGCTTCCACACCCTCCTCTTCAACCCCACCTCATCCTGATTAAACATAATATGAATTAGAAAAAAAATTCCCTTTAAGTTCCTGGGGTTTCTGGTTTTGATTGCCACTGGTATTGTCTTTTGCAATGGAATATACAAATAGGAGTTCTTTTGTTTGTTTGTCTGTTTTTTAGTTTTGTTTTTTTGTTTTTTCTGAGAGAGCCAAGCATTTTGGACAGCAGACAGCAAAACTTAAGAGTACATAGAGCAAGATGATATTAGAAGGATTGGAGATTATATGACTAGAACTCAAATACCAGTTGATGAGTGAGATATAGTTTGGTATTTCAACCTGAAAAGTCAAGTTCAGAAAGGAGGAGAGAATAAAATTGCAGCAAAATTGGGGTGATTCTAGAGCATAGAAAACCATTTATTAATTTCCTAGGGTACAGGCTAAACACACTGCAAGCTACTTCTAGATGCCTTGTTTCTAGCACACTCCTAAATGGTAGGAGATCAATGGCTGGGAAGAAATTTTAGGTGGCTGGGCACTACCTGGGCAGCTTCTCTGGGCCTGATGCCATTCAGAGCAGTGGGAGAGAATGGTTGAAAACTTCCTATGTCTGGAGAGAGGTGTGATGAGAGAAACATTGACCAGAAATGGCGTTATAGAAGGGATAGACAGAACAGAGCACTTACTTTGGTGGGAGGTCTGGGTTGAATACTCTGAAGTACTTGAAAAATAGAGAGGGAGAGAAACTCCCTTGCAGATAAAGTGAAGAGCAGACTCCTGCTGACATGAGAAAGTATTTAGTGAGTTTAAGTCAAGCTGTTTAGGTGAGCCTTTTTGTGTGATTTTCTTTGCTATGACAAACCATCGAAATAAACAAATTATCATTTCTCCTTTCTTTCAATATTTAGTTGAGGCAATATCAGAATATTTTATATTTTCTTTAAAAATCAGAGGAGAACCAAGTGCCCTTTTACATTGTATGCATTTTCCACTTAAAAGTTTATAGTACACCTTTCACCCATTCACCTGTATGTCTATCATCACAAAAACATAAACTGAAGTTTCAGTCACTTACTAAATAAACCGCAGGTTTGAGCACACTGACATGGGAAACAGAAAGTCCCTAAATTAAGCCAATATCTGTGTAACAGAAATCTTGAACCAAGTCTAAACTTGCACAATATGGACTCCTGCAGATTGCCAGAAGGAAGAGTTGACATAATGTTGGGCCTTAGTCAAGGATACCTTTATCTTAATTTAGTAACTCTTGGCAAGTCTGAGTCAGTAGTTACTGGAAAAATATTCCCAGTGTAAGGCAGAGATTTGTGCATAAAAATTAACTATAAACCAAACAATCTTAGTCATTTTATCTATTATTTATTTATCAATAAATCTCTCATAAACAAGGTATTGTAATTAGTTTAAAGATACATTTACCTCATTTTTTTTAAAAGTCACTTTTGTTTGTTGTTATGAGTGCATTTGAAAATATCGTTACTTAGTAAAGTTTAAATTGCATGTAGATTTCCCTCTTGTTGAAATGATCCCAAAAATTGAGATCCCAAGGAGTGGAGATAAGCATTGCTAGGGATACGTTCACTCAGAAGGGTCAATCTGAAGGATGAGCTGGCTGTCCAGAGAAACTGGAGAGGCATTTGGAAGATACTTGGTAGAATTAATGATGGGCGAAAAAGAAAAATAATATGTAAGCCTAGATTTTGAAGACAAAGAAGAGATTTCTCATTAAAGAGGGAAACAAAAGACAGAATAGTAAGTTGCTACCAAAGAAAACAGACTCTGTATGTGGTAATTTTTATTACAAGGGCTAAAATATAAATGTTCAGTGTGTGGGTACCTCTTGGCGGGAGGATAATTCTTCCTTCATGTTTAAAGAGGCAATATTTTGCGCACATTTGTAATAAAGATGTATATGAGCTGGCTTTTAAAGTTTGACTTATTTACAAGTTCTATATTGATTCTTTACTGTGACTTCCTAAGAAGTAACAGCCAGTTACCATTATGAGAATAAAAGCGATAAATGAAATATATAAACTGGATAGAGGTGTGCCTGGCATAGAATCCGTGATTAAAAAGAAAAAAAAAAAGTGATTTCATTCCTCCTCTCCAAAATTACACGAGATAATGTGTTTGTAATTCCAAATAAATACAATGATAGTGATTTTTCAATAGACCAAATAAAATTTTAAATTTTACTATTTCATATCATCAAGAAAATATATAAAAAGACTTTTCTTAACAACACTGAGTGTCAGCTTACTCTATTAAGTCTTATCTACATTGAAGCCCACAGTTTTAAAATTTGAAAAAGGAAAGAACAGTTTACCTATAAGTAAGTCATACTTTCTCATTGAAGAAGTTATTATGTGGGTGCTGTTAGGCTTTGGGGAAAATTATATCTACTACCTATCTAAAGATTTTAATAACAAAATGTACTAATGTATTTTTTCAAATATGCAGCAAATATGAGCAATTTTGGTAGAATTTTAAAAAAAGATTGTACGGATCTATTTAATCTGATATTAAACAGTGAGGGTAAGCTCTGGGATATATTTTGAGTATTTGACTCCCCAAATGTTAATTAAAGCAGCTAATTCTAACCAATCTGATAAAACAAGATCAATTTTAGCAAATCTGCAAAAGACCCCTTAGACTCCTCCAATCAACTTCTTAATGACTTAAAATTTCCATGGACATTACATAGCCACTGACTACAGAAATAACACTTCTAGAAGGCAATTTTCTGATGAATGCTTTTTTTTTTAGTATCAGAAATTAAATATTTATAGAGTGAAGAGCTTAAAGGACAATAATGCAAACTAGAGGTATGGCAATGGAGATAGATCCTTGAACCTTACTAAGGTTCTCTCTTTCTATAGATTTGAATATATCCAGTGTAATTTGTGTTATTATTACTGGAGAAGTTTTGTTTTTAAATAAATGACCAAGGACAAAGAGGGTGAGGAAGAGGCTTTGAAATACTTCACTTATCTGTAAACATTAGTTACACAACTGAATCAGAAGGCTACATTATAAAAATTCAGTGCATAGCATATTAATTGTAATCAGAAAATGTTGATAAACATGTTTATGTTTTGTTTTTTTGTTGTTAAATTATCTTATTTCTTGAGGGTGAATGTTTTTCAAAATCTGCTTGCACTTTATACATGCCTATTTCTTTATTTGCAGTCTTACTTGACCCATTCTGGATATTTTTAGATCATAAAAAAAGGAGAGAAGGAAATTTAAAGTGCTCGGCAGGCAGAGAGAGCTCACACAGCGACATCTTACTTCATCCACTTCTTTACGTAATTTTTAAGTTAGTTTCCTGCTGCTCCCATAAGTGTTTGACTTTAGGATTCTTGCCAACACAGACAGACTATTGACAAGGAAATGCAAGAGCATTTCTTTTTAGTTTACTTCCTAATGACTTGATTCAGTATAGAAGCTGGGGGAAAAATGAATTATGGGCAGAAACAGTGTCAGTAGGAAATTAAGTGAAATGAAACTTTTTTGTGCTTGTGGTTCTCTAGCTTTTTTACATTACATATGCCAAAATTTTTAGGTATACCCTGGCTATATTTAGCAAATGTAGACCTGTTGACCATAGCAGTAAAATACTAGGATAGAATTTGACTTTATATGTTCCTGGGAAATTCCCTAATTTGTTTTATTATCATAATAATGGGGTTATTTATTTACTCCATAGGGGGTGGGGTACAGATTGTTAGGTATGCTTTACAAGGCATTATATAGTTATTACTTTAAAAAGTCCTTCATTAATTCCCAAAGTTAGACAAAAGCATAATGGAATGACACTTTTTATACTCTGATATTTAATACAATTATTATTCTTTCTTCTCTTCAATCCAAATTTGAAATGGCAGCAAATTAAAAGTCAGGTCATTTGGGAACATATTAAATGGAATATCTAATTTGCTAGCAGTTTGGGTTCTGTAGCTCAATTATTTGGAGCATGGAACACATTATTTTAAAAATGCAAGTGATGATATTTTATAAGAATCTATATCTTACTTCCTAAAATAAGGTACGTACAAAAAAAATGGGGAGGGGGGATCTAATAAAAGAAGAAATGTTTTCAAAATGTTAACTTAGAAATATCCTATACCATCCCAATGTGGAAATGGGGTCTCACTCCTACAATAATCTCTGTGAGAGGCTCTGAGCGATGATGTGGGAATTTAGATGACCTGAGGAACCCCGGAGAGTGGCCTGCCTGTTGGGAATTGGAGGAGAAAAGACATGCCCATTCTAGGGAGAAAGAAGGGGTAGCACTGCATTGCCTGGTAACTTCCTCTCCTTTCTTTTTCATTTCTTTAAAGGTTTATTAGCTTTCTATTGTTGCAACAAATTACCACAAACTCAGTGGCTTACAACAATGCCCACTTATGATCTTGCAGTTCTGTAGGTCAGATGTACAGGATAGTGATCTGGGTTCTGTGCGGAGGGCATCAGGAAGCTGAAATCAATGGGCAGCTGGCTGCCCCTACCTGGAGTCCTAGTCCCCATCCAGATCTCTCCTGTCACTGGCAGATCTCAGTTCCATAAGATCATAGAATTGAAACACCTGTGTCCTTGCTGGTTTTTAGACAGGATGCCGTTTCTTATACAGGCATCAAGTAAATCCTCAGGGCAAATCTACCCTCACTCTGCTAATCACTCTGACCTCTGCAACCAGCTTGTGAGAATCTGTGCTAGTCAAGAACTCACCAGACTGGGCTGTGCTCACAAGACTAAAAACCTTAACATTAGCTCATCTGGGATCTTACATCTGTAAAATCTCTTCTTAGCAGTAACTAGATTGGTGTCTGATTGAATAACCATAGTGAGAATCTTGGAGGCCATCTTTGGACTTTTCCTACCACAGAAGATTAGTGCCCCCTTGTGGGCAATAGTTTACTTGCCTGCTGACCTTTAATTGTCCTTCCTTGTTATTTTCCTTTGACCTCTTATTAAAAATAAATAAAATAACATTATTTTCTCTCTCTAAATCTGAATATATATGAATATATATATATATATATATATATATATATATATATATCTTAGTGATATCTTCTAGAGTTCTTACAAAGAATAAATAGCATGTGAAAAATTTAGTAAATATCTCCTCATAAATGCTGTTGATATTTCTTTGAATATAAGTAAAAACTTATGTAAATATATTTTAATTCTAGTCTTCCTTGGTCCATATTTCCTTTGGCTCATCTTCCAAATTGCCAGAATGCTCACTTTTCTCTAAGAGTAACCCTCTCCCTGAATAGCTAAGATAACTCAGGTTTAGAAAACATTTTTCTTATTTCATTTTGCGCTCTCTCTCTCTCTCTCTCTCTCTCTCTCTCTCTCATCTCTCCCTCTCTCTAATACCTACTATTCAATAGGCTATGTGCAACAAAAGGCTGGGCCAAATTGTTAATTTTTTTCATAGATTTTCTAGTGATTTCTGATTACTTTTCAGGGTTTCCCATGAAAGGTTGTGCAGGAGAAGAGACACAGAACTAGTCTATATAGCAAGGGAGCAGATGGATAGATTTTATAACCCCTCTGCCTCTATCTTTCTCTCTTTTACTTTCATTTGCAGACTCCCCCTCTTTCCTCTTGCTAAAACAGAGGATTCAAACAAGAAGAAAATGCCAAATTCATGAGGGGACAAAGCCCAGCAATGATTACATACACAGGAATATATTTTGTGTTGAGGGTGGATTAGGCTAATTTGATTGATGTTTTGGCCCTCTGCTTGCCCACTCCCACTTTGGAGCCTTCTCTTGGGCAGCTATTTATTAATCATGGTGTTTTTTCAGTAATCTTTATTTTCAAAGGTACGACATAATCAAGGTTTAAGGAATTATACATCATCCCACCTACACCCTCACTGAAAGCAACACAGTCTCTTTTAACAGGTTTTATCCCCTGAATACCCACCCAGATGACTTCAGGACAGATAAAGAAGATCCTGTAATCCCCACATAATTACTCACTCCAAATGCAACACAGCCAATAAATAGTATTTGTTCAAAATGTGAACTATAAAAGTTTAGAAATTTAACAATGTCCATGTATTATGTATCTACACTCATCTATTTTCTTTATTTTTTTATTTTGACATTATTTTACCTTTCTCTGTATTCTGATATTTCTGTACAGTTTGAGGAGATAAGTTTGACCCCAGCTTCTTGAATTAGAAAGGTATAGAAGTTGAAGGGAAAATAGTGTTTTCTAACATGAAGAATGAAGAAGAGGGTGTGTGAGGGGTGTGTTGCTTTGAGTGACCTCAAGCTGCACAAAACCTGCTGTGGGACCTTAGATAGTTCTAACCCAGAAACTTTGAAAATAGTCTGAAAAAACAAACAAACAAACACCTTTCGATTAGCTTTGTAATATAGTTGTCTCAGGAGACTGTCATTATCATAGAGCCTGCTTCTTCTTGTTTTGCTGGCAATAACAGCCCCTTCTGAATTGTTGCTCTGATCATTTTTAACTCTGTTAAAATCATAGGGCAAACACACACACACACACACACACACACACACACACACACACACACACACCCTATAGCACACAAGCTCACAAGCGCTGAGTTTTGCACATAGCTGTCTGCCCTGTCACAGCTGATATTCATTGTAGGGTAGATTAACTTGGGGAAAGAATTAGGCAAGGAGCTCCCACTGGTGGTGGAGGACACTTCACCATGTACAGCCATGCCTCTCCTTATTAGTACTCTGAGAATGAATCTCTGAGTCACCAGTGAACAGTGTGCCAATAGTTCTCTTTCACCATGTGATGAAACAAATAAACAAAAAAAATGCCATTGTTCCTGTCGGTGGCTAAGGTATTAGTCACAGCTGATAATAACCAGGAGGCACAGGCTGTGCCGCCAGGACCGTGTTAGCCGTTACAGTCTGGATGGGCTCCACCTGCAGCATTGTCAAGTAGCTTCCAGGCTTTTCAACTTTGAGGGATTCCAAAGCTACTGGCACAAACCCTGCATTCTCTCAGCGTAGAACAAAGTTTATTGCCTTTATTGCTAGTTTTACCTTTAACCAGAGAAAGCATGGCCTTTCCAATTTAAGCTTCTCTGAACTGTTTTTGAGGAAGAACAGAGATTCTTTGCATGTGAGGGAGATACACTGTCAAATATGCGATTTGACTGTGGAAAGGAGCCACCTGATTTGGCAGCTTGCATCCTGCAGGGCAGGCACTGGTGCCTCCTTTGTATGGGCCCCTCCCTCTAGATCACACAGTCCCAGGAAAAACAATTCCACAGCCCTGTGACCTTCTTTATCACAAGCACAAAGATAGTGTTCACTTAACCTTGTTCACACAGTTAGTGTTTGTTGCAAAAGGAACAGACAGGGAAAATGTTGGATTTCTGTGTAGAAAAAAAAGTAGGCTTTTCTCTTAACTGGTTCTGAGATTAAGGTATTGGGATATATCTGTCCAAACAAATATTATTGAGAAGAGGAAAAGATGGGGCCGGTATGAATTCAAAGTAACAGGAACAGTTTCAAAGAAAAGAGCAAGGCCATTAGGTAAGTAAGCCAATAGTGAAATTTCATATACATTCAATTTACTTTTAAAGCCAGAGCTCCAGTATTTTTGTAATCAGAGCTCCACACAAAAATTTACTTGGATATCCTTATGGGTTAGATATAGCTCCTTGGATTTTACAAACAACTGAGTAACTTGAATCATACCCTTTAAGTCACACCTTGTCAGCTTATGATGGCATCTGCAATAAAATGTACAAAAGAATCCTGCTCTGTTATTTCTACAGTCTAAAAATTACAGACTAGGTTGCATAAATGATGGCTTAATTAAATGAAGGTATAGTGTTAAGATGAATAGCACCAACCTCCTTAAGGATCACTAGTAATTTAGTAATTTGAGCTCCCAATGACCGATGCCTGTTTTCATAAATACCAATGTCTTTAAATTATGTGCATAGACAGAAAAGAGAAAATCAGGAAGACAGAAAAGGAAGTGAATATTATGTTTGGACCAGAGCTGTTGGGAAAACTTAATTGGAAAAAATTGTTTTCTAAGCATATTTTCTAGTACTGCCTGCCATTTTAAAAGCACCGAATGATCAGTCTGATGCCCTTCCTTCTTCTTCATTTGGTTCATATTTTCATTGTTTAGTTTGTGCTTCATGGGATAAATACAATGCTAAGCATTTAGATATTCAGGTATCACAAGCCGTCAACAAGGAAATTTTGAAGGTGCTCCCACAGGACTGGATGTGAGGCCTCTAAAGAATCACTGGAGACAATAAAAAGCATTTCTTATTCTTTGAAGTTTGTGTACTTCACAAAGAAGAACGCAAAGGAAAGTATTGCAAAGGCACCAAGATCTTTTCCCCAGTGGGCCTGCTGCTAGTGGGTTAGCTGCCAGCATAGCTCTCCCCACATTTTGTTCCTGCAGGAGAAATATGGGACCGGAATTTAAAATATTGGGAAGTGTGACACAGTGCAGACTGGCTTTCCCAGGCAACTGGCTTTGCTTACAGCAGTGCCCTCTATTAGCCAGAAAGGTGGCATGACAGCAACTTCAATAAAAACTGCTTATCTGATGGAGAGCTGGATTACCAATGCCTTTTTAAAAATGCGGCATTTTCCAAAGAGTTCAGAACATACCGAAACTTGATTAAATGGAAATTGGTAGTCATGCATACACATACACACATTCACATACTCACACATATTTGTGTATATATTATTGTAATAGCTGTTCTTGTTTAGGTAAACGCATCCCCAAGCACTTAGACTTTGGAAAGAGTGATTCTAAAGTGAAGGGCTTATGGGAGACAATAGAGGTAGCTGAAGTGAACAGAAATGAGGGGGCGCTAAAGAGAGACGTGGGAAAATGAGGTAGACAATATGGCAGGAGACAGTAATCTATAGTCAGTGCCCAGAAATAATGTCCCCAAGGAGGAAAAGCAAGTGTTATTTACAAATAGTGAACTCTGCTACATCAACACATGGCTTGTATAGAATATTGCATGTAAAGAGTTTACAATGCTTATTAAATTTTGAAGTAATTTTGAAATGATTTACTTGTTCTGCCTTAAGGCAATGCAGGAGAAGAGGCTAAGTCCCAATGCTGGGCTCTGGAAAAAACAAGGAAAGTATTGGAGAGAAACATGGAAGCCGAGGTTCCCTTATATAAGTCAACTTCTAGGAAATTACAGAATTCATGGGCGAGGAAAAGGACTTCTTCCAAAAATGGATGTAGTGCCTGGTTAGATTTAAATTTATCTAACCCCAAAGGACTAGAAAATCATTGCTAATATCCAGATGATTAGTGATTTACTAATATAGACAGTGTAAAGATCTACACAAATAAAAAAGAAATATGCAAATTGACCATTACTTCACAACACACACCAGCCAATCAGGAATGAGTATGCAAATTAATCCAACAAAGATGGTGGCTGCTCTGCCCCCTGGGCCTCTGGGCAGCACACATGTAGGTGCAGAGTGGCCGGTGGGGCAGGATGCCTGCTATGAGTGGGAGGGCGTGGGTGGAGGGAGCTACAGGAACAGGGCTCATGCTGGAGTAAAGACTGAAGACTCCGGCCAGAGCAAAGATGGAAGGCAGTGGCCAAAGCAAAGGCCTGGGTCCCAGGTGCTGGAGGAAAACCAGTGCCAGTAGTTGGGGAAGGAAGGTCTATTGCATGAGTCTTTGTTCAATGGGCCTCTAGTTTTAAATAAAAGCAGAAAGCAATTTATAATTTTATTGATCATAAAAGTCATCCCTACGTGCCTTCAGATAAAGCTCCCACAACTATACATTAAATAGTTGGAGAACGGTGTGCTCCTTCTCTCCTTCCATATCACATAGGAATGATGTGGCTTCACATAGGACCTCTCCTTTCTTTCTGGATGGAGAGCCCAGTCCAGGGGAGAACCTAGAACACAGTCTAACAGCTAGCAGAACAGATGATCAGAGAGGAATGACTTCTACAGGGCACCTGCAAATCTTTTCCCAGAGGTCTGTGAGGCAGGGAAAGGCACTGTAAAACTTTTTTTTCAGTTTTACAGGAGAGAGCCAACTTATTATTTCCCCTGCAAGTGCTTGTTATACATAGCCAAACACATCAATAAAAATGGGAAAGTATTTAAGAAATAGTGTGGCCCAACATTCACATTTCAAACATGAGAAAGCAAAGGCCCAAAGAAGTCTCTATAAATAGTATGTACATGTTCAAGCGTTTGACAGGATAGAATAGTTAGATACAGGGCTTGCTTCAAATTGATGGTGATTTGTCATTTTGCTGTTTTAATTTTTGTGTGTAATACAATGTAGTTAGCTGATATACACTTATCTGAAATTGAAAATAAAAGTCAACTATTTCACATGAATGTGTAATTGTTGATACGAACAAAATTGACTCCATCTTTGTATTTCTGATGTTTCTCTGCAACTTTCCAAGCTGAGGAGAGTATCTTAAATAGTCTCAGGCAGCACCAAAGTCTCATGGTTAATGATTAGCTGTGTCTTATTACTTTGCACAATGTAACCACAAAGATTCTTGTCAGGAAATGGCATAGCAACCAAGATAAATACCATACTAATTGTTTGTGTCAATTCTACGTGATTTTTTCATCAAAAGACCACTGTGAGGTGTGGTCCCTGCCTTATACTCCATTATTTGTCTCTTTGTCTTGCAAATCATTCCATTCATCTATACTATAAAACATTAACTGTAACAGCTATCTAGCTGCAGAAAATAATCTGGGCTAAAGGTGAATATTGGGTCACCTTTGCTTTTCCAACCCAATCTTCCAGTAAGTAAATTACCTTAAAATAGTTTTCCTTAAATTCAAAGCATTTGCCACTTGATTGTTCAGTTTTAAGATACATTTATGATTTTGGGGTCACTGTACCTCTGTTCACCATCCGACAAAGGTTTACTTTAAAAATAGGTTCTGTTTTCACACTAATGTAGAGAATGTGCATTTATATGCACACAGCTGCCCACAACACACTTATATCCCATCTCCCTTTTTGAGTGGCATTATATCATCATAGTGATTTCAAAATAACAACTTAAACAAGATATTAAAGTTTCCCACTCTACATGAATTATGACAGATAAAATTTCGGGGACATACAAAATAACTGGGGAAATATGAGTAGAGTAGATTCTAGAGTTACAGTAGTTAACAAAATAAAAGGTAACTCTTACTTATTTCCCACTGCAAAGTGATCTCACTCCATTGATTTTGTTTGTGTTCATGCCACCTTGATTTTCACAAGACTTTAAAACCCGGTACCTGTCATTTATGTTTTCCTGGGCTAACTTTCTATTTCAATCATTTGACAAATAGTGTTACTGTTATAAAAAAAAATCAAACAAACAAAAACACTAATAAAATCCTCCAAACAAAACAAACCCTCTTTCCTTTTTTTAACCAAGTCCTCTTTTCAAAAAATACATTTTTATTGATTTCAGAGAACGAGGGAAATGGAGAGAGAGATAGAAACATCAATGATGAGAGAGAATCATTGATGAGTTGCCTGTGGCCTACTGGAGATTGAACCAAAAACCTGGGCATATTCCCTGACTAGGAATCGAACCCTGACCTCCTGGTTCATGGGTTAATGCTCAACCACTAGGTTACACCTGCCAACAAACCAAGTCTTTAAAAAAACCTGGTATATCACAGTAGACTTTTTATTGGAACTTGTATCTCTAGATTCTTCCTCCCTGAGTATTCTATCTGTGGCATATGGATCCTGTTATGTTATTCACTATTAATTCCTGGGCTATATGTAGAACCCATCATAGGGTTCACATAATTCTTTTCTTAACACGTGATTTTGAATACAATTGTCTATTTAAATCACCCACATTTCCACAATATAACTTTGGTGCTTAAGGTTGTTCATTATTTTCCATCTTGGTTATCATTAACTATAACTTTTATTTTTGTCTTGATTTCAGTATCCTCTCTCCTATTCTATAAATATAATTGCAATTTACTGTTTCTTTCTACCTTACATATGCCCTTAATCCCTGTTTGCATATATGCCTTTGATGATGTTACTTTTGTGCATGAGAAATTCAGTCCATTGCTTTAGGTGTCTTGACCAAGGTCTGGCTACATCACCTCCATCAAAAATTCCTTACATGTGGCACTCACACTCTCTCTCCTATGTCCTTCTCTCCATCTCCTTTCTCAGTTATGCCACCTCTCTCTCCCATCACAGAATGTGAGGACTTGGACTCATTATGTTTCTTCTCCTCAGTTTAAGCTCAACCATTCACCCATGCTGTTATTTTTAATCTCTTAGCTTTCCCTTTTAAAATTGTTACATGAATTCCTCTCTCAATTCAGGAATCCATCCTGTGTCACCTGAAACATCACACTATCTTTAAGCTTTACTCACTCAGAGTCTTTTCCCACATGGCTGCTTGGCACTGGGTCAGCCCTGAGAAACAAAAGTAAGAAAGAAAATAATGGCCCTCTCCATCTGGATCATCTGATGAAGGATAACAGCCTTCATAAGAGAAGGCAGTCAAGCCTGATCGTGGATGTTGTTCATAACCTACTCAACACCATCTCTTCTGCTTTATCTTCTGTCTTAACAGAATCTAATTCCCCTCACTCAGTGGTCTCTTAATGACAAATGTGTCATTTTCTGCATGGAGGAGGGTGTGGAGGGCAGATAGTCACCATTTTACAGTTTGAATATCTAATTAAAACTAGGTCATAATGGATGCATTTTTAAATTGACAACTTTTATGTGGATAATGATTATAATTTTAATACCTGGAAGCAAAGATTTATGATAGAATGAAAAAGCAATACCTGGAAATGCCCCCCACCCCCACACCGCCTCAGGGACATTTTAGTTAGACTGCACATCCCAAAAGTCCTGTGACTTACATAAATTAGACAGACTTGTGTATTTTTAACTGTGAAATCCTTTCAAATATAATTGTTAATATAGTTACTGCCATTTGGTTTCTTCTTATTTTTTATTTATTAATCCCTCACCTGAGGATAGTATCTCATTGATTTTTAGAGAGTGAAAGAGAGAGGGAAAGACAGAGAGAAATATTGATGTGAGAGAAGAACATCAACTGGTTGCCTTCTGAATGCAGGGCCCAAGCCTACAACTGAGGTACGGGCCCTTGACCAGAATCAAACCCAGGACCATTCAGTATGCAGGCCAACACTCAACCCACTGAACCAAACTGGCTAAGGCTCTTCTTATTTTAAACCTGATTCATAAAACAAGCTTTTTCCTACTTTCAGGAAAAACCTAAACAAGGGACAAAATTATTTATTTTTGTTTGCTCTCCTATCTCCTGAAAAGGTATGGCCAGGAATTTATATAAACTTAGAGACTTATTTTTAAAATATAAAAGAATAAGAATGATAGTAGGGATGCCATGACATCTCAATTGGAGAGTTCAGGCACAGCATTCCACAACCTTATATAAGTAGTTTAAATCGGAGAAGATTTACAGTGTAGAATTTACTCAAAAACATGCCAGTGCAGACAAACAACAAATTATAGTTCTTAATCCTGAAAAGGGTACAGAGTTTTTACTTATCCAATATGCTATGAACTGCCACAATTTAACAAATATTTAGATCCCACTTGAAGCTATTGAAAGACAAACAAAATGCTGTCAGTGGTTTAAAATCAGACTAGAAGGCAGTGGAGAGGTATTTACTGATAAAGATAATCACATTTCTATTAGAGGTATTGCAATTTGAGATACCAAGGTTGATCAAAGCATGAATATATCTCTTTTAGTTTTTTAAAAGCCTTTTTTCATATGGGCAAATTAAAGCACTGTGGATATCCTCTTTTAGATTTTTTTAAGCCTTTCTCATTTGGGCAAGCTAATACACTGTGCTCATGTGTGTGGTGAGTGAATTTTTAACGATATGGGAGTGCTTCAGAAACTGATTGTATCTAAGAGCTACAGCCTAAACACAGATGACTGATGACCACAAGACAAGACTCTTCCCTAATAGCCAAGACAAAAACATAAATAAGTTAGTCTGGAAGGCTAAGAGGAATCAATACAGACTAGCCTGGCTATGATTGCAGACAAGGTACATTACTTTTACTGTATGTTGATTTTCCATACAACCCATCCTGTAACTTCCATCTGAATTCACGGATAGGGCCATTGAAGTTTTGCAAGAGGGATGGGATGAAGTGTTTCTTTACAACACTGTTGGAACCCATTTCCATGCCCTGTTTTATATGTGTCATTGTTTAATTGGTACTGAGTCACATGCCAAGAATTTATTACATTTTATTTGACCTTGTCTTTTTATTCAGGAGAGATGATTAGGTTAAAGGAAATATAAGGAGTGATCTAGCGACCTGGGCTCTGGCCTCAGTTTGGTCAGATACTAGTTGTATATATAACTTTTATGGAATCATAGCATGTTAAAACTAATTGTATCAGTGAGGTAATTACTCTTACCTGATATCAATATCTTCCAAGTCAGACTTGGGTACCGAAGGGGTTGAAGACAGCCCAGCTCACCCAGCTCATGTGCACTGGACCCTGCACTGTCTCCCAGCTCGGTAAGTCAGATGTGTGCATGATTCACACCTAGTTCTGGGTTCAGGTCCTAGGAGCAGTGACAGGCACATGTATCATTTATAACAACATGTAGAAAAATGTAGCAGGGCTCATTTGAAATCTCCCATCCAAGTAAAGCAGATATGAAAACCAGACTGCTTTGAAGCATCAAGATGACGGCACAAATAGAAATTTAAACCTAATTAAAGATGTGAGGAATCACCAGTACAAAGCTTCTGATGTACACTGGAAATTATCATCCTTATATTTGGATATGTCCCCTAGTTACTGTGAGATCAAATCATGTCACACCTAAGGAAAAATTTCTGAAACTTAAAAATGTTTGCAGGTGAAAAAATACTAACAACTCCAAAACAATACATAATAACAGTATCATCCCCTTAAATATTCAATTTGATGATATTTAAAACATAACATCACATTGCTGTGCATGAAATTGTTACATTTTATTTTCCCTTGTCCTTTTATTCAAGACTGATATCCTTAAAAGATAGAAGTCTTGAAGAGACTCATAATATAGAGTAGTTTCATATCAGAAAATATAAACAGACAAATTGGCTTTATGTATTACATAATATTTTTATATTATTTCTTTATTTCAGGGAGGTTTTTATTTATCTAACGTAGCATTCTCTATGTAAAATATCCTGGTATAAAAAACATTGTCCACATATAATTCCAGTCACATTTGTTTTATTTTTTAAAAATATATTCTTTGTTTATTTGAGAGAAGAAGGGAGAGAGAGAGAGAAACAACAATGCTGAAAGAGAACCATTGATTGGCTGCCTCCAGCACCAGGGATTGAGCCTGCAACCCAGACATGTGCCTTGACCAGGGATTGAGCAGTGACCTGCTGGTTCATAGGCTGATGCTCCACCCCGGAGCCACACTGACTTGGCACATCTTCCTATTTTTAATGTGTGTAACAGAAGCACTATTTGAAAGCCATAAAACCATATTCTAAGAAAAAAAATGTTTGTATTTGTAAAAGTGTTAGCAGAAAAAGAAGAGATTAATACCTGAAGTTAGATAAATAGGAAAGAAAGTTGGTTTTAATGAAATCATCTGAAACATTGGAGAACTCACGCATGTTACTTATCAACTTCCTGGCCCACAATAAATACCATACTCTTTTTGCCATTTTCAAAAATTCTTTATTATTTAAAGTACTACATATGCCCCCCGCCCCCATTGTTATTTTTTTTAGGAGAGATTATTGGGGAAAAGTGACCCCCTGCTCTCTTTCCTGTTGCTTTCCCCCCATATAATGTTAGGAGTTAGCTGAGTATGGATTAACTGCTTAAGGAAAGGAATGCATTTAAACCCAGCACTCGTATTTTACTGTGAGATCTTTTGTGACTTAAATATTTTCTCTCACAAAATAAAAGAGGACAATAAGTAGATAAATCTTCACACTGATTCAAAATAAATTTCCATTTTTTCTCACTGTTTTATGAATAAATTCATGTGAAGATAAGATTGCTGTATAATGAAGAAGTTCAATCTAGAAAGATGAGAAGTCTAACTCAATAGATTAGTCACTGGTTTTAGAAGTTGACAACCTGCATTTTCACTAGTTGTAGTGGTTGGCATTAAAGAGAGATCACAGGGAGGAGGAGACAAAGCTACAGAGAACTCTTTCATATCCTATGACCATTGTCTCCACTTATTTTTTTTAATAAAACATGTAGATACTTTTTAAATATTATGTAAGCTATCCATTCTATTTGAGGATGCAAATGAATTGTCACTACTTAAATAGCATCCTATATAATAAAGATGTGTTATGCAAATTGACCCTTATCCCATCATACTGCCACAAGATGGCTGTACCCACAGAGGAGGTGAGGTTCCTGTAACAAGCCTTAACAAGCAATCAGTAGGACCTGAGGTTGTGTGGCTCTGGGACAGGGCAGGGGACTTGAGGCTGTGCCCTGCCTCCTGCCCCCTCACCCAGTGGGGCTTAGCCGGGGGACCTCAGGCCATGCTCCACACCCTGGGCCAGGAGACCTGAGGCTACACACCCCACCTAGAGAGGTTTGACAGGGGTGGGGTTGGCTGGGTCAGGATCTCACCGAATGGGGGTAGGGCTGGCTGGGTCTGGGTCTCTCGTGATTTTGATGTGTGTATGGGTAGGTGGGGACTTAACTTTGGGTTCCTTGGCATGCCCCAGACTCTGACAGGAGGAAGATTTTCATATAAATTTTACTAATTTTCTTTTATCTCTGACACTTCCATTATAGATAAAGAGCAAATAACAATATTAAAATATATTCTCTTATTAATTCCTTTTTAATGTGCATGATTTTGTGTACCAGGCCACTAGTTACTTAATATTGCTTGAGTCTTAAATTAATAACATCATTATCTCAAATTATTGAAAAAGCACCATGAGTCAAGCACTGCCCAGTGTGTGCTGCATAAACCTTCTCACTTCTTTTTCGTAAGAAACTTAAGAGCTAGGCAATCTTCTCTTTATACAAATAGGTAAAGCTGGAGACAACATAGAGTCAGGATTTTTACTGAGACCTCCTAAATCTGAAGCCCATCCAACAAACCATTAGACACAGCAGTGTAATGTATTTTCCGTCTTTTGCTTTAAGTGTAAATTGGTGTTAATGAAAGGTGCACATACAGAGCAACCTTGAGATTTATAAAAGCCTTCATTCACAGTTTACTTAAATTCACCCTGACAAAAAAATGTTAAGGGTAGTGTAAGTAAAAAAAGTGCAAAAAAAATGTCTTTTTTTGTGGGGAAAATTCTATAAAATGGATTCTATAATGTTACCTTCTAAAACATTAACTTTAAGCTAAGGTAGTTTGGTATTTCTTTGGGTGGTACTTAAGTGATTATTTCAGTTGATTTAAAGCAATTTCATAAAAAAAATGCAGGTTGTCAATACATAGACTATGATCATGTCTACCCAAATATTAGCTAAAAACTACACAGGGCTGCTGTGTCTGGATGCTTAGCTATGCACAGCTCGTAGCTCTTGACCTATAGAGCTAGGAGGGCCAAAATCCAATCTTTGCTCACCAAGTCTTGTGACTGAAATTCTACCTTCATGCCCAAAAGGTGCCTGTTTCTGTGGAAAGAACACTGGTATGGCTAATAGCCTCCTTAAGACACAAAATAGCAAAGTTAAGGCTGAGTGGCATGATGTAGCAATGGTGATGATATATAAAAAAATCCCTCCAATCAACCATTTGGTGGGCCAGTCTGGAAATAGATTTTAAGAATATCAAGCATAAGATAACAGATATAACTAATACCAAAAAGATCAGGTTAGTAAATTTAGAGATCCATGAGTCAAATCAAAGCAAGGGCATTCCCCAATTAGATGTAGAGACTTATTTGAACAGAGCATTGCTTAGAGTCCACTCTTTATCTACCACAAAGTTGCATTATGGAGTAGCTTTCTCAGAAGTCAATACCTAAAAGAAACTGAGTTTTCTTCATGTATTGTCAAA
This sequence comes from Antrozous pallidus, assembly GCA_027563665.1. Classification (NCBI taxonomy): domain Eukaryota; kingdom Metazoa; phylum Chordata; class Mammalia; order Chiroptera; family Vespertilionidae; genus Antrozous; species Antrozous pallidus. The sequence continues at coordinate 66,113,324 of CM050519.1, read as the reverse complement.
GGTTCTTCATGGATGATTATCAAATGACAGTTGTTCAAGAAATTCTGTCTTTCAAAATCTAGTATTTTCATATATACATGTACATATTTACATATACATATATAATATATCATATTAAAAGATATAAATATTAAGATAATGCTCTTAGATATTAAAATGTATTTATCAAATCATCTCTGCTTCCTCAAATTGGATTTACAGGTTAAAAAGTGCTCTTGATAAACACTTATGGTGACTTTCTACACCTAAATTCACTCTTCATATTCACATTTAAATGGTTACCAGCTCTACTCTATTTCAAGAAGAATGGATATAGAAGTAGCCAATAACATAGGACTATAATACTTTCATTTCCTCATTTTCAACCTTAATCCAAGAAAAAAATATTATGCTTCCATATGTAGGGGATAAAATTATTCAAACACCATTCTGAATCCTCTGTTTAAAATGAAGGGGTATGAGTCTCACTTAAATTAAATTATAATAATTGATAGATTCCAAGCAGACTTTAACTTGGAAATGTGCACAAGGTAAATAATTGTTCATTAATTCTTATTACAGCAACTTCTTGGTGGTCTGGTGGCTTGGGTTTCTTCTTATTAAAAACTACAGAATATTTTAGTTCCAAAACATAAATCTCACCAAATAACAGTAGTTGCATGAAAAAGCAGAACAAGATCTCTTAAAAAGTTAGGCGCATCATGTTTGTGCTTTTAGCAACCTTGCTAGGTATATAATGTATTCCTTTTATCATATTATAAAATCAGCTTAGTTTCCTTAAGGAAATTGGTACAATTTGGTTTCCCTTAGGGAAGGATATTTTTCTCTCTACATTTTTCATGTTTCTTTTCCTGTAAAGGGAGAAACAAAAGAGATTTGGATATATATTTTTACTAATTATGACTTATAGATTCAGTTCCAGCTGTGGCCCAGCTGGAGTTGAAGCAATGTGTGATTTTGTTGGATTCTAATTGGCATTTCCATATTGCTTCCATGTAAAGGCAAGTATCAATGTACCTGGCTCCCCAAGGGTGCCTTTACTGAATGAATAAGCAGACAGAAGTCATTAGGTAGATACCAAATAAAGTATTTTATGTATTTTAATAAAGAGTTGTATGATTTCATTAAAAGACATACCTTTTTTAAAAAACACGGACCTTTGTACAAATATCAATAAAGCTTATATTTTTTGACTTGAAAAATAAGTGTAATCTGAAATAAAATATTTTATTAACTTTTTTACAGTTTCAATATCATGTATTTTAAAAGAGACATTATCAGCTATATAAAACTACTATTCCCTAAAATCTTAAATATATATTCTTTAAATATGTTACATTTCTAAGAATAATTAATATTAATGAGACACTTAACAATGGGACAGGACTCACTTGATGTGTTTTATGCTATAAGACATTTCTTTCTCATAGGATTCTTTTAAGATAATGTTATTTTTAAATTAAAATTTTTGATCAATGCAATCGCACAAAGGTAGATTAAAGGATTCATTCAAAATTACATAATTAGTCAATGATTAAACTGGATTGAGTTCACAAACCACCTGAGTCTTACTCACTCTACCTTGGAAGCCTCTCACAAGGCAGAGATTTTTCAACAAAGTTTACAGAAGTTGAATTACAATTCTTTATGGTTTTGGCAGCCTGAATAACATTAAATAGTAAAAAATTATTTCAAAAACTGTAAACACAAAATGCATGAACATAGAGAAAACATGCCTTATTTATTTACACAGCACTCAACATTTATTGAATACATCTGAAAAATGTGATTCCAGATAAATTCCAATAGGGAGAGACAGGAAATAATCAATCTATCATCAATCCTAAATCCATGACAAGTGCAAGGTTGCAAAGAAGGGAGTCCTTGCAAGCACAGAGAGACCTTAGGGAAGGGTTAGTGATGAGATGGAACTGATTGGGTAGATAATTCCAATAGTGAGCCCTCTGAGATTTGAACTGAGAAAGAACAAAGCACCAAGGCCATGAGTGGGGCCCATGTGCTTGAGAAGCATTGGAAAGGAGCACAAATTTGAAGCACTGCAGGACAAGGTAAATGTGATGGGAATAGGTTGGAGAGTAGATGTGGGCCAGATCATCTGGAGTTTGTGGATTATGGCTAAGAGAAGAAGCAGAATGGGAAGGGGCTCAAAGGCCTTGTACTTTTAAATGACCACTCTGGCTACTGGCTTTGGAATGGGTTGGGCTGGGGCAATAGCAAAGAGCCAGGCTGGGCGCCAGGGTGGAGGGAAAGCAGCAATGGAGTGACTACACATGGGTTGCAGAATGCAAGATCTGAATGGCACTTGACAATCTTCAAAGAACATTTACTTTCTATGTAGTCAGCAGCAGAACTAATAATTCAGCGGTGAGAAAAAAAATGTTCTTTGGACTTTTTAAATGTGCAGGACAACACACTGAATAGATTTCATTCAGTGCAAACACCATTCAAATATGAAAAGCAGGTATTGCTTCAATTTTGACTCATAGTGGAAGACTAACGCAGTAGATGTCTTGCTGTTGCTCAGTGCTCAACCTCTGGAATCAGACAGTCAGGGCCCAGGGAAAATGATGCACTAATATTGACAGCTTTTGCTACAGAGCACACTTTGTTTTTTTTTTCATTTTTGTAAACAGCAGGTCACTGGTTCAGTGGCCTTTTGAACATATGAAGGAAATCAAGTCTCCTAAACTAACCCCCAGACCAAATTATGGACAGGAATCTGTAACCTGCACTTTCAATGAACAGAAAAAGGAAAAGATCAAACTATAGTTTGCCAGAACATGGTTATATCCTTCCCTATTAAGTCCAACCTATACCTTAACACATTTTCTTCATTGTCTCCTTGTTCTTTGATTCTTAGCAGTAAATGTTTTCAATTTATTATTCTTTTTATAAAAAAGGGCATATTCTGGACTTTAGATGTGGAAAAGTGTGCCTTTCCTTTTCATGTCCTGCGTGTCCAGGGTTCCCATGTCAGGGTTCAGCGTCTGGAGAAGGCCGCACACAAATGAAAAGAGACTAAAAAAGCATTAATTTTGGGGAATCATGGGGGCCAGGCGGGAGCCCATCTCTAGTGGAGGGACTGCCTCTGCTCTGGTCTGGCTATCCCTTTTATTAGGGCCAAGTGATACATCCATGTCCTTTAGGTCAGGAAATTCCAACAATGAAATCAACCAGCAAGAATTAACATAAGACAAAAGGTGTGGAAGCTTTTACAATTACCAATGTGTCACCTAAACAATATGTGAATAGTTCATACTTAACATAAGACTAAAGGAGGGGCAACTAAAGTCTGACCTAAACAATGAGTAAACAGATCCATTAAGCTTTGACCAGGTTTCCTGTTTGTTCTATTTACATCTCTATTGGTGAGGCAATGTCTGGCTTCCCGCAGAAAAGATAATAATAACATGCATTATACCCTTCAGGGTGTAAGGCAGACAAATATACAGAGAAAGAGCTATAATCAAGCAGAAAGTTTTATAAGAGTAGTGTTAACAAATTGCCATCAATATTCTAAATGGGAAAAACTAAGCTAAAAAAATCAAGATTTTTTTAAAGGTCTTTAAAGAATAGGCTGGATTTTAGAAGATGCTTGGAGATACCTGATCTAGGACATGAGAGCATCAACCTTGTGATTGGAAATTTATCTTCAGATTAACCAGGTAAGGACACACAGAGGAAGTAGAAGTAATCCCTTATCACATCTCTGACTACTTGCAATTATCATATTTGCTGGCTCTCAACACTAAGCAGCCTGTTTAAAGACACATCAGTAGGTGTTATGATCAATCCCTCTCTTTGCTTGTTTGTGCACGGTGTTTTAAAGTTTTCTTGTTCCATCAATGTCCATTCCTTTCTTCTAAAATATTGCTCTATTCATAAATGTCACTTCTAGCTCCTCAAATGTAATCTGTTTGTGTGTGTGTGTGTGTGTGTGTGTGTGTGTGTGTGTGCACATTCATACATTTTGGTTGAAGTGTTACGTAAAATTGTGTTATTAGACAGTTCTCATACTAGATTGCAAGTCACTGTTCCCTACTGCCAGTAAACAAACCTATTATTACACCATTCACAAGATTATTTCTTGATAGATGTCTGTTAAATCAGATAACATGAATGTAGTGCTTAACTCAGCGCCCATCATTTCAATAAGTGATACATGTTATTATTGAATGAATTGATGGTTGGCTGGATAAATCCTTTGCAGACAGATGCTTATCATGTATATTTAACAAAATGAAAACCCTCACCTTGACCAGCAATAAATATGTAAAAGAAAACTATAATGAAGGAAAAGGGCTTTTGCCTTGAAATTTCTAGCTGAGAGGGGGATGTTTTAATTGTGAGGGAACTGGAAATGGGAAAGATACTCCTAGGGAGAGACTGGAAGGGTAAATGTAAAAATCATTGCACTGTGCTTGGCAAAATGATTGTAAGAAAACTCTTGTCCATTGAATTGTTTTATATACTTAGAAGAATTTAATTAAATTTTATTAATTTATTTTTTTCCAAGTTGGAGAAATCATGTAAGTTTTTGGACATCATAGAAAGAAAAAGCCTTTCTTTAAACACACATTTGGGGATGCAAGAAAGGAACTCTTGCTTAGAGCATGGGTAGAATTGGCAATGAGCTAAAATAAGAGGAACACTGCTCAGGTAGCCAGATAGGGTACGCCTGGGACTAGTCAGTATCTTAGCTCTTTTCATTTGGCCATTTGGTTGCAGGTATTACACTACACTTCTGACATTATAGTAAAATAGTTTACTGAACTCTCTTAATGTTTATTTAAGTCCTGCAGTGTGAACAAATAATTGAGGAGACCCTAAGGGGCAGGTCTGTGTTCCCAAGGTAGTAACTGCTGTTATAGATAATCCATATTAGGGCTGAAGCTCTGTGCTTATTTTTGATGCAGAGCATTTTGTTTTGTATGCAATGGTGTTGTAAGCTGAATATTGTTCTTTTAGATGTATGCCTTCCTAATCCATAGAATCTGTGAGTATATCTAATACAGCAAAAAATAACTGTGATTAAGGTAAAGGTCTTAAAATGGTGAAATCATCTTATATTATCATTAGGTGGGTCCTTGTGGAAGAGAGGCAGGAAAAGCAAAATAGGGGGTATGTAGGAGGAAGCCAGTCAATGATTCTCTCTCATCATTGATGGTTCTATCTCTCTTTCCCACTCCTTTCTTCTCTAAAATCAATTATATATATATATATATATATATATATATATATATATATATACATATATATAAAATGTAAGAGAAATATACACCTTAGAATAACCCATCCTCTAAAACTCTGAGACATCTATCTATATTAATAAAAGGGTAATATGCTAATTAGACCAGGAGACCTTCCTGACATCCTTCCGGACAAAGCCATGGTGGTAGGCTGAGGCAGAGGGGGTTAGGGGATCAGGCTGGCAGGGGGAGGTAGTTGGGTGCAAGCAGGCTGGTGTGGAGGGCAGTTGGGGGCGAGCAGGGGACAGATGGGAAGCTGGTGCAGGCAGCCAGGGGAAGGAAGGCCTACTCTTGCAGGAATTTCATGCATCAGGCCTCTAGTCCATAATAATAAAAGGGTAATATAGTAATTGGATCAGACAGTCAAATGACCATCTTTCTGGATGAAGCCAGGGTACTGGGGGCTGAGGAAGCTGGGGCCTTGATGAGTCCACGGCCCCACCCCCATGCCAGCTGCCAACCCTGCACACAGTTCCTGCATCCCACAGCACAGCCCCCATCTCTGCCGACCCTGCCCAGTCCAGTGCCACCCTACATCTCGTCCTGGAGTCATTCCTGCGTGCCTGCAGGACCCTCCCTGCACCCCTGCGGGGCCACACACCCACTGGGCAAGAGCCAGCAGTCTTGGTAGAGGGCAGCCTGCTCCTCTGCTCCTGTAGCAGGTCTCCTGACATCCAGGTGGAGAAACATGGAGGACACAGTGCTGGTGATAATAGTGGCTCCTGTTTGTCAACCACTGGCACTGTGCCAGGCTCTGTGCTGAACCCTTTGCATCTGTTCATCCTTGTGTCAGCCTTGGGAAGTCACCACAATTGTTATCGTTATTTTTCAGAGGCAGTATTTGAGATTCAGAAAGGTCAATCAACTTGCAGTCAGGAGGTGGCCAAGTCAAAAGGGAACCAGAATTTTCTTGACACCCTACCTGTTGCTGAGCATAATGCTGTGACACCCACTGAGGTTTCACCGATGTCAATAAATCAATCCCCAGTAGAAATAAAACAGCGGTAAAGAAGAAGAGGAGAGTGTGGGTGAGAAGTGTTCAGGAAGCACTGGTGGGGCACGGTATTTACTGCAGACTCCCTAGATAGGGGAACAGTTACTGGTGGTCAGTCAGATCAGTGCCCCAGAGGCCATTGAGTATCAGGAGGGGAAAGATTACCATCCAGAAACCCTCTAACGGCTCATTGTTTAAGGCAGATATTTTAATTTATTGTGGCTCCTAACTATTGCACAGGTGATTAGAGATGCCTTCAAGTAATTAAAACTGAAGGTGTTGAAATCAAAATTTATTCTTTCGTCCCCATTATTGACCTTCCAAGAACTTTCACTGGGGTAAAATAAAGAACCCTCTCCAAGCTTGCCCATGCACAGGCACATTCCAGCCTGGATGCGAGATCATCTTTGACTACAACTTTCACTTGACTTTAAGGGAATATAAGTATTTTCACTTTTATTATGGAAAATTTAAAAATATAGATGAAAGGAGAAAGAACAGTGTAATGAACCTTACTCATATACCCATCACTCAGTTTCAACAATTATCAACTCCAGGTTAAGAGTTTAGTATTATTTGACAAATATCCTTGATATAGGAATCATGTAGCAAGTTCCAAAGTAGGCCCTAGGGATCCAAAGATGTATCAGATTTTACTATAACCCAACCTGGAGTATATAACATCTGGCCTTGGTCCTTGGTAGGTGAATAAGAGTTACCCAGAGAAAGTTGTCCTTATTCATTCATTCTCTTTCAACAAATAATTATTATGTGTTAGGCACTGTCCGTGGTGCTAAGAACACATAAAGAAACAAAATTGTGTTTCTACCTTCTTAAAGCTTGAATGATGGGAAGAGACATTGAACATGTGATTAGAAATGTGATGAGTATCTTTTTTAAATGTATTTTTATTGTTGATATCTCCCATTTCTCCAGATTACTTCCTTTCCCATAGCCCTACATGCCCCCCCCCCCCCAGTCTTTACTACTCTATTGCCCATGTCCATGGGCTATGCATATCCTATATTATAAGAGGGCAATATGCAAATAGACTGAATGGCGGAACAACTGATCACTATGACATGTACTGACGACCAGGGGGCAGATGCTTAATGCAAGAGGTGCCACCAGCCCCCAGGCCCTGACCACCTGATCAAGACCTGCTGGCCAACCTCTCAGTCCCTTGCCCTCAACCAGCAGGCTTCAAATTGCCTGATGGCGAACAGGTAACCAGGGATGGGTGGTGATGAAGGGTGGGGCCAGCTGCTAGCAACCCAGGAATATAGCCCTGACCTCAGACCATGACTAGGGAGCATACCCATGCATGAATTTTGTTTGCTAGGCATATATATGCCTAATATATAAATTGTCCCCACAGGAGACCAAATATTCACTATGACATGTGCTGACCACCAGGAGGTGGTGCAAAACAAAGAAAGGCCCTGGCCAGCAGCCAACAGACAGGGAAGGAAGGCTCCAGCTGGCAACTGGAAGGTCCTATTTGGCCCCGATCACTGGCCAGGCCTAAGGACCCTACCTGTACACGAATTTTGTACACCAGATCTCTAGTTTATTGAATATGAGATTATTTAAACACACACACACACACACACACACACACACACACACACACATACACACATACTCACACACACATCCAAGCACACACTGTACACTAAGGACATATCCTATCTAATAAAAGAGTAATATGCAAATTTGACTGTACCTTTGCTACGCTACCAGCCAATCAGGAGCAGGGGGAGGGGCTGAGCAGCACAAGGGGTGGGGCTGAGCTGTGTGAGGTGGGGGTGGGGCCAGGCAGCGCAAGGTGGGGGGCAGGGCCCAGCAGCAGGAGGCAGGGGGACAGGGCAGAGCAGCATGAGGTGGGGGGCTGGGCCGAGACACAGGCCAGGGGCTGGTGGCTGGGGCTGAGGTGTGCAAGGAGTCGGGGTGCGGGGCAAAGTGGTGCAAGATGAGGGGCAGAGCCGAGGCGCATGACACTGGGGGGCGGGGCCGAGGCACGTGCAAGAAGCAGGGGGCCCGAGGTTGAGACATGTGCGAGGCAAGTTGGGGTGAGTGTGGCGGATTACTATGCCCAATGTTTTAGAAATGTATGTAGCTGTGAGTCTCATGGAGAGAGTGGGGGACACTCCGATTAGCCGAAACAACTTCTGCATGCAGATCCAATGGGTGTGCTGGGCTGGCAAGATGAATGGTTCAGGTGGAGAGGGAAACTGACTATTGTATGTTCACAGTGTCTGAGCCCCAACCCTCACAGCTCTGTGACGATGGCTGTCAGCTCTGAGAGGGAGGTGGTAGCGGCTGTGAGTGGGGACCAAACAGGTGGCAGCAGTGGCTGCAGCCCTGGGGGCTCAGAGGCTGCAGAGGCAGAGGCCCCAGGAGCATTGTGGAGCAAGCACCATTGGCACTGTGGCCATGGCCAAGGGATGCTGGAGAGACCCCAAACTACTTCTGCCTTTCGCGAGCAGGAGCTGCTCTAGTGGGGCTAGGGTGCCAGGAGAACCCCAGAAGAGAGGAGAGAGAGAGAAGGGAGGGAGGAGGGATGGAAAGACTGAGAGAGGGAAGGGACGGGGCATGGCTGCAGGGGTAAGCTTGGGATGGGGAAGGAAACTGGTAGAACAACAACCCTGAGTGACCTCAATAACTTTCAGTTTCAAGAGGGAAAGAGAGAGCTGGAAAAGTACAGGCACTGCACTTTGGCAGAGGCAAGGGAAGAGGTGCCTATGGAGTCCCAGGTCTATGGTGGAACATCTCTGGTCACAGCAGGGAAGGCAGGATAATGGGAGCCGGGGAGCTGGGGAGGTGCTGCATGCATAGCAGTACCCTCCAAAGGGCAGCCTTTGCAGGGGAGAGGTGGACATGTGGCTCAAATATCTAGAAGGCGAGAGACCCCCACACCCTCCTCCCAAGTCTCGCCAATTGCGATCAAGGTTGGGCGCATCTGGCTGACCACTCTGCATCTGGCGCCCGGGCCCTGAGTGCTGCACAGTGACCGGGCTCTGGCAGCTTGCCCCTTGGCCACTGCAAGTGCAGGGTGCCCCCAGGGCTGTGCAGTCACCGCCCGGTCTAAGGCCTGAGCTGGGGGAGCGGGGCCAAGGTATCCAGGGCAGAGACAGCTGTCGGCCCCATTGAGGGTAAAGGCTGGGCTGAGGGTCATCCCCTGCCCCCTGTGCACACATTTTGTGCACCGGGCCCCTAGTCTATATTATAAAAGCCAAGCAACTGGAACAAAACAACTGGAATGAACAGAACTACAAGAACAACCAGTTGCTATGAGGAGCAGTGGGACTGGCCAACCAGCTCAATCAGGATGGGGCTGGACTGCCAAGTCTTACAGCCCTCGCCACCCCCCACCAGAGGCCATCCATGCACAAATTCATGCACTGGGCCTCTAGTGTTCAATAAAAGGCTTGTGGAGTTTGCTGTACAGCAACAATTGATGTTAATGGATGTCCTGTGGTGAAATCTGCATATGTTACTTTGAAAAACTTTGAGAGTACCTGGAATGCTATATTCTAGCTTCTGAGATGGCAATTACTGTTTGCACTGACCTGGAGTAAACAACTTTAGGAAGAGATGATTCCATTCCCTATTTCACTCTTCCCATTTCATATGTTGAGAATTAATGCCAACATAAAATTGTGGTGAACTTGGCATACTGAAAAAATTTTCACCTTCAAATTTGGAAAGCCACAGTATACTTCCTTTAGAGGCTTTTATAACCTCATAAAAAAACTACAATGTCTAAATCCCTCAAGTCCCCACACAGTTCACAGAGGGATATGTGCCTTCCAGCAATATTTAGGTTTTGCCAGGAATGTAAATATGATAGACTTTGGAGACATCCCACATTTTAATTCAAATTCAAATAAGTCCCGATGTTTGGGCTTCTCTGTAAATAGAGCTTTCTCACAGGGGAATAAAAAAGAGAAGTTATTTGAAAAGAGACCTTTTGTTATTCTTTTAAATAGATGTTTGAAGCTCTTATTTTTTCACCAAGGCTGTGGATCCTAAGCAAAACATTTAAGCTAGGCATGTAACAGGTGGTTGTGACTATTGCTGATGATGGGCTGTTTCTCTACCTTGGCTTATCTTTAACCTAAATTGATTGGTTGTTGGAGCTGACTGGACCTACCATGTGTGTTCTTGTCATTTAGTTGCAGCTTTTCCAAACTGACCCAGATTATGGGCTGACTTTATGGAGAAGAAGTTCAGGGAGAAATATAAATTGTAATTTCACAATGATATTATTTGTCCTGAGACCTTTGAAGATTAAACAAAAAATGCTTAGAACACTCACATTCATTTTTAAAATTACTTATACATATATATTATTAAGTCATGTGGAAAATATTTTACGAGAATTGGAAATCAGAGAATAAGATGGTTATAAACATGCTAAAAAATTTTATACTATGAGAGCTTTAAATATCCTAACTTTTAATTAGGCAGGATGCATTCAAACCATCAGTGTTTGAGTGACTTCAGTTTCCCTGTGGCATGCATTGGGCTTTCTCAATATCCTAGTTATGGAGAGGTTTGGAGCAAGATCTGGGCAGACAATAGGAGCTGGACTAAAGAATACTGAAAGAAACACGTGAAAGATAAAATTAGCTCAGAATGATTGAGATACTAAAATATATTTCTGTCACATAAAAGGCATTCTTCATTGACAGGATAGTTTTGGGTTGTTTCTGAAACATTGTTTTTCCCTTTAGACTTTTCTAAAAGGAAGCACTATAAATTAGAATTGTGAATCAGGAAAAAGCTAGAATCTACAATTTGATTTGGGGCAAGGTAGTCGCCTTTCCTGGGTTTTATTCTATCATTAGTTAAAAACGTGGTTTTAAACTAATGATAGAATAAAGTTTATGTCCTCTATATGTCCTTATCCTCCTGTCTGTATTCAGTTCATACCAAACTAATGTAATTGACCATACCACCTTACTTGTGTTTTGCAAAGTGCTCCTAACCCATCTTCTTGCCTGCAACTTTGTTGCTGGTAGTCTGTTTCCTTCACTGAAGCCAGAGTGCATTTTAATCAAATTGTATCCTACTACTCAGGTAGGCTCTGCACTGAATCGGGGATGAATCCCAATTTCTTACCTTAAAGTGTATCACTACTGTAACCTTCCTTCTTCAGCTCTGTTTCTCATCTCTCCCCCTTTGCTTTCTCTGCCTGGGCTTTCCTGCTTCCTCTGGCTAAGTTTTGACTAACTATGCGGTCTCAATCTCAGGTGTGTTTTTTTTTGCTTGTTTGCAAGAAACTTCCTTGACTTCAAACTGAATTGGGCGCTCTCCTAACAAATTTCCACAACATTCTTTGCCTCCCCTCATATCTCATTCTCCCCATTTTATTGTAGCAACTGGATCAGTGTCTGATTTCTGGAAGTTTTATTAGAGTCAAGGCGTGTCTGTATCACTCACTGTCATTCCATACTTAGCTCAGGGCTTGACATCCAGAAAGCATTCAATATTTTTTGTTGTTGTTGAAGATACAAACAAATGAATAGATAAATTATATGACTTCTATTCAGGCATAAAGCGTGTAGACTGATTTGTGTTTTCTCATTGCTACAAGCAAAAGTACTCCTTTTTCATCTTTCATACCAGAGAATTAAGAATAAGATTATGATAATGCCTTAATTTTTCCCCCAATAAGATTCCTTCTGACTTATATGTTCTGAATTTAACAAACAAACACTGACTTAAACATTGCATCAAACCATGTGAAATCAGTGCCTGTTACAGACAAAGCTTTAGATATAATGGCGTATTAATTTGATGGAAAAACATATGATGGTTGATAATAGATCACAGATTTCTTCAAGATATCAGCAAATGTTAAAAGCATTTTAAACTAATTTAAACAATTATTTAAAGGATGTAATATAATTGACTAATTACATTTACCAAACAGCTAGTCAATAAATTCACAATTTGCATAAACAATCTGATTTTTTAAAAAATGCCAAATGTTTCTAATTTTTGAAGTTGGGTAACAGGGCTCCATTAAATTATTATCTTTATTTTTAATATGTTTTAAAAATTCTATAACAAAAAAGTTAAACAATATATGACCAAAATTTAAAATAAGAAATGTAGGAAGTTTGGAAATTAAAATAACCTTGTCATATTTATATTGGTCCTAAAATTTGCATTTCCATATGGGCACACAACATTTTATAAGAAATCACTTATATTTCATGGTCTTTTAATTTGAGGTGAACTAGGTAAGGCTGGATTAGAACACAACATATATATTATGATATTCTCCAATACTTTGACAATGGAAAAAGTCTGTCAAAATGCCATCAATCTGAAATACATTAATTTTTACGGTGTGGCTCCAGAAGTGGTTGGCACACTGTTTAAGTGCTCAACTCACTGCTAGCATGTGGTTTGCCGGCTGGTGAGAATTTGGCACCCAAAATATAATTACTATAGCTTTTAGCAGTACATTCCTTTCATTTATTTTTACAGAAGAAAAATGTCAACACCAAGAGATTACACATATAATGCATTGAAATCTATGGCATATTTTGCATTGCTGCTTAGAAGATAACGCAAACAAAATGCATGCATTAACTTGACTTGTGACTTGCTGAATGAGAAAAAAAATGTGTTCTTATCCATAATACATATGAGAGTGTTTGTGTAAGATATGCACAGCCTAAGTAACATCTCTCTCTGACCAATAACTTTACTTCCCATAATAGCTGCTTGCTTGAGGCATATATCAGGAAAAATATGCTTCCTGGATCAATTTAGATATGGTAAAACAACTTTGCACACACATTACTATGAGGAAAGAACTCAGCCTGCATAAGCCATATAGCATCCTGGAACGATTAGTCTGCTGCAATGCTAAGTTGTGAAGAAGCATTTATGGAGGAGCCCTTGGTTGTAGTGCACAATCCCAGATGCTGCCTTGGGTATGAACATAAATAAAAGAAACAAGCATTGCCCTTTGGCACCTTTTAATCTATTTCAGGGATGTCATACATAAACTAAATTAATAGCCCCCGTAAGACAAAATAGATTTAAACAGAAATATAGTAACTTACTACACTGAAACCTTGTTTCCACTGTAATGTTGCATTGGTATAGGTTCAGGAAAAATTGGTTTGAGAGCCAAGGATAATTATCCAAAAGGCATGCTTTTTAAATTTATTTTGCTCATGTGAAAGTTTTAGCTTTTCACATATAAAATAGTAAGGACAAGGCAGAGACTAGCAATAAGAGATAATGGGGTCATATAGTGGAAAAGGTATGCAAAAAATGAGATACTGGTAAACAACATCAATATGTAAAATAAAGCAAATTAAATTAACTCTAATAAGTATTATGCTAACATGGATCATATACTGAAGGGACCTTAGATTACATACACTTGATTTTATTATTTCTTCGTATTATTTTCATTTATAAGTTATCTTTCTAACTTCTACATACACAAACAAATCCAAGAGATATTTGAAACAGGTTAAGTCCTTGAACAATAAAAAGATCTCTTACCACATGTGTATTTATTATGGGCTGAATTTGTCCTTCCCGCAAAAAAAATGTATATGTTGAAACCCTAACCCACAGCCTACCTGAGTATTTAAACAGAAGTCCTATAAAGAAGTAATTATGTTAAAATGAGGTCATTAGGGTGGACCTAAATTCAATACGACTGGTGATTTTATAAGAAGAAAAAAATGGGGCACAGACATGACAAAGGAAAGATAATGTGAAGATACAGAGAAGACAGCTATCTGCAAATCAAGGAGAAAGGTCTGAACAGTTCCCCATACGAGTCTGGAGGCAACAGCCTGCTAGCACTTTGATCTCAGACTTCTATCCTTTAGAAATTAGAGAAAAGACAGTTCTATTGTGTGAGCCACCCAGTCTGGGATACATTTTTATGGCCACCCCCAGAAACTAATTCAGTAGTTAAAACATATGTTATTTAATAAAATGTATAAATTGAAACAACTGGGAAACATTGGAAAATATTTGGTAGTAATACATCAGACTTTTCTATCTTATATATCTTTATTCATATTGCTTAGCTCAGCACTATGGAATAAACTGAAAACTGGAAAAGAACCATCTACATCTGTTCATTTTGCTGATGTAGTGATTCAACTAAGTAATGAAGAGTACTTAGTTTCTTAGACATGCTGTACCAATAATTAACAAAAAGTTCAGTACAGGATGGAGTACAGTATTGGGCTACTTACGAGTTGTAGTAAGTCACTAACTGACTTAAGAACTTATAAGTATTTATGTTTTCTATAATAAATAGATATTTACTCCTAGGAAGAAAAAACAAAGAGCTTGATGGTACAGTCTTTAAATATTACTTTTCATTTCATGCTCTTAGAGAAAACTGAATTTTTATAAGGTAAATTATGCATACTGTATTGAATTCTTAAAATTAGCATATTTGATTATAACTGAAGATCCAAATGAGCTTGGAGGCCATGTTTACTAGAGAGATTTTATCCCTCTATTTATATTTATTGTAAATGACTTTTTAAAAATCAGATGGGACATCTGCAAAATTTTAGGCACTAATTTTCAAAGACCATGAAACCCTCTGGGTGACTTTTTCATTTCCTTAATAGATAGTTTAAAACTATATGCTTTCCCTTGGCAGAATGAGAGATGAAAAGCTTGCTATAAAATTGATTTGGCATCTACATAAAAGAAAGCTTTGTAAGAAGTAGTATAAACCAAAAAGCTTTCTTCACAAGCATATGTCCAAACATTAAAATGTCACTCAAATCTGAGGAGCATTCTCTGCCCAAACATCCCCAGTAAAATCATATTTACACTGTTAATTGTCACATTTTAAAAAGAAAAATGGCATGTTTTTGCTTATGACATTTGTTTTCTCACGATTGCAAGTCCCTCAATCGTATGTTGGACATACCCACTTTAACATAGTACAACATGTAGATTTCAAAAATAATTTCAAAATAAATGTTGGCTGTTCAACAAATAAATAACTAGGGGCATAACTTCATAATGTTTATAAAAATGAACAAATGGTGAAATACTTGTCCATATATCTTTAGTCTTATTCCTTACCTACAAGACACTAAACATTTTAATTGACTACGTAACTTGTTAAAATTAATATCTATTAGTTTCTATAACATAATAATTAATGTTATTTAAAGTTAACAAAACCCAGAGCATTTCCCTATAATATATGTAGACAGCATTCACATATATATACACATACTAGAAGCCCAATGCATGAAGATTCATGCAAGAATGAGCCTTTCTTTCCCCTGGCTGCCAGCACTGCCTTTGCTCAGGCTGAAGTAGCATTTTCACTCAAGCCCTGAGGCACCTTTCCACTTTCCCATGCTTCCAGGAGGCCCGGAGCAGCTGGGACAGTGCAGGATGCCTACATTTTCACCATGGTAACAATGCAAGTGTCCAGCCTTGCCCCTGGCTGCTCAGTGCTTGCATATGCAAATTAACCATCAATCTGTGTTGGGTTAATTTGCATATGCACTCCTGATTGGATGGTGGGTGTCACAAAGTTATAGTCAATTTGCATCTTACTCTTTTATTAGTGTAGATATGTATATATATGCATATATATGCACATATATAGTAAATATTGAAACAAGTATTTAGATAGTTCAAGATATGTATTAAGATATTCAAATATTTAAAGAAAGTGCTATTTTACTTTTAAGAAATAGAATTAGAATTGTTTTTTAAAGCTTTCATTAAAATGAAACAAAATGTAGCTGGAAAGCATCCTATCTAACAAAGAGGAAATATGTTAATTGACCCTCCTGCCATTGTAAAGATGGCAACACCCACAGCCAATAAGGAGAGAATATGCTAATTGATTGCTCTGCCCACCCTCAAAGATTGAGTGTCCATAGCCAATAAGGAGGGAATATGCTAACTGAATGCCATGCCATCAAAGATGGTGGCATCCAGTCCCCCAGACCCCAGCTGCCCAGGGTTGACCCAAGGTTCAGTCAAGCCTCAAAGGTTGTTTGCTCAGCTGCCCAGGTCCTCCTGAGGCTCAGGTAAACAGAACTGTTCAAGGCTTGCATTGCCAGCAGTGGCAGCAACAGAGGTGTGATGGGGAGTCTGCCTTTTCCTGATTTCTAGGTCACCTTCTGACCTTGAGGGCTCCAAGATTGTGAGAGGGGACAGGCCAGGCTGAAGCACCCCCTTCTCCAGTACATGAATTTTCATGCACTGGGCCTCTAGTATAATATAATACCTTATTATATCTCATGTAAAGTGTTTAAGTTAATAGTGTTTGACCTATAGTTTTCCATTAATAAATGAGTGGATAAAAAATATGTGGTACATTTACATAATGGAATACTATTATACCATAAAGATGAAGAAAGTTTTATGCTTTTCAAGAGTATGGATGGACCTGGAGAACATTATGCTAAGTGAAATAATCAGTCAAAGACACATATCATATGATTTCACCATATATGAAATTTAATGAAAAAAAAACTTAAAATCCCCAACCAAATTAGATAAAGAGCACGGAGACAGCTGTGGGGAGGGGTTTTCGGATGGGTGTGTTGAGCAAAAAAGAAGAAAGTGAGAGAGAGAACTCAGATATAGACAACTGCGTGTTGATGGCAATGGTGGGAGCAGGTGGTGGAGGTGAAAGAGGGCAAAGAGGAGATACATGGTGCTGAACATTGTATTTTTAAAAGTGAAAAAAAGGTCAATTGATCAATAAACAAATATTAGAAAGACCATGTAAATAAAATGTTTTAAATGTCTGTTGGAATGTCTTCATTAAACAATGATGGTTTAGGAGTATTTTTTTTTTTGAAAAACCCATAAAGAAACAGATCCCATGAATATGAACTTCATGGATTTGCTTACTAGTATTTGTTTCATCCAATGATCTTTAAATGGGAATTTCATACATTGTGATCAATAACAAGATTTCGCAAGGAGGAAAACTGCTATTGAAGAGCATTTTATGTCATTGCCTGATGACTAAAAAACAAGCTTAATTCTAATATCTAACCAGTGACAACTTTTTAACTATAAGGCTAGCCAAAACTTGACCACATGTGTGCAATTATAAAGCCTGAAATGCTTTATTATCTTTCCATTACATATTAAACAAATTAACCAGGCATTTTTACATGGTGTGAAAGAAGCATATTTTTTTCTGCTTCTCAAATTAGTTTGTTCTGGTCACTCTTATGGAACTTGATTATATTGGCTTAAAAAAACTTGACTATGTCATGACTTTTTAAAATAATTCTATTGATTTTACAGAGTGGAAGGAAAAGGAAGAGCGAGAGAAGCATTGATGAGAGATACACATTGATGAGAGAGAAACATCGATTGGCTGCCTCCTCCACACCCCGCACTGGGGAATCTGGCTCGTAACCATATGCCCAGTGACCTCTCTGTACATGGGAAAACACTCAACCAGCTCAGCCACATTGGCCAGGGCTCTCATGATTTTTCAATTGGTAGGATTTGTTGATATCATATTGTAACACTACTATTTATTATACAATATAATATATCAGTATTTTCTTTGATATATTCAATTGTCTCAAAGATGTTCAGAATTTGACAAAATAAACAGTAATAATAATTAATCTGTTTATAATAATAGAATTTTAGGTTTGGAAAATGGACCTACATAGGCACACATCCTGACCTTCTACCTAACTGCAGTGCCTATTCTCTGATACCTTAGTAGAGGGTCCTTCTGACCCTGGTTAAATTTTTCTCCTGCACTCAGTCTCTCTGCACACAGAATACACCTTCATGGAGTAATCTCAGTACTATAGAGCACTTCCTTACATGACATTAAACCTATCTTCCTGTAACTTCTCTTGTTTCAATTTCTGAACCTTACATCTGCAAAGAGTTTATCTAATCTTCCTTCCACATGTTAGCTAAGTAAACTAATAACATATCTTTTCACTAGTGTTATGAACTCTAAATGCCAAGGTATTCTTTAAATGTTATGTGATACACTATTCAAACACTAGGAGAAGTTATACCATTGAATGTGTAGACTACTCAGATCAAATGGGAATGCTTGATTTAGATTTGCTCTGGAAGCTATGGAGAGATAGAAGTATTCCAAGCAGTATTTTCATATCATTTGGACATATTCCCAATTGAATACCCAACACTAAGTTCTGTCAATTATACTGTGGGTTTTTGCTGGACAAAACCTTTTATTGTCTTTCATCAAACTTTTGGACATTCTGTCCTAATGATTCAATTTCTCTCATGTTTCTGTGGCACCATAGTTCCATTCCCTTTTATTACCTTGTTATTTTATTTAATTATATATTTGAAAAAAAAAACTGCTGAATTTTATTTGCCTTCATTAACATTGTTTTCCTATATTTTCAATTTACATTTCTATCTTTTCAACAACAATGAATCTTAAAGCAATCATCATGCATAGTATAGACTCCTAAAGATTGTTATCAGTTATAATATGACTAGAGGCCTGGTAAACAAAATTTGTGCAAGGGCGTGTGTCCCTGAGCCTAGCCAGCACTCTCTCCAATGTTAAGGGATGTCCGACTGCCCATTTAGGCTCGGTTCGGGCCTAAACGGGCAGTCGGACATCCCTCTCACAATCCAGGATTGCTGGTTCTCAACTGCTCACCTGCCTGCCTTCCTGATTGCCCCTAACTGCTTCTGCCTGCCAGCCTGATCACTCTCTAACCCTGCCAGCCTGATTGATGCCTAATTGTTCCTCTTCCAGCCTGTTTGCCCCTAACTACTCTCCCCTGCAGACCTGGTCCTTCCCAACTGCTCTGCCTTGCAGGCCTGGGGCCCCTGCAACAGCCTTTCCCTGCAGGCCCAGTCGCCCCCAACTTTCCTCCTTTGATGGCCTGGTCATTCCTAACTTCCCTCCCCTGCAGGCTTGATCGCCCCCAACTGCCTTCCCTTGCAGCCCTGGTCCCTCCCAACTACCCTCCCCTGCTGGCCATCTTGTGGTGGCCATTTTGTGTCCACATTGGGGCAGCCATCTTTGACCACATTGGGACAGCCATCTTTGACCACATGTGGGCGGCCATCTTGTGTGTTAGAGTGATGGTCAATTTAAATATTATTTTTTTATTTGATAGGATTATTCTGACAATTCTATAGAATTTTTAGAATCTCAATATTCCTTGAGCAGTGTTAGATAAAAATTATTTGGGAAAGAATCGTGTATCTTGAACAAAAAATCCTCCATAAAATATGCACATGCTTATATTAATTTATAAATGAATATTTATTCAACAAGTGATATATATAACATGTTCCATATGTCTGTATATATGTATCTATCTATATATCTTATTTTGATGGTTTTTTATTTTAAAAACATTTTTGCATGTATTCTCATATCTCTGGTTAAGATCATACAATATTGTAATTAATTATAAAGTGAAAAATTCAGTTTTCATTTGGCATATAATATTAACACAATATAAATGTGTTTCCATTTCATTAGACTTAATTGGTCTATATTTTAGCACTATGTACTCAATGTTTTATTTTGTGGGTTTTTTTTGTTTTGTTTTGTTTTGTTTTTTTGGTCTTGTTTTTGAGATTTCAGCTTAACTGATTAGGATGTTTAGTATATGTAGTATTAGTAGCTTTCTTGTTTGTAAGACATTTAATTTATTCCCAGAATTTTTTTCAATCAACTAAAATGGAAATTAAGTATGTTTTTCTTTATTACAAGCTCTGTCAGCAATACTTTGTTCTTTCTGACAGTCATATAATCACAAGATGTACAAATTAATTTATCCATTTCCATGAAAGCAGCAGATTCGGTGACTGCCTTCACAGTTGCTGGCTGTTAATCATGGAACTGTTCATTCAGCAACAACTGAGACTGGCTGATGAATAGATCCACACATTTTTAGAACAATTTTCTAGAAAGTTGAGACTCTACTTTATAAATGTAAACTAGACAGTATGTAACCATGACAGCATTTTAGAAGTCATGATAAGGGCATACACATATAGAAAATTGGTTTTACCTAGAGTGATGGGATAAGATAGATGATTTCATTAATGGAGTACAAAAAAAGAGTTATTACAGCTTGATGACAAAAATTGTGACTTACTATGTGCAGCTCAAATGGGATACCCTAAGAGATCATATCAAGGGTGAGATATTTAACATCAAGATATATTGTAAAGAAGAAATATTGGTAAGCAAGTCTCAGCTCTCATTTTTCTCCAATATATAATTCAACATATTGATATTACAGTAAAAAAAAGAGTATCTTGACAAATAAGGGAGTGTAGCTTGCATAACACAGTTATTTTGGGGGCCTTAAGGGAAAATACAGAAGTCCCTCTTTTTAATCTGCTGTCATATTACAAACGAGAGAAAACCAAAACTGTGTTAGTATTGGCACCAGCACTGAGATTGTAGACCCTAGAACCTCTTTAGAAAGAAAACAAATTAGTATAACTTCATGACAGTCTAATCAACCTAAAATGATGGGTAGACATATGTAGCAGAGAGAAAAAAAGATACCAACATCTTCCCAAGATAAAGTTATATGAACACTATAAAAACCTATATTTTCTGCACCTCTAAGATTTTATCTAGCCCATAGACTATGTTTCTACGTTTCTTCCTTCTGCTTAGCCTTTTGTCCACCAAGATTTCCAAACAAAAAAGCTTCCTGGAGTGGTGCTTGCTGGTAGCTCTGCCTGGAGAACACTTCCCTCAGATCTCTGCATAAGAGACCAATTAGGTCTCCACAGAGAAATCTTTCTGACCTATCCTTCATTCCCCACCTTCTGCACAGTATGATAACATTACTGTGCTTAAATTTGTCCTTATCAGGCTTACAACTTTAAAATAGTCATTATATTGGCTTCTTAGTTTATTGCCTATTTCCTTCCACAAAAAAGTTCCATGAGCACAGGGTCATCATAAGTTTTGTCCACCTCAGTTGCCCCTGCATAGAACAATGCTTTGTAGCAGGTACTCAATAAAAATGTGATGAATGAATAGACCTAAGAATGAATTCACTACAAACATAAATTGTACTTCTATCTTTTCCTCCTAATTTTAAGTATCTTAAGATCAATTAGAATAAAGAGAAGTAAGAAAGGTCTTTCCAATAATTAAATTTTATTGATTTCAGAGATGAAGGGATAGGGAGAGAGACATAGAAACAACAATGATGAGAGAATCATTGATTGGCTGCCTCCACAGGCTCCACACTAGAGATCAACACCTCAACCTGGGCATGTGCTCTGACTGGCTATCGAACTGTGACCTCCTGGTCATAGATCAACATTCAATTACTGAGCCATGCTAGCCAGGCCAGTTTACTTTTTAAAAATTTTTTACAGAGGAAGGGAGAGAGATAGAAAGTCAGAAACATCGATGAGAGAGAAACATCAATCAACTGCCTCCTGCACACCCTCCACTGGGGATGTGCCTGCAACTAACATACATGCACCTGACTAAAATCAAACCCGGGACCCTTCAGACCGCAGGCCAATGCTCTAACCACCGAGTCAAACCGGTTTCGGTCAGTTGTTTACTTTTTAAAGGTAACAGGAACATACTTTACTAGTAGTAAAAATTAAATGTCATCACAAAGTGTAATCAGGGAGTTTATGGAACTCTGAATGCCTACATGCATGAAAATATGATTTTTCAATCAATTGCATACCACAGGTTGAAGCTCAGTGAACAATAATCCTTAGATATTACATTGCACATAGTTTTATTATCCAGGCTTTGAATTCAAGAGGAGGGATGGCTTAAATGTGTAATCCTGTTCCTGTACTTTAGTGAAAGGCTACTCTCTTAAAGAGAAAAATGGTCATAAAGCCAGCACTTTCTTAAGAAAGGGTTTTCATAAGCACTGCTACCCATTCATTCAGTCAGAAGATGAGAAGGCAGAATAATGTTTATATTCTTCCTACAAAGGCCTCCAACAGAGACACAAAAGTAGTGGAAGGGTATTCATGATATTTCCTCCCTCCACCAACTGTGTCTGATTCAAGTGGGCCCCAAACTCTCTCCCCAGCTGCAAAGGCCATTTTCTTTGGTTTGAAAGTTAATTCCAGGCACAGCTGGAACTCAAAGCAAGAAGTAAACATTGCACATAAAAAACAAAGTTTCCTTGAATCTGATCTTGTACTTTTGTAGTTGTTACAATGACAAAAAGTAATATTCTTCCAGCCTAGAGGAGCCTCATTATTTCGTTTCACTTGCAAGCTTTAAAGCATTGGTCTGAGGAATAATACTGTGTGTTAATTCATGCATAAGCATCAGCTATCAAGGTGGAGTTCCAACTGTGCCATAGAATGGTGTGTCATTTCACAAATACACTGAACCTTCCAGGCATGTGGGATAAATATGGTGAGACCTCGCCAAGGTAAGAAGCTTACTCAATGTGTTGTCGCCATTTTTTCAGCCATGAACATACTTGAGGGTAACTTCCTACTGTAAGGCTCCAGTTAAAAATCACAGCTATGGATGTAGGTTAAACATAATTTGGATTTTAGTAAGTTCCATAAATTACTACTTTACACTTCTAAGATGTAGGAGAAAGAACAGGAAAAAATAATGAAAATAGTTCTCTAAAATTAATTTCTAAAATCGTCAAAGGGTAATTTCCATTGATTGCTTTTGCAGAGGAAGAAATTCTGTTTGCTTCCGATTATATTCCTCAAAAATTCTGATAAAGTTGTTTATGTGGTAAATATGTATGGAACAGTCTCCAAGCAATGCCTAATTCTCCTCTCTCAATGCTTTATGAGACAATTAGCGTCATGTATTACTATTACTTTTAGAAAGTATTTCATCTTGTCTTCCTATCATATAAATATAGTTTAGTGTGTGCCTGACATTCATCTCCTTGCTGTAAAAATTACCACAAACTTATCCATTTGCAGTTCTGGCGGTCAGAAATCTAGTAAAGTTTAACAGAGGTTTAAAATTAAGGTGTTAACAGGTGTCATCAGGGATAGTTTATAAGCTTCAGGGGAGAACCCATTTCTTGTCTCTCCAGTTCTGGAAGCTGCCAGCACTCCTGGTCTTATGGCTTCTTCATTCTAATCTTCACCTTTTTTGTCACATTGACTTCTCATCTCTGACCTCCTGCTTCCCTCTTTGACTCTATTGGGTTCATCCAGGACGAACCAGGATGGTGTCTTCATAACTAGATTTCTAATAAAATCTACAAAAACTTTTTACCATGTCTGGTGACATAATCACAGGTTCTGTGCTGTATGGTGTAGACATATTTCAGGGGAGTGCTTTTCAGTCTACCAAAGCTGGTAAACTATGAACATAAAAGTATTTTTATTTTACCAACTAAATCAGCAATACTGGGAATATTGGGCTATATTATTAATTAGCACTCTGAAAATATATTACTGGGGTAAACTAATACCCAGTTTTATCAACAAAATTATTATCACTAGATAAATACTCTTTTACCCAGATTCTTGAATAATACTCATCAAAATTCAAAATGTTGATAAGAATGCTAGTTAATGAGATAAATACTAATTTTTAACATAAAAATATTTTTTATTTCTTTGTGAAAGGCCTTTGGGAAAAATGAATTCTTAAAACTTTTTAAAGTATTTATCATGTTAAGTTTTCATTAATATTCAAAATTCAGCATTTATAGTCTTCCTTAAGGAAGTTATAGTTTACGATTGAGTTTTCATGGAGGGAAAATATTAAGTCATAGGTTTGCATACACACATATAGTCAGTATGGTTATATTGTTTATCTTTTCTAAAGTAGATTTGAAAAGAGAATCTAAAGCGATATTCATGCTAATAATAATATAACATAAAGTGGACATAGTGATTAAATTCTTTGTCAGCACTATATGTAGATTGAGTTGGAATCATATTTCTACAACTAAACTTATAGGGACTTCCTTTAGGTGCTTATTCACAGGACTTTTGTGTAATGTGATTGGATTAGATTGCTATCTTTCCATTAGATTTATTTGCCCAAATACCTCTTTTGAGCTCTTTGTATTACTCATGAAAATGAAAACAAACCCCAAATTGTTACGTACTACTGAGATGCAATTTACACATACTTAGTTTTCATAGTCATGATCTCTTATGTTAGGTATGCATGTGTGTTTATAAATGTAGATATTCAAGAGTTATTGCCCTTATTTTTTTCAAACACTAATTGTTTTAAGGTACCGTGGCTTTATTTTTTCCTAACACGCCTCAACTCAGAAGTGATTTTTTAATACCAGTCATTTCATGTTCTCCTAATTGGAATATAAGGTCCAGACAAGTAATGGCATTCTGGCTTGTTTCATCGCCTTGTCCCAACTTGTAAAACAGTACTTAGCATATAGAGGACACTGAATAAATATAGCTCTTAACAATTAATTTATTTTGCATCAACAAGCTCTCCTTCTTTTACCTAGTAAGCATGGATAGTTTAGCCAGGAAAACTGCTTAATGAGCTTTGGAAAACATATTATGGAGCAGTGTCATAAATTGTTTTTGAAAATCAGAGAATGCCTATCACTTCTTTCCTTGCAGTTGTCACTACAATTGTTTTACAATTGTTTTATAATAGGTAGAGATATGTTATAATATTTGTATCTAGAACATAAAAATATATGAATATATTATATAAATAAATACAATTTCCACAACCTTCAACCTATTCTATTAGTGTAATTATGTAAATTTTGTTATCAATTTTTCTCATGTTTAGGTTTTCAGAACAAAGGCAGATAATTACCCATTCATCAAATTAGAATTACAACATAACTCCTCTATTCTTCCTACCTTCACCAATAAAGAAAAAAGTAAAAAAAAAAAATGAATCTATCTGAAACATTTGATTATGAGCTCACAGACACACTTATGAGAGTAAAGTGTAGCATGACTCCATGAGATATGTAAGTATGGAAATATTGAAGAAACAAACAAAATGTGTATGAAAAGTAATGTAGGCTCAACAATAATCATTCTTTCCAATAAAAAAAAGTTATAGTACACAGCATGTTTGATATTTACTAGGCAATATCTAACTTGACTTGTATAAAATAGATGAAAATACTACCTTTCACTTAATTGAATGCGAGCTCATGAAAGTGCAGCAGACAGAGAAACTTATCTCCAGAGGTATTGGAGCTCCCTTTGGCTTCAGAGAAAATGGCATCCTCTCAGTGACTTGAGTAAGAACCAGAATTGCATTTGGTCACTCCAGTTCAATGCTATGATAGCCAAATAGGTACAGAGCCGGCAATTTCAGTGGGATGATTCATTCGTCTTGACAATAGCTCAGGTACTTCCCTCCAATTGAAAGAGAGGCAATTAACCATGAAAATTCATCTATTTTCCTGTAAGTGAATTTGAATCATCCTCTTTCTTAAATCTCTTTATTTAAAAGCAATGATATATTTTTGACTCTGAAGGGGAAAATCATATCAGTGCTTAGATAATGTTAAAATTTATGAAATTACCTGAAAATGTATTTTATGAGCATTGAGAAACAATGTTGGTTAAGGTTTTTGGACTTTGTAAGGCTTTTTTATTTATTCTGCACTAATAAAAGGGCCAGAGATAAACCTATTTAAACTGTACAAAGAGAAAAACCCAGTAAGTAAAGAAGCAGAAAAAGTGATTTTTAGACTCCCCAAAAAACAAATTATAATTGTCTTCTGAATTTCATGTACAAAAGTTGAAACATTAACTTTAGATATTTTCACCTCCCCACGTCCCATGAATCCCAATTTTATTAAGTTTTCAATAGTAGATGAGAGTTTCACAGTTTATAAGTTTTCAAAAATTATCTCAGGCAACACTGGTTCCCTCGGTGTCAAACAGAGACGTGTGAGTACTCATACTGTGCATATAAAGCAAATTAGTTTTATTTTAAAATACAACTTCATTCAGTGTTACTTGCAAATATACAGTTTTTATTTATCAGACATTAAATATAGGTCTTTAGGAAATAAGGCACAATTATCTCAATTTTTGTCCACGTAGATAACTGTTGTTTGTTTGTTTGTTTGTTTGTTTTATTGATTTCAGAAAGGAGGGGAGAGAAAGAGAGAGATAGAAACATCAATGATGAAAGAAAATCACTGAGTAGGAAATCTGGGTACGTGTCCTGCCCTAGAATCTAACCATGACCTCCTGGCTCTTAGGTCAACACTCAACCACTGAGCCATGATGCCCAGGGTAACTACTTTTATTACAATCTTCCTCCTCATTTCACAAGGAACTAAGAACACATTCAAAAAGACAGTCTCAGGATGGCATCAATGTCTGGAGATGAGATGAAGTGAAAGTAAAGGAGATGATAACAAATGATAGATTCTTCTTTAGACATGTCCACTAATTAAACAAGTGGATTTGAAATCATATTAAAACAATACACAACAAATACATACCTAATTTGAGTGGGTGTGGTAAGTTTTCATTAGCAGTTTAGTCCTAAGTTCTAATACTAAATGTATTCATTATTATTGACTAAAAAAAAAGAAATTTTAGTGGTTAACAGTTGTTTTATCATAACATTTTTTGTCAAACCAAATCTTGTTTTTGAAAAATCTGATTAATTAAAGTGGCAGTTAATAAATATCCCTGCTTTAAAGAAACAGAGGGCCAGCAGTCAAATTCTTTTTTCCGAAGATAATAGAACAATTTGGAAGCAGATGTAAAATGTAACAAAAATGTTATATGCCTTAAATGCTGGATCAAATTACTACATTTTAAAGAAATGATCTGGGTGCATGCATCATAATTTATAAAAATTAAGATAATAATGACAAAATAATTTATTAGCTCTCTTTTTATATGGATGATAATAAGATATATGAAGTGTGGTGAGGCATGTCTCAGATTTCCGAAGATCTTGGGAGTCAGCAGAAAATGCAAAGCAATTAGGAAACATTATCCTCATAAAGGGTGCCTTAGACTCTCTGCATGTGGGCTACTTCCAGGGAGGGACCATGCCTAACAATCTCCATATCCCTCACAATCCCTCAGGATTCCTAAAGCAGAACTGGAATTAGGTCTGTCCTCCATAATCAGCTGGCAAAGGATGCATTTCATCAAGTGCATCAATACGTATCTGTTTCAGAAAGAGATGGTCTTATTCCACACTTTCTCACCCACAGATTCCAAATTTAAGAATATGGGATGATAACAATTTTAAATGAGTTCATTTCTTCTCAAGATCCATTTCTCCTAACAACATTTAACAAAGAAAATTCAGGTAAAATCACACTATCATCACCAATTCATATAAGTAATATATATGAAAAAGTAAATTATAATTACTAAAATAGCAGCCTTCCTTATTTCAGCCAATAATACATTTCTGTTGTTTGGACAGTAAAATTATACTCAAAGACTGATTCTGTCTTTGCCAGCAATTAATTTAGCACAGATTTGCTTTGGGAATTATAATAATTTCACAAGCCAATAGCATACAGGTTAACATCTCTAAATAAGGCAATAAAGAAATAACGTACCCAAAAGCAAGATATGTTAATTACATTATTGTTTCAGACAAGAGTCAATAAAACGAATAGAGTCCAAAGTTAATGGATGTGTATAATTTTATGAGTAGGCACTTGGGAAAGCACTTTTCTAGGTAACTAAGATGCCAGTGTAGGCCAGAAAGATCACCTTTTTCCCTGGCCTCTGTGTAGTCCCTCCCCACTGCCCACCAAAAAATTGCCTTGAACTAGGCAGGTGCTAATACCTCAAAAGTCTTGGAAGAATTCTTAGGTTAGTAAAAAGTTGCCATGCCCAAACCAAAACTTTGGAATAGTTCTTACAAATTCTCAGTATTTATAGTCTAAATGTCTCCTTGCCATAGTGTGCTTCTGCACATATTCTCACTGATAAGCCCAGGAAGCGCCCCTCAGAAGCTGGGTTGCTGAGGTGCTTATCAATGACATCAGAGGAGCTGATGCCATTCTGATGCAGCATACAGCTTTCTCATGTCAAAATAATTTTACTTCTAAAAGCAACTTTATTTTTCTTATAAACAAATGAATTAAAATAATTTTTACTTAAGTAATTAAACAAGTGGATTTGAAATCATTTTAAACCAGCACACAACATATATATATACCAAAGTATAAAAAGTCAATCTCTGTCTTAAAAACCACATGCTGGTCATGACTTAATTGAAATCATATATATCACTGCCGGTAGAGTGTGTGTGTGTGTGTGTGTGTGTGTGTGTGTGTGTGTATGTATTTTACTCTGAAAGCTTATTTTCACAAATGTTTTCTTTTATTCAATGAAATAAAATATTAAGTCTGAGTTGGTACCACATTTTATACTTAGTCACATTTATTTCAGACTTTTTGAGCTCTTGCAAATATAAAAGTCATATTTTCTCACATATTTCAGAAAGTGTGTGGAAATTCACAAATAAGAATGCTTGATACTTGGGTTTCACTATTTAAAGTGTCTGTTTCAAAAAAAAAAGATACCAAGAAAACAGATATTTAAGCTGGAAAAGAAATGAAAACTTTCTGACTCACATTATTCACAGCCAATCCAAATAGGCTACTGTGGCATTCATAAATCCCTCTGAATTAAGTCAAACATGCATAAAATCAGGCTTCCTTTGTGGTAAAATGTTCCTCCAGCTGAGCCCAAGAAGGAAAGAAAAAGTTATACAAATACCTATTATTAAACCAAGGATGACTTTCAAAAGTAAATGCCATACCTCTGCTGGAGTTTTCCTGACAATTTCCTAATTTTAATAAATTGCTTGTGAGAATTGTCATCAACCTTGTTTGTAGTGAGAAATGAAGAACATAGCTGTCAATATAATTGTATTAAAGTACTCTCATTGTGTTTGGTGTTTTAAAGGAGATTCTCTTTGTTATATTAGGACTCAGGTAACTCATTTTGAAGTAAACAAATGGCATACCTTCTCAAAAAAGTCTTGGTGATTTCTTGAGAAAAAAATTACAACGTATGAATGAATATGTTTTGCCAAGACCATATTTATTCCCCAAAGCATTTAAAAGATAAGCAATATTGTAAAGGTCTCTAGGATATGATAATTTATGGGAAAGAACCTTTTAATCTTAAATTGGATTTAGTATGATAAAAAGGCTATTCTTTTTTTTTTCCCTTTGAGTGTATTTCCAGTATTTATTTTCTTCCCAAACCTGCTTCTCCCTGGCTTTTTCCCTTCAAGAACCTTCATTTTTCACATTGCTTAGATTTACTAGTAACATGATGCAGTCACCTGGGACTCTTCTTTCATAAACTGTTTACAATCCACCATTGGAGGAGCAGCAAAACCCCCACTATAGCGGGAAAGAGTGTGTCACAAGCGAAGTCCAGGGGAGGAGATCAGAGGGGAGCTAATCACGTAAGATCTTATAGGCCAGAAGAAGGGCTTTGAATTATCTTGAGCAATATGAAACGCTACTGGAAGATTTTGTCTTTATTTATTTATATTTTAATTTAAATTCTTTATTGTTTGAAGCATTACATAAGTCTCCCTTTCCCCCCATTGACCTCACCCTGGCCACCCCCAACCCTCAACACATGCCCTCATCCCCCACCCTTGTTTGTGTCCTTTGGTTATGTGCATATGCATGCTTACAAGTCCTTTGTTTGATCTTTAGCCCTTCACACTCCTCCGCCCCCATCTTCCCTCATAGGTTGGACAGTCTGTATGATGCTTCCATGATTCTGGTTCTATTTTTGTTCATAAGTTTACGTTTCTTTTATTCCAGAAATGAGTGACTGGCTTATTTCTCTTAGCATAATGCTCTCCAGCTCCAGCCATGCTATTGCAACTGGTAAGAATTCCTTCTTTTTTACAGCAGCATAGTATTCCATTGTGTAGATGTACCACAGTTTTCTAACCCACTCATCTGCTAGGGGACACTTAGGCTGTTTCCAAATTTTAGCTATTGTAAATTGTGCTGCTATTAACACCATTCAGAAAAGATATAATGACTTTATTTTTTATTTAAAAGGTTCACTATGGTTGGTGCATGAAGAACAGACTGTAGTAGGCAAAAGGTAGGAGAGAACCAACTCAGTAAAGACTTCTGCATAATCCATGAGAATACATCATGGGAACCTGGATCAATGAGAAGTGGCCAGATTCTGGTTATACTTAGGAGTGGGGACAAAATCAGTCACAATGGCACAAACAAAATATACAGTGTTTTTGTTGAGGAGGCTCTGTGTCAATTACAAGCTAACAGTCACCAACCTTCCTAGGATGAGACAAAAGGAAGCTACATATTCAAGAATCACCTTGAGGGTTGGGAGGGAATAAAACTGGGGAACCCAACTAGGTGCAGTTAATAATGTACTCCCACTGGACAGGGATGGAAGGGCACACACAGAGGTATGAACGTGAGAATGTATGGACATTGCTAAGACAGACAACTTACAGATAATCAATCACAAGGCAGTAAGTCATATAAACCAATCACAAGGATGTCGCTAAGGCAGAATTCTTTGAAAGGACCAATCAGGAGCCAGCAAGACAGCACCCCACACAAAGGGCAACCTTCCTGTGACAGAGGAGCACATTTTCTGCACCCCTGTGGCTGACCGCCATGTGGAATCCTACATGTGGACTAATAGACTTTAACACCTGACTGTAACATGACATGGAAGCTCTGGACACTGGCCTGCTCCTGAAACCCCTTTTCCAGGACTGGCTTATCTCAATAAATTCGGTTCCTCTAATTATTTTTGTCTGCAACTTCATTCTTTAACAAACTTGGACTCAAAACACCCTACATTTTGGTTTCACTACTATGACTAGGGAAAGATATGCCTAATTCATATTCTACTCTCAGATTCTGTGCTATCTGAACACAGAGCCTAACTGGTGACACTGAATGGGAGCAGAATGTGTCACCTTACAATGTGCTTCTTTGGCACAAGGATTATTTTAGGCTGCTTATTTTTAAGAAAAGGCAGATATAGGAGAAGTTCTGAAAACTGAGAAGTCAACCTTTGTAAAACACATTTACATTTATAGGGGAAATCTCCATTGCTAAAG
This sequence comes from Antrozous pallidus, assembly GCA_027563665.1. Lineage (NCBI taxonomy): Eukaryota > Metazoa > Chordata > Mammalia > Chiroptera > Vespertilionidae > Antrozous > Antrozous pallidus. Next base: position 66,082,006 of record CM050519.1, on the reverse strand, counting down.
GTGCCTTCCTTTTTGTGCTAGAAGAAAAGGGTGACTAAATCTCTAGAAATTCATATCAATGGGGAAGGCAGAGTTAGATGTGTGTAACAACCATATACTTGATATTGCATTTTGCCTGATAACCAACCATAAGCCTCCCTGGTTTCCTTCTCCATCAACACCTTTCTTGTTCTTTAGCTTGAGATGGTACTTCGTGGCTTGTGCCATTTCTGGGAGTTACTCAGTTTTCCTGGGAATCTCCCATGTATACAGGACGTGTGCATGTAATTGAGCTTCTGTTTATTTTTCTCCTGTTAATCTGTCTTCTTTTATTGGGAGGAAGGTCCCAGTCAAGAATGTAAAAGGGTAGAGGGAAATTATTTTCTCTCCCTTACAACATTGTTGAAATATTAACACTTGCTTAAGTTACAGAAGAAAAATAAGATAGCGCAATTTTTTTTTTTCCAAATACACTGAATTTGGTATCTGTAAAGGCGGCAGCTTCATCTTGTCAGATCCAACTCCAAAAATGTTGGCCCATGTACCTTCTGGTGATTTCAGACAATGTGAGCTATTATTGAATACTTAATCCCAGTTTCATTCATGCTTACTAGTACTTCAGCCATAGTAAGGTTAATTTGAAAAAAATATATATTTTTTCAGTACAAAAAAAAATCATCCTTTTTAAGAGGCAGCGCTTTACTAATAATTAGAGACAGATCTTTCTAAAAGGTTTAAATTATATTTTACATTTTGGTAACCTTTTTTTCCACCTTGTGTGTAGCAGTCTTTTAATATGTAATAAAGCTTCAGAGAAATGGGATATAGCAGAACAATCAGAATGATTATTGCAATACTTATTAATATTATCACAATAACATACTAACCTTATAGGTTAGAGTTTCAGATTTTACATAATGTTATAAACTCCATGTGGAGTTGAAGTGGGATTTGCTCACAGGTAGAAGAATACCCTGCCAACACTACACTTCCTTTTATATAAATCCACTTCTGAATCTAAAACGCTACTTGCACACATAGTTATGTGAAGTCTGCAAATAAAAACTATATAATTCTAAAAATGGAAATACGGACTTGAACCATTAAAAAAAGTTGTTGAATTAGTATTAGAAATTCCTTTACTTTAGATAAAGATTCATTAGGCTCACTTGCCAAGAAATGGATATTAAGAAACTCTTCCAAATTTCAGAATTCTACTGAGTTAATTTAAAATACAATGCTACCTAGAATTTTCCACTTTGACCTATGCAATTAAAGGATTCTATAACATGATTAAATGATGGTATATTGAACAATTAACATATGCATTATCTTGAGCAAGAGACAAATATAATAATTACTAAATCTTTCTTCTGGAAGTTTGTTACATAAGATTGGAGACAAATGCATAAATCACTCTGATATAAGAAATATTTTTAACTGGTGAATAGAGATTTAGACAAAGACTGCTAAATTACAATTATGACCTTTAAGATACATTGATGACATAAAGAAATATGGATTAATTTAGAAATGAATCTTGGAAATAGTGATAAGAAGTCATATTTTACAGGAAATCAAGACTATGATTTAGGTTATATTCAGAAAACAAAAGGTCTTGTGTCACCAAGGCTAAAAGTTAACTCAGTTTTTAGAGAAGGTAGTAGAGGAGGTTGGGGACTGCTTGCTTGTAATTGACACAGGGATTCCTCAACACAAACATTATTTATGAGGAGGTTCTGGGAAAGTGGGCATAGTAAAAGGTTAATTTGAAAAAAATATATATATTTCAGTGTTTAGAACTCATTCTGAAGAGATTGGGGAACACTCAGAGTTTTATTAAACAGGGCAATGCCATAACCACACATATAGTTTAGAGCCCAGGTCTAGATAAAGCAGATTATAATATTTAGAGAATTAGAGACAAGAAGTTCACTTATAAAATAATTGAAATCATTTTGAGGCACCAGGAACCAGGGCAGTGGCACTAGTGGCAGAATACTCAGAAAGCAATACCTTGTGCCATTAACTGCTCTATGGCAATAACAGAGCTGGGCTGTTGAAGAGAAGAATAAGTTCAAGTCAGGAAACATTGAGAATGTAGAACAGGTAGGCTTTTGGAAATTTAGGTCTACAGATTAGGAAGTCTGCAATTCCACAAACAACAGATTTGCTTCTCAGAAGTACGTAAATGGTGGCTAAAAATCATAGGTGCATACTCAATGTTTTGACTAGGTTGGGGTAGAGTTGTTCAGATAAAATGCCAAAGAAGAAAATTTGAAGAATATACTTAAGGCACAAAATCAGAGACAGCTAGATAGATAGACAGAGAGCTTATTTCACAGAATCCAAAAGAGGAGACTAATTGCAAAGGGTCACATAACCTCATTTATGTTTTGATTATATTTAAACTGCATTTTTGCCCTGGCCTTTTGTTCAGTGGTTAGAACATCTGCCCATGGAACAATGGGTTATAGGTTTGATTCCCAGTCAAGGGCACATGATTGTAGGCTCAATCTCTAGCCTCAGTCCTGGTGTGTGCTGCAGGCAACTAATCAATGTGTTTCTCTCATATTGATGTTTCTCTCTCTCCCCCTCCTTCCCACTCTCTCTAAAAAAATCAATGGAAAAATACCCTTGAGTGAGGATTTAAAAAAAGAAAAAATGAACTGCATTTGGGGGGCTGTTTTGGTACTATGATGCATAGGAGTTTTTCTCTCTTTTTCCATGTCCAGCGTGGAGAGATATATTGGGTTCAGTTTCTGAGTAGAGGAGCTGGGGAATAAGAAAAATGAAGAATAGAAGAGAAAACGCAGAAGTTGAAATGATAGCTGGGACGGGGTGGAATATCTGTTCTCTCTGATGGAGAGACAGGATCTCTGAGCCCATGAAGCCATGTTTATTTATATCCCCAAAATACAAAGGGGTTATACCATTTACATTTAAAGGCCCTCTCCCCCACACCTGGGGCAAAGTTAAGAGTCAAGCTGATAACACGTCAGCCTTGTTGGTGAAGCGTATTCCCAGGGAATGTCTGTGCTTGTCACCTTAAGTTCGGCTGACAATAATTAAAGAATGCACAGGTGTCTTTCCCTGGGGAGGCTCTCCACAGTGATGTGGTCATTAGATCATTAATATAGCTTTAGTAACCCAGAATTTAAAGAGAAAGAAATTTAGATAAGAAGAACAGGTCTACATTAGTAGTACAGATTATATAGTAGAATGTCTTTAAGGGAGACTAAAAAAGTGCATTAAAAATACATTGCCTCTGCCTCTGTGAACCCAATTCCAGAACTGTGCATGGTAGCACATTCTGAGATATGTTTACACAGCCCTGTCTCTCATCAGACATACAAAAGATGACATGTCCATTAACCCCCAATGTGCTTTATCTTGGATTGGTTATAAACATCAGTATTCTGCTCTCACTCCTTTAAAAAGCAGTGCTGAAACAAGCAACAGGAAGAGTCCCTGTCCTGTAAAGGCACAGCCATCTAGATGAGCTGCAGGTATAGGTGAGAAGTTATCAGAAATCTGGGAAGATGTGCCTAATAAATTGATCACTTTTTCTTGGTGTAATGAGTAGCTGAACGTTGTGTTAATTCTGCAGTTTGCTTATGGTTGAATTAAAATAAAAACATTGTGTAAATAAAATAAAATAAAAACAATCCTTTAAATCCTATAGAGCTTTCTTCAGCAGCTTAAAGTACTTAACTTTTCTTAATTACATATTTGTGTTCTGTATTACTTGTTCAACATTTACCATCCTATATAATAAAATACTAATATGCAAATCAACTGAACCGAATGGCCAGTTGGTATGACACACATTGATCACTAGGGGACAGAATGCAATGCAGGAGCTGCTACTGGGTGGTCAGTGTGCTCCTACAGGGGGATCACTGCTCAGCCAGAAGCCAGGCTTACTGCCAGTGAGTGCAGGGGCAGCACCTCTGCTGCAGACAGCCCCTACTATGAGAGGGCTGTCAGACATGGCTTGTGCACTCCCAGACTCCAAGAGGGTGCAGGCTGGGCTGAGAGACACCCCCTCACCTCCAATGCATGAATGTTATGGACCGGGCCTTTAGTGCTAACATAAAACAACAACCACAAATAACTAAATTAGACTAAATATTTTTTCATGGGATGATCAGCTAAGATTCTAATATTTTTATTTCTTTTTTTTAAATATAGAAAATAACAACAGTGTATCTACACTTATGTCCAATTTCATGAATGTTATTTATTCTTTAATTCCTTTCAAGCTGGCTTCTACCACCACCGCTTCAATTTTGAATGACCCTTTTGGTTAACAGTAATCTTCAGCAACTTGCCATATGCAAATTCCTTTTGTCTGAAAACATCTTCCCTAAAATATACAAAATATGTTGTACATTTTCTGATCACCTCCTTCAAAAATTACATAGGCACTATGCTCTCCTGTTTCTTCCACTATTTCTATACAGAATAATTCCTCTCAAGCTTTTATCTCCTCCACAACCATTTTTCTTATCATAGTTCCAAGATAGAGTTATACATAGATGTTTAAAGAAAGACATCTTTAGGGTCTGTCCATTAAAAGGCAATGGTCTAATATGGGTTGAGATATATATGTAAGACACTATATTATGGGAAAGTCATTCTCAATCCCACCTGCATGTTAGAACCAATTTGGTAACTTTATTTTTTTTTTCATTTAGTGAATCAGGGTAACATTGGTCAATAAAATTATATAGGTTGCAGGTATACAATTCTATAATACAGAATCTGTATATTGTATTGTGTTTTCACTACCTCATGCCAAGTCTCCTTTCATCACCATTTGTACTACCTTTATCCTCTTCTACCTCCCCATCCCCCTTTCTCTTTGGTAATCACCATATTGTTGTCTATATCTATAAGTTTGGTGTTTGTTTGTTTTTGTTAATCCTGTCACCTTTTACCCCCAACCCCTAACCCCCTTCCCTCTGACATCTGTCAGTCTGTTCTCTATATCTATGAGTAGCTTTAAAATGAGCAATTCCTGGCCCCACTTAAGATAGATTGTAAAGATCATCTGTGAAACATGTGGCCATTTCATATTTTTCAAAAGCTCTCCATATGCTTTAAATGTGCAGCCAGAGTTGAGAACCAGTGATTTTAAGGGGTAAGATTCTAACATAAAATCCTATACTGATTGTTATGTGTTAATTGTGGTTAATATCTCTTCCTGGAGACATAAGGGAACACTTTAGAAAGTGACTACACCTCTGTTTAAATCAAGAAAGGATAAGATTAAAGAAATAAATTTGTTTTGAGTTTGGCAATGATTCATAATTACTAGTATAATCTTTAAGATACTTTGATGATGTAAAGAAATATAGAAGTAATGGATTAATTTAGAACAGAACCTGTGAAATAGTGAGCAAAGATGTCCCCTGAGGATGAGTGAGGGTGAGAAGGGTAAAGAGAAGGATTTTCCTGATCACCAAACATTTCCAAATCCTCAGTCCCAACATACATGTTGCCCTTATTTTAACAAGGAAGTATGCTTTAGTGTCTGGAATCAAGCTAAAAAAAAAACCACACTAATGTAGAACCCACATACATATCTTGGAGTCAGTCTTAGCTCTACTATTTGGTTTGTGATTTTATACAACTTAATTCACATGCCTTGTTCTGAATTTTATTATCTGTGAAATCAAAATGACTGTACCTAAGATTATTATCATCCCTGAATAAGATAATCCATATAAAATTACTTTTACATATTATAAACTCAATATAGAGTTATCTTTTGGATCATTTGTTTCCCAAACTAGAAAGTAAGCACTCTGCCCCATTTAATTCCCTAGCAATTTTTTAGCATAAATTTTACATGTCCATCTCCTCAATTTTATGTATTTTATTTGCAACTCCTTCTTCTCTAAGTGACTTCCTTCTACTAACCACATAAGATTCCTTTTGTATCTCTAAAGATCCAAATGTAGTGTTACCTTCCCTGACTGTGCTAAAATTTCTGGCTTTAGTAAAGATAGACATACAAATTTAAAACACGTTAGTTTTCTCAAAATACCCATTTGGTAAATGTTCTTAATGAATAAAGGTACCCATTTGGTAAATGTTCTCATGCTTTACTATCCTAAAACTACCATATAGGTGTGTATAAAACTATGGACTATAAAATATTTGGTTAACATATTTCATAAAAGATAAAAGAATACTACATAATTTTACAGCAGTAGCAGCTCACAGAAGGGAACAAAAACCAAAAAAAATGTGAATAGTGACTGCATCATAAAAGTTGCCACAGTAAAAATAACTCATCATTTTTTTTTCATTTTAAAGTTCCGATTTATTTTATAAGGGGCAGCAAAGGAAATTGGATTGAAAATATGTCTTCACAAGCCACTCACTCAATATTATAAACTCTGACTAATTAGGTCCACTTGCTTTATAGTGCTTTAAGAACTAGCATAATTTTTAATAGCATAACCAGAAAAAAAAACCACAAGAGAAGTTGAAAAATATTTTATAGTTAAGAAACTTGGCAACCATTTTAGAGTCCCATTGCTACTGAGAATATATTTTAGTATCTTTTATGAACATGAATGTCTGGAAAGACAAAAAGAATTAAGATGCACACAAAGGTTTTCAAAACAAAGCTTTAAATAATTTGCATATCAGCACAGCAATGAAAGCATATCCTTGACTGCTAATTTAAATAATCAAACATATACAGCATGATAAAAAAGGAATGGTGAACCCTAAGGGACATATAATACACCATAAAATTAAAAGGAAGTTGACCTGACTGACATTAAGTTTGATTAACAAGAAGCTTCTCTCTAAAGAGCACCTGTCTTTCAATTCTACCTGACAACTTACAGGTCAATTGAATTCACTATAGTATTAGTAGAAGGTGTCCATGATGGAGAGAATCTGCCATCGCTCAAACAGTCCCCAGGCCCATTTATTTATTTTAATTGAATTAAGGCCTAAAAGACTATGAGTAATGTGCAGATTCCATACAATTGGTATTTAATGTTAAATTACTATGTATATTGCTTAGAGTTAAAATTAGTATGAATTTTGTTAGTGATGGGACATTACAGATGTTGGGCAAATCACTGAGTGAGAAGAGGATCGGATTTAGATTCCAGTTCAGTCTCTTTTATTTAATTTTTAAAACTATACTCCTTAGCAATATAAAAAATAGGACATTCTCTTCTAGATGGATTCTCAAAGCAATATTTAAAAATTTTAAATACATATATTTCATTTAAAATATACATTATATAGATATACAATCATAAGTAAATATAGATTTCTAAAAATGTTATTTTTCTCACACAGTAATGTAGTTCCCATTTGATAAATTTTTATTGCATAAATGCTTAATATCTTATTTAGTCTTCTCTATCCTAAACCATAGCATACCTGTGTGTAAAACAATGGACTGTGGAATGTTTGTATAATTAAAGATTTCAAAGAAGACATAAATATGCATAATGCCTATTATGAGATACACATAATACATATATATACATAATCTGTATTATGTATTTTATATTTTTAGCATATACAGTGTGTGGCAAAAGGTTTACTGTTGTTAATATATAAACAGAGTTTATTCTTACATTATTATTTATTAAATATTGTATTATTGTCCATACAAACAACTGTAAACCCAAGATCTCCCCACCCTGTTTAATGAACATAACTAGAGGCCTGTTGCAAAATATTTGTGGATGGGGGGGGGGCTCAGCCTGGCCTGCACCCTCTTGCAATTTGAGACCCCCAGGTGGGATGCCCAACTCCTGGATCAGGCCTAAACAAGCAGTTGGACATACTTCTCATAATCCAGGACCACTGATTCATAACTTTTCACCCGCTGGCCTGCCTGATCGCCCTAACCACCTCTGCCTCAGCCCCCACCTCAGGCTTTGTCCAGAAGGTTGTTTGCCTGTTTGATCTGATTAGCATATTTTGCTTTTTATTATAGATATATATTACTTAATACACACACACTGTACAGTGTGTGAACCTGAGAGAGAGAGAACTAGAGAGAGACAGAGACATTGTATAGAATCTTAGTCACCAGTTTGAGAATCATTTATTTCAACCACAGATGATCTGGGCATAGGGGTGGAAGAATGGGATTTGGGCTGTCAATATCAGCATGGAAGTGATCTCTGATATGGACCCCGCCATCTCCACTTAAAGCATTGTGTGGCTAGAACAGAATACATGGGAGCTCAGAGAAGGGTGTTGGGAAGAGCACGGTTAGCACTGCCTGAGAACACATGGCAGAGAATTTGGGAACACCCAGGAGTACCAAGTGGGAGGAGGCCATGGGAGAGGGTGTTGAAGCCCATTAATTATGACGATCAGGGATACTGAGCTGCCAAAATCTGAAAGTTATTTTTAACCATCGACTGATGTGTGCAGGAAACATATGAATTGCTTTAGCGACAAAGTCCCTAAAGGAATATGTGAAAATCCTGGGTGGGACTGCATTAATGTGAAACTGCTTCGAACAGGAAAAAAAAAACAAAAACATACACACACATCTGGATTGGATTAGAATACTCTTCCCTAAACTGCTTGGATGAAGAATTACCATCATTATCTTAGTGATGAGAACTTTGAAATCAATATTACAATGCAGAACCCACTTGCTTTGTGTTCCCTGCAAGTTTCTCTAAACTATAGATAGTAAGCCTTCCAAAGGCCGTTTTCTTCCCTCCCTCCCTCCCTCCCTCCCTCCCTTCCTTCCTTCCTTCCTTCCTTCCTTCCTTCCTTCCTTCCTTCCTTCCTTCCTTCCTTCCTTCCTTCTTTTCTTGCTTAATTCTTTTTTTGTTTTGTCCCTGTTTCTTTCCTTGTTTTAGTAAATGTAAAAATGTTTTAGTCCACATACCTCCACAGTTAAGGCAGTTTTGCCTCTGTGGGCCATTCTTTAACAACATACGTGTAAAATATGTAAAATAAAACTTATCCATAAGCTGCTTCTATTTTGAGTATTTTACATATTTCACCAAAATTAAATTTAGCCAATAAGTTTCATTAAAACATTTATCCACACTTTGAAATGGCAATGTTAGAATGCAAATTAAATATAAAATACTATATAAGCTCTCATAATTTAATTAGTTCAGATTCTCTCTTTTCTAAATATAAATTTAAATATCTGTTTTGTTTGCAAACTTTGTTTTCATGAATGGGGTTATATAATATTAAACTTTATATAGTCATCTTTTGGCATATCCTTTATGAAATAGTAATTAACTTTTATATAAGGTTAATTTCAAAACATATCCTGATAATGTGGTCATTCCCAAAGACAGGCGAGACTTTATATCCAAAGTTGGTTTTGATATCATACCTCTTGTACACCAAAAGGGTATAAATAGATTAGTCATATGATGAAGCTTTCTGGTCATTTTAACACCAAAAAGATAAATAACCGTACACATATTTATTTAATTTTTATTATCTTGTACATGCTATTTATATTTCTATATATTAACTAGAGGCCCAGTGCAAAAATTCATGCACAGTGGGGTCCCTTGGCCTGGCTGGCGATAGGGGCCAGTTGAGGCCATCTCACCCAGTCTAGGAGGAGGGACTAGGGGAAGTTGGCTATGGGAGCACACTGACTACAGGGGGCAGCTTCTGCATTGAGCAGCTGTCCTCTGGTGGTCAGTGTGCATCATAGTGACCATTCAACCAGTCGTAAGGGTCACTTTGACTTTTATATATATAGCTATTTGTATTTATTTTATTTTTCCATCACCATTTGTCTCCCCTATACCTTCTTCCTCCTACAATCACTTTTATATAATATTTATGTTTACATTTATAATATTTATACTATATAATTATAAAGTATAAATATAATACTTGTAATATAATTATAATATTTATGCGATAATTTAATATAATATGTTATTATACAATATAGTATTTCTAGTATATTAATTTTGGCTTTGACCCAAGGAAGACACATTAGGCCCATTAGTTACTAAGGTTGTTCATTTGTTTTGTTATTTTTATTTATTTTTTTATCTTTGGAGTTCAAAGTCTTCCACAGCATCTTATATGTCCAGGGGCCTTCACCAATATTTCATCTGAGAACCTTCAGCAATCAAATTTAAAGCTACTTAAGATGGCATAGGCAGTAATCAACCAAAGAACAAATTGCCCCTCCAAAATTGTATGTTCTTACACATGTTACAGCACAGGTATAATTGAATGTTGAACCTGCAAATGTCCATCAAATATAACCTTCTTACTGACCACTCCCTCAAAACTTGCTTTTGCCGTTGTACTTGGGTTATTAACTGTATTTCTGATATTTGTAACAAAATTTATCCAGATCCCATAAAACATTTTAAAAATATATTTTATTGATATTTTACAGAAAGGTGGAGGAGAGGGATAGAGAATTAGAAACATTGATGAGAGAGAAACATTGATCAGCTGTCTCCTGCACACCCCCTACTGGGGATATGCCTGCAACCAAGGTACATACCCTCGACCAGAATCAAACTGGGACCTTTTAGCCTGCAGGCCGACACTCTATCCACTGAGCCAAACCAGTTAGGGCTCCCATAAAACATTTTTAAGCATTATTACTATTCCTCAAAAATATTATGACACTGAACTAAAAGTTCTCTAGAGTTTCCTGATATTGCTTGACTCAACCCTGTTATCAGGGACTGATTTTTGTATAAGTTGCTTATTTAGAAAGATACCCCAGGAAGATTGTTATAGGGACTAGTCTCTAAGCAGGAAGGAGTTAACTCAACATTTGGTTGCATTATCAAGCTACATTCTGCTCTGGGTACTTGGGTTTCATTCCACCAGGAACAACTGAACTGTCCACTTGAGAATAAATATAGTGAGGCAAAAACACTGGAAGGTGGGACAATTGGCCATTTCATACAATCCCTTTGTTCTAGAAAGTTCTTTGGAAGGAAAAGTTTGTGTATGCAGACTTATTGTCATGACTCAACACATTCTGTCCATAGCTACCTCTGTTTAGTAGAAGACACTGCTGATATTTCATCTATAATTCTTTTATCAATTACAAGTATCTAATCCACTTTTTACTTCAACAGTGAGATAAGTTTTATCTCCAACATATGAAATGTATGTTAAAAAATGTAGAACATGTTAAAAATGTGATGTGATATGGGAATACTGTATCAAAATGGAGGACTTGAATTGCAGTCCTTACACAGCACAACATACCACAAGTTCTTGATTCTTATCCTGATTCTGTTTTGATTCTATTTGTTGCCTCATAGGAACAGTTTGACAACTTTTCAAGGCCATTACAATGTCAAAACTATAACTTTCCAGAATACATCTGTCTTTGCTCCTACTCCATAATAACACAACTGGGACCTCTTTTGAATGTTACTGACAGTTTGAAATATCTAGCATATTATTTTGGAAATGTCTGCTAATTTGTGTCACCAAAATTACTGATTTGAGACTGAAGATTTTCCCACAGGCATACATAATTAACTTTTTATCAATTACTTATTGAATTTGTAGATTGAACATATTTTTCTTAACAAATTCGGAGAAATACTATTGACAATTAATCTATTCCCTTTAAAATGTTTCACAATGGTATGGAAACATTGTGGTTTAAGAATAATATATCTTTGACTTTAATTTTCAGAGTTACAAAATAAAATTTTACATAAAAGATCAATATCGATGTGAGATAATTTATATCAATTTATATTTGTCTGCTATATATAGGCAACAAGTTAAGACATGATAAGTTAAATTAAATGTTAAATAACATATTGTTGCTCTTTTTCTTAAATAAAATATTATTTTAAACTTACTTATATATGTAAATTTTCCAAGTAATATCTTCATAAATGGCTTTATGAGCACATTGACTAAATGTTATACTTATGTTGAAACCTAGCCTTCACTTTCCTGACATAAGGTATATCATTAAAAAAATAGATCTTTATTAATTTTAGAGAGAATAGAAGGGAGAGGGACAAAGAGATATAAATATTGATAGACTGCCTCCTGTATGCCCCCTACTGGGAGTTAAGCCTGCAATCCAGATATATGATCCAACCAGGAATCATGGGTTCATGGGTTAATGCTCAACCATTAAGACACACCAGCCAGGCAAGGTATAGTAATTTTTAATACATTAGTCTATCAAACAATCTGAATGTCATGATACAGCTTACATCCCATAAGAATGGGATTTGTGAGGATCAAATAAGGCATTACTTACAAAGTATGCAACAAAAATAATAATGGCCATAATACCTTTAATATGTCATTTAAGCTATTGTGGCATAAAAAACTTAGACACAGTATCAGGGTTTTAAGCTAATGCACTAATAGCTAGGTAATTTTGACCAAACTTCAGTGAAAGGAAGATGAGTATAAATAGCTTCAATAAAATATAAAATAAATGCTAAGGGTAGTTCAAAGTAGAGCGCTAGAGTTTCCATGTAGCTGAATGCCTCTTTGATGCTATGGTGGATTAGATCAGGGCATAGTTACAACATGCTGGGAGGAAGAATAACACTGTGTTTTTAGCAAATAATTCACAAAGCTGATTATATTATAAGATATTAAAATATAGAAATAATTTGAGCTCTTCTGTTTTTCCAAAGTTCCCAAAATTTTGAAGTGAAAATGGACTGTGTGATGCAATTTTACAAGGTATAGACATAGATAAACACAGAGACATTGAGAAAGATATCAAAATAACTTAACTATAAATATTTTAACATATGTATACTCTTTGAATTCTATGATATACATAATAAATTCATAATTAAAAAAACAGAACTTTTAAATGTGTACACTGAACTTTTTAATGTGTAACATTTAAAAAATAAAAACAAAGTTGAAGAAGTACTGCCTCTATAACTCTATGGTAATGTAATTTGTTATTTTCTGGAACTAGAAAACATGTGTATCTGCTATAAATATTTATTGTATTTTACTGCTTTCAGTCTCAATACTTAAAACATTTTTAAAGCACCTTTTGTCAGAAATATTTTAGAGACCATTTTGAAAAATAATCATCAATAATAAAATTATGTGGAAAAAAAAATTACTTTCCAATATATCAGTCACTTTCTGTAATGAATCAGTATTAACACCACATTTGAAGGATTTAATAATACTATGAATTGGTAATAATTTTATAGTTATATTATTCTTGTGCTCTTTTCACCATTTTAAATGCTGTTTAATAAATAGTAAGCTTGATAAAATTGTAAATACATGTCACATATTTTGAAATAGAAGAAACATTAATTGGGGATATATTTCATAAACTAAGTGGCACATTTTCTCAATAGTACTAGGTTGCAAAAAGTACAGCAGCATTTGATGCATTTTGTTAACTTCTAGTAGAATTTAGTACATTCAGTCCATAACCTTTGAAAAACATTTGAATTTTCAACTGAAACTTTCTTGTGGAATTAGAAAATAAAATGATTCTATAATCCAAGACAGTAAAGCTTATAGTCTGGCTCGATCCCAATGCCTAAAATGGTGTCATCCTATCTAATAAAAAAGTAATATGCAAATTTGACCATACCTTCCCCATACCCGCAAGCCACCCCCACAGCCATGCCCACCAGCCAATCAGGAGCAGATTATGTAAATAAACCCCAACCAAGATGGCTGCCACCACTGAGAGCAGGAGGAAGGCTTGGGTTTCCCCAGCAATAAAGGAAGCCAAGCTTTCCACCTGCCTTTGCCTGCCTAGGCCTCCACTCAATGTTACAAAGTTTCAATTATAAAAGATACAGAAATGGCGGCAGCCACTGAGCTAGAGAGAACATAGACTTGGGTATCCCTGGCAATGGAGGAAGCCAAGTTTTCAGCCTGCCATTGCTGGCCTAGACTAGAAAGTTTCAAAGAGAAATGGCTGCCACCACTGAGCAAGCAGAAGGCTTGGCTTCACTCCAGGCTACAAAGTTTCAATTGTAGACATAGATTAATCCCAGATACCAGGGCCTCTGCTTGGGTCACTGGGGGGTGTAGCCAGCCTACAAACTTTCACAGGGCCCTTTCCCAGGCAGCCTCTCACCCCAAGGCAATCCCCACCCTGATCTGGGACACTCTTCAGGGCAAACCAGCTGGCCCCCACCCATGCACCAGGCCTCTATCCTATCTAATAAAAGAGTAATTAGCAGATTGACCATCAGTCCAATAACAAGAGAGCTGTCCCCATGTGGTCAAAGATCCTGCCCCCATGTGGACACAAGATGGCCAGCGGGGGAGGGGAGTTGGGAGGGACCAGACCTGCAAGAGACGGCAGTTGGGGGTGATCAAGCCAGCAGAAGAGTGAAGTTGGGGGCAAACAGGCTGGCAGGGGAGCAGTTAGACATCAATCAGGCTGGCAGGGTAGTGGTTAGCAGTTAATCTGGCTGGCAGGCAGAAGTGGTTAGGGGCAATCAGGGAGGCAGGCAGGTGAGCAGTTTGGAGCCAGCAGTCCTGTATTGTGAGAAGGATGTTCCACTTGCCCAGTTGGACATTCCTCAAGGGGTCCCAGATTGGAGAGGGTGCAGGCTGGGCTAAGGGACATTCCCCTGCCCCCGTGCATTAATTTCATGCACAGGGCCTCTAGTCTAATTATTAAAAAAAATTTTCTTTCCTACATGATTCTCTTGTCCTTTTCTGGTGAAACAAAAAATGTTTCTTTTATTTTTCTTCCAATAATAAAACATATTGTTCAAGGAAATTAAAATGATTTGCAATTGCTATATGCAAAACTAACAATACACTAGAAATGTTCTCATATTAGTTTTATTCAGAGGCAACTTTCTTCAGTAAATATATTCATATTTGAAGAATGGGATAGCCAACAATTAAAAAAAAAATAAAGTCTTTGAAATGTGTCCTTATATTAAAAAGTGTAAAATATCTTAATATATAAAGAGGTAATGTGCAAATTAGGCTGGGGCACCATAAGGGGATGACCAGACAGGAGGAGGTTGTGTATGCAGGTAAGGCCTGGAGAGGAGACAGAGACAAAGGAGGGGGTGCCTGCCCGAGCCAGTGCAGCAGCTCCAGTGGCCTGCAGTGGACACAAGCAGAGGGGTAGGGGAGCAGGGAGGGCCTGGGGCGGAAGTCAGATGTGACTCCCACAGCGGCCCCTGGAGTGCCTTCTTGCACAGGGCGGGGGGGGGGGGGGGCCTCCTTTGGTGATATCAATTGCGCCCTGGGCCTTTAGTAAATTTACAAAAGCAAGTTTAAAAAACAAAAGTAAAATTACATTGGCAGTTCATTAAAACCCAGTAAGCACCATAGGATTCATTAAATATCAACTAATGACCCAATAATTAGTATCTTGGTCTATGCTAATTATATAACCTTAAACAAAATGGAAAGAAAGAAGAATTATACCAACCTAGCCATAGACATGTCCATATTAGTATTCCTATTGTAAATGATCATCACCACTGTCAGTTTTGTTATGCTGTTAGCATAAGGCACTTTATTTACTGTAGCAAGCTGTAAATGTATGTATGCACTTATGTAAGAAATAAATTATATCAACATTCATTTGGGGAAATTAAAATTTGATATATAAGTCAATGTAAGCTCAAAAAATATAGCCACTTGTCAAAATTTCACAAGATATAGGCCAGACACTGTCTAAAATGGTCTTTATTTAGAAACTTAAGAATCAAACTTAATTCTTTTTAAAATAATCATTTCTAAATCCATTATCAAACAAAAATCAATGCCATATTTATAGATATCTATCTATCTATCTATCAATACATCTATGTCTATCTATATTGTTTTGTGCTTAGGCCACCCAAGAAAAATAAGGTAACTGAGATTTTTACCTCAGACTATTTACATACACAGTGTGGTGTGCTTTCCTAAATGTCTACAAGTAAAGAGAAAACTGATGTCTTTCCTCTGATTTGTGAAAATAGTCTAAATTAAAATGAGGTATTTTACATGACAAACAGAAGATTAGAAACATTAAATACATTTAACATTTCACTGGTGGCTCCCTATGAATGAAGTCGTTTCAGGTCCTCCTGATGACAGGGTGACTGGAGGTTATAGCTAAAGGTTTCTTCCTCTGCTAGCTTTATAATGCATAATAACTTTGCTCAGGTTGCCTAGGCAATTATCTAGCATTTTGGCTTATTGACTGTGAACTGGTCAAAAAGCCAATTTAATAAACTACAAAAATGCCTTTGGCTAAATTATGGCCTTTGATGAAGGCAATGAGAACTACTCAAGTGTATCTGATAACAGTCCTTGGTTCACAGTGCTTCCTTCATTTCCAGTCCAAGGCATGTCCTCTGGTCAGGGACTTCAGGACAGTCAAAAACAAAACCTGGACTTCAAAAAAGGTTCATATTTAGAATAAGGCTGAAAACATTGCAAGTATAATTATTTTTTTAGCCTTAAAAAATAAGCCAAAAAAGCCATTTTTTAAGCACACAATTATATAATGATACATATTTTTATCTATCTACATATCTATCTATAATCTATATATCTATATATATCTACATATCAATATATATAAATATCTATCTAGTTATACTGATAAAACGGTAATAGGCTAATTAGAGTGGATATCTTCCAGACATCGATCCAGATGTCGATCCTAAAGAAGCCACAGCAGCTGCCAGGCCTGGGGCTCAGGCAGCCATGGGCCCAGGCAGCCACGATCCCCAGTGGCTGCGAGGTCCAGGGCTCAGGCCTTGCAGCTGCCACAGCCAGCAATGTAAACAGCAGCAGCAGGGTGATGAGTGTGGCACCTTTCCCTGATCAGCCAGGTTGCCTCCTGCAGGGGGAGCGGGCCTAAACTGGCAGCAGGTCACCCCCTGAGGGCTCCAGGACTGTGAGAGGGGGCGGGCTGGGCTGAGGGACTCCCTTTCAGTGTATGAATTTTCATGCACAGGGCCTCTAGTATATACATACATTTCCCTGCAAAGGAGGTATCTAGGCAATGAATAATTCATATTCTGAAAAGTTCAAAATTAATGCAAGCCAATCAAATATAGCAAGTGAAAAAGAGCAGTGCATACTATTTAATGACTTCCTAGAATGATCGTTTTCAATTGGACAGATTTAACTAAAATAAATCTGGTAGCTTTTCTGAGTCAGTATAGTATAAAAATACACTCCTATTCGTAGTAGCTTAAAATGACAATGATTTGTAACCTCAACATTTATCACATTTCTGGGTGTTTCCGAGCTTTCTTCACTTGGCTCTACACGTGCAATTGCAAGGCGACTGGGCTGAAAGCCAGTGTGCCTTTCTCACATTTGTGACAGTGAGAGTAGGCATTGCCTGGCAGCCTTTGGTTATCTTCCGTGTTTCCTTTTGTCCTCCAGAAGGCTAGCCCTGTTTTCTTCCACTGGCTGTCTAAGGGTAGGGTTCCAAGAAAGGGCATGCAAAAAACTGCAAAGCTGCCCTAACAGGTTTGGCTCAGTGGATAGAGCGAAGACCTTCAGACTGAAGGGTTCCAGGTTGATTCCGGACAAGAGCATGTACTCAGTAGGGGGTGTACAGGAGGCAGCTGATCAATGTTTCTCTCTCATCGATGTTTCTAACCCTCTATCCTTCTCCCTTCCTCTCTGTAAAAACATCAATAAAATATATTTAAAAATAAATCCATTACTTTAAAAAAAAAACCCCTGCAAAACTTCTTGATCCACAGGCTCTGTCATACTCTGTGGGTAATTATAGACAGTTATTTGTCCAGGGCAGATTCAGGAGAAGAAAAATGCATCTCATCTTTCCTGGGAGGAGCAACAAAATCCCGTTGTAATTGTACCTACTTTGAAAATAGCATTGTCTGCTTAAATTTTCTTATACACTAAGAGATAAACACAGCTACTATTGTCCCAAGTGTTAGTCCCATTTCCACAATATTGACTGATATCCTTGATGTCTTGAAAATATTTCACTTAATTGCAGAATGTTTGAGGCTTTAGGATATATAAGTATATTATTTGAATGAAAAAAAACTGAAGTATTATTCTTGCATTTGCATTTAATCTTCCTGTAGCTCTTCATACAAGGCATTTAGTTAATTCATGGTGTCATGAACACTGGCTGTGGCCTCAAATAAATGAAAATACATATCGACATCAGTAGTTATTTAGTATCCTCGTTATCAAAGTTGTATGTTAGTTAATGTGATTAAGGACCCCGATGCTAAAAATTCATAATGTGACTTAAAGTGAAGAGTGATTGATATATTTAATCATTTATGAATTATTTGTTTATTTATTTATTTACTTACTCAACTTTGCTCTATTCTTTCCATGGCATCATCTGCAATATAACATTTCACTATATCTAAGTCTTGTTGTCCAGAAAACAGCAGATTTACTTTAGTTAAAATTGGTCCAATTGAAACCATCATTCTAGAAAGTCATTAAATAGTATGCATTGCTCTTTTAACTTGCTATATTTGATTGTCTTGCATTAATTTTTCCAGGCTACACTGTAGTGAGATCATTAATCAATAACATCAAAGAAATGGAAAGAGTCTAAAGGCCTTAGAAGGAAGGCCAGCAAGAGTCATCTATAAGTCTATAAAGATCTGAGGAGGTATAAATACAGTTTTATCTGGTGCATCGAAAAAGGTAGAGGTGGTACTTACCTCAGAATATGCTAAATGATCCTTTGAGTTTAGGCAGATTTGGAGAGGAAAACATGTTTTGCAATGTAAAATATGTGTGTGTGTGTGTGTGTGGTTTTTAGTAAGATTCACCCTTTAAGACTCTTCAATTGGATGACATTGAGAAGGAATCTCTGAGAAATGGAAACTACTATTTGTCTTAACTTTTAGACCATCTACCAAGAAGCTCTAATCAGACAATAAATTCACATCATGCTACATATCTTCTCTGTATACCATCTAGTTTCTAACATTTTTTAAATAGTTTTGTCAGTATTTCTCTGTTATCTAAGATGATTTACTAGAGTTTAAATAATGATCTATCAATAATTAAATTAATCCAGTGTGATCATCTTCATAGAAAATAATTATTTCTGTCTAGTCTATATTTGCTTATAAAATTATGAGTTAAAATAGGTAAAAAGTCCATGGAAGAACAGTAACAAAGCTAAATGCTCCTTTTGGAAATTGATGTATTATAGTTGATAGTCTACAATTTACTAAAAGCTTCCTGTAACCAGCTGAGATAAATAACCAAGGGTAATCACTTATGGTATAATATACTACCCTTGAGAAGCAATTTCACATTTCTATCCAATGAGATAGTTTGGTTCAAGGTGTAGATTTCCTATTTTACCCCAAATTAAAGCTGTTATCAGATCAGGAAACAAATCAGTTAAATTAAATCTAAACCAATTGTGCAAGACTTCAGTAAAACCTACCCTGTAAGGCAAAATAGATATATAATCTTCTGATCACAGTTATCTCTGAGAATTGTGCTTTATTGCCCAACTGTACCCAAGGAGATCTCCTAAAGAGATTTTTGATTCTCTGGGTACAAGACATAGAACAAAATCATGTATACCTCTGTGCAGTTCAAAAATGTGTCTTATATATATGTACTGTGTTGGTGCCATGTGTTCATGGTTTACTAAAATATTTATGTTGTCCCACCACAAGAGTTTGGGTAAGCACTCAGTAAAAATTTATTTAATTATTATTTGTAAAGTTTTCAACTTTATATTGTTGATATTGGGCTAAGCCTGGTTTTCAAAGTATAAATTGTCTTTTTCATAACTTCCCTGAATCACTTTATCTAAACGTTTATTAAGCACTAGAGTCTGGAGTCTGATATTTATGTGAGGTTCACCGTCTCTGGTTGCATGGGTACATAACTGGTAGAATTTTAAGAAATAAGTTCCTTTGTCCTTTTCTTTTGCTAATAGGCGTGTCCATACTTTGAAGTCATTTTATAGAGGAAATGAGCAAAATTTCCCCAGAACTCTACTGAAATAAGAGGACAGATATTTTTTTTAACCTAGAAAAAAGTGAATGGTTTGCTTTGGGTAATTTATTTAAGGAAATAATTTGACTATCTGACTTAATGATTTATTTTAAAAATTCAGTTATGCTTTTTAAAATATGGTATATAAAATATAATTTTTAAAATAACTCTGAGTACCTATAGATCTATCATTAATTACCACTCATCATTGATAACTGATTAAAGTAAAAGTTATGAAATAAAGAAATTTTACATAAATTCATCATTTCACATAATTGATTATACCCTTAACCTGAATGTTGCTTTTAAATAACGTATTTTTAAAATTAAGCCATCTTTTCAATTACTAATAAAACCTATTCTTTCCCAGCCAAAACCAGTGACAACAGACATGCCTGCATTTGTGATTTTTTAAAATACAGTTTTCTCTGTGATATCTTAGAAATAGCTATTGTTATAGGAGAGCATATAAAATCATAGAATATTACCTGTAAATTTATCTAGACCCTTAAAAACTGATATTACTTCCTTTAGGCTGTTAATAGGTTCCTATAAATTTTAGATTCACAGCAGAAAATATTTAGTAGTTTGAAATATTGTTACCTTTTAGAGTAAGCAACCTTTTTTCCATTGGAAATGATTGTCTTAATATTTCAGTTCTAGTACTTCATTCTAAGGGCTGTTTCCTTTAGTCTGAGTCTTAGCCTTGTTTCTCTATCTACACTTCATAGGTGGTTATGAAGATCAGAACTTGCTGTCATGTCAAGGAATTTCACAGTTTCCAGGCTTCCCCTGACCATGTCTTCATAACAAAACCCACCCTCACCTGTCGCCTCTATGTCTATCAGAAATGCCTGACTCCTTGGCTCTGTCTTTTCCTACAAGTTTCTCTTGATTCTAGGTATCCCTTAATTGCTATAAAAACTGTCTGTTTTATCTAACACTGAACTCTCTGACACTTACCTTACCTGTTTGTGTTTCCTAGTACAGCCATGGGTTGATGTGATCTAATAGTAGTAATAATAAATACTCAGTATTCAAGATTAATAGTGATGACTTGCCTTTATATAGTACTGTAGATATCTGTAAAATCTTTTCATAGCATTTCATTTAGCCCCACCTTGCCTTTGTGATACAAATAAAACATTATTAAGGCTGATTTACAGAAAAGTAAACTGAGTCTCAAACAGTTAAAGGAACATGCCTGGTGTCACAGAACAAAGAAGTAGAGGAGTGGAAAGAAGGAACTCCACTAAAATTTCTAGACTGGTTTGCTCATTTTGGTATCTCTGGCCATGTTGTCAAGCTGGCTTAGAGAGAGGAGAGAATCACAGAGTCGGAGACAGAAAAATTTCAATCTGGTTGACTCTCTTATTAGCCATCTTCCACTATTTAAAATTGGTTATTACACACATGCACACATACAGGTGTCACATACACACACTAGCTCATGTCTTTGGCAAATGTTTGGTGAATGCACTTCCCTCCCTTGCTTTTGCTGATCATTCTTTTCTTCCCTTGCTTTCTACCTCCCATGTTACGTTCTTTAGCATTCTCTTTACATTTTTATGCTGGGTCTCCCAAACTTGCAGTATGGGGCTATTGACAATTTGGGCGAGATAATTTTTTTTGTTTTATGGGCGTCTTTGCTGTGCATTAGGAATGTTTAGAAGCATCCTTGGTGTCTGCCTATAAGATATCAGTAGCACCCATTTCCAGTTAGGGCAAGCAATCATGTGTCCAGATGTTGTAAAACGTTCCAAAATCTCCTTAGGCTGAGAATAACTGCTTTATGACTCAGTGTTAGTTGCTTCACCAAGTGATAAAATAAAGTCATCTTAATGGCAAAACAAACAAACAAAGGAAGGTAGAACATGGCGCAGATGGGATAAAGGTGGGATATATAGTTATCTTCTCAGAATGTATAGCTGAAGGTTACTTTTTATGTTTAGACAAAGAAACAATGGGAAGCATAAAGCATTGTTTTGCCTCAATACAATCAGTGCCTTCTGATTTTGGGTGGAAAATACTAAGAGTATGCACAAACCAAGGTCAGTCAATCAAACACACAAATGTTGATTATTCTCACGAAAGAGAAAAAGAAAGCCTTTGAAAAATAGTGGAGAAGAAACACACATAAATAAAGGTGGTATTTACCCTTTATTCTTCCTGCTTACACGTATGACATCCAAAGTAACCAGCACAACTCAAAATTCAACAAAGCATCCTAAAGGCCATGTGATTCTGAGAATGTTTCTGCTCTCTTATCAAGATCCATTACATTTCACTTCACTTCAGAAGTCTTTTTTTGGCAACATTTACACTTACAGATATTTGTTAAATATGTATTTGACACTATTGGAATATGTATACTGCAAATTTATTCTCTTGAGTCACTTTCTGAGATATCCCTATACATTCTGGATAAAATATATTCTAGTTGGGTTTTTTTTTTCATGAAAAACCTTTACATTACGTCCCCTGTGAAGGAAAAACAGATTAATTGTCTAACTTCACCAAACATTGTATGAGAAATTTTATTTCATGTATTAAAGGTCCTGAATAAATCAATGGGAAGTGATTCATCTCACACAGTAAAGAGTGGATGCATTGGGATTTATTTTAGGTTATAAAATTCAAATTTCCTTATTTAATTTGAGGATTGGTAATTAAGACTTCATAGAGTTAAACACACAATGTGTGTGCTTGTATGTAGTACGCATACATTCATACATATATACATATACATATATATTATCATTGTTCAAACTTAATTTAAAAAGCAAAACTATCTATACATATAAAAGCCAAATGACCAGAACACTGGAATCACCAGAATGACCAGAAAAACTGGCTGCTATAATCTGCACTGTGGCCAGCTGGTTAATAGCCCACAACCTCTCCCCCTGACCAGCCCCACACCTGATCATCCCCCCCCACCCATAGTGGGTGGGCCAGTCAGCCAACCTCCCACATCCCCTCTCCTCCACTGGCTCGGCCCAATCAGCACCCAGTGGGGTGGGCCAGGCAGACCCCACCTGTGCATGAATTCATGTACTGGGCCTCTAGTATATAATAAAGTTACATAAATTTAGAATGCGTAACAAATATTGCAGTTTATTTGAGACGTTTATCAAAATTAAATGAAAATGTTTCCCCAGCATTGTTTTGAAATACAGGGAAAATAAGATAATTTCATTAGATGTGTCACTTCTGGGAGGCACATAGAGAACAGGGACACTTTCTTGGAGAACAGCATCCTAACTGAAATATCTAAATAATAAATTATGGGTACACAATTAATAAGTTGTGATTTTTCTTTTCTGATACAATACTTCATATATTGAACTATACACAGATAATATTAAACGTAATAAACAGATTGCCTGTAAGTTGAAAAAAAAGCTATGTAATTTTTCTTTCTTTTCTTTCCTTTTTATTTATTATTATTTTTATTATTTTTAATGAAAAGTGTAGCATTAGGGATCCTATCATTACCTTCACAGAACAGGTAAACAGATTGACGGAGGATGATTTAAAAAATAAAAATAAAAACACTTTTCTCAGTCATTTCTGGCAATAGTGGACTGCATAATTCTTATATTTTCTATTGAATGTACCTATCTTTTCCCACCAAATAATTTTATATGTAGTCATATAAATGATTGTTTCACATTATTTCCTTTACTATGAGATACAAATTTCAGGCTCAATGCACATAGAATTGATGACATACATTTACTGAGATTTATATTCATTTAAAAAGATATCTGTCAATATCTGAGAATCATTTTGACTGGATATCAGGCTTGAGAGTTTGTATCAACTTTTATATATAAAAAAACCCATGGCAATCTAAAACATCTAACATTTTATTAAGTTGAATACATTATTCTACCTCCCTTTGCTTCTGAAGTCTTAAATGATTTTTTAAAGCTTAGGGTGTGTGTGTGTGTGTGTGTGTATGTAATGTCAGTGGAAGAAAAACAAAGTAAGCAAAATTAAATTAAAGTATATAATAATTATCTAATTAGATCAGATGATAAATTCATCTTTATTTGTAAAAAGTTGCAGCAATAACTAATACTTGGTGCTTAATAGATTATGCTTATTTAAAATTACAGTAATTATGCCCCGCTGGGGTTCTCAGTGGTTAGAGCATCGAAGATTTGCAGGCTCAATTCCTGGTGAAGTCAAGGGCACTATCTGGGTCACAGGTTCCTTTTAGCCCAGTCAGGGAAAGTGTGGGAAGCAACCAATGTGTCACTCTCACATTGATGGTTCCCTCTCTCTCTCTCTCTCTCTCTCTCTCTCTCTCTCTCTCTCTCTCCTCTTTCTCTCTTGCCAACAGGTGGCATTTGTTGACTTGTTGATGACAGCCATTCTGACAAGTGTGAGATGATTATCTCATTGTCATTTTATTTGCATTTCTCAGATAAAAAATGGGAACTGAATAAATCATTTTACTTTAAAACAAGCAAGCACAATACATTGAGAGATGTATTATCATTGTTCTGATTTAAGAGATGGTAGAAAGTTCAAGGATCCAAGCAAATTTCCTAAAGCAATAAAACAATGAAGTGGGGACTAGCATTTTAAACTCATAATTTTGATTCTATTATTGCCTACAGTTAGTTTTCCAGGGTGTGTCTAAAAATAGACTCCAATTCCATTGTTGTTTACTGGTAAGTCAAGGTCAAATTATACATTTTATATTTACTTATTAGATATATGTAGCAACTGTTGATAAAAATACTATGCTGCATAAATTTCTTAACTCCAGTTGATACAGGATGGTAACCTTCTCTGAACTCATAAGTACTTAGTAAAAATGCTGTGCATTTGCTTTCCTATAGTTCCATCAGTTTGTCATTCTTTTTTCCAACTCAGTTATTTTGCTCTAACATACCCAATTTTTACCTTGCTAATGGTTTTCTTTGTCAGTGGATTTACAACATGCAATGCATACAATTTTGTAATGAGTATGCAAATTTAGGAAGTTAAATATCTATTAGGGAAACATTATATATATATATATATATATATATATATATATATTAGAGGCCCAGTGCATGAAATTTGTGCAAGGGGGTGGGGAGATCCCTCAGCCCAGCCTGCACCTTCTCGAATCTGGGACCTCTCGAGGGACTCGTCATCCTGGCCTGTACCCTCTCCAATCCAGGATCCCTCTTGCAATATGGGACTGTTGGCTACTAACTGCTCACCTACCTGCCTGCCTTATTACCCTAACCACTCTGCATGCCTGCCTGATCGCCCTAACTGCACTCCTCCGCCATCCTGATATCCCCTAACTACCTCTGCCTTGGCCCTGCCACTATGGCTTTGTCTGGAAGATGTCTGGTCTAGTTAGCATATTACCCTTTTGTTAGTATAGATGAATTTATATATATATATATATATATATATATATGAATAAGTATATATGAATATATATGAATATATGTATATACATAATTACACACATATTCACAAATTGCTATGACAGCTAAAATTACCACGAGGTTGACAGGGAGTTAGAAACATACAGCAAACCTAATAAAGAATATTTAAATATACCTAGTACAAGGAATGGCATTATGGAAGAAGGAAGATGATAGGAATTTAGACAGACAAAAACTAGATAGAAGGTTAATGAGGCATATTTACCAGCCCAGGAAAATGCAGAAGGTAATGACAAGAGATTGAATGTAGAAAGAAGGACTTTTGAAAATAGAACAGGCTAGGTGACAAATAACTGGAAGTGAGGGACCTCTAAATATTCAATTCTAGCCCAGTTGATAAAGTATAGGTAGCAAGACAGAAATGAGTTAATCTGAAAGTCTCTACATAGATTTGGAGAAAATAATGAGTTCTATTTTTAACCAAATTGAATTTAGGTTGAAGAAACATAAACAAAGAGAGAGCCTAAGTGATGGAGACATGTGTTTGTTATTCACCTACACAGACTACATTTAAAGCCTTAGGAATGGACTGGAATGCTGAACAAATTCCATTAGGTAAGGTGATCAAAAGGATATTTTAGGGGAGAATATCTAATAACTAAATAAGATATTTGCAGTAGGGGATATATAGTTAAAATTTCAGATCTTATAATGATGCATTATCATAGGGGCTAGGAAGAAAAACATTTTAGTAAGAAAAGCTGGTCCATAGCACTACATGCAAATTGATCTAGAAAGATGAGACTTAAAGGGGAAATATAAGATTTTTGTGATTAGGTTGTTGGTAATGTTTATGGGTATTTTCAATATAATTATAGGGCCAAATGCTGGAATTATAGTGTTGGGTATCTTATGGGTTTAGGGTTTAAAACCAGCTTTTTGGCAACTGCCAGAGCCAACCAGTTTTGAGTTAGGGCTTAGAATTTGCATTGCAAATAACCACCTGGTAATGATAGTTACCATTTGCCATTGCTTACATATTACACATAATAGATTGCCTTGAAAAGGCCAAGTATTTCAACAGTTAGGCAACTAAAATTGTGTCTGAATTTTTGTGCCAAGGGGAATAACGTGCCCATATTTTCAATGTGATTTTAAATTATGGAAATCTTCTTCCTATCAATTTTTACAATATTTTTAACCTTAAACTTAAACATTTTTGAGAAATTTTCCAAATTTCTGTTAATGTCCTTTAATAAGAAATGTTACTTTTAATCATTCAAGATGGGCTTTTCTTTCTAATCATCCTCTTGCCAAGAAATCCAAACATAATTAATTTTCCCTGAAAATCTCCCTCTCTGCCTTTACTTGTCAAATTTAACTCTGAAATGATTCACAGATGACAATTATGGAAGTTCTTCCAAAATTAAATTTTGGATGCATTTAAAAATAAATGAGAAGAATTACTTCTCAACTTAGTAAAAACAAATACTGACACTTGTTTTCACATCTTTTGTTAATTTAAGAGTTTTTTTTTTTATTAAGGATAGTAATGAAGCCAGTTTGGAGGACTGTGTAAGCCAAACACTGATCCATCCAATAGCCCATTTTATATTTTTATGATGTGATTGAACTTAAAAGTTAAAAAAAAAGAATATAATGAGCTTTAATACCTTAATATTTTACTGATAAATCTACAGGAGCTTGAGTGACTCAAAACAACATAGGTGGTGAATAAAAAGGTCTAATCCAAAATGTTTATTTTCTCAATACCTATACCAAAGACCTTTTCTGATTATCTACACCAATAAAAGAGAACCATGCAAATTGACCATCATTCTGCCATGCCCACAAACCAATTAGGAGGAAATATGCAAATTAGAAGGACAAATATGGTGGCTTTGCAGCTGCTCCAGGCAAGGAGTGGCTGGGCTGGGCAGTACAGCTTCTATGAGGGATGGGGGGAGAGAAGGTATCTACAGGAGTGGCACTCCAGAGTCTGCAGTTAAGATAAAGATGACAGACTCTAGCCAGAGTGAAGGCCTGGATCCCAGGTGCCAGAGAAAAACCAGTGCTGGCAGCCAAGGGAAGGAAGGTCTATTGCACAGATCTCTTCATGCAACAAACCTCTAGTCTTTAATGATTCCTTTATGTTAATAGTACTTAGCCAGTTAATAATATGTACAATGAATCCAAAAAAGCCTAGCAGGTTGCTGTAAGCAAGCTATTTTATGGAAATGTAATAGTCTTCCATATTTTTTCTCTAAGAATATTATTTGAGATTCTGTCATATATGATTTCCCTAGCAAGTTTAAGTAAATTTTATTCAGAGAAATGATAAACTCATATGTGTCAAACAACCCCACTGAGAAACAAAGAAGATTTTCAGAATTCAACTTTATCATTACTTGGCTATTGCTAAGAAAGTAAAAAATATATTAAAAAGTTCTTTGATTTTATGACAATGTCAAACAATATGAAGAAAAACAATTTGATAGTTGACCGATAGAACAAACTAAAACAGAACTGATTAAAAATCAAAATTTTGATTATTTAAATTTAGCCCTTATCTTAATACAATGTTCAAAGACAAGAAGAAATAAGTCATATTAATTTATAACTAGGATAAATAATTTTATATAAGATACTACTTTTTTAGGTGAAAACATTGATTTATATAAATATAATTTATAAAGCTATTAGTTAATTTATACAGATTATCAATTGGGATGCCCAGAGAGCATTTAATTAACTTGACCTACTAATTTACTAGTATTTCCATAAAAATATTACAACATTTCAGTTTGTGAAAGTTAAAAAATATACTGATTATTTAACAAATATTTATTGAGTGTTTATGACATATAGGCACTTTGATAGATGTAGAAAAGAAAATCAGGGTAAATGATTTTAGAGTAGTCTGGAGAAAAGACAACAGGAAAAAAGCAAGATAGAGTATAGTAAAACAAAAATATAGCACATTGGGAATGCAGAAAAAGGAAAGTTCTCCTTTTGAAAAACTAGACTTTATGGTTTCTCTACACTTTTCCAAGAATACTTTAAGATTCCTTTCTTACTTATTGATTCTTTTTGTTGTTTTGGTCTTTGCAGATCTGTTCTATCAGTCAAAGTATGGCTAAGAAAGCAGCCTTGGGCATGTAAGGCAACCCAAGTCTATTGACTATTCTAAGATGCTATTAAATAATAGGAGAAGGTGCTGTTTCTGGAAGCCAGAAGCTACCTTTACCAGTGGAAGCTAGAAGATGGCCTTAGGTAGACCTGAACACAAACCTATGAGATGACATCAAACCCTGTAGAGAAGGGCACATATTTCTGATTCTCTCCTTTTCTTATGCCCTGGCCTGGGAAAATAGAGAACAAAGAATAAA
The DNA here is from genome assembly GCA_027563665.1 of Antrozous pallidus. Taxonomy (NCBI): domain Eukaryota; kingdom Metazoa; phylum Chordata; class Mammalia; order Chiroptera; family Vespertilionidae; genus Antrozous; species Antrozous pallidus. The sequence goes on along the minus strand of CM050519.1, from coordinate 66,053,292 downwards.
TTAATGTCATCTATGCCAACTAAACCCAAAGAGAGATGAAGTCTAGGGGCAATTAGCAAAAATTCCAAAAGCATTTATATGGTATCACTAAAGTCGGGAGGAAGGTTAGGCAGAATGGGTAGCCAATAGCCAGGAGGAAGGGAAGGAGAAAAAAGGGGAATTTAATGTCACCTGCTGACCAAAGAAGTTAGCAGTCCTAGGACTTGCCAAGATAAAACCGCCAGATGTTCTCATAAATTCTAGACCAAAAAAGTCACAACAATATAAAAGGGGAACCGTGAAATCTAATCTATCTGGAAGGGGAACCTTGACAACTAAAACAGGAAAAAGTATAAAATCCTTGAACCTCCACAAGGTGGGGCACTCAGAGAAACTAAATTGCTTGTTTGTGTTTTATGCCAAGTATATTTCCTTCTTTCTTATTTTCTTCTCTCTCTCTCTCTCTCTCTCTCTCTCTCTCTTGAGTTTTTATTGATTTCAGAGTGGAAGGGAGAGGAAGTGAAAGATAGAAACATCATGATGAGAGAAAATCATTGATTGTCTGCCAACTGTATGGCCCACACTGAGGATTGATCCTGGAACCTTGAGCATGTGCCCAGACTGGTAAGTGAACCTTGACCTCCTGATAGGTTAACACTCAACTAATGAACCACACTATCTGGGCCAACTGTATTCTTAATAAATTTGCTTTACTTTGTTTCAACACTGCTTTCTGTCACTCTTCTGAATTCTTTCTCATGAGCATGACAAGAACTGAGAAGGGGAGAGCTCTCTCAGACTTGAGTGGATCTCTGGTAACAGTAGTACATTTATGTTTAAATTGTAGTCCCTTTCCTTTTCTCCCTATGAAAAATTTTACTTCAGCTATATTACTCTTCCATTCCTAGATTCTCTCTAGGACAATTAGGGACAACTATCAAGAGAGCAGAGTCTCCAGCATCACATGGTTTATTTTTCTTTTTTGAAAATATATGTATAATCAATTCAGGGCCACATGGCCTTTATTTGAAGCCTGTGTTTGGGCTTCATCATTAGAACGTCAACTGCTAGAACCTTGTTTGGTACATGATGAGGATTGAGGAATCTGTGTTTAATATATAATCATGTTAATTATTATTATTATCATCCAGTTCAAAAATGTCCAATCACACAATGTTTGGCAGAAATAGGTTTACAGTTTGAGTATATGAAACACAAAGTTTATTCATGTATAATAATTTATTAATTATTGTATTATTTTCCATATGAGCAACTGTAAACCTACTTTTGTTTACTCTTGTATATGATTCATATAAAAAAGATCATGTATCTCAGTCAATTTTGGTATATTTTTTAACTTGAGAAAGCAACTTTTTATACTAATTAATATAATACAAAATTATCACAAAGTATTATATAATTATCAAGTTGAATGTTATAAAGTGAATAATTTATTAGTTCTAGTTTAATTAATAAAATAACTCGAGCCATGTTATATCATATTTTGTGGAATGCTCATAAGAACAAAATATATTCTCCCTAAGTAAGTGTATGTGCACATTTATTTATTTTCATGTTCATCCATATATGTCTATACACATTGACACATATTTTCCTACTCATTATATATCTACTAGAGGCACAGTGCATGGAATTCATGTATGGGCATGGGGGGGCACTTCTTCAGCCCAGCTTGTAACTTCTAACAATCCAGTACTGCTGGCTCCTAACCGCTTGCCTGCCGGCCTGCTTGATAGCCCCTAACCACTCTTTTGCCTGCCTCATCACCCCTAATCTCTTGCCTGTCTGTCCATCACCCCAATCACCTCTGCCTGCCTGCCTATTCACCCCTAACCACTCTGCCTGCCTGATTACCTCAACTTCTTACCTGCCTGCCTGATCAGCCCTAACTGCCTCTGCCCGTCTGCCTCATTGACCTTCATATTACACTTTTATTATTATAGACAGTTGCCTTGCTCTAAGTTGTAAGAGCCTGTTTGTCATAGAGATAGAAAAGTTGTAATTTTTACTCTTGATTATGGCAATTAACTAATACAGGTGTCCATCAAAAAGGTGACGTACCAAAGGGTGTATAGCAAATAGTGCTGTTAAGTCCTCTTCCATGAAAACGTGCACGTCATGCATAGTATCTGCCTGGGTTCATGAAAGAGTGAAGTTTCTGTCTGTCTTTGCAGTCATATGAGTGAATTGTGTGAGACACCAGACCAGTCTGGTTTGGTGCTCAGAGAATAATACAGCTCTTTTTTTTCCCTTGCTCCGAGATTTCCTAGAAGTTGCAGGATGTCGTTCTTTTAATTTTTCCTCCACACTCTGACTTATGTCTCTCACATTTGCCTTCCTTCCATCCCCCATACACAATAGTAACTTACTCCAGGCTCACTTTCCTTGAGTATCTAGGAGATGGGACAACACATCTGCCACCAGAATTGCGATTCCTGGTGCTTCCTGTGCTCCAGGCTTCCACTTCCAGCTCGAGGCTTCTCCCCTCCCCTCCCTTTGTGCAGCCAGGGCACAGATGCTGGGCTCACTTTGCCAGAGTGACACCACCAGCATCCCTCCCTGGCCACTAATGGCACCACCATCTTTATTGTGAAATGGCAGTTATTTTACATATTGCTCTTTTATTAGATAGGATACTAAAATACATTTATACTTTTTAATAATCAAGCAGATGTTTAAAGTATATATTACTCAGTAATGAAGCATTGCTATTAAATGCACAAATTAATCTTATTTTAGAAAAACCTTAGTAGTCTTATGTGCTATTTGTGATCTTTTTCTTTGACTTTGACTTTCAGAGTTGGTATATGTTACTTTCAGGAAATTCCACAAATTTTTATTAATGATAATTCTATTCTAGTAAAATTTTGAGCACATAGTCTTAGGCAATTTTCAAAAAAATTTTGGCCCTAACTGGTTTGACTCAATGGATAGAGAATTGGCCTGTTAATTGAAGGGTCTCAGGTTTGAGTCGAGTCAAGGCCAAGTACCTTGTTGCGGGTTCCTCCCTGGACTGGGTCCTGGTAGGGGCTCATGCAGCAGGCAACCAATTGATGTGCTTCGCTCACATCAATGTTTCTCTCTGTCTTTTTCTCTCTCTTCCACTCTCTAAAAATCAAAGAAAAAGTATCCTTAGGTAAGGATTAACAAAAAAATATTTGTCATAATTTGCTTTAAAATGTAGTCAAAATTCTTAGTGTGCACCTAAATGTAAGCAGGTTTTATCACTGTAGTTATATCTTTAAAACATAATTCTGTTGACAATTACCAAAAATAAGTTTGAAAATAATGATATTTTATACTAGATAATAGAAGCCATGGTAATTTTTTTTTGCTGATATTTGCTTCATGTCGGTCTTTATGGATATTTTTGCTTCTGATGAGAGAGAAAGAGGCCTTAACAGCTGGTGATTTATTATAGTAAGATAATGAATTCCTTTCACTTAAATGTATGTTCTCCGTACCTCCATATATAAGCAAGTTGTTCCAGCTTAGAGTGTCAGATATAAATTCTTTGAGGTTTTGTGATTCTTTCTTTCTAAATGTTCCTTCTGGGCATAACATGAATGAACCTCATGTAGAAATCAGATGTGAAATCTCTTCATAGGATCCCAAGGCCAAATTATATAAATGACATCCTAACAAACTAATGTATGCAGAAGACAATTTTGAAGCCTAAAGGAAAAGATTTATTAAAAAATTAACATAACCGGTATATATGAGGTTGAAATTAATGGAAAAGTAAGGAATAATTAAATTTGAACTTTTTGCCATTAACCCTTCTTTTCATGAACTAATTTGGTAATTCCAAGCAAACTCCTCACTTTCTTTAATCAATTTTCTCTTTATCCAACTATAATATTACAGGATTTCTGTGGGAGAGGGTATAAGATTTGTTTCTGCATATATATATATATATATATATATATATATATATATATGGTTTATTCTATTTTTTATCAATTAAGTATATTTTTCTATTTTCCAAAACATTGCCATGTGTATTTCTTTATTTATCTCACATTGGAACATTCTAGGATTAAATAAAATTCCTGAAAATCACATGAGTTCATTGAGGTCATGGCCTATGTCTTTTCCCAGAGATACAACACTATCCTCAGATGATGGTATCTTATATAATAAAAGTATAGTATTCAAATTTTCCCCTCAATGGGGAGTTCATCCGAGAGTTTGACCAGGGGGTGGAATCAGCCAGGAGAGGGAGGGAGGCCCCAGCCAGCGGTTATCAGCCACTAGGGACCCTAACAATGTATGAATTTCATGCACTGGGAATTTTAAATAAATGTCTACTTTTAAACTGAATATTATTCCAACAATTTTAGCCACTACACATTTTCCCTCTCATATTGAAGGAAAAGGAAACAAGAGAAACATAATCAATATATTATGAAGACAGGAAGAAATAGTCATGTTCTAAACATATGTACAAGAAAAGACTAGGTCAAAGAAGATAAACAGAAGCTGTGCCATTTTAAGGTTTTCTTATGCACTTATACTGCAAATCAAAGGCTATCTGATTATAGTAATAAAATATGAAGTAGTATTTAGAAAAATACCACATACTTCTAAATAAACTTAAAATGCTTTTAAATATAGATATATAAACATTAAGGTTTATTTATTTATTGCTTTATTGTACATTTTACAGTTATTCTAAAACCATTCATTATATACTAGTTCATATGTTCACCAGCTTAAACAGCAAGGATGAGTGAAAACACTCAGCTAAGTTTGGACTCTACTCAAACCTAATGCATTTTTTAAGTCAAATGCATTCAATGCTTTCAAGGATAGAGTGCAATTTATTTTTTGGCAAATATTTGAGTTCCTGGTTGAAGAAAATAGATTTTTTTTCCAAAAATAATATTTTGAGGAGTGTGTATAAATCAATCAACCAACATAGTATTTGTACTCTGAAATTTTTTTAAACATATGACTTGATGCCTGGCCGGTGGGGGTCATCAGCTGAGTGTCAACCCATGAAACAGGAGGTCATAGTTTGATTCCTGGTTAAGGCACATGCCCATGTTGCAGGCCCATTCCCCAGTAGGTGGTGTGCAGAAGGAAACCAATAGATCCTTCTCACTCATCATTAATCTCTCTCTCTCTCTCTCTCTCTCTCTCTCTCTCTCTCTCTCTCTCTCTCCTCTTTCTCCCCCATCCTTTCTTTGAAATCAATAAACACTTTTTTTAATAAAAAGGACTCAAAATCATTTCTGTACAATGAGTTTAAGTTTGATATTCTTGATTTCCATTATTTCTAAAAATGTTTAGCTGTATTTTTTTTACTACACACGCCCTTTCTTTTTAACCTTCAGCTAGATTTCAATAGTATATTGGGAAAATAACTGATGTAATGAGGGTTTAAAAAAAAACAGTTGTGGTTGTTGAGAATAATATTATGCTCTTTGCCAGAGTGATAAATTTAGGACTGGACAGAAAGGCAGACCAATCTGTGAAATGAAATTTTGGCCAGGGGTCTAATCAAAATGGTCAGATGCTGATTTTCAGAAAGATTACTGTACTGTCTGTTGATCAGGAAAGCTGATGGATTTTATTCCATAATACCAAAGAGAGCATTATGTACATGGAATCTTATAGTCTCAGAATAGGAAAATCAGAATAGAGTTTCTACTCTGAGTTTGAGTGTTTTAAATCAGGCCTTTCACTAATGGGATAAAAGTAGAATGAGGCAAGATGTATGATTTAATATATAGTATGATATAATAGATTGGTGCACAGAATAAGGTGAGAACCTTGAAACAATACTGTATAATAAACAATGTTGATAAGTGTGTCTTCTTCTAAGTTAAGTGATTTATTATCCTGAAAAAGAGGCCCTTTGCCCAAATGAAAAAAATAATGTCTTAAAGGGACAGTTTGAAGAATCTGTTCCAAAGACATCATTTATTGGTTTACAGAGTTATCTTTCTGGGCAAATAATTGCCTGAACAAAGAGTAAACTCCTGTCCCGTGAAGGCAACTTCTAAATTCTAAGAATAAAGCTCTGTGAAGGCAGGGCTTTTCAAAATGGCAATTGAAGTTGTTTTGATGGCAGAGGAGCAGTTTCTTCCTCTGGAAGATGTCATGAGGTGAGCCTGTACATTGCTCTGTGTTTTTGCCTTATTGTCAAGGGGTGAGGTGTCAGCCTGAGATGAATACATAATGAAGTGTGGACACCGGAGAACCACACAGAAGAGCAAGAGTCCTGACAAAACCATGCGTTAAGCCCCAACATGGCACTTGAAGTTCCACATGCATAAACCAATACATTGACTTTATCGTTGCTTTGGACATCTTATTTAAGGCATCTGGTATTTGATCTGAGAGCGTAGTGATTGAGAAGTACACCAAACTATTGATCCTGGTTTCCTTTGGCAAGTAAAATTGAAAGAGTGGAGGAGTAGAGTAGGTTTCCTTGAAAGTACTGGTTGTGAGGAATTTTGGGAAATTCTTTAGAACATTATTTTTGAGAAATGAAGAACAAGCAAAATGTACTTTCAACAAATTATGCTGGCCACCTATCAGGTGTCAGTTGTGGTTCTAAGTGCTGGAGGCATATTTGAAAATACAACAGAAAAGAAATCACTGCTCTTATAATTCTACTTTATTTTTAAAAAAATATATTCATATTAAGAAAGAAAATTCAAGGGATTATTACCAGTGGTTACCTATAAAGAGTGTGATCATGGCTGGCTTTTCTTCTTTGTATTTTTACATATTTAAGAAAAATGTTCATATTAAATCTCCATGATTTATATTCATAAAATGATTGTTCTAAGATATACTAAATAAATGAAGAAACATTGAAAATTTGGAAGGAAGACTCTTTCTCTTTAATCTCAGTCTCTATAAATTTAAGAAGCATCTAAAGTCACGCAAAATAGGACTGACTTAAGATACCAATTGGGAATTTCTAAACAACATCTCATTTATCTTAACCTTGCCCAGTACATAACTCAAGGAGATGTAGCTGAATAAACAATTCAAAGTATGTCTTGAATATTTATTAAAAGTGAACCCATCTCATGTTGAAATCTTAATAAAGTCCAATATAAAATTTATTTGGCATATTATTTTATAACTAGAGGCCTGGTGCACTACATTAGTGCACTGGTGGGATGGGGGGAGGGGTTGTTCCTCACCCTGGCCTGTGCCGTCAAACAGCCCAGCACCCCTCAAGGGGTGTCTGCCTGCTAGCTTAAGCCTGCATCCTCTGGACAGCCCCTGAGGCGTCTTTAGGACTGCTGGAGAGGTGGGAGAGGCTCCACAAACCCCCTGGAGTTGCCAGCCATGAGCCTGGCTTCTGGCTAAGTGGTGCTCTCTCTGTGGGAGCACAATGACAACCAGGGGCCAGCTCCTGCTTTGAACATCTGTCCCCTGGTGGTCAGTATGCAACATAGCGACCAGTCATTCTGCTGTTTGGTTGTTTTGCATATTATTAGCCTTTTATTATATAGTATATTATTTATTATATTAAATATAACACTTGCTTACCACAGACAACTTAGGGTGTATATTAAAGTAAATGTGAAAAAAAACTAATGGTATCACAACTCAGACATAATAATTGTAAGCTTTATTTGTTTCTATTTTTTATACCCTAGATATTATTATGCCTAAATATGTAAATATACAAAATAATTATAACAACATATTTAAATTTACTATTGAAAACATTATTCTGTACATACTGTTATAAGTCAGCCTTTTAACCTATAGTTTTATTACTCATATTTTTACAAATTTTACTCTAATATGGATATTTTGGTTTAAATGATTTGAAATTAAAATATTTTTCATTTATTTTGCTCATGAATGAAGCTACATTTACTTTTTAAGAAATATTTTATAGTTACATTACTAAAATTTACTTAATATCTCAAATATTACTAAAGCATAATATGCATTAATAGTAATAATAAAAACCATGTAGCCATTATAAATAAATGATTGCCTTTTCTTTTTTAAAATTGTTGTTTAAAGTATTACAAATAGTAGTACATATGTCACCTTTTTCCCCTATTGACCTACACCCAGCATCCCCTACTCTCTGGAGATTGCCTTTTCAAACAGTACACAGTTTACAAAAACAGTACATAACTTGACAATTGTATATATATATATATATATATATATATATATATATATATATACCAGTAGAAGAAGAAGGTCAATAACTCCATTATACATCTAAAGTTTTAAATTGTTTTATTTTTTCATTAGTTACATATCCATTTCATGACAGCAAATACATTTTTTTTGACAAGTTATCTTATCCCTGTCAGTAAGAGTTGTGTCTTTGAGCTACAAATCAACAAAAACATATATTATTATTGTTACATACACATAGGAACAAAAAACACATCTTGATTAAATGTCAAGTTTTTATCTTATATGACTTAGAGTTCATGAATATATGGTAGAAATTATATCACAATAATTGATTTAACACTATATAAGTTTATATTTAAGGAAAATAATTCATAGTATAAAATGTAGTGGCAGATAGCCTTTAAGCATTTTGAAAAATTTTGCTAATGAAAGGTTTCCTTGTCCACATAGAATTATAGAAACAAACAAACAAACATATGCAAATTATATAAGAAACTAGTGGCCTGGTGCACAAAATTTGTGCATGGGGGGAGGTGTTCCTCAGCCTGGCCTGCACCCTCTCCAATCTGAGACCCCCTTATGTCCTACTGCCAGTTTACAAGGATTGGGCTAGAACAGCAGTCAGACATCCCTCTCACAATCTGGGACTGCTGGTTCCTAACTACTCACCTGCTCGTCTGCCCGCCTAATTGCCCTTAACCACTCTGCCTGCTGGCCTGCTCACCCCCAACTGCCCCACTGCCCGCCTGCTTGCCCCCAACCCCCCCACCAGCCTGATCACCTCCTATTGTCCCCCATGCCAGAGTGTTTTCCCCCAACTGGCTCCCTGTTGGCCTGCTCACCCCCACTCTCCTCCCCACTGGCCTGTTTGCCCACACCTGCCCCCTTGCTGGGCTGCTTTCTCCAAACTTCCCCCTGCCCCCCCCCATCCTGATCACCACTAACTGATCACCACTGACAGCCTGCTCATCCTCAACTGCCCCCCTGCTGGTCTGCTTACCCCCAACAACCCTGCCCCCCATGAGACTGATCACCCACAACTGCCGTTCCATCCTGGCTTTATCATCCACAACTTCCCTCCCCTCTTGGCCTCTAACCACCTTTATCTTGGCCCTCCCACCATAGCTTTGTCCAGAAGAACATCCAGAAGTTCTCCTGGAAGGTCTCCCGCTCTAATTAGCACATTACCCTTTCATTAGTATAGACAGAGGCCTGGTGCATGGGTGGGGGCCACTGGTTTGCCCTTAAAGGTGTCCTAGGTAAGGGTCGGGGGTCCAGCTGGGGTGCCTGGTCATTATGGGTGAGGCGCTGATGGCTGTTTGCAAGCTGGCCACAGCCCCCAGCAATCCAAGCTCCCAGGCCCTCCTTTTTTTTATTTTTTATTTTTTTTCCCCAGCACCTCCTTGAGAAAAGGCCAGGGCCAGCTGGAAGCAGGTATCTGGGATTTATTTATCTTCTATAATTGAAACTTTGTAGCCTTAAGTGGAGGCCAGGGCACACCAAGACCTGCCTGGGCAGGTGGGAAGCTTGGCTTGCTCCATTGCTGGGGGCAACCCAAGCCTCCAGCTCCGTGGCCACTGTCATCTTGGATGGGTAAATTTGCATACTCACTCTGATTGGCTGGTGTGTATAGCAGAGGTTTGGTCAATTTGCATGTTTCTTTTTTATTAGATAGGATCATTTTGGAAATACTTCTCTATATGTGGGTTATATATAAATATACTGCTTTGCCAAAAGAAGTAATGACATTTGTCAGTAAACCACCTTTTCCTAAGCCATCTTTCCTTAAACTAGTAAAAACAGTTAATTCAAAGCCCAATGATTTGATTTTATATTCATGTTCATGTTGAGTAGTCTTTGATTTTTAGTCAATGTCTACCTTTACTGATTCTCTCAAAGTTTTATATGGAAAACATCAGAAGTTTTTTAGTCAGATTTTGTTTCAATAACAGAGTCTAAGAAAGAAAACAACAACAAAAGATGCATTCACACTTAAAAATAAGTTAAACAACAGAAAAGGAGACTTCTGTAATACTTTCACTGTGAGAGATTAGAATATAACAAGTCTAATATGTATAAACTGGAGGCCTGGTACATGAAATTCATGCACGAGGATCTGTGTCCCTCAGCAGTTAGAGGCAATCAGGAAAGAAGGAAGGTAAGCATTTGGGACCCAGCAGTCCTGGTAGGATTGGGCCTAAACAAGCAATTGGACATCCCTCTCACAATCCAGGACTGCTGGCTCCCAACTGCTTGCCTGCCTGCCTTCTTGATTGTCCATAACCACTTGTACCTGCCAGCCTGATCACCCCCTAACCACTCCCCTGCCAGCCTGATTGATGCCTAACTGTTCCCCTGCCAACCTGTTTGCCCCTAACTGCCCTCTCCTGCAGGCCTGGTCACCCTTGACTGCCCTCCCATCCTGGACATCTTGTGTCCACAAGGGGAAGCCATCTTTGACCACATGGGATAGTCATCTTGTGTGTTGGAGGGATGGTCTATTTGCATATTATTCTTTTATTAGATAGGATTAGATACGACAGAGGCCTGTTGCATGAGTAGGGGCCAGCTGGTTTGCCCTAAAGGGTGTCCCAGATCAGAGTGGGATTCCCTTGGGACATGGGACTGCCTAGGCAAGGGACAGTGGTGGTTTATAGGCCAGGCACACCCCCCAGTGATGCAAGTAGAGGCCCTGGTATCTGGATTTTACTTATCTTTTATAATTGAAACTTTGTAGCTTGAGCAGAGACCAACACAGACTAGGGCTACAGAAGCTTGGCTTCTCTATTGCTGGGGGGAACTCAAGCCTCCTGCTCTCTCCAGCTCTGTGGCTGCTGCCATTTTTTATGGGATTTATTTATCTTCTGTAATTGAAATTTTGTAGCCTTGAGTGGAGGTCTGTGCTGGCTAGGGTATGTGGAAAGCTTGGCTTCCTTTATTGCCAGAGCAACACAAGCCTCCTGCTCAGTCCATGTCTGCAGCCATCTTGGTTGGGTTGATTTGCATACTTGCTCCTGATTGGCTGGTAGGTGAGGCTTGTGTGTGTATCAGAGTGATGGTTAATTTGCATATCACACTTTTATTTGATAGGACTAGGGGCCCAGTGCATGAACTCATGTATCGGTTGTGTGTAGCATGCCAGCCCCAATGGGGGTCCATCGGGCCAGGTCAGAGGGGAGGAGGGACTGAGGGCTGTTTGCCAACCAGCCCATCCCCTGATCAGAATATTTGGGGCTGATCAGGTATGGGACCAGTGTGGGGGTGATTGGGACCCAGATTAGGCTGGTTGGCTGCTACAGTGCATGTCATAGCCACTGTTCATTTAGGTCATTCTGCTCATTCCGCCATTCCAGTTGCTGGCCTCTGCCCTCTTGCAATCCAGGACCCCTCACTCATAACCGTCTGCCTGCTCTTTCATTATTGTCCACTTCTTACTCCGTATTGATTGCCTGGCCATTCCTTACTGCTTGCCTGCTCTGTCTTTATCACTTGGCTTGCTGCTCCTTACTGCCTACCTGCTCACTCCTTACTGCTTGGCTTGCCACTCCTTAGCACTGGCATGGAGACTGGAGAGCCTCCTGCCACTACTGCTGTGCTTGTCAGTTGTGACACCACCTTCTGGCTGAGTGGCATTCTTGCTGTGGGAGCACACTGACTACCAGGGGGAAGCTCCTGCATTGAGTGTCTGCACCCTGGTTGTCAGTGCCTGTCAGAGCAACTGGTAGTTCTGTTGATCCTCCATAATGGTCAATGGGCTTTTCTATGTATAGATAATTGATATCTAGAGTAAGCACTGGACTGAGAATCCAAAAAGAGAAGTGTATTGAATGGAATACTATATTTAGGTGGAGCTTCTTATTCATTCTCCTGCACTTTAATCTTAGTCTTAGGGAGAGATTGGTAGGAACCAGTTGGTAGCAAACATTACCTTGAATTCTCTAACTCATTGTTTGATTTTGAACTGAGCAGGAAAGTTAGAATATGGAAAAAAGGCCTCAAGTTCTACCATTCCCCTTTTCTGTCTTTACTAGGACATCACAGATATGACCTTCACTGACCAGCTCTTGCCCTACTTTTCCCTCCCCAATTTCCTCTAACTGCCAGATTTGGCAGCCATACTAACCTAAAAGTGACCAAAAAGGTAATTGTATTATCTTTATAATAAATTTGCATTGTATTTTTTGAATCCTTACCCACACTCCTGCAAGAGTGAGGTATAAGGAGCAGCAACACTAAAAGTCACCTTGCCAGTATCAGAAACCAAGGACAATCCTGTCCCCCACCTTGCCTCAGTTTAATAAAAACCTTCCTCCCAGGTTCCAGCCGGACTGCTCATTCTGAGGTGTCCCACTTTTACTCATTGAATTTGTATAATCTTTTTAATAAATTTATTGTGATTGCTAAACCTTTCTATCACACTCTCAAATTCTTCCTTGTTCCATGATGAGAACCTGGCCTTCGGTATTTAGTTGAGGTCTCCCTTGGTGCTGCTTGGTATCAGGACCATATTCAGATTGTCATTACATATTAGAATCCATTATGAATTAATAATCTTTCATAACTTACAATGGACCATCTGTATTCATTGGCAACCCACATCATTACCTTATTACCTTATTTATTAAAATCAAATGATGGATAAAGCATTCAAGTTTTTATTATTCATTTCGAAATATATTCTATATGGATATTTCTTAAAACTGATATATGCATTTTCTTTAGAACAAAAAATCCCTTTAGCTGTCAATATATATTGTTTCCTATGAAATATTGCTAAAACGAAATTATCTGATGTCTATAAAAGAATATTAAATTTTATCTAACCTTTCAGGAGTGAATAAAATATTGTCATCTTTTTTAATATTGTTTTAATACTCAGGTGACTTCTAGAGTTAGAGAAGGTATAATGACAGAAAACAGGAGATAGAACCTCTGAAAATCTACTTTTTCATGTTTCTTTTTCTAATTGTTAGTTCCTTAAACAAACTTCAAAAATATTGATATTTTAATTGTTTTGTATTTTCTTTCATTCCAATTGCTGGTCCTAGCAACTTATTTTTTAATATCTACTAGGTACTTTGTAACTAAAACATATTTAGTTTATTTATGGAAAAATAGCTGAAAAGAACAGAATCCTTTTATTTGAATTAAAGTCAGATACAACACATAATCTAGCCACTCAGTGTATATCCGATATAATAAAAGCAAAAGGCTAATATGCAAATTGTCCACGCAACAAGGAGTTTGACCAACAGGCAAGCCAGCCAACCACCCATTCACAAATTTGTGCCTCTATATATGCTAGAGGTACAAAATTCGTGCACAGGGTGGGGGGTGTCCCTAGCTAAGCTTGCACACTCTCCAATCTGGGACCCCACAAGGGATGTCTGAATGCCCACCGGGATTGGGCATAAATGAGCAGTCAGACATCCCTCACACAATCTAGGACTGCTAGCTCCCATATGCTTACCTGTCTGCCTTCCTGGTTGCCCCTACTTGTTCATGCCAGCCTGATCACCCCATAACCACTCCCCTGCCAACCTGTTTACCCCCAACTTCCCTCCTCTGCTGGCCTGATCACCCCTAATCGCCCTCCACTGCAGACTTGATCTCCCCCAACTGCCCTCACTTGCAGGACTGGTCCCTCCCAACTGCCCTCCACTGTAGGCCTGATCCCCACCAACAGCTCTCCCCTGCAGGCCTAGTCACCCACAACTTCCGTCCTCTGCCAGCCTGGTCACCCGTAACTGCCCTCCTTTGCTGGCCTGATCCATCACAACTGCCCTCCCTTGCAGGCCTGATCCCTGCCAACTGCCCTTCCCTGCTGGCCATCTTGTGGTGGCCATTTTATGTCCACATGGGGGCAGGATCTTTGACCACATGGGGCCAGCTGTCTTATGTGTTGGAGTGATAGTCAGTCTGCATATTACTCTTTTATTAGAAAGGATAGAGGCCTGGTGTATGGGTGGAGGCCAGCTGGTTTGCCCTGAAGGGTGTCCTGGATCAGGGTTAGGGTACCCTTGGGGTCTGGGGTAGCCCAGGCAAAGGGCCTGTGGTGGTTTGCCGGCTGGCTATGCCCTCTGGCAACCCAAGTTGAGGCCCTGGTATCTGGGATTTATTTATCTTCTACATTGAAACTTTGTAGCCTGAAGTGAAGCCCAACTTTCTGCTCACTCCATAGTGGCAGCCATTTCTGTTGGGATTTATTTACCTTCTATAATTCAACCTTTGTAGCCTTAAGCAGAGGCTTGGGCCTGCCAGGGCTACAGAAGCTTGGCTTGCTCCATTACGGGGGGGCAACCCTAGCCTTCTGTTCTCTCCATCTCTATGGAAGCCACTATTTTTACTGGGATTTATTTATGTTCTATCATTGAAACTTTGTAGCTTTGAGTGGAGGCCTAGGCTGGCAAGGAAAGGTGGAAAGCTTGGTTTCCTCCATTGCCAAGGAAACCCAAGCCTCCCTTTTGCTGTCAGTGGCTACAGTCATCTTAGTTGGGTTTATTTATCTATTAGCTCCTGATTGGATGGTGACTGTGGCTTTTGGTATAGCAGAGGTATGGTCAATTTGCATATTACTCTTTTATTAGATAGATAGATAAATAGATAGATAGATAGATAGAGAGAGAGAGAGAGAGAGAGAGAGATATCTACACTAATAAAAGAGTAAGATGCAAATTGAATGTACCTCTGCGATGCCCACCAGCCAATCAGGTATATGTATGGAAATTAAACCAACAAAGATGGTGAGTTAATTTTCATACACAGGCACTGAATGGCTGGAGGTGGGCATTCTGCAATGCCCCAGCCACTCCAGGCCTCTGGGTAATGTGGGAAGTTGGAAAGGTGGCTCCATCTTGCATGAATCTTCGTGCATCAGGCCTCTAGTATGTATAATAATCTATGCTAATAAAAGCCACTGTGTTGTGTGCCTAAGTAGAGGTGCTTAGCTTAGGGATGATCCAGCAGGCAAGTGAGTTGTTAGAGTTGATTAGGCAGGCATGTAGAATGGTTCAGAGTGATCAGGAAGGCAGTCAAAGTGGTTAGGAGCAATCAGCCAGTCAGGTGAGTGGTTAGTGGCAATGAGTCAGGCAGGCAGAGTGGTTGGGGTGATCAGGCAAGAGAATGGTTAGGAGCCAGTGGTCCCAGATTGGGAGAGGTTTGTCTGACTGCCAGTTTAGGCCTGTTTCCTGTGGGATTGGGCCTAAACTGGCCATTGGACATCCCTTGAGGAGTTTTGGATTGCAAGAGGGTGAGGGACCCGCACCTCCCCCTGTGCACTAATTTTGTGCACTGGGCCTCTAATATACATGATCTTTGGTGAGAGAAATAAATTTAATACACATCTTAGCTAAACCACCAGTTAACCTTGAAAATTAAACATGTAATCAAAAGCTAAAACATTGAGAAGAGATATTGTGACATTGTAAGAAAAAAAATTTGCAATGTACTTTTTTGGAAACAGTGTACAAAATTCTATGTTATTGAAACCTATTTATTTAGATTTTGTCTGTTCTCTGTCTATTTTTGTGTCATAACAGTATTTTTTTTTATTCCTTACCATGCTTTCTGCAACATCTTGTTTCTAAATAGCTAAGTCACTTGTATCCTCTACTTCCTGAAAATCTCTGTATCCCTAGATCACTGTACAGAACCTGGATGATCATATTTTAATTAAATATACTCAGATGAAAATTATTTCTAGTCCTTTGGTGTCTTGGAGACAGCGGTCCAATTTCTCTAGGTTAGTTCTGGTTTATATTCACTGTCCTGGCATAATTATATTTGGTTTCTACATTAAAAGATGTGACTACTCTACTTCCAGTATTTCAAACCACCTATAAAGGTATGTTTTTTAATTCCAATACTCTCAGAATAATTTGTACCACTTTTAAAAAACTCTAATCCTGTGACAACTGTCATTCTACCTTATTACCTCCCTAATTTCCCCCACTTACTGATGTCCTGCCCCAGTCTTTGCATTTCAAAAAAAGAGTCATCATCAACTACTATAAGACAAAATAAAAACACCCAAAAGCTTTAATGGGTTTCTGATAATAACTATACTAGAGGCCTGGTGCACAAAATTTATGCATGGGGAGGAGGGGGTTGTCCCTCAGTCCAGCCTGCACCCTCTCCAATCTGAGACCCCTTGAGGGATATCCAACCGCCTGTTTAGGACCAATCCCACTGGGCAGTTGGTCATCCCTCTCACAAATGCTGGCTCCAAACTGTCTGATTGCCCCTAACCGTTTCTGCCTACCAGTGTGATCACCACCTAAATGCTTCCCAGCCAGCCTGATTGTCCTTAACTGCCCTCCTCTGCTAGCATGGTCACCCCTAACTGTGCTCCCCTGCAGGCCTGGTCACCTTCAACTGTCCTCCCCTGCTGACCTGGTCCCCCCAACTGCCCTCCCCTGCAAGCCTGCCCCCCCCAACTGTCCTCCTTTGCAGATCTGGTCCCCCCTAACTGCCCTCACCTGCAGGCCTGGTTTCCCCTCCCAGCTCCCAATAGCTCTCCCCTGCTGGCCTGGTTTTCCCCAATTACCCTCCTCTGCCACCCAACAGCTCTCCACCAACAGCTCTCCCCTGCTGTCCTGCTCCCCCTCCAAGAGTCCTCCCCTGCTCTCCTGGCCACCTCCCCAATAGTCCTCCCCTGCAGGCCTGGTCCCCCCAACTACCTTCCCCTTCAGGCCAGGGTCCCCTGCAACTGCCCTCCTTGCTGCCTCAGTCTGCCCCAACTGCCCTCCTTTGCCAGGCTGGTCACCCCCAACTGCCCACAACTACCCTCCATTCCTAAGCATCTTGTGGTGGTCATCTTGTGGCCACCTGAGGGCAACCATCTTTGACCACATGGGGGCAGCCATCTTATGTCTTGGAGTGATGGTCAGTTTGCGTATTGCTCTTTTATTAGATAGCATTAATTTATTTGGGTTGACATAAGAAACTGCCACAGACTAAGTGGCTTAAGCAACAGGAATTTATTTCCTCACAGTTTGGAAGCCAGAAGTCCAAGGGTAAAGGTTAGTTTCTTCTTAGGCCTCTATCTGGATGGAGTCTTCACATGATCGTCCCTTCATTTGTGTTTGTGTCCTAATCTGCACTTCTTATCAGGACACCAGTCATATTAGATTAGGGTCTGCTCATAGGAATCATTTTACTTAAGTAGCTCTTTAAATACTTCCTCTCTGAAATATTGTGGGTGTTAAAACTTGAATACCTGAACTGTAGTGATTTATCTCATAACAGTAACAGAATAAAATAAGATAAATGAGTCCATGTTTTTTCAGATATACATATGAACAGATAAGTAAATGGGGAAGAAAAAGTAATAATTAAAGCTTTACCAATGTTATTAGAGAACATAGAGAATAGAACTTAAATAATGCCAAGGGGAAATAAACAGGGTTAGAGCATCCTTGGCAAGGACTATTCACTGGCCACACATAGCTATAAAGGATGCTGGAAAACAGAAATTAAGTATTCCAAATTGACCTATGGGAGTCCATTCGCACTGAGCGTGTCTGAGAAAATAGGTTATTAAAAGAGACACTATTAAAATTTCATTTAGACTTTTGAAACATCGTATTTGGATAACTAGTGTGTGTGTGTGTGTGTGTGTGTGTGTGTGTGTGTGTGTGTGTGTGTGTTTGTGTTTATTTTGTATTTATAATATATCTGACATGTAGAGGAGTAATTAACATGAGTGAAGTTTAAGGACTGATTAATAAATAACATTCATCTTGTCATTTAAATTAGAAATAGAGCTTTATCAGCACTTGAGAAATGCCAGCTATCTCACATGCTAAGCCCTATGCAAAAAATCTCTTCACTCTCCACCGAGGCTAATTTTCCTGACTTTTTATATTCATGCCCTTGTTTTGGTCAAAATTGTTTTTTTATGTGTGACTATTTTTTAGATTTATTTTAATCATTTTATAAATACAACACACATTATTTTTTACTTTCTTGATTAAATATTTGGTTTGTATGAGACTTACATATTAATGTATGTGTCTCATTTCTCTTTCTAACTGTGCAACATTCTAATACACTCAGCGTCTTTCTCATTTATCCGATATGTTCATCTACTGTTTTACTGGAACTCTAGTTTTCTGCTTTTGAAGCAGAACAAAAATAGCTTTAGTTTCATTTATTTCTGGATTATTTGGCTTACATATAATCTGGTTTATGTATTCCTTACCAGTTTATCAAATCTTACTTGCTTTCCAGAGTATTGTTTTAGTAGATTATTTATTTAATCTAAGTAGTACTCCAGATACTTAGCCTAGAATACTACTGTGAATAAATCTCAACTCTATATTCAAATAATTAAAGTGAAAACATTTTAACCTTAGTTTTGTTTTGTTTTGTTTTGTTTTGTTTTGTGTGTGTGTGTGTGTGCATGTGTGCAATATTTTTGGCATATAAATAATAAGCCAAACACAGGTGCAAAATTTTTACTTTTGGACATGCAATTCTGAATTCTGGAAGTTTTTCATCTAGGAAACATTGGAAAATACTACCTAATGAGTTGTACTCTAGGAACAAGTAAATAATAATTAGACATGTGATAAAGTAAATATTGATAATAACTACATTTTCTCCCTATTGCTGCTATAATAAATTGCTACAAAGTTAGTGGCTTAAAAGAATACAAACACTTCCTTATCAATTTGGAGATCAGAAGTTCAAAATAAATTATAAGGTGCTAAAATAAAGTTGAAAATAAAATTTAAGGTACAGCAGAGTTGGTTGGTTATGGCAACACAGAGTTCCATATTTTCCTATTTCAGCTTCTACTGGCTGCAGTGTTCCATGGCTCCTTGATGCTTCACTTCAATCTCTACTCCTCTCTATTTTACCATCTCCTGCACCTTTGACCTTCTTCCTCTGTTTTTCTAGAACTCCTGGCTACACTGAATCCAACCAGGTAATCCAAAACAATGTTTCAAAGCTTAATATCCTTAATTTGATCACATGTGAAAAGGGTTTGCCATATATGGTAAACAGTCACAGGTTCCAATCATTAAAAAACAATCATCTTTGGGGGACCATTTTTCAGCCTACCACAATAACATATGATCCAGAAGAAACAAAAGTAATCTAAAATAAATAAATAAAAAGATCTCATCCCCCTTGATACTTATACTGATATTTGAACAGTGATGTTTACATAATTCGGGGTTACATTTCCTTCCATATGGCTAAACCCACATTACTTGATTCTATAAGAAATAGTAGTGAATGTTCAGTCCCATTATATAAATGCTGTGAGTTTGATTTTTAATTTAATAAATCATCAACAGACAGAAGATAGAACACAAAATTAAAGTTATTAAATAATAGAATGTACTGTTCACATGTAAAATGATACCTTTACCAAATGAAAGATATCAAATATCTTCAGAGAGGAAGAAAAACCAAAAGTATATTGTTCTCTCTAAAACTGTTAAATCAAGATACTTAGATAAATATAAGATATAAGCTATTAAAGGCAGCTCTAGAAAGACAAAATGTTATTAAAAATTAAACAAAATGTGAAGGTTGATGGGGAAAGGGTCTACTCGAGTGAATTAGCTAGTGACCTCATATTTCATAGTGGGAAGGAACATATGTTTTCTAAAGTTGAATCTAGGAGAAAAATCTACATTACGTAAAGTAATGATGGCTACTCTGAAGTTTGTTTGTCAGTGTAAATCTCAGATTGATTTCTGATGTTTCCTCTGCTCCATTTTACTCTGCGGGGCTTTGGCCCTCCTAAGACTCATTTCTTAGGGTCTTGTCAGCTGGGTTCAGCCAAAGGGAAGCTCTGGAGAGTTGGTAAGGACAAAGGAAGAAGCCAGCTCTGCCTGGTAGGGCTTCCCTTAGACCATCTAAAGATTGCCTACTACTTATGATATGTAAATTACTCCTTGGTGACAGCTAAGGCTCTTAGGACTGATTAACACTATGATATCTAGACTCTAGAATCACTTGCTGCCCTGTTATTATTGGGAAATCTGTTCTATTTTTAAGAATTACAGTTCTGGTAAAAACAGACAAACAAATGAGATAATAAAGTATATTTTTAAGTGAAAATATATGATAGCATTATTTGCCTCTTTTTGTAGAGTGATTATCAACAAATATTTTTAGTTCTTAAGGTCTGCAGGGAAATACATGAGACAATTGGGACATTTGGATAAATAAGATGGATTATCTGTCTAGAAAACTTACATATACCATATGCATTTAAATATAATCAAAATATATATACACAGAAATGGGGACAAAGGCATTTGAGACAGAAAATCATCTATAGGATGTTTACTATGAAAAATATTATGAAAATATCAAGTTTAGCTATAGCATCATATTTTAAAGTTGCATTATATCGCATGTATTTTACATACCATTATATTGTAATGTATAGTTGTAATTTATTTTACTTTCCTACATGCACAGTTTGGCAGTAGCTTCCTCAGACTCTCAGAGTTTTGACTAAATTGACAGGCAAAGTAAGTAAAACAAACTATCAATTTAGCTAAATAATTGGTCAAAAGTCAATTCTGTCAAGAAATTGTTTTGACTAAAATGGCTTGTTGTTTGAAGAAGTTCATTTTTCAATTTAGTCAATGCTTTTAAAACATTTTTTGTGTATTTTAACAGCTATTTGAAGGGCTAAGATATTCCATTTTCAGTCTGAAGTAACCATCATTAATGGAAATCTCTTGGATGGTATTGCCTTATATTTGGAAAAATCAGAGGTAGTCCAAATAAGAAATAGTAAACATAGCAACATGTTTTTGAAGCATGAGGTAGAATAAATTTAAGAGGCTAAAAGCCCAGGTACAAATAATTATACCTAAAATTGGTTAATTACAACTCAGAGATAAGTGGAAAGTGTCCAATTGCAACTGAAATTGCTCAATTGCCTGAACAATTATCCAATTGCAGCAGTAATTATTGGCTGTTAATTTTTTCTCATTAAAATGAATTCATTACTTATATATGTATTTTAAATCTCAAGTACAAATCGTTCTTCTTTTAAAATTTGGCTCAAAGCATTGCTAGTTTATGTATTGCTGATTTGCTTTAAAATATTTCTAAGAGTGCTATCTAAAATTATGACAGAAACAAATTTAAGAATCAATGGACTTCATAATATACTAGAATAATTAATTGTCATCAATTATATGTCATTTTCTGATAAATTATATAGAATAGTTTTAGGTAAAAAATGTTTTCAAAAGTTTATTAAATATATAGCATTCCTTTTTATCAGTTGAACCAACATTATCAGACTCTATTAGGCAAAGTACTTTGGGAAAAAAATAAATTGTTAATATTACATATTGCTCCTAGTATTAAGACAATGCAGTGGTTGAGTTATTAAAGAATAAGAGGAAATAAATTCCAAAGTTTGATTTACAAATAATTTAATGTTTTCTTGTAGTAGTTGCATAAAATAGGTGATATATGTAATTAACTTAAATGCCAAGAATAAATGGATATTAATTTAAATTTTTTGACTATACAAAAGCGTACATTTCACACCCAGATTGTTTTTGTTGTTGTTAATTCTCAACCAAGGATATGTTTCTTATTGATTTTTTTATTGAACGAATAGAAGGTAGGAAAGGGGTGGGAAAGAGAGAAAGAGGGAGGGAGGGAGGGAGCGAGCGAGAGAGAGAGAGAGAGAGAGAGAGAGAGAGAGAGAGAGAGAGAGAGAGAGAAGGGAGAGACATGGATGTGAGAGAAGAGAGACATATCAATTAAGGGAATTGTCTTATTATGGTTTGAATAGTGTCTCCTAAAGTTTACATGTTGGTGTTCTAACCCCTACACCTCAGAATCTGACTTTATTAGGTAGTAGGGTCTTGGGTATTATTAGTTAAGATGAAGTCACACCGAGTGAGTGGGCCTACTCATGCAGTATGATTGGTGTCCTCACAAAAGAAGAAATTTAGAAACAGATATGCACAAGAGGAGAATGTCATGTGAAAGTGAAGTTAGATATTGGGGTGATGCAACAGAAGCCAAAAAATGCCAAAGATCACTTGCAAACCTCTGGAACCTGAGACAGGCATGTAACAATAAGTAGAATACAAGCTAGTGCAGTAAGAAGGCTATCAGGTGGTTTTACCATATGGTAGTTTTTAATTTTTCTATCTCCAAATAAACATTTCAGAAAAGGTCTTCTCACCCATTTCTTCAGTAGAAGGGAGAAAAAAAAAATCTGTGAAATTCCCAGTAAGGAAAGATCCATTGAACAGCAGAAATTTCTACGGATCTGGCTTGTTGTTGCACTGATTTTGTTACTTAATATGTGATAGAATTTTTTTAAAGTAGCTCAATTACACAAAATCCTAAGTTTAGCAAGAAAAATATTATAGATAAAAAATTCTCAAAGGAATCATCTCTCAAAGTTTTCTCTCCATCCTTCCCTTCACGATCCCAGCCCAGTAGTGCTCCTATTTCTAAAAAAAAGGAAGAATGTATATTATATAGGAGAAAATAATGCTTAATTTAATAATACTCAAATGGCAAAAAGAAAATAAAGTGTTGTTTTAAATTAAACCTGAAACATAATCAAAATAGCAACAAAACAAATTTAATTTTTCAATTCAAAACTAATAGTCCCTATCATGTTAACAAGTTGTCCTTTGGAAACATGAAAATTCTCTGATTCCAATATTTTCATTGAAGATAGTTATATTTTAAAACAAACAAATTTGATACATATTTTATTTTTACTAAATTTATTTTATTCATATTTTAATCTTAATGGCTAATAGTTGGTTTAAGTAATGTCATACTTAAATTCAAGTTTCAAAAAATTAATCTGATTTATCCTGTGTTTTATTCATAGATAGTTATTCTCAGGGCCATCGGTGAATCACATGAGAACAAATTGGATATTTCCTTACTGAGGTCCATCATGCTACCCACTGGAAAGAAAGCTCTCAGACTAAGACATCCTGGTACTCACTTTCTGATATAACAACCCTGAATAAGCCAAGTGGCTTATTGAAAGTAAAAGAAGGAAAACCTGTTTTCTCCAGTAAACATTATTTCAAAGCTGCCACTTATTAATATGTTGCCACAAATCGTTGACAGTATCAGTTTGATCTTCAAGAACATTATCCCTACTCACTAATAGGAGAAAACTGTCAAGATATTGATTACAAATATATCCATGCCAAAAGAAAGATGAACAATGAGTTTGAGAAACCAAGATGCCCCAAAGTGTATGGTTCCAAAGTTGCACTGTAGTCTTCTAAGCTGCTTTGAAAAAAGACCTGGATTGGTTATTTCAGCTCAAGTTATTTATTCAAACATTTGTTGACCCTTATTTGGAAGGAGCAAATATTACAAGAGGAGAGACATATCTTTACCTCCAAGCAACTCTGCTGGACTAGTATATAATTGTTTGGAGACGTGTTTTGGAAATGTATATTAAAAATTAAAAATAATAAATTAATAGCCACATACACAATTTGACTACTGTATACATACATTTCTCTATTATTGATAATGGAAGTAGTTCAACCATTTTGTAAGCAACTATTCTAATGGATATAAAATGTTTATAATCTTTCACCAAATGTCCTAAATAAAGAATCCAGGAGATGACAGGAGGCATATACTAAATCTAGAGATATTCATTGCACTTATGATGTGCCATCTAAAGAAGTTTCAACAAGGCCCTGAAACATAATTGGTGACTCAGAAATTGTGTGGTTTGACTTAAATGAATAACAATGGTGAATGTTAAAAGCATCATTAGAAATCCATTTGAGAGAAAACCTACAGCAATTCAGCTTATCTTTAATATATTAAGTATTAACGTGATTTTATACTAGAAAATACAAAATATAAAAGTGAAATTATCAGTTTATATTGTTCCAAATAAATGCATATGATTTTAAAAATAATATGCTACAATCTTTTATTCATTAGTGGAATGATTATATAACATGACATAGTATAGAAAAAAACATGAAAATTATGTAATATGGACAAAATCTAGAAAGGTTGAGTTCTTATCATTTATTTTAGGAATTTTAATTTCTTTGTGGAGGAAGATGTTTTATAATTTGTATAATGTTGATGCAATACTATTAGTTTAACTCCAGCTGATTCATGAATTAATTTAACCAGTGTTATATAGCATGCCCTCTTCTAGCAGTCTATTAGTTTCTAGGTAAAAAGTCATATTTCTATCTTAAGAAATCCAAGTCTAGTAAGCAAATGAATTTTAATGATACATTTTTTGATGAATGTCTGTACAAGGTGCTCTAAGAGGTCATTGAAGGAGAACTTATCCCAGTCAGTGTTGCCCTGAAGAGGTTTTCTTGAGGAGGTAATGTAAACAAATCATTTTAAAATATACTTTTCTTTGGTTAGCCTCTTACTTTACTAAATTATTAGAGTTAATTATATTTTAAATATATATTTAAAATCCAGATAGTTTCATGTATTTATACTAGTCTCAAGTAAAGAAGAATGTTGAAATAGTACTGGGGACTTCATAATGGAGTTAAATGTACACTTTTAGTTGTTTTTGCTTGTGAATAGAAACAGATTCAGATGAGAGTGAAATGGAAGCAGGGTCATACTGCAAACAACCTTAGATAATGAATTATGGATTTGGAGTTCGCTTTAAATATCAATATTATTCAGACTTCCACTTTTTCCTAGAGGAATCAGGTGTTAAGAAATGTTATTGTCTTTCTAAAATCATACCTGGAGGTCCAGCATATGAAGCAAATAAAACCAAAGCTAATTTTTGGAAGCAGCAATGAGCTGATTAGAGTTCCTCTATTGTTATTTGTCCTTCAGGAATTCCAATATCCATTAAGTGATTGAAGCCTAGATAGGGATTAATGAAATAAAGAGTGGGAAGGGGGGTTGAACCAGCTACATCCCTTTCCTTGAAGCAGAATAACATATCCTAGGAGAAAAGGGAATCTGCATGAGGTACGTAGTCACAGTTGTTCATAATTATGATCTAATTTTGCTGAAGTCACATATTTGTTGAGCTTCACCAATATTGTATATATAGTACTATATGGATTTGATATTGGACTTGTAAAATCTGCCATATAATAGACCAACAAATGGTCTATTATATAATAAACATGATTGAAATTAAAATTATACCATTTAAATTAAATTGTAATTTGAATTTAAATTATGGTTCTTATGAATTTTATGGCTCAGTTTTTATGAATTACAAACTAAATAAAGTATTTTGAAACTAATAAAATAATTATATCATAAGGCTATCAATTTAAAAGATAAAAATCTTGTTTCAACTGCTTAAATCTCTCTCATGAGATTATATTTTAAGCTAGAATTATCAAGTTAGAGTTGTTTGGATTTATTTTATCTAGTCACTGAGGTCTGGGCCTCCTGATGGGTTAAATTAGACTTATTATGGGGTTATATCTTTCCAAATATATTATATCACTATTGATTCTATGATTTAATAAAGCAAATATTTACTTTGATAGATTTATAATTAATTTATATTTTATTCATTTAATTAATTATTCAACAAATAATTAGAACTTAATAAATATAAGGAATAATCTTTTTAGACCCTGAGATTAAAGCAACAAATGAAATAGACACAATATATCCTGTCTTGAGCGTGAGAGTATACTGGGTGAAAACATCAGGGAGTGAAACAACTAAATAAAAACAATCAAACAAAACAAAACAAATTAGAATAAGGATATTATGCCTGAAAGAAAATACAATTTTAGATATGGTGGTATAAAGTGATTTTGGATCAGAAACCAAGAAGATTTGGAAAAGATTATGCTGATATGTAGGGAGTAACATTCCAGGAAGAGGTACAAGCAAATGCAAATCGCGTGTCAGGAGCAAGTATGAACTGGTTAAGAAAAAACAAGGAGCCCTATGTGTCTGGAGCAGTGGTCAGCAAACATATTAGTCAACAGAGAGGCAAACCGCGGCTCGGGAGCTGCAGTTTGCCTACCATTGGTCTGGAGCAAAGTGAATTGTGGGGACAAGAGTGGTCAAAAATAAGACAAGAGTTGGTCAACAGCAGCGGCCAAATCTTGTGAAACACATGGGTGTCCTGATAAGGGTTGCATTTATTTTAAGTGAGTAAGAAAAGCAGATGAGGAAGGCTAGGTACGCCTGCATTTTCAGACTCATTCTGGCTTTTGTGTGGATAGTAGACTGTGAGGAGAAACATGGAAACAGCTAGACCAGCTGAAACTCTGAAGGGAGAGATTTTGTGACTGGGCCCAATTTGGCAGTGATATAAGTAGTGAAGTAGTCTTAAGGTATTCAGTTTTTTCTGATGGTTTGGCTGTGGGAAGTGAGCAAAAAAGTCGTGTCAAAAGGGAAAGCCAAAGGCCTAATGGAGGCTCACTTTTATGGGAAGAAAACTATGGGACAAGCTGGTCTGAGGAGAAAAAGCAAGAACACATTTCTGGACTTACTATTTGTTATGTCTATTTTATATAGAAGAGCAGTTAGAACATATGCAACTTTTCTATTTTAATTTCTTAAGAAACAGCAAGATCACTTAGATTAATGGCAATGTATGTTAGTTTTATTAATAAATGAAGTCAACTGATGCAAAATAATTATAAATTCCATGACTGAATAGAAAGAACTTCAAAAATTTTTAAACTGTGGGGTAAACTATAATGTACATTCATGGGCTATACTGTGTTATTTAATAAATAGGCATAATTAGGGTATACACATGTATTTTGTTGTTTGTTTGTTTGTTTGTTCCTTGAAACTTAATACAGAGAATTTCAGTAATCCACAATTATATTCTTTCACAGACTCTATAAAACTTAGCTCACATGTAGAAGACACACTGAGACATAATTGGTGACACAGAAATAAGAGAAGATGATAATTACTGCAACTCTATAGGAGATCAAACCTACAAGCAATATGACTGTGGAGGTTGACATTAAAAACCCTGGGTAACATGCCCATTTCCTGCCACTCAACCATGCAATGGCTCTTATTCCCCGTCCTTCAATAAGCAGATGTCAAGACAGGACTAATTGAGCAAGGGTTTATTAGGGAAGTGCCTGTGAGAGAGTAAACAGAGTGAGGCAAGTACGGTACAGCAAGACCCTGAATGAAGGAAGGTGAGACAAAGGGAAGATGGGCTATGTGCCATCTAAAGAATTACAACAAGGCCCTCATGCAGGGCTTGAGGTATGGTACTCTGTCAAAGTTATGTCTGTCTCTGAGAAATATGTCCCTGTAGCATCCTTGGATCACTCTATGTTTGGGTAAAAACTGCCACAGGAGTTGTGGACTCAGGATAAAAGCAGTGGCGATTTCAAAGCCCACTAGCTGTATCCATCAGCCAATGACCTCCTTCAGATGGAGGCAAGAGAATTATATGAAAAGAGGCTTGTCCTGTGAGGAATTCTCTGTAAGTCAAGTGGATTGTCCATTTGAAGGATACTTATGGAAAAAATATAGCTCCAATAATCAGGAACTAATATTATCAAAGTAAGAATTTTAAATAAGCCCACTATTTTAATGTGTTCAGGCTGATGTAACAAAATGTTATAAACTGTATGGCTTATGAACAACAAATATTTATTTCTCACGAGCTGGGATGTCCAAAGGCAAGGTACCAGAAGGTTTAGTGTCTGGTAAAGTTTGCTTCCTCATTTAGAGATAATTATTTTGCTTTAATCTCACATGCTGGAAAGGAGATTTAAATAAGTACATTAATCACATTGAAAAGGGCTGGAATCTCATGATCTAATACCTCTTTCTCCCCTGAATATCCCACCTCCTAATGTCATCACCCTGAGGCAAGGATTTCTACTTATGAATTTTTGGGTAAGGGAAAAACAACATTCATTCTTTAACACTCATTTGCATGGATTATTTTGGGTAAGGGAAAAACAACATTCATTCTTTAACACTCATTTGCATGGATTATTTTGCATGATACCCAGAAACTCAGGCCAATAGGTACAGGGGTTTTATAATGTAAAACTATTCCATTTTGGTTAAAATATCCTATCTAATACCATACCTCTGATCAAGCCATGCCCACAACCACGCCCATCAGCCAATCAGGAGTAAATTATGCAGATAAACCCCAACCAATATGGCTTCAGCTACTGAGAGCGGGAGGGAGGTTTGGGTTTCCTGGCAATGGAGAAAGCCAAGCTTTTCACCTGTCTTTGCTGGGCTAGGCCTCCACTCAATACTACAACATTTCAATTATAGAAGATATATAAATTCCAACAGAAATGGCTGCCATCACTGAGGGAGCAGAAGGCTTGGCTCTGCTCCAGGTTACAAAGTTTCAATTGTAGAAGATAAATAAATTCCAGATACCAGGGCCACCCCTTGGGTCACTGGGGGCGTGGCCTGCCTGCGAAACAACACAGGCCCCTCATCAAGGCTGTCCCATGCCCCAAGGGAACTCCTACAGTGATCTGGGACACTCTTCAGGGCAAACCAGCTGGTCTCCACCCATGTATCAGGCCTCTATTTTATCTAATAAAAGAGAATATGCAGATTTACCAACACTCCAACACAAGATGGCTGTCTTCATGTGGTCAAAGATCCTGACCCCATGTGGACTCAAGATGGCCACCACAAGATGGCCAGCAGGGGAGGGTGGTTACGGGTGACCAGGCCTGCAGGGGATGGCAGTTAGGGACAAACAAGCTGGCAGAGGAGCAGTTAGGCCTCAATAAGGCTGGCAGGGGAGTGGTTAGGGGTGATCAGGCTGGCAGGCAGAAGCAGGGTAAATCAGGGAGGCAGGCAGGTGAGCAGTTGGGAGCCAACAGTCCTGGATAGTGAGAGGGATGTCTGGATGGCCATTTAGGCTCAATCCTGTTGGACAGTCCGACATCCTGACATACCTCTAGGGGTCCCAGATTGAAGAGGGTGCAGGCTGGGCTAAGGAACAACCCTCATCCCGAATTTTGTACACAGATTGAGTGGCCAGATTATTATGTCCACCCCATCAGTACCTTGTTGGACCATCTTTTGCCTGTAATACTGTAGTCATTCTTCTTGGCATGGACTCCACGGGATGTTGAAAGGTGATACAAGGAATCTGACACCATGCCTGATGAATAGCACTGTCCAGTTCTATGAGATTTGATGATTGTGGAACCAGCTGCCTGATGGCTCTTTTAAAATGTCCCACAAATGTTCAGTTGGATTGAGATCTGGTGATTGTGGGGGCCACTTAAGTAAGGGAAAGTCTCCCTCATGTTCTTGAAACCACTCCTGCACAATATGAGCACCATGGCATGGTGCATTATCTTCTTGATAGAAGTCATTTCTATTGGGATACGCCATCAACATGATAGGATGAACTCAATCAGCAACGATACCTAAGTATGTTGTTCCACATTAATTAAAGAGCCCAAATCATACCAGGGAAACATGCCCCAAATCATAACACTGCCCCCATTAGCTTGAAGGGTTGTACTCATGCATGTGGGATGCATGCTTTCATGCTGGTTCTGTGAAATTTTCATTCTGCCATCTTCAGGATGCAACTGGAAACATGATTCATCAGATCACATGATTTTTTCCAATGCTCTACTATACAATCCTTGTGTTCCTGTGCGAATTGGAGACATTTTATCCTGGTCACTGCAGACAGCAAAGGTGTTCATTCAAACAAGCCTTTATCTTCCATATCCCATATAATGCAGTGTACAGCTAATTTGCCTACAAATGCCAGGTGGTCATAATTATCTGGTCACTCAGTGTGTGTGTGTGTGTGTGTGTGTGTGTGTGTGTGTGAGAGAGAGAGAGAGAGAGAGAGAGAGCGCGAGAGAAATTTTAACAACAAATAAAATGAATTATTTTCTATTTTCAAAATCTATAGCATAATAGCAAATCATCTACAAAATACTAAACATCATGTTTCTAAGAAGAATAAAAATCAGATATTCTAGTACACTTAATTGAGATTACATTAAAATAGGTTTTTTTGTGGGGACTGCCTAATACTGATATAATTTCAGCGCATCATTTAGACATAGTTTTGAAAACAATACACACATTTTTGAGATGCTGAGTAATAATTATTTCACTCAGATCACATACGTGTCACAGAACTTCAACTAGTGTGTGCTGAATTGGACTTCTTCTTTAAGGATAAAGTAAAAAAAAAATATATATATATATATATATATATATATATATATATATATATATATATCTGTTGCTATTTTTAGGTTCTTTGAATGCTTGCATATGCTGTCATCCCTTTACACTAGAGCTTCAAAAGAACTCACCTTGTGTTTGCCCAAACGAAACAAGTAGCTGGACACTTCTTTCAAATGGTTACTTGAGTGAAAGGAGTGAGAAGTTGTTTGGATAGATTTTTTTCCTGAGTGTTTGAAAAAAGAAAAGAAAAAGAAATTAATTTGCATTGTGAGAATTCAACTTTTTTTGATAAAATTCTTAAGAAGAACAAAGTCATAAATAGTATTAGGATGCCTTCTTTAAAATAAATTTCACGCTCATTTTAAAGTACAAGTAATAATACCATAAATATAAATAAATAAATAAATAAATAAATAAATAAAGCCAGTCCAGCAAAGTGGCTATTTGAAGAATGATCATACTTTTTCAGTGATACATGTGAGTCTTTGCCTCATAAATTCTATAACTTAGCTGTAGCTTCTTGGATAACTGTAGCCAGAGAAAAACTTTGATCAAAACAACTTGCCAACATGGACAGCAGCACACTATATAATAAAAAGAAAGTACATTTCAAAAGCTGATGGAAATTATTCTTTTTCTTACATGCTCTGTTGAAGTGTTAGTACTTTTTAAGTGGGAACAAAATTAATCTTTATTAATCCTTGTCATCATGATTGCATAATGTCTAGATTTGAATGTCTGATGTGTGAAACCCTCTTTCCTCTTCCTCTGGCAATCAGACGTGTGAAAATAAACCTTAGGCTTTAAAAGAAACACTGAATTTTAAAAAATAGCTGTAATAATCTGAATTGAAAAGAAAAACTTCTTTACAGAAGAAAAAATATAGACTATGTCAGGGACATGTTCTTTTATGTTAATATATGCACTGTTATATGTCAGGGCTGTGAAAGTAGTCAGCAAAACAAGAAGGCAGGTGGCCAAATGTGTACAGAGAAATTTTGAAAATTTGTTTATTTGCATTTTTGAGAATCTCTATTTATAGCTTAATTAATACCTTTAAAATTACTTCCTCTAACGATCTGTATGTCATCCCAATTGAAATTGCCATGAGGTGCTAGTTAGTGAGTAAGGTCAAGTTCCATAATAAATAAATAAATACAAACAAAAATACTCAAGATGCATGGAGCAGCCTCCCAACAACTAGTTTCTGCCATTTCTGGTTGCTTTGGATCACATCTGAATGGATTTTCTGCCCTCAGGAGCTACAGACACACAGCAATTTTGAGTTCATTTTTATGGTGTCACATCAGACAAATCCCACTATGTTTAGTTATGCTTCTCTAAAATTTTATTCTAATCTTATCTTACAATCTCTTACTTTAGGAGATCTTAGGACATTTACAGGCTGGGGCTGGCTTGCCTGGTCTCATTCTGAACTGGCTCCCCAGAACAGAATATTAGAGGGCTCCATGCATATTCCCAACTACCTAACATCATCTTCACAGATTATGAATCTATTTATTTCTGTATTTTTTCCTGGTGTCTTACTAGTTTTCAATTTATATATCAACTTTTTTAAGGTTAGAAATTTTGTATCTATGAGAAAGAGCAACTTGTTATGTCATATTATTTGCCAAAATATTCTCTAAGACAAATATTACATTAAAAATAAAACTACATAATCTATATACTCTTATATAAAAGCCTAAGTGACCTTTATGACCAAATGATTGGAAAAACTGGAACAACCAGTCGACCAGTTGCTATGGCATGCATTGACCACCAGGGGCTGAAACTTAATGCAGGAGTTGCCCCTTGATCATCAGTACACTCCCACAGCCAACCTCCTATGGCTGGCCAACCTCTTGTTGCCCCTCCCACTGGCTGGACCCCTGATAGACCTTGATTGCCAGGCAGACTGAGGGACCCCACTGGTGCATGAATTTGTGCATCGGGCCTCTAGTGTTCATATAATAAACATTTATGAATTAAGAAACACATCTAGCTCCCCAAATTTTTGCCATTGAACTGAGGATCTCTATACCACTACCTGGATATTTTTTTCCAACCTCCCTCTTGTATCTCTCCTTCCCTTCACAGACACACTTCTTCAAATTATAAATAACTGTAAATCTGCCATTTCTCTTCTCCAGCTTATCTTCTCACTCTTACTGTGCTTTTATCTGTATCAAACCAACTCAATTGCTCTCAACCCAAAGAACAATGTCACTGATGCCATTGTTTTGTGGACTCATACCTTACCCTTGCCATGAAATAATGCATGCCTTCATGTTTAGGTTCCAGGTCTCTCACCTTTTTACACTATGGATCTCAGCCCAGGTGATCTGCTCTACTCAGGAATTGAAACTGCAAGATATCTCCCTGATGGACAGCTCTATGTCATGAAAAATATCTGACAAACCTTTATATGCAACCATTTTTCCAATACTTCCATATGGACACATAACTTACATGCCACTGATTTGAATTTACTCCCTAAAAATAATTTATACTTCTCTACATTTTCATTGCCATCATTTATTTAGTAAAAATAATGCTTATTGGGAGCTTATAGAGTGCCAATTTCTGTAATAGTTGCTTTACATAAATTGTGTTATTTAATTCTCACAAGAACCATATCAGACAGATGTGAATATTTCCATTTTACACTTTAGTAAAATGGAATTTGGTGATGTTATGTGAGTCCTTATAGGCACACAGCTAAATGGATATTATTCTAACTTCTGTAAACCCAGAGTGTGCTACTCTTTCAAGCACTAGTCAAACTTGTTAAATTTCACTTTTCCTATATAATAAAAGAGAAACATGCAAATTTGACCATACCTTCACTACACTACCAGTCAATCAGAAGCAAGAGGCGGGGCTGAGTGGTGCGGTCACACCCCCAACCGGCCTCCTGTTCCAGCGCACCCCGCCAGCTTCCCATCCTGCGCCCGATGCACCCCAGCCACGCCCCCCGCTGGCCTCCCCTGGGGAACTCCAGTGGGGAGGAGGGAGGAGAGAGGGAAGAGGGAGGAAAAGACAGGGTGAGGAAAGGAGAGGGGGGCATGGCTGCAGGGGGCAGGGGGAGCTTGGAGGCGGGGAAGGAAACCGCTGGAGCAACAACTCTGAGTGACCTCAATAACTTTCAATTTCAAGAGGGAAAGAAGGAGCTGGAATAGTATAGGCACTACACTTTAGCAGAGGCACAGGAAGAGGCGCCTAAGGGGTCCAGGGTCTGAGTCTGCGGCAAAGCATCTCTGAGCATGGCAGGGAAGGTGGGAGAATGAGAGTCGGGGAGCTGGGGAGGCACTGCATGTTCAGCAGGGCCGTCCAGAGGGCAGCCTTCATTGGGAGAGGTGGACACTCGGCCTGAAAGTCCAGAAGTAAGAGACACCCATGCCCTCCTCCCTAGGCACTATGCACTCAGTGCCTCCCCAGCTCCCCGGATTCCATTCTCTTACCTTCTCTGCCATGCCCCGAGATACTCTGCCACAGACCCAGACCCAGGACCCCTTAGGTGCCTCTTCCCATGCCTCTGTCAAAGCACAGAGCCTGTACTGTTCTAGCTCCCACTTTCCCTCTTGAAATTGAAAGTTACTGAGGTTGCTCAGACTTGTTGCTCCAGCAGTTTCCTTCCCCTGCCCCCAAACTCCTCCCAACCCCTGCAGCCATGCCCCCAATCCTTTCCTCGCCCTCATCTTTCCCTCCATCCTCCCATCTGGAGTTCCCCAGGGGAGGCAGGCAGGAGGCGTGGCTGTGAGCAAAGCACGTGGGACGAGAGGCCAGCAGGGGCAGGGCTGTGGCATGCTGGGAAGGCCCCACCCCCCACTCCTGATTGGCTGGTAGTGTAGCAAAGGTACAGTCAAATGTGCATGTTTCTCTTTTATTATATAGGATATCTCATGATTCAACAGAATAAAGGGGTAACTCTGGAGTCAGAAGCAAGGATTCAGTTAAACTCTGCTATGTACTGATGGGTGAACAATCTATTCATCTCTCCAATTCAATGACATTCCCTATGCCTACTTATTAAAATGGGCATAATGATAGTGACTCCTCCTGGTTTTTGTGACTTTCTATGAAAAATTATTGGCTTATGTTAAGCCACCAGTCAGCTTTCTTATTCTCATCATTATCTTCATCATTACCACTCTCAATGCTATTTTCATGGTAACACATTTAGTAAGAAAGTGTTAGGTTAATATTAATGAACTAGAGGCCTGGTGCATGAAATTCGTGCAGACTGTCCCTCAGCCTAGCCTGCACCCTCTCCAATCTGGGACTCCTCAGGGATGTCTGACTGCTCATTTAGGTCAGATCCTACTGGGACTGCTAGCTTCCAACTACCTGCCTTCCTGACTTCCTGATTGTCCCTAACCCCTTCTGCCTGCCAGCCTTATAACTCCCTAACCATTCCTCCGCCAGTCTGATCAATGCTTAACTGCTCCCCTGCCTGCCCAGTTGCTCCTAACTGCCCTCCCCTGCCAAGCTGTTCACCCTTAACTACCCTCCCCTGCCAGCCTGTTCACCCCCAACTGCCCTCCCCTGCTGGCCATGTTGGGGCAGCCATCTTGTGTCCAAATGGGGGTGGTCATTTTGTGTGTTGGAGTGATGGTCAATATTCATATTACCTCTTTATTATATAGGATTTTGAACTACAACCATCAACATTTTCTATAAGTTATTATTGATACCACTTTTTGTTTGCTTTGCTTTGCTAATTAATACTATCCATTATTTTTAACATCACCACAAGACATTTGTCAAGGGCACATATATTAAATAATGTTTTCCTGAGGATATGGAATGTAGTATTGATTTGAGAGGAAGAACAATGAACTTGGTGCCAAAGACCTCCTTAAACCCTAAATCTGTCTCTTAAATACTGAAATATTTAGCCATCAAATTTCTTTGGAGCTTTCCCCCGCAATTAAAATTGAAATAGTGAAATCAATTATTTGTTGTTTTTTTCAAGAATAAAATGAAATAAAATATTTTGCTGACTGCTCTCTCATCCGAAAATCCAATATAATATTACTAATTGATATAAATGTTATAGTTTACACCAACGAAAAATGCCTCCTGGTCAATTTAATAGGAGAATACATTTTCCACCAATTGGAAACTTTTTATTGCTCCAATCCAAAAGCAATATCCAAGTCAGAATAATTATGTAAAATGTCTGTATTCAAAGTCACTACCCCCAAAAAGTTAAAGTGGTGTGTGTGTGTGTGTGTGTGTGTGTGTGTGTGTGTGTGTGTCTAGAGATCTGGGCTTTTCAAAATTTCTCATTCTTTAATTGCTTTAATCCTCTGGTTTCTGTGTTTGCTATTAATTGCATTTAAAAATCAAACCAGCTAGGCCAAGGATGCTCAGTGGTTAAGCAACAACCCTATGAATCAAGAGGTCATGGTTCAATACCCTATCAGGGCACATACCTGGGTTGTGGGCTCACTCCCCAATAAAGGCTGTCTAGGAGGCACCTGATCAATGATTCTCCCTATCATTGATGTCTCTACCTCTTTCTCCCACTGCCTTTCTC
Source organism: Antrozous pallidus (assembly GCA_027563665.1). NCBI lineage: Eukaryota > Metazoa > Chordata > Mammalia > Chiroptera > Vespertilionidae > Antrozous > Antrozous pallidus. The sequence continues at coordinate 66,017,459 of CM050519.1, read as the reverse complement.
TCTGAAATCAATAAAAAATTTTTTTTTAAATTTCAAACCAAACTCTACAGTTCTTTTTTTCCCTTTCCCTTTAGTCATTCTTTGCCTTAATGAATCCAGTACCATTAGGACTTAGTTGATTTTGGAATTTTTTGACAATGAGAGCTTCTTTCATCTTCCCTCCCATCTGTAGTGTCTCACCTTCCACCTTTTCAGGCACTGTGCAATTATCATGTCCACGGACTACTTTTCTTTTCGCCATCAGCTTTGACAAGAAGATGGATCCTCTTGCTACAAGAGTACATGTCATTGTTCATGAAACACTTGCTCAACAGGAACTTCAATATTAATTGTGAAAAAAAAGCACACAAAAAAACGACATGGGGTAAGGATCTTTGATGAACTAAATTACTGTTGTGCCATGATGTGAAGGGCCTTTAATTTTGCCATCTGGATCAAATTGACAGAGAATGACTAAGATTGTAGCTTGGAGGACTGGTGAACTTTACTTATGGACAATTAACTAGAAAAAGAACAATCTACTTTGGAAAATTGTATTTCTGAAAACAAGGTGTCTGAATACCTTCAGATTATGCAGCCATTTTTCCATCAACTAGACACATTTCTTGCTCTGAACAGTAGCTTGGACTGCAATTAAGATTAGCGTTAGGGCACTTGGGCTTAAATGAAGCTTTCAGCATTTTCTAAAAATCATTTCCCATGTCTCATGATCTCTAAATGTTTTTCCTGTCCCCCTCTTTCCCTAATATGCTCTATTACACTGAAGATATAATTTTGCCAAATCTTTGACAGGAGATGGAGATATCTCATCCAGGTTATTTAGTAGATATTCATCTCTGACTGCAAATGAGAAAAATATGTAATCATGAGTGTTTATATTTTAAGTTGAAATTAATTTGTTATGGATTTATTCACAAGATTAGTTTTTACTTTTCAAAAAAATCACAAAGCAAAACTGAAATTGAATTGAACCAATAAATGTTTTGAAAACAATCAATTCATTAGAACAACAATTAAGAAGTGTTTTTAAATTGCTATTATCAAATACTAATCTGATTACCAGTTTTATTCTTTCAACTAATCTTTTTCCTTTCAAATCATCTTACTTGAACAAATATACAGCCTAAATCCTCTGTGGCTAAAATTATATTTTATGAATATAATAAAAGAATTGTTTTTATTTAAATTTATTTTATTTCAAAATTAATGAAAACTATTTTTCTTATGGATATTACTTGTACAAAGTGACTTTGCAAAAACATAATTATTGAGATTTTTTACCATTACATTGAAAAAAGTAATGTTTAAAGTTTACATTTATTTTTGTTATTGAGTCTTGAAACATGAATGGTCTGTGCAGAGGAATATTATACTGAATAAATTTTGTTTAACATTTCAAATTAGGTGCATTAGCTATTATAATTTTAAAATATATTTTATTTATTTCTTTACAGAAAGGAAGGGAAAAGGATAGAGAGTTAGAAACATCGATCAGCTGCCCTACTGGGAATGTGCCTGCAACCAATGTATATGCTCTTTACCGGAATCGAACCTGAGACCCTTCAGTTAACAGGCCAATCCACTTAGCCAAACTGATTAGGGCAGCTATTATAATTTTAGTTCTAGCAGGTACCTTAGAAATCACCTGTCTTAAATGCCCTCTTCATAAAGATAAAAGAACTGACTCAGATTGTTCTATAACTTCACCAGTTGGTATCACAGTGTCTCCAGAGTCTACTCCCCTGACATCAGTGTAATTAATACAATGGTCTGCAAACTCATTAGTCAACAGAGCCAAATATCAACATACAACAATTGAAATTTCTTTTGAAAAACAAATTTTTGAAACTTAAACTATATAGGTAGGTACATTGTACTCCTTCAATCGCACTGTACTTGCGCACCCGCACTTGGTCTTTTGTGGAAGAGCCATAGTCAAGGTGCCAAAGAGCCACATGTGGCTTGTGAACCCCAGTATGCCGAATGCTGGTCTAATATAACACACTAACCCAGGATAAGGCATCTGGCAAATTAAAGGTACAATCAATGCATTACCTATAGCATCAAGATCAAGATCAAGAGCACTTTATGGACACACATAAGTATAGACCGACTATATAAAAATCAGTTTGGAGCCTTAAGGAGTCAGCTGATATTGACATTGAAAGTTTTAATGGGCTGAGGAAAAAAGGCAACAAATTCTAGATGAAATATCCTGGTGTTTCCTATTATAAATAGCAGCAAAACAACTGGTTTCCATATTCCCTATGAAGCTTCACAATTTATGAGTGATCAAAATTGGATTTGGCAAGTATTTAAATAAACTGTTTACTTCACCTTTCTTGGCATCTATGTCATTACTCATTATACACATTATACTTTTGTGTGATATATTTTATAAGCTGTGTTTTTGTTCAACTTCTAATATAGTGTTAGCATTGATTTTTTTAGAAGGAAAGTAAGCTTTGGGGGAACTCTGATATGCTATTGTCTCTGTTTTTAGTCAGGATAATGATTTACGTGTGTTGAAAATTGTCATTTCAAAAATAATAAATGGATTTTGAAATATATACAGGTTCTTAAGAATTATGCCAAAGCTTATTTCCTTTTCATCATTTCAGGATATGCAAATTAAACACTTTCACAGAGCCACTTCAATTTGGACAAATAAAGCACAGAGGTTACTGAAATTTTCTCCCTGGGTTGGTATGATCAAAATGAACATGCCAATATCCCTTCATCTTCATCACAAGTAGTTAATTAGGATAATGTACATTTTGAAAAAAGAGGTGTGGTTCTATCCATGAAAAGGCCATCCAAGTAAAGGCAATAGACTGAGCATACAAGTCAATGAATGCTTTTCCAATCTTATTTTTGCTGGATTAAAAAAAAAGTATATTTTTTCCTTAGCTAAATACTGCTCTGCATGTGTCTTCTGTACACTGCTATTAAGCAGTAATAAGCAACTTCATGCACTGATATCAGGCTTCTATTGCTCTTTAGGCCTGCCAAAACATCCTTTTTTTTAATAATACCCTAAAACAGGCCTTTCCTGTCTTTTTTCTTAAAAAAATGCATCCTTGTTCCTGTGTTTTATTAACATCACCAGTACTATCTTCTAGGTAAAAGATTAATTACTTGGCTATGATTCACAGAAATGGATTAGTAACTAAATTACTGAGGGAATATATCAGAAGATCCTTTATTGTTATATCACTGCTAAAATTCTTTAAGAGAGGAAATAAAGAAACACTCTTCAATCTACTAACATGGCCATATGTCAGGGAAAAGATCTCAAACCTGTTTTAGAAGTGACTGGGTAAGTAAAAGAGCACCAACAGGCAATAACCAATGCCTACTTTAGGCTGAAAAATGGGCCTGACTTTATCTTGGTGCCTACTCTCTAGTGAATGTCTCTTTGTTGCACATTAATTAAATTTGGGCTAGCTATATTTCTGTGAACCCTCAATAACTGGTGGATGCTAGGCGGGGAATCAAAACCTCATTGTAATTAAAGTTGCAATTGTGATTTACAGTCTTTAAAGTTCTGGTGGGTATTTTGTTTGTTTGTTTGTTTTTAATACTGTGCCTGAGACCATGCCTTATTGTACAGCTTCTTTACAAAAATCTATAATTCTCAAATACCACTAAACAGCAAAGAATTATTAAAGCCTAATAGATCATTAATAACGATAACTTTTGATAAAAATTAAGAGTATTCCATTTGGATCAACTAAGGGCCAAATTACAAACATAATAATGACATAATGACAATAATAATGAAACCAGAGAATGTTAGAATAAATAGTAATAAGATTTCTGTGATTTAGTTCGCATCTCTCTTTCCCTTGCTCTCTATTCTTTTCTTCCTTTACTATTTCCCCCTTTTCAACTCTTTATCCTCGGCCCCAGACCCTATTTGATTATGATCTTAGTGAAGCTTAGTGTCAACTTTTCTCAAATTATTTCATTCTGTAAATATATCAGTATCATATTTGTTGTTGTTGTTTTAATTAAAGTTGCTTTATTCACTGATTGTGGAGATTACCAGGTATACAGATCAGGAAAATGACATCCCAAAAGTGATGGATTTGGAAAAAAACTTCTATGTATATTCATTGCTTTTTTAAAGGTATGTAATGATTGTCTTCAAGTGGGTCATGATATCAGCTAGCCAGAAAGCAATTGAAGCCACTAGCATCTTTAATCACACATAAAGAAAGGAAGATAGAATTCACTGAGGTATTCAGAACCTACATACACCCTAAAATGTCTAGAACTCATTATGTCAATGAACATTTATATCAATAGGAACATTAGATCAATAACGTGGATTAAGCCAGGATGGACACCAATACTTTTATTACTGTTAATAATTATGAGTTATGGGGAACATTGCATTCATCCCTTCCATTAATTCTCATTGTACTTGTTAAAGTTAACTTAAACTGAAATTGTTAAGACAATTGTAGTTTTATGTACAGGTACAACAAATAATACAGGAGATCTCATGTGCTCCTTACCCAATTTTCCCAATTTTAACATCTTGAAAATTTATAGTACAAAGTTAAAACTAAATTACCAACATTGATCACCCAATATTATTAAGATTTTTCTCACTTATGTATGCATATGTGTGTGTACACATATTCATTAAGTTCTATATATTCTCTTTTTTTATTTAATTTTGTTTTGTTTTTAATCCTCACCCAGGGATATTTTTTGAGTTATTTTTTACAGAGAGTGCAAGAAAGAAGGAAAGACAGAGAGAAATATCAATGTGAGAGAAACACATGAATTGGTTGTCTCCTGCATGTGGACCTACTAGGGCCCAAGTCGGGGAGGAGTGACCTGGGTAGTAATTGACTCCAAGACCCTTTGGTCCACAGGCTGAGGCACTAGCTAATGTGCAAACTGACTAGGGCCATGATGTGTTTTGTTTTATTTTTGTGGTTGTTTGTTTTATTTTATTTTTCTATCGTGGTGGAAGGATTGAGTAAAAATAAATATTACTTGACCACAATTATATGTAGAATTTTAAAACAATAGCTTATAGATAACAAATCAATGGTTGCCAGAGGCAGAGTTTTGGAGGCTGGGCAAAATGGATGAGGAGGGTTAGTGTCCAAATTTTTAGCTATAAAATAAGTCATGGGGATGTATAGTATGTTATTATGATAAATACTATATTTCATATTTGGAAGTTTCTAAGGAAGTAAAGAGTAAAAGTTCTCAAAACAAGAAAAAAAATTATAACTGTACTAGGGACTTGGTGCACAAAATTAGTGCCCGGGGGGATGTCTCTCTTCCCAGCCTGCACCTTCTCCAATCTGGGACCCCCTCGAGGGAGGTCTGACTGCCCATTAAGGATCTGTCTGACTGGATTTGGCCTAAATGGGCAGTTGGACATCCCTGTCACAATCCAAGGCTGTTGGCTCCCAACTGCTCACCTGCCTGCCTTCCTGATTGTCCCAAACTGCTTTTGCCTGCCAGCCTTATCACCCCCTAACCACTCCACTGCCAGCCTGATTAATGTCTAAGTATTCCCCAGACAGCCAGTTTGTGCCTAACTTCTCTCCTCTGCCGGCCTGATCACCCCTAACTGAGCTCCCCTACAGGCTTGATCACCCCCAACTGCCCTACTTTGTAGACCTAGTCCCTTCTAACTCTCCTCCTTTAGGCCTGGTTCCCCCTAACAGCCCTCCCCTGCAGGCCTGGTCACCCCCAACTTCCATCCTCTGCCGACCTAATCACCCCTAACAGTCCTCTCCTGCAGGCCTGGTCCTTCCCAACTGCCCTCCCATCTGCCCTCCCCTGCTGGCCATCTTGTGGTGGCCATCTTGTGTCCACATGGGGGAAGGATCTTTGATCAAATGGGGGCAGCCCATTTGTGTTGGAGTGATGGTCAATCTGCATATTACTCTTATTAGATAGGATAGAGGCCTGGTGCATAGGTGGGGCCCAGCTGGTTTGCCATAAAGGGTGGCCCAGAACAGGGTGGGGGTTAACTTGAGGCATGAGACAGCCTGAGCGAGGGGCCTGTGGTGGTTTGCATGCTGGCCACACCCCTCAGCGACCCAAGTGGAGGCCCTAGTGTCTGGAATTTATTTATCTTCTATAATTGAAACTTTGTAGCCAGGAGAGGAGCCAAGCCTTTTGCTCACTCAGTGGCAACAGCCATTTTTGTTGGAATTTATGTATCTTCTACAATTGAAACTTTGTAGCATTGAGTTGAGGCCTAGGCCAGCAAGGGCAGGTGGAAAGCTTGGCTTTCTCCACTGCCAGGGAAACTCAAGCTTCCCTCCTGCTCTTAGTGGCTGCAGCCATTTGGTTGGGGTTTATTTGCATATATGTTCCTGACTGGCTGCTGGGTGTAGGTGTGGCTTGTGGATGTATTGGAGATATGATCAATTTGCATATTACTCTTTTATTAGATAGGATAGTGATGGGTGTTAACTAGATTTATTATGGTGATCATTTTAAATTTATATATATATATATTTCTAAATTTATATATATATAAATATATATATATACATATAAATATATATAAATATATATATTTATACATATAAATTTAGAATGCTGCAAAAGCAATGACAAATATGAAAGTAGCTTGAAATTTATCTAAAACTTGCATAGTCTCAGGATGTAATATTTTTCTTTGAGTCAAATTATTTTATTGCATTACACTTTACTATTATATTTATTTGCAAAATTATTTTCTATAAGTTGTGCTGTATGATTATTTTCTTCAATTAGCCAATATTTTTTCAGCTCCCTTTCCACATTGTTATGTGTTATTTTTTCTAAATACCATGATCAAATATAGGCAAGTGGAGGGTTCACTTCTATTCTATCTAATAAAAGAGTAATATGAAAATTAGCCATCACTCCACTACACCCACAAGCCATACCCACTAACCATGCCCACTAGCCCATTAGGAGCCAGTACACAAATTAACCCCAACCAAGATAGCTCTAGCCATGAAGAGAGCAGGAGGGAGGCTTTGGTTTCCTGGGCAACGGAGGAAGCCACACTTTCCACACACCCTGGCCAGCACAGGCCTCCACTTAAGGCTATGAAGTTTCAATGATAGAAGATAAATAAATTCCAACAAAAATGATGGCAGCCACAGAGATGAAGAGAGCAGGAAGCTATGGATGCCCCCAGTGATGTAGGAAGCCAAGCTTTCCACACACCCTGGCCAGCTCAGGCTTAATGCTACAAAATTTCAATTATAGAAGAGAAATAAATCCCAACAAAAATGGCTGCCACCACTGAGTAAGCAAAAAGCTTGGCTCCGCTCCAGGCTACAAAGTTTTAATTGTAGAAGATAAATAAATCCCAGATACCAGAGCCTCCACTTGAGTCACTGGGGGTCATGGCCTGCCTGCAAACCACCACAGGCCCCTCACCCAGGCTGCCTCATGCCCCAAGGTAACCCCCACCCTGTTCCAGGCCACCCTTTATAGCAAACCAGCTGGCCCGCACCAGGCCTTTATCCTATCTAATAAAAGGGTAATATGCAGATTGTCCATCACTCCAACACACAAGAGGCCTGCCCCCATGTGATCAAAGATCCTGCTCCAATGTGAACACAAGATGGCCATCACAAGATGGCCAGCAGGGTAGGGCAGTTGGGGTGGACCAAGGCTACAAGGAAGAGCAGTTGGGGGAAATCAAGCCTGCAGGAGGGCAGTTAGGGCCTACCAGGCCAGCAGAGGAGGGAAGTTGGGGGCAAACAAGCTGGCAGGGGAGCGGTTACACATCAATCAGGCTAGCAGGGCAGGGGCTGGGGGTGATGAGGCTGGCAGGCAGAAAAGCAGTTAAGACACTCAGGAAGGCAGGCAGGCAAGCAGTTGGGAGCCAGTAGTCCTGGATTGTAAGAGGAATAGTGGGCCTAAATGGGCAGTTGGACATCCCTCCAGGGGTCCCAGATTGGAGAGCTTGCAGGTTCGGCTGAGGGACACCCCCCCTCACCTCATGCACATGTTTTGTGCACCGGGCCTCTAGTTTATGTTCCAGTATCTATCTACAAAGATTTACATTAGTTCCATATTGTTTAAATATTTTAGTTCTCCAAGATGTTTTGACACATGATTGAACATAAAGTACTTATCTATATTTTCATAATTTATCTGAACCAATCTTAAATCTCATTCAACATGGAATCACAATTATGATGTACTGGGAATTTTGGTAGATGTGGTTAAAATGGCGAGCAAAATTGTTTTGCTTTCTATTAATTTTTGGTTCTTATGGTCCCACAGGTGGCCTTATTTGAAGTCAGAGGACATGCTGCCCCTGCATCTTTCAGTGCTGCTGGGAACACTATCTTCATTGACATTTTTCCTGGGTTTGCAGACACCCTCATGGTTCCAAACTGTGGTTTAAGGAGGTGGGATGAGTTGTCATTGTATTGCTGCTAATGTTGTGTGATCAGTAAATGTTTAGTAGTATATCACTTGAAATGTTTTCATCAGAGTGACATTAATTCCTTCACTTTAAAATTTTTGACATTATTACTGAAATAAAAGTATTCTTAAAGTTAGCATTGGGTATTTTGTGTTAATTGCTAAACTTTATTTTTATATTGACAGTCTTGGCACGACATAGGATCCCAGGGAAGAAGTAATATGCCTTTGGGCCTGAAAAGATAACAAACTCTTCTCTATTCCAGCCATTATTTGCCAAAGGAGGGAAAGAGAGGATGAAAGCAACTAACATCATACTCTGTCATTCATTAGTGCATAATGAAAGGCATTTGAAGATCTGCAATTATTTGGAGATTTGAAATTTACCTATGGCTACTGAAGACATTTATATGTGGATTATAAATCAGTAAATGTTCATTTAGAGGGGATTGTCATATAAGCCACATAAAAATAAAGGGAATTAAAATCAAGAGGCATTATTTTATCTTTCATCTTAGTGATAATCTTTGTCTTTACCTTTTTTTTTCATACATGCTCATTCCTTGATCTTTTGGATTTATTTTCTTAAACTGGTGTAATCCCAATGCACTTAATAGATTAAAAGTGATGTGTTTTATCAACTGTAAGTAATACACATTTTCACATTTTAATATACTTTGATTCCAAATGTGTCTTAAAATTATAATCAATGAGGACACAGATAGGAAGTGGTTTTTACTGCTTTGCATCAATATTGATTGTTTAGAGCTTGGTAGAGCACTCTCACTGTTAACTTAGTTGTATATGTTTGTTTCCACACATGGATATTTAATTGCCAATTAAATGTATTAAAATATTACATCACAAATCTTCATTAAAAATATTGTGTCAACAGAAAAGAATGGTACTCAAGCAGCAGAGAATGAGTTTGACATCAGTATGGAAAGATTTCTTATTGGAGGAGTTATTACAATCAACAATTCAAAGTAAAGAAGAGCTAACAGGATGGTGTATGCCTCAACTAAGACTATTCTAGACTATTCTGAAGTTGTAAACATCAATTTGTCAGGAATTCTTGCTCACAGTGGACAAAAGACAACAACACAGGCCAAGAGATCCTTCCAAGAGATCACAAATGCTTTAATGGCATATAGCATGATATTGTGTTAAAATAAGATGACATTGATAATTCTGAGTCAAAAAGTGATTCAGAAGAGTTGGATTCTGGCTAAAAAGTTAGCACCTAAATTCAGTTTATTTAACTTTTCTTTGGTATGCTCAAAAGTAATACAATGAGAACCAAAATATAAGTTCTAAGAGCTCTTATCTATTGAATATAAAATAGTCAGTGATAAGGAAAATGCATATACTTAGAAATATGTATATTTGTGACTTATAATCTCAAATATATTTTTTCTTTAAGCATAAACTTTGATATTAAGGCTTAAACCAAGTGGACCCATGTCTAGTCTTATGGGAAGAGTCATAAAAAACTTAGCCAGGGAAGTGACAGGTGAGATGATAACAGAAAAATAAAATGAGAGTTAAATATATAAGAAGTGGAAAAGCATTCTGGGCAAAGAGAACAGAATGGAAAAGGTCTTGAGGAAGGTGAAGTATCACAAATTTGAAGTATTAAAATTAAACTAAAAATCTTCATAGTAGAGATTTGGGAAGAAGTTTCATGAGTTGAAGATGGAAGGCTTGTAAGAGGCTAGATTGTGCTGTCCTGAAAAGCCATGTTTAAAGACTAATTTTTATTCTATGAGCAAAGAAATTCGATGTGAGTTATGATACAATTAAACTGCATATTTCAATAGATTACTTGTAAAAAAGAGAAGAGAGTTGACAAGAAAGGATATAGTTGGAGCTCTGTGAAAATTATCAGAGGTCTTCTATGATGGGATTAGGCAATAGATGATGAAGGATTAAATAAGGGGATTAATAAAAAATGTGGAAATAAGTGAGAACACTCTGAGAGAGAAGGGAAATCAACACACAGTGCTGATAAAGTCACTCAGGTGGAGGACAATATCAAGAATCACAGCTAAGATTCTTAGCGTTGATCATTGAGAGAAAAAGCACTATAGAAGGTTCAGCTTTACTAAAATAAATAAATAAATAAATAAATAAATAAATAAATAAATAAATAAATAAATGATAAATCTGATATTTAATCAAAGTTGAAATGTTTTAGAATCTATAGACTTTGAAAATAAATGCCCAGATAAACATTCAAATTTAAGGTCTTGCATAGTGATAGACATTTTTTAATATAGTCTATACTTATATAGTAAACTAGAGGCCAGGTACATGAATTTATGCATGGGTGCAGTCCCTTGGCCTGGCAGGTGATTGAGGCCTGTCTAGGCTAGCTGGACGAGGGTCCACAGGACTGCTGTCTCCTAACTGCTTGCCTTCCTTCTAGCCTGATTTCCCCTAACCGCTTCTATCTGCCAGCCTGATTATCCTCTAACCACTCCCTGCCAGCCTGATAGATGCCTAAGTTCTCCCCTGCTAGCCCAATTGCTCCTAACTGCTTTCCCCTGCCAGCATGGTCACCCCTAACTGTCCTTGCCTACAGGCCTGGTCACCCCAACTGCCCTCCCCTACTGGCCAGATCATCCCTAACTTCCCTCCCTTGCTAGCCTGATTGCCACTATCTGCCCTCCTTTGCTGGCCCAATTGTCCCTAACTGCCCTCCCCTGCCATCCCAGTAACCCCTAACTGCCCTTTCTTGCTGGCCTGGTTGCTTATAACTGTCCTCCCATACAAGCCTTGTCAATCCCAACTGCTCTCTTCTGCAGGCCTAGTTCCCCCCAACTGCTTGTGAAGACCTGGACCCCTCAACTGCCTTCCTCTGCCAGCCTGGTCACCCCTTACTGCCCTCCCCTGAAGGTCTGTTCCCCCACAACTGCCCTCCCCTGTAGGCCTGGTCACCCCCAATTGCCCTCCGCTGTAGGTCTGGTCTCTCCCCCGCTGGCTTGATTACCCACAACTCCCTCGCTGCTGACCATCTTGTGGTGGTCATTTTATGTCCAAATTGGGGCATCCATCATTGACCACAGGGGGCAACTATCTTGTGTGTTGGAGTGACAGTCAATTTGCATATTTTATTATATAGATTAAAAAAATCACCCCCCCCAACTAAAATAAATAGCAAATGCCACAAGGTCACATAAAAAATACAAATAACTTAGGCATTTGAAAAAATGAATAGACTTACTCAAAAGAATATCACCAATTAACACTTCAATGATATAAAAATTTTTCCATCACATTAACAACAACAACAAAAAAGTTTAATAACACTGTGTCCTGTGTGTCCTGAAGCAGGCATCTGCCCACATTATAGCCTCAAGGAAAGTAGTCTGGGATTATCTATGAAAATCGGGATGCATGTAAAAGGTGCACAACATGCAACTCCCAAATGTGGCACTTAAGAGTTTTGATTATTTTGAGCTGCAGGCACTTGCCAAACAGCAAATGCAGAGAAAGAACTTCTCTGAATTTGATTTGTCTGCCTAAAGACAGAGCCTCCAAAAGGAACTTAGTTATCATCAATCCCTTTCCTGGGAGTTTCTCAACCAGGGAAAATTGACTTTTGTCACAAGAGAGGAACCAGAAGTCAGTTGACCTCACACCCAGACACACTTTGTCACAAACATCATACCTCCCATCTGTTCTTCTGAGGGCCCATTTATCTTTCTTAGCCATCATTTAGTTACCCCTAGGAGACCTATGCCTCCCTCCCTTTTCCTGATTAAGATGGGAAACACATTTTTATTTCCTTCCCTTTCAGTCCTACCTTCTATATAGCCCTCCCTCCATCCTTCTTTAAATTTATTTTCCAAAGGACTATTTAGTTGTAAAGCAAAACATGTGCAGCCCTGCTAAACCTAGTTCTCACTACAATGTAGTTTGGGAAATTAACTCTTAGATTTGGCATGGGGTTATCTGTTATTGGTTGGTATCAATCTTCTGTGATGTGTTGTAATTTCTTCTCAGTAAGTGTGGATGTTTTAGTGGAAGTTTAGGAAAAGCAAACTTTAGGAGAAGCAAAACGGGCATATTTCCAAAGACATAATTTTGAAATTTCAATTACAAACACATGATTTAACTTTTTAAAATTTCAAATGGGTCTTTAAAAGCGGCCAGAGTGCGGTGGCTCACTTGATTAGACTGTCGCCCCTTACCTTACACCAAAAGGTTATGGGTTCAATTTCCAGTCAGGGCACATACCTAGTTTGCCAGATCGATGTTGTGAATCCTTGTTACTCTGAGTACTGGAGGCAACCAACCTGCGTTTGTCTTTTTTTTTCTCTCTCTTTCTTCCTTCCTCTCTCTTTAAAATCAATAAAAACATATCCTCGGGTGAGGATTATAAAAATAGTCAGTCACTTCTTTGAGATGACTATTAACACTAGGTATCTGATTTGCAAAGTACACGAATGACAATTATGTTTTGACATATTCTTAAACCTCCAATTCCTATAACCGAGTTGTAAAAGAAATAATGTTTGATTTAAACAAAATTAAATAATGGTAGGAAGCCTTAATGCTTGGTGTTTTTCAAGTATTGAAAAGTGAAGTCAGGCTATTTTAAAAATCATTTTATGTCCAAATGATACCCTAACAATTCATAAATTATATTTCTTTCCCTTATCATTCTGCCTTGCACACACACACAGAGAACTAGAAAAACACAGACAGGTTTCTATATCATCAACAAAAACAGTGAGATTGTTAAAATATTAAGATACCATTGACAATAATTTAAAAAAATACTTTGCATATCTCACTATTTTATTGGAAATTTTAAGACTGTAATCTATTAAAATTATGGATTAATTGTTTTTCTGAAATTAAGCTATCAAATATCCCTAATTACTTAATATGATATTGATTTCCTTCAGAAAGATTTAAAGAAATGTGATGGAACAAAAAAATTTATGGGAAACTAATTTTGCTTAGCACATTGTCTCACAACCAAGAGGATTTTTAAGTAAAGTTTTATACATTCTTAGCTATATGTATTTTATTTTATGTAGATATTCTGATTATTAAGAGTTTCTTACAGTATTGTTGAATATTGCTCATAAACATATATAAAGAAAAAGCTGTGTGCTTAAGAATACAGGCCACTTAAAGGCCATGCTGCCTAAAGTTTAGCATTATTTTCATTTTACTGACAACAGCTCTTTTCCCTGACCAGATTCATTTTCATCATATATTTCAAGTCTACATAAAAACAATTGCCCTCTACAAATATTTCTTAGTTCATTTGATCATGCATCCACTTATTCAATGTTTCATTCTACCTTCTAAATTGTGTGATGTATGCCTTCCATGGTTTGATATATGGGAGACAGAGAAGAAAACTCCACCCTACATTGGAAATGGTTGTGGTCCCTTAGGTGGGTTAGCACAGGAGCTGTTCATAAATGTTTATTTACCTTCTCATTGTAAGACATCCTCTGCATCTCAGTACATTCAAACCGAGATCCAAAAATAAAAAAGTTGGCTACTAAGAGAGTTGGGTGGATGTCATCTCAGGCAGAGGGAAACTTAGTTTAAAGACTGAGTTATGAAAGAACTTAGAGTTTCTTACAATCTGAAAAAAGACTAAGGAGCAACCTTAAGAATAGTTAGGGCCTGGTCATGTGTGACCTTGAAGGCAGTAAGAAGAGTTAGGTCCTCAGCCTACACAATGGGAAGGTATTGCAATATTTTTTTAAAATATATTTTATTAATTTTTTACAGAGAGGAAGGAAGAGGAACAGAAAGCTAGAAACATTGATGGGAGAGCAACATAGATCAGTTGCCTCCAAGATATATGCCCTTGACCAGAATCGAACCCAGGACCCTTCAGTAAGCCAAACTGGTTTTGATGTTATTGCAATATTTTAAGTGATCAGGAGGGAAGAAAATAGGAGCCATGCTTCTATTGAATTACTCATAGCCAACTTGCAAGGTCCGTAAATGTATAGAACTTTCAGAGAGTGGTAATGTTGATCCATCCCTGTAATGCAGTAGGACTGAGACTTCAAAGATAGTTTTAAATTGAGAACATATTTATAATATACTAGAGGCCAGGTGCAGACATTTGTGCATGAGTATGGTCCCTAGGCCTGGCTGGTGACCAAAGTGTTGGCCTTGGGCCCCCCTCCTCCCCCCAACTCCAATGCTGCTGTTGGTCGCAGTCTGTGGGACAATCTATCAGGCCAGCCCCGCTAGGCTCCCTCAGCACCTTCCCACCACCACTCTTGGTCACAGTCTATATGTCGATTAATAGGGTAATAAGATACCCACCTTGGCCTGGCACTGCCTGCTCACCTCCTCAACCCTCCTGCTGCTGTCCTGCTCTTGTTGGGGCTCATCTGAGAAAGCAGCACCTGCACTGCTGCCCACTGACAGTACTGTGTTGCCGATGCCCACCATGTTCCATGCTGCCCCCTGGTAGTCAGCACATGTCATAGCAAGTGGTGGAACTCCTGGATGAATAATTTGCATAGTAGGCTTTCATTATATAGGATATAAAAGGAAAGAATAGAAAACAAAATACCTATATACAGGGTATCCCAAAAGTATACACACTTTTAATAGCTGATAGCTCAATGATGAAAATTAAATGAATTTTAATAAATACTGCCTTTAAAATTATTCAAAATGTGTGTATGTTTTTTGGGACATGCTGTATTTTCACCAAGTAACATTTCAAAAAAATCTTGAAAAAAATACTAATTTTGATGTATTATAACAGTGTACTTTGGACAAAATGAGTATATTATAAATATTAGCTGAATCAATTAATCAATGGAAATGATACCAGCTGTTTGTCATACTAAATGAATGTTTAAATGTATGGATGATAGATAATAAGGAAATGTTCCAAAATTTAATAATGATGGGTTTTGTATCTACTTTTATCTATTTTTAAAGATTTCTATGGTCAATATTTTTTAGATGCATAGAAACAATTATTTTTTAAAAATTATGCATTACAATATATTTTTGCACTAGTTTTATAAAATGAGGTATATCTCTATAATCAGTATTGGTAATAGGCATGATATATCATTATGTTATGCCCTACATTATTATTTAATTTAGTTTAATTGATTTTTTCCACATTTAAAAAATAAATTTACACTATGCAATTTGATGCATAATTGGGTGAATTTAGCACTTAATTGCACATACTTTGCCGAAACAACATAAATTTTATACTAATAGATTTGATTACAAGATTTCATATATTTTTAGTGATTGATTTTCTTAAATTAGCTTGAAAAACTAATTCCAAGATACTAACCAAAAATGACTTTCTTGATAAATAAGTTTATAAATCCCAGGTTAAATAAAGTTGAAAAAAAGTGTGTGTGTATATGTTAGTGGCTCTTCAGGGATATACAGTAGATGAACCATGCAAAATATTTTCTCTCAGTTATTTCAATATCTTAGCTAATCAGAATCTATACTAAAAATTTGGGTACTTTCAACTCTTTATTGAAGATAACATTTTTGCGAAACAATGATTAAAATTATATCTTATGTACAGAACACACATCAATATGATAACACATTCTTTAACATCTTCAAGGAATGATGTGGTCCACATAAATAATTTTTACTGATAAAAATATCCTATATAATGAAACCCTAATATGCAAATTGACTGAATGGAGGAACAACTGGTGGAAGGAATGGTTGCTATGACATGCACCGAACACCATGGGGAAGTGACCAGTGGTGGCGGTGGGGGTGGGGCCATCCAATGGGCAGTGCCAAACCACCAGTCAAAGCAGGTGCCAGTGGGGAACTCCTAAACTCCCCTCCAGTCAATCATCCCACAGATGGCCCTGATCACTGGCCAGGCTTATGAACCCTACCCTATATATTGGGGACAGTCTCTTAGATTTAAATTTAAAATCTGGCAAGGCTGTTTTAACACTGAATAAACAGGATGCTGTAGCAATGACATGCATGGACTCTGGCGTGCAAATTTTTAGCCCTGATTCTGACTCTTACTTAACTTCTCTCTGCATCAGTTTTCTACCCATAAAATGGGAGAAATGGTACTATAGCCTCAGAAAGATCATGTTATATACTAATTTTTATAATTAGGGCAAAAATGTAACAGCAAGATGCCTTTCACCTGTATGAAAAGTATAGTCACTGGTGTAGGCAGCGTCCTCGATTGGGAGAGGGTGCAGGCTAGAATGAGGGACCCTCCCCACCCCCATGCACTAATTTCATGCACCAGGCCTCTAGTTTTGACATAATGATAAAAATTATATAGAAAATTCTATAAAACTTAGAGTCTATGTTTCTAATACAGTTTTTAAGAAAAAAATTAGATGTTGAAAAACTTTGATAGTCCCCTCTGAAGCAAATGATCTGTTTCCCAATATTACCTTTCCTGAGAAAGGGATATCCTTGGAAGTTTAATATGTACTTTTACAAACTTTTATCCAAGTCTTTTTTGACAAATAAATGAAATAAATGAATAAACTTAATAAATGGAACAGTGATATTATCTAAACTTTTAAACTGAAAAAGTCAACAATTTATCATAGAGGAAATAAGTACAGAAAGACATTATGTTAATTACTTTAAAAGGTTATGCCATTATAATATATAAGTGCTAAACTGCCAAAGAGCAAAGTAGACATTGACATTACTAATTCTATGTCTTCAGAAGTTACAGCATTCACCTGAAATGTGGTAAATGTGGTAAATGTGTGCTACCTTTATGGAATCAAACTTAAAGAAAAATATGGAAATCACTCTCTCCATTGGTAAAGCAATGCCAAATATAAAGGCCACTTCTCTTTTTACTTAAAAGGGAACTATAATGTCAAACATCATATTTGTAATATATATATTGGCATATTATCAAATAACCTTGGGATTTAGCTCAATCTATTATTATAATAAAAAATTTATGACTTATTTTTTTCTCTACATATAATGTGAGGTCACTGTTATTTCAATCCTTGTCTCCTGTACTTAAATATCAAATAGATATTTACTAGGATTAATTAGAAATAAAGGAATAATATTCAAAGATCTACCATTAGTATCAATTACTCCTGGCATTTTTATGTATTGGTTTCTGATCATTTTATATCACTTCTATTCTCAAGTATGAATATTTCTTTTGTAGTTAGAACACTAGGATCAACTTTTTATCTCATTTGATCATATTTTGTCTATGACAATTATTTTCATTTTACTTAAAACTGTGGTTATGCAATTTTATTATCACACCTAATATTATGAAGACAATTGTGTTTGCATTTATGTTCATTATCTTGAATCTATGATTATAAGATGTAATACTTTCAGCAATTAAGAATTAATTAAAAATAAATAATAAAATGAAAAATTTAAATATTTCATAATACAAAATGTAATATATAGTATGTTATCTTTCTCTATATTTTTGTTAATGATAAAATTCTAAAACCAGTTGATTTAATTATTGAATGTTTGCTAGATAATCAGAGTAATGAGAGACTTATTTTGCAACCTCAAAATCTAGTCAACAATGTATAAATGCACATGTTAAAAAGAGTTCATACACGATTAGAAGAGAAAAATAGAACAACTGAAAGTGACTTCAGAGACAACTTAACTTGGTCTAACACTGGACCAACTATGAAACTACGTATATTGGTCAGAGGTCAAAGAATGTTGGTAGATCGAGGAAAGAGCTAGGGATCAATTAGAAGATCACACGTCATTAAATCTATGCTTTGAGGTTTTCATCTTTACTGAAAAACATATTTAGTTATTACTTATGACCTTGAGGTTACAGTGTGTCAATTACTTCCATTCATTCATTTTATGCAATTTATTATAATTGACAGTATAATAGGAAAAAGTTAGATTTTCAACTATGAACTGTACTAAATGGTTTTTATCCCTTCAAAAAGTTCTAAAAAATTATAAAATTCAAAAATGTGACTACATTTAGAGTAACTAAATGCAAATCAAGATTAGTGTAAAATTAAGATGATGTGGCATACTGATACAAGAATAAATACACTGTATATCAATGTCAGTTATTAGTGCTATCTAAAAGTTATCATTGCACTGTTTTTACTGTCTGCACTTACACATTTAAAAATAGGAAATGCTTATTCAATAAAAATCAGAAATCCCTTTTAGTCACTAATACTGATTAATTTATTTCCTTCACTGAAGCCATCTGGGGTTCTTCAGAAATCTGTTATCATTCTGGAATTCCTTATGCTAAAACAAACAAAGTTCATAGAGCAAATTGTTGAATAGCAAGTTAAATGTCCTCAAAGTATAAAGGTGCTAGACAATTTATGCCTTAGGAAACCTTCTGATTACAACTGATATAAGTTTGAAAAATAACCAGACTTTAATAGACTAATTGTGAAAGATTAGTCCATTTATCTGAGCTTGTTAAACACTGCAGTAGACTGGAACCAATTAAATAAATAACTCTAATTCTATATTATTAACTTCAAAAGTCCTTCATTCCCATCATTGCAGTTCTATGATAGGTAATTTTTTTCAAAGTACATTTCTTTTCACCCACAAAGGCAAGTATAATTTGGCACATTTTTGAGTGAGTCTACATATATCACACTAAATATGGCCAATTGAGTTTGCCTGATTAGCCCTACTTATAAATATACTAAAATATCAAATTAAAGTTTTGATTTTTAAGTACATGTAAAACTGCACCCTGATAAATAGGTATCTCAATGTATTTAATGCACTGTGTACAAATAAATGGAATCTATTTCTAGTTCTTAAAGATGATATTATTTAATCAACAATTAATAACTTAATTGAAAATATGTTCCTGATCTCGTCAGCCCAAAATTCAATATGAACTCAAAGTTCTAAAGTAGTGCAGTAAAGAAAAATTAAAAGCCTTCTTTAGACACTCAGAATAGGTATTAGAATAGGTATCATACCAATGTGATGCTTAATTTTTATGTTCATTGTTCCATAAACAAGAATATAAACTTTAATATCTTTATCTCAACATTAAATAGAAATTCAGAGGCTATATTTCTTAATTAAATTTTCTCTGTTCTATGTTGGGCAAGCCAGAAAATAGTAAATAAATGTAACATGTTAAAATGGTATTTTAAATAAAATGATATACAAGTAAAAATATTTATTATTTGAATGGCACAACTAGAAATTAAATATTAACGTAAATACTTTGTATAGGTGAATAAATATAGCAACTAAAATTTTCCCAGTATTGAAGTGAAAGGGAAATTTTGATATTGTTGCCTAGATTTTTCAAAACTTGGTCTCTCTCTCATCATCTACCTTACAAATTCATAAATATGGGTTAGATAGCTGCATTTTTAAAAGCTATTGGAATTTATTATAAATAATATACTTCAATTGAAATTCTTCCTTCTCAGGAATTGTTTGCAAATCAAAATTAAAAGAAAAATTTTGGGATCTAGTAGCTAACTAAAAACAGGGGCACTTTCTGATACTATCTTCATCGCTATTGGTCCAAATTATGTTCTAAGGCCAACTGTAATAATATTAAATCATGTTCATCCATGTGTTAATTATTACTGCTATCCAAAAGTTATAAATTCACTGAAACTTGCTTCAAGGATCCTATACCTTTTTATATAGAAAACTTTGTTTAATAATAATGAGAAAAGGTTTGAATAAGAAGACAAAATTATCCTCTTTGTTGAGGAAAGGAAAGGTTAACTGTTAAATTCTTCTTCTTGAACAAGACTGATGAAATCCTAAAGAACTCAGGGGAACTATCCAGGTTCTGATGTCGCAAGTTTTGTACCCAGAGCTTCAAAGGTCATGTAAATTGACCCCTCCCCCATTCTCTCCCCCCTCCTGAATTCTCTTGGAAGCAGGCAGAATAACACTGCATGGAGACTTTCAAAAATGTATATCTGATTGGCAACATTTTCATTCTCACAAATACCAGCACCCATAAGTATTCAATAATCTTTTGAAAGAATTAGTGAGTGAATTTTAATATGCTGACCAGAGGTCTAACATTTTACCACTAAAAGAAGTATTTTCTCATGAGTTGACAACTTTGATTTAAAAAACAAATATCTTTGTTTTTAAATGGAAGATAATTTCCTTCTTTGGAAGATAAAATGAGCAGAAAAAAATAAGATTTCAAGAAAAAAGTAAAGGATATCATTTAGATCTTGGGGAAAGCATTATTTAGAAAGTTGCCACCTCTTAAAGAAAGACGGGTACCTGTTAAAATGAGAGTTAATGGGTACTGTAGATAAGACTTCTTAAGATTAAGCCCATGATTACTTTGGTTACTGTCCTCATGTTTGCTTTGAGAAAAGAACCAGACACTAATTCATGGCCTACGATGTATCTATTATCCCCTGTACCAACCCATTTACCCCTAATCATAGACGGGCAGTTTTATCTAATTAACCCTCTGTTCTCTTTCTAGAGGGGGCACTCCAGACATAGAAGGGAGGGACTGACATAGTTTATTCACAGTAATTGATGGCAGAGACTCCCTGGGAAACAGATCAGCTTTCAGTCCACTGTGCAAACTCTTTTATTTTAGAGATTTATTTTTTTAAAATATCAGAACTATTGTTTATAGTTAATTGCTGTTACATTATTAGACCAGGCTTTGTGAAATAAACTACAGGGTAAATTCATATAAATTGCATAATTTATACAATAAAACATGCCTTGAATTAATTTAATAGTTGTTTTTGTTTCTCTGTGACCATGAATGTGTATTTAGAATCCAGTGCTAAATTGTTAGTACTTTAACCTGTGTTCTATATTTAGTTTCTAATCAACTTTCTTGTAAATAGGACCATTTTATCCACTACTGTTTCCTTTATTTAGCTCTAAACAAATACACTTCTAATAATTTGTTTTAATTTTGTAGTTGTTTTTTTAAATTTATTTTTAGTATTATTTGACAGTGAGTTTATAGGCTAATATTAGTCTTTAGTGCACAGTTCCAACTTTGCAATAATACTCATTGCAGTTTGTAAACTAAGTTCTCAATTCTCACAGAGAATTTAGTTTACAAACTGCAATGAGTATTGTATGAAAGTTGTACAGAGATAGAGATGCTGGGCTTCATATGGGGCACCTGTAATGGTCTGAAGTCCCTGATTTCTCTTATTTTAAATGGCCCTGCAGCTGCATCTGTGTGTTTTGCAACAAATTAACTTTCAATCTGTGCCCTTAAAGATTCTAAGACAATGGCATTTCTGAGAAAAAAATGAATGTCTTTTAAAAAATACAAACACTATATTCTCCTACTGAGAAGTAAGCAAAATAATCAGTATTTCAACTGGAAGACAAAAATCATCCTATATGTTGAGTTTATAAATATAAAATAATAATAATAAATGTGTATACATTAGCATATCATAGATTATCATCCTCAATTCTATATTAAGTTTACATATCACTTATGTAATATTATATCTGAATCATGTAGAATAAAGATTAAAACTATAATATAGTTAACTTTTCACATTTACTAGTTAACTTTGGAACAAATAAAATGCTTTTTCACTTGATATAATACCCTTGAATTCAAATTATTACTAAGGGTTGTATACGATTATTACCCAGGGTGGTATTAAATGTAATTTAAGCTAAACTTATTTTTCTTTTCATAAATTATTTTATTGATTTGACATCTAAATAAAAAAGTTATAGTCTATAGCTTCTGGCTTACTGTAAAGACACACAAAAATATCCATTCACTAAATTCCTTCAAATTCAGCTTTTTATCTACAAAAAACAGATAGTAATTCCCACTAAGTTTTTAATAAGATATAATTATAACAAGTATAAAAATGAATGTATACCACATGATGATAGTCATTTTTCTGCTTGGGATATATTTTTACTGATAGGTGGATTATGTTATTATTGGAACAGAAATATCCACTTCTACATCCATGGATTTCTGCTCCAGGCAGATAATCACTCCTAGTGCAGTGTTAACTATTACTATTAATATCACTTCATGCCAGTGTTCTTTCTAAGACGTCTTGGCATATTTTAAATCCAAAATTCTTTTTTAACAAGACTCAAAGTCATTTGATGAAATTGCCTGTAAGATTGTTGCTCAAGATCACAACTTTACGGAAACCCAAACATGTAATCATTTTTAAAGAAAGAAAAGTGTGAGAAACTATTTTTGGAGTTAAAAGGTATAAACATCTTTGTCTTTATACTTTGTTCAGTAGACTGATAATTCAGAGAATAGGCCAAAATATTAGCAGGGCAGAAAATTATCTGAGACAGCTGCAAAGATAAAACTAGTATTGTATACCAGTTTTCTAGTATAGGTGTTAATACGGGTATATGCAGAGTAGGTTTACAGTTGTCCATATGGAAAATAGTACAATCATCTATAATAATAAAAGTGTAACATAGTAATTAGACCAGGCAGCTTAATTACCTCCCGGATGTCATTCTGGACGAAGCTAGAACTATGAGGACCGAGCCCCTTGCAAAATTTCCTGCATCAGTCATCTAGTTAATGAATAATAATACAAGAATAAATTCCATGTTTCATGTACTCACAACTGTAAACATTCTTTTGCCAATCCTTGTATATACTATCTACCCAACCATTTATTCAGCTATGCATTCAAATTAAGAAAACCATCATGTTATAAAGGTAGAATTTATTCTTCAATTATTATTAATGACAAAGCACTACTTATCATGAAAACATGCCAAAATTTGCAAACTTTTATCTTAGAATAAGTATAAAACATAGCAGATCTTTAAGTTTCCTGGTAATAGTCAATGAACATTTTATAAAAATAACTAAAATAGCTAACACTTATTTTTTCCTGAAGTACTGTGCTAATGATGTTCACTGTGCTCTCACAAGCCTCAGAAGCAATTATTGTTATTCATATTTTCAGATGAGAAAACTGAGGCATAGAAAGTCACAAACTTGTTGATATATTTTTTAATCAACCTGAAAGTTTAGACTACTCAATCATCATTAATTATTTTTAAATGACTTCAGTGTTACTTAAGACGTTTTGTAACAAACTAGAGAGGTAAGTGACTAGACCAAGTTGCTTTGACTTCCTGAGATTTTGTAAAATAAAAGCATAAAATATGAAGCTCATATCAAATTGTGATGACAATGTTCTGTTAAAAATATAACTTCTAAGGGGAAGCAAATACTTGTGTAAAATGTATATTTTAGTATGCCAATATAAAACTGTAGTTTTAAAATAGCAGATAATTTATTTCATAAATGTCCCTCCTCTTTCAAGAAAATTAACAAAAAAATCAAAAGAGGGGGAATTCCCCAACAAGAAAAAAATATCCTTATTAAAATTTCCTTTCATTGCTGTTTTTGACATCTTCAGAAGTTTATATTCATAATGAAAGAATTAGAGTATTATAGAATTTTTGAGCAGATAATTTTCTAAAGCTGGAAGATAACAAGGAAATTATTATAATCTGGATTGTCATCATTATCAAAATCATCAGTGGAATAACTCAGGGTGATTTCAAAGAAAATGAAAGCGGATGATGAGTGTCCCATAGAAATTTTCACACTAAAATCCATATTCTGGTTGTTGAATATATATTATAAATGTATGAAAGGCATCTCAATGCTGTCAAGCTAAAGCAGGAAGAAAATAGAAATCTACAAATTCTAAAGTCATATTTTGAGCTGTACATACACTCAAACATTTCCCCCTAATGTTTAATATTGGTATCATGGTATCCTTGCCCTTTACACAGGTCCTGATGGGAATGATTTTTTGAGTGCGTGTGCATGTGTGTGCATGTTTGTGTTTGTTGTTTGTTTTTCTTTTTTATTAACTTTTCATCTCAATGACAGCTGCTAACTGCTTTAAAGTTTCCCTCTCCTGAGACAGCACTATTGTTTCTTATTTATTCTTTCAATATATTCTCTGTTTTTATCATTTTCCACAAACAGAATCCCAGGCTGTGTTAATTTCCCCTATAAAAACGCAAGAATATTATAAACTCTTTCTCCATCTTGCTTTTCCCCCTATTGGTATGTTATAGAGATCATTCTACACCAGTGCACAAAGAGCTGGCTAATTGTTTCTAAAGGCTGAGTATAATTGTGTAGATGTATTATGATTTATATAACTAGTCAGACATTGATAACTTTTTAGATGTTTTCAATCTTACACTGTTTTAAACTGTTGCCATGAATGACCTGTGTATAATCATTTATTTGTAAGACAGATATATTTAAGAAAATGGAATTGCTAGATCAAAGATTGTGTGCATTTTAAACAGATACTTGTAAGCTATAGTAGAAAAATGTAAAATACATATGCATAATGAATATATATATGTGTGTATATATATATATGTATTTAAATTGCTCTTTGCAGATGTTCCAGTTATCCAATTACCACTATAATATAAAAAATACTCACCAATACAATGTATTATGATTTTATTTTCACTTTTACCAATCTTTTCCAAATTTAATTTACATTTATCTTATTATGGATGAGGTGGATTATCTTTGCATATAGTTAAAGCATACTTATTTTCTGAAAATTATCTTTGGATATTCTTTGTTAATTCTTCTTTTCCATTTCAATTTAATGCTAATGGATTTGTAGAAGCTTCTTATGTACAAGAAAATTTCCCCTTTAATGTAATATGAATTGCAAATATCAACCTCACTGTCAAAAATTAAATTACTGAGCACAACTTTTATTTCTCTTTGATAGCACAATACATCAAAGCCTTGGCCCTTGCCATATTATAAGACAGTACTTCTTCACCCCTTGATTTTGTCCTCATCAACATGACTTGTTTTGGCCAAGTATGAGTTCATACTGTGCCCCCCCTCCTCCCGACACACACTGATTGCCCTTCCCTGCAGGCTTGGTCATCCCTAACTTCCCTACTCTGCTGGCCTGGTCACACCTAATTGCTCTCTGCTGCAGGCTTGATCACCACCAACTGCCCTTCCTTGCAGGCCTGGTCCCACCCAACTGCCCTTGCTATCTTGTGGTGGCCATCTTGTGTCCACATGAGGGCAGGATCTTTGACCACATGGGGGCAGCCATATTGTGTGTTGGAGTCATGGTCAATCTGCATATTACTCTTTTATTAGATAGGATACAGGCCTCGTGCAGGGGTGGGGCCCAGCTGGTTTGCCCTGAAGGGTGTCCCAGATCAGGATGGGGGTTCCCTTGGGGTGTGAAGCAGTCTGGGTGAGAGGCCTGTGGTGGTTTGCAGGTTTGCCACATTTCCCAGCACTCCAAGCGGAGGCCCTGGTATCTGGGATTTATTTATGTTCTACAATAGAAACTTGCTTCTGCTCGTTCTGTGGCGGCAGCCGTTTTTGTTGAGATTTCTGTATCTTCTATAATTGAAACTTTGCAGCATTGAGTGTAGGCCTAGGCTGGCAAGGGCATGTAGAAAACTTGGCTTCCTCCATTGCCAGGGAAACCCAATACTCCTTTCTGTTCTCAGTGGCTGTAGCCATCTTGGTTGGGGTTTATTTGCATATTCACTCCTGATTGGCTTTGTGGGCTTGGCTTGTGGGCATGGCTTGGGTGTAGCTGAGGTATGATCAATTTGCATGTTACTCTTTTATTAGGATATGTATAAACAATATATATATATATATATATATATATATAAAATTTCCAAGAACACCAAAATCATAATGTTGTGGGTGGAAAACAAGCTTTTCCATGGCATCCCAAGGAGAAAATTCAAAGGATCCCCCCAAAGGAGATTTTGATGTGGCAAAATGGTTTATTTGTGATGGTTGATTCTGTCTCCGTGTTTCCAATTTTCCATCTCTGTCTGTCCTGCCATGGAAAAAAGTACTACCTTGTCTTCAACAAGGCCAACATAAAGGCCAGTGCCCAGAGTTTTTACTTCATTGTTTTTGTGACTCCACACAATCTGCTGTCATCCTAATAGGTTACTACAACCTGGGAAAAAGATCATTAGCTAGAGAGTGGACCTAATGCAAACCTGTAAAATCTTTGAAGGTAATTCATTATTCTGAAAAAGCTCATGGTTAAAACCCCAGGAGCACAAAGCTCTCATGTGTTCTCTCTGGGTGAACTGCACTAGTCTCACTATTCATGTTCTCTCCTACCAGGGAGCATGAACCATATAGATAGAAAAGTCAATCAATTGATGTGTCCATCGCTCACAAGATGTTACCCCACCCTCCCTCCCTTCCACTCTTTCTAAAAAAAAATGGAAGAAATACCCTCCAGTGAGAATTAACAAAAAAATTAAATAAATAAAATAATAAGAAGAAAAAGAAATCAACAAATGGTTTCAAAATTTTTGAAATCTACCAACTTTTATAAGAAAACTAAGAGGCCCAGTCATTGCAGTTCATGCATGGGAGGGGAGTCCCTGAGCTCAGCCTGTGTCTTCTCTAATCTGGGACCCCTCAAGGGATATTCTACTGCCCCTTACACCTGATTCCGGTAGGATCAGACCTACACTGGAAGTCGGACATCCCTCTCAAAATCCAGGACTACTGGCTTCCAACTGCTCACCTGCCTGCCTTCCTGATTGCCCCTAACCACTTCTGCTTGCCATCCTGATCACTCTCTAACCACTCCCCTGCCAGCCTGATTGCTCCAAACTTCCTTCCTCTGCAGGCCTGATCACCCCTAACTGCCCTGCCCTGTAGGCTTGGTTCCCCCTAACTGACCTCTCCTCCAGGCCTGGTCCCCCTGAATTGTTCTCCCCTTAGGGCTTGGGTCCCCCCAGCTGCCCTTTCCTACACGTCTGGTCACCCACAACTTCTCTCCTCTGCTGGTCTGGTCAGCCCTAACTGCCCTCCCCTGCAAGCCTGGTTCCTCACAACTACCCTCCCCTGCTAGCCATCTTGTGGTGGCCATCTAGTGTATATATGGGAGCAGCCATCTTTGACCACATGGGAGCAACCATCTGGTATGTTGAAGTGATGGTCAATTTGTATATTATTCTTTTATTAGATATAATAGAGCCCAGGTGCATGTGTGGGGGCCAGCTGGTTTGTCCTGAAAAGTGTCTGGATCAAGGCAGATATTCCCTTAGTGCATGGGGTGGCCTGGTCAAGAGGCCTGTGGTGGTATGCAGTCTGGCCATGCCCCTCAATGACATAAGCAGAGGCCCTGGTATCTGGGATTTATTTATCTTTTATAATTGAAACTTTGTAGCCTTCAGCGATGGCTTCCTCCATTGCTGAGGAAACCCAAACCTCCTGCTCGCTCCATGGCCACAGTCATCTTGGTTGGGTTAATTTGCATACCTGCTCCTGATTGGCTGATGGGTGTGACTTGTTTATGTAGCAGAGGTACTATCATTTTGCATATTATTCTTTTATTAGATAGGATTAGTACATAACATTGAGTATTTAAGAAATAATTATTTTAGTGCATTGAAATTGAAAATGCATTCTTGCCAAGACCGGTTTGGCTCAGTGGATAGAGCGTCGGACTGCGGACTGAAGGGTCCCCGGTTCGATTCCGGCAAGGGCATGTACCTTGGCTGCGGGCACATCCCCAGGAGGGGGTGTGCAAGAGGCAGCTGATCGATGTCTCTCTCTCATCGATGTTTCTGACTTTCTATCCCTCCCCCTTCCGCTCTGTAAAAAATCAATAAAATATATTTAAAAAAAAAGAAACTGCATTCTTATTAAGTCATTACATGTCTTTGTTTTTATTTTGCTAATGCTTTTTCTTTTTCCAATAATGGCTAAGGGGTGATTTGTCATTTTCAATCTAGAAAAAATAGGCACTAGTCTACAATAAAATCCAGCCAATGGAACTGTGTTGTGCCTCACTCTGAAAATGAGGACACATTGATTTGATAAGTATTATAAATTGAGAAAAAATATTTGAGATAATTTGATGATAATATTCTTTATTGTTTAGACTGGTTTAGTCAAAATTAATTTTAATTATGAGCTCTTAGTGTGTATGTGTGCATGTGTGTAGAGCTTTTTAGAAAAACATGAATATTTTAACTTTCAGAAAATAAGAAATTCAACTATAAATGTTCATTCAGTTTACAAAATGATGAAATACATACTTTTAATGCACTGGTGTTTACAATATAAAGAGAAGCTGCTTAAGTGAGTCGAAGCCTTAAAGTCTAAGCTTGGTGCTCCTAACTTAAGGTCAGGAGAAGGGATGATGGAAAATGGTGGTAGTAACAGAGTAATGTTGAAGTTAATCCTCAAAAACTAGAATAGAAAAACCAACTACTACAAGAGATTGTTAAATAAAAGCAGGGAACACAAAACCCTGATAGCACAAGACTTGAATGGTATCAGCAGCCAAATGTTTCAAAACAATAAATTAAGAACATCATAAGAAGAGTACAACAATAACATAAATCTAAATTAAAAAATAACAATTCAGAAATGAAGTAATAACACACAAAATAATAAAATAAATAAATAGAATATTGCAAAAATAAATATTAAGCTAGATGTGTAGATAAGCAGAACAAAGGAGAAAGTTTAAAAAATGGAGAGGTAAAACGGAATCAAGAAAAAATGACTGCATGGAGTAATAACTAATAGCTCTATAATATATGAATCCAAAGGAAACCAAAGCAATGAAACAAAAACTTAACTTTTAAAGTTTCTCAAAAGCGTTACATTCTATTAGCAAAATTCCACACAGCTGATAACAATGAGTTAACCAATATTTTTTAGCTGTTTCAAATATCTCAGTTGGGTATACTTGATATGTATGACCTTTTTCTCAAGAAGTATCTTATAGTATCCTTCCTTTTCCTTCCCAATAGTCTTAACTCACATTAAATTAATTGCAAAATAATGACCCTTCTTCTTTTACCAGGTTTTGGGCACTTACTTCCTTTGAATTTTTGTTTTTCTTTATAAGCCTGTATTCTCCCAGGATCCTCCAAGCTTTAATCAATAAACATATATTGAGCTCCCTTAGTGTTCTCTATATGGCAATGAGAAAGATTCAGTCAGTGTTCCCAGCTCTTCAGTCTCACATTTAAGAGTGATGTGCTTTAATTTTTAACTGACTATAAATATTTGTGTCTTTCTAAACATTTTGAGTTTCTCAAATGTGTCTGAGATGACCTGCAATTGAAGCCAAAGCTACTGCTATTTGAAACATTCTGTAGAATAATAGAGAGACCAGGGTTTTATTTAAAAACACTCAGGCTTAAACCTCATCTCTGGCTCACACTAAATATATAACTGTGAGGATGGAATTTAACCTTTCTAAGCTTCATTTCCTCAGCAGTAAGATGGGTTTAATGATATTTTACCCCCTAGGTTTATTGTGAGGATTAATGGGGCAACCTATGAAAGTGCTTTATAAACATGAAGCACCATACAAGTTTCAGGTTTCATGACTACTGAAAAGGCTCACATCAAACTCAATGTGTCTAGTATGAAATTCATTTAGCAGGCATTCAAAAAGCATTTACAGCTCTAGCCAGTTTGGCTCAGTGGACAGTGCATCAGCCTGAGACCAAAGGGTCCCAAGTTTGATTCTGATCAAGGGCGCTTACCTTAGTTGCAGGCTCCTCCTTGGCCCAGACCCTGGTCAGGCTCCTGCAGGAGGCAACCAATCTATGTGTTTCTCTCACATTGATGTTTCTCTTTGTCTTTCCTTCTTTCATACACTCTCTCTAAAAATCAATGGAATAATATCCTTGGGTAAGGAATTAACAAAAAGGATTTATAAAATGTCTGCTAGCCACTAGCTACATTTCCTTATAACTACCCCAATATCCTATCTAATAAAGAGATAATATGGAAATTGACCATCACTCCAACACAGAAGATGGCAGTCCTCATGTGGTCAAAGATGGCTGCCCCCATATTGACACAAGATGGCTGCCAGAAGATGGCCAGCAGGAGAGAGCAGTTGTGGGTGATCGGGTCTAAAAGGGAGAACAGTTAGGGGTGACTGGGGCTGCAAGAGAGGACAGTTGAGGCCTGAAGGAGAGGGCAATTGATGGCAACCAGGCTGGTAGGGGAAAGCAGTTGGGGGAGGACCAGGCAGGTAAGGAGAAGCAGTTAGTGCCAAACAGGGAGGCAGGTAGGGAGCAGTTGGGAGCCAGCAATCCTGGATTGTGAGAGGGATGTCAAACTGCATGGTTAGGCCTGACCCTGGTGGGATGTCCATGCCTAACCCTGGTGGGATCAGGCCTAAACAGGCAGTTGGACATCCCTCAAGGGGTCCCAGATTAGAGAGGATGCAGGCTGGGCTGAGGGACACCTGCCCACTTCATAAACAAATTAAGTGTACCAGGCTTCCAGTTTCTTTCGTACTTTTATACAAAATGTAGTCATCTTCCCATTTATGCTTTTTCAAAAACTCAGTTTCACTTTAAATCGTTACATCTTCCTAATTATCAAAATCCAGTCAATTTCTTTCTGGCTTTCCAATGTTTTCTTTTTAGTTTCTGACATCTCTTCAATCATTTACCTCCTTATTCTTATATCCTTTTAAGGAAATCACAAAACATATGACTTCAACATTACACAATTTTGTTTTCACATTGCCCCACCATGTTCAAAATTAAGCAAACGCATTTTAAGTATCTATTTCTACCAAAAAACAAAAACAAAAGACTAACAGTTGCAAAGTGACTATGAAATATTTAAAGAAAATTGACAATAGAACAAACATAAGGAGTACTCTTAATGTCAAAAGTATTATAGCACAATGAAAACACTGTGATTAGAAGTATTATTTTAATTTCAATGTGAACAATGCCATATTGTAAGCTAGTTATGCATAGTGGATTTGAACCTTGCTGAGTCTCCATTTAGACATGTCTAAGAGCACTCCATGTCAAATGACCATCAGGCATTATAATTTTGTGAAGTTATCAAAGGATTGTGGAATCTCCTTGGCATTCCTAACTATACATTTTAAGCTCAATTTAATAAATTAGTCCAATGGAATTTGGATTAAATTTTAAAACAGAGATTTATTTATCTACTAATTAATTGCTTGTTTGGTTTAACTAATTAATATCATTAATTTAAAAATACTTATGAAAAGTAATTTTGATTTTACTACAGTTATTTGTGTATTCCACAAGTTCCAGCATGGTGTGGCATGCTACAAACACACTTATTATTATCTTTACTCATATCTTTTTAACCAAAATATATGCTAAATTATTTTGTGGGGAATTCAACAAAAGAGTTCTAGCAATAAATTTATTATATTTTAAGCTAAATATTTTCACAGAGTTGTTTAAAACATTTTTCTGGAGCTGAATTGCAGAACTTATGTTTTCAAATGTGACTTCTATTTTTTACACACACAAAAAAACACAAGTTTCAAACAAGTGTTACCAAATTAAATTTCACTTGAATAATTACTTTATCTTTGGAACTGTGATTACTCAAAACTTAAGAGATTAAAGTATCATAGTAAAGGGACATTTATTTTGCATTTACCCATTGTGAATTGTATTTCTCCATTAGAGTTTAAAAACTACATTAAAAATTAAATTTTCTCCAGCTGTTCCGATCTAATTAAATTGAAAACAATGTGGGGTGAATAAAATTAAAACCATCCCATCACACCAATAGGAACCACAGAAATAGAATATGGCCCCTTTAGTTATCCAGGTTTGAATAAGATGGATGAGGCACTTAACCTACTGTCTCCTTGGGTTTTATTTCCCCTGAAACTTAGGAAAGTTTGATTATGAGATTCTCTAACGTTGCTTTCAATGCCTCTGTTACCATCTCATCATAATACTCAGGTCTCTACAAATGCTTTCTTACCTCCTCTGATTATGTAAAAGTTGATTCTTCAGATTCAAAAGTATCAGTTACTTTAATTTTATTTTTAAATATATTTTTATTGGTTTCAGAGAAGGAGGAGAGGGAGAGACAAAAACATCAAAGATGAGAGATAATCAGTAATTGGCTGCCTCCTGCACACGACACTGGGAAATGTGCTTGCAACCTGAGCATGCGCCCTGACCAGGATTCAAACCTGTGACCTCCAGATTCATAGGTTGATGTTAAGCCACTTAGCCACATCAGCGCAGCCAAACAGAATTTTTAGAATGACTCCATATTTGAAAGACAATATACTTGGATGCAGGGAAGAAAACACAAAATATATACTGTCATTTTTTGCTAATGGATATTTTTAGATGTACCAGACCGTTCTTAAGAGAATACTGGACTAGACATAAAAAATTTTGAATTGTAAACATCACAGTGGTTTAAAAATAAAAGTTAGGATGAGTTTACCACAGGAGTGTAGAGAAGTACATTAAGAAACGAGGGACTAAGCATAACAGATGGAAACAGAAAATAATGCAGTGAAGGCTTTGGAGGTGTGGCATGGGAGCAAGGTGGAGGGGATTTATACAGGGAAAGAAGACAGACATCTGTGATGCTTTAAAAAATAAAGATAAATTTAAAAAAGAAAAAGAAAGAAAGAAACAAGAGGCTAAATCCTCTGCCCAATGTAATTAAATTAACCAGGATGAAAATCTGGTAAAAAATGGTGCCTTGAAAGACAAGTGAAAAAAGTGTGCTTAAAAAAAGAGGAACTGGAAAGAAAAAAAGAAAAAGAAAAGAGAGAGAGAGAGAGAGAGAGAGAGAGAGAGAGAGAGAGAGAGAGAGAGAGAGAGAGAGAGGAACTGCTTGACCGAGGCAAATACTAGTAACAGTAAGTTAAGTTAAAGACTAAAATCATACAATTGTCTTACTTGATATTAAAGAGACAACCACCTCACTTATTCATGTAATTACAAGAATATGATTAAAATAATATAAATATCTAGCTCTGCTTTAAAATAAGAGATACCATTAACAGATGGATTTTGGCAAAGAAATGCAAAGCTCAGAAAAACAGTAACTATCTGTTACATTAGAAAGTCAAGTGAGAAAACTTATATTAGCATTTTTAAGAAATCTGGGAAGACATTCATGAGTTCCTCAGTAGGTTATGTGGAAAGTCTACTTCTTCACGTAATAAATAATATATATGAGTGTACATACAAGGATGAGATTCTCTTTTTTGACTGAAAATTTTTTGAATTTGCAAAGATTTAAAGTTATTTTTTCCCTAAAGAAGGCATGTTATATAAGGGAACACCTATTGCTTTTCTTTTGGTTTGTTTTTATTAGTTTTTGCAAACTATTCTTTGTCACATATTATATATGGTAACTGCTGAACTTCTTGGATCTAGATGTTTATACCCAAACAGGTATTCTATTATATCACAATCCCACCTATTCTATAGTTGATTAGTACAGAGGAGATACAGGCTGAGTATTTGGAATGTGTACCCAAGTTTTTCAAATAGTACCTTTCTGACTAGATGAAATTGGGGACATGTAAATACTGTCCCTTTTAGTAACCAATTTTGTCTTATAAACAAAGAAGAAAAATCAGATTCTCAATGAACAAGGAGAATACAGACCTAAAGAGATATATAGGGAGAAAAACAAAATTAGGCAAGAGGTAAAGTGAGAGAATTTTTTAGGTTCACACCAATATTTAATCCTTTTATTCTAGTCAAATTTTGAAAGTTATAATGTATTCCTTTTGTTACTGAAATCCACGCAAGAAAAACATTGTTATTTAAAGCTAAATCATAGGTAATATGATAATTCCAACATTTATTCTCTAGAGTCACAAAAAAAATCCTGGAATTTTTAAAGATTTAAAAGTTGTGTTTTTTTAATTTGTTGCTTTGTTTGTTTGTTGTTGTTTTTTAAAGGAGATTCTAACTGCCACTCAAGACAAAGTATTTCTCATGGGCTCATGGAGTTTCATTTAGGCATTCTTTCTAACAATTTGAATTCCAAACAGGCAACCGATAGCTGGTACCTTTTGAAATAATAAAACAGAGATAGGGATAAATATTCAACATTCAGATAATGTATGTAAATATTTATTTACAAAACACAGACTCCTCAGAGCATTATTAAATCTGTAAAGCACTGAAAATTATAATGATGAAGATTATTCTAAAATATATTTAAGCTTCTTCTTTTCTTTGTTTTCTGATGTAAATTTTTAAGTTTTGATTGCTATAACCAAATAATTCATAAATCAAGAGAAACTAAGAATTCCAGTGTCCTTTAAACACAATAAGAAGAGTGAAAACATCTTTTAAGTTATGAAAGTCAGGGTTCAACAGCCCATGCTCCTGGCTCAAAGTAACAAGACACAGCTAACTTTACCGCCCACTATCTTAAGGATATCTTCAAATGGTGTTGTGAGAGTGCTGAAAAACAAAACAAGTTTTCAACTGATAAAGATGATTAGCCCTGCCCAGCTGATTCAGATGGTTGGAGCATTGTATGCACCAAAAGGTTGTGGGTTTAATTCCTATTCAGGGCACATGACTAGGTTACAGGTTTGATACATCATAGGGGAACATAAGTGAGGCAATTGATGAATGTTTCTTTCTCACACCAATATTTCTATCTCTCTCCCTTCTCTCTAAATATATTCTTGGGTGAGGACTGAGGGGAAAAAAGATTAAAGTCTTAGAATCATTGTGTTATATATAAAAAATAAGAATTAGATCAGCTAAAATAATTGCATATTGAACATTTTTATCACAACCAGTATTTTTCTTAGTATATGATGTATTTCATGTATTTTTAAATTTTGTTTTCCAAGTAATGAACCATGCACATCTGTATTAATTTTAAGCATAACTTATGCATACGGCCTAATGTGTTATTAAAATGATTAGTATTGTTATAAAATAAATTTAATACACATTGAAGTAAATTGAAAAACAGAAAAACACAAAATCTCAATATGACACTATAAGACTCCACTACTACCATTGGTGTTCTAGGTTTCTTGCCTACATGGTTGCATTTTTACATGACAGATATTAGCTTACATACACAATTTTGTTAACAAGCATTTTCTATGTGGATTTGAATGGCAATAGTATAGCATTACAAAATGATAATAAAATGATAAAATAGTTGCAAATAAAATGTTATAATGCAAATAAGACTTTATACTGATTTTGCAATTTAGTATATTTTCATTATGCATGAATATATGGCCATATGAGAGAACCAGTAAGTAAACTATTGTCCAGAAGAAACACTGGCTTTCTTTTTTTTTTTTTTGTAAATAAAGTTTTATTGCAGCACTGCCACATTTTTTACTTATATGTTTCTATAGAGTTTTGCAGTAAAATGGCAGAGTTTAGCATTTGTGGCAGAGATCGTATGGCCCACAATGCTGGAAATTACAATTTATCCATTTACAAAAAAAAAAAAAAAAAGTTTGCCAATTCCTGCCTTAGGATATCAAAGCAATATAAGATTTGAATACTGTTTCCAGAAGCTTATGATCTAGTTGAGTAGAAAATACACACATCAAATAAATAACCATTACTTGTTTCAGTTTGCCTAATAAGTTCTCCGAGCAGTGATATTCCACATGAAAAAATAATTTGGGATGATCTATAATGGTCCTTAATGATTTGACCTAAATGATTCTTCTAATGAGACTAGTGTAGATTAAAAAGAACCGAACATTTAAAAATTTATTGAGAACAAACAGTTAATAACCTATTACTTATATTTAGACATTTGAACATTAACATCCTATCACATAAATGAGTAATATGCAAATTGACTGTCACTTCAACACACAAGATGACGGCCCCCCTGTGGACACAAGATGGCCAACACAAGATAGTCTTCAGAGGAGGGCAGCTGGGAGGGATCTGATCTGTAAAAGAGCACAGTTGTAAGTGGTGAGGCCAGCAGGGAAGGGCAGTTGGGGGTGACCAGTCCTGTAGGAGAGAGCAGTTTAGGAAGACCCAGGCCTGCAGGGGAGGCAGTTGGCGGGGGGGAGGACCAGACCATCAGGGGAGGGCAGTTGGAGGTTGGCTGGCCTGCAGGAGAAGGCAGTTAGGGGTGGCCAGGCTGGCAAGAGAGTAGTTAAGCATCAATCATGCTGGCAGGGGAGTGTTTAGGGGGTGATCAAGCTGGCAGGCAGAAGTAGTTAGGGGCAATCAGGAAGGCTGGCAGGTGACATGTTTGGAGCCAACAGTCCTGGATTGTGAGAGGGATATCCTACTGCCCGTTTAGGCCTGATCCTTTTGGACATCCCTTCTGGGGTCCGAGATTGGAGTGGATGCAGGCTCACATGAGGGACTCACTGCCCCAATGCACGAATTTTGTGCACCAGGCCTCTAGTATTTAACATAATTGTGACTTATATATTGTCTTTTTGACTTAATTCAAGAATAAACCACAGCTGCAATTTCTTTTTTGAAGTTAAAATAAAAGGGCATGTATTTGGTTGAGAATACAGCTTCAGCTATAAATTCTAAATGTTTTCAAGCCTATATATGCTCTATGCTTTGATAAATGACATTTATAGAGGAAAATAAAGCAACAATTATATAAAACTAATGACTTATCGAGTAAAATCACACAAGATACGGGGATCCTCCTCACCCCCCTTGCCATGGGACCTTACGCGAATGCTCTGAGCACAAACCCCTGCACTTGCTATTGGGATGAGGTTAATTTGGGTGGCCATCTTGACTACACTCCCTTACACCTTGCTATGCCCCTCAGGCCTACAGTGTAACTTGGCCCCACCCCTGCACTCTGCCTGGGTTCAAAACTCCTTCTACCAGGACTTTCTTTGCAATACCTCTGAGGGCAACACAGCTACTTCAGAACCAATAAAAATAAATAATAAAAGTAAAATATTAGAAATACTCATTAGGGTAATTTTGTCAGCTAATGTTGTTTAGACAAACTCATGTAGGGAGTCATTGGTTTCACTGATACTCTAAGAAATCAAAGTAGGAATATTTACCAATACTAATGCCAATTATGTATATAAATCCTCTGTACAATGAAGGAAAGTAACTCTAAAGTGTTTTTACTTAATTAATCTTTTCTAACACCCTTCACTACAGAACTAAAAATCTAAATAATGAGAAGGGACAGAGAATTAAGTATCTTTCTGCGCTTAGAGGATGATTAATTATAATGGCTAACCTCCTGAACATTAAGTTGAATACTAATCTGATGACAAAGTTGGGAAATAAGCCAGTACTGTGAATACATTTGAGTGCTTTCTATCCTTTTGACAAAACAATAAAAAAGGAAAGAAAGAACATAATAACAGTTTATGGTCATTTCACTCAACACAGTCTCCTTCCAATTTGTTTGCAAGTTAAGTGAAAAAGCAAATTTTTCACACTTTCTGGACCATAAATGTAAGCTGGATATTTGTCTCTTATTGATTTGATAATAACTCTATGCTGTGAGGTATATCATGTGGATTTTCTTCAAATATAAATTTTTGAAAAGGGAAATAGCAAAGAGGAAATTACCTGACCCTGTAACTTACACTTGCATCTTTTCATTGTGCTCGCCTATTGTCTGTGGACAGCTTGGAGTAAAAGCAGAGTACTGCGTAGTTGAAAACTGCTTTAGATGTTTTTGATTTACAGAGCAAATATACTCGATTGTTTTGTATCATATGGACTCACAGGGCTGGTGCAAAAAATCCTCAAAGGACAAATGGATAAAAGGGCAAAAGATAAATATTATTAAACACTTTTACCAATAGATAATAGAAGTAAGGAAACCACTTTCACCAAAAAAGTTGGAAAAGCAAACAGCTCTTTCAAACTTATATTTGTTGTTCCCAGGGATTAACTATAGGAGATAATAGGAGGAAAAAATGTGTCCTGGATGCTTATTTCTAAATCCCACTTCTATAGCTTTGGTATTTAGAAATAAGGAAGAATATGAGTTTGAGTATCAACCTCCCTGAGCACTAATAAACTTGCTCTTTCTTCAGTGTAGATCAATTTGGTCATGACACCATTCTTCAGATCATTCACCTTGCTTTATTCAGTTGGAATAAAGCACCAAACTATTTCTGTGTGCTAGGATTTCCCCCCGATTACTCATTGCTATTGTCCATTTCCATCTCCTTATATGTGACCTGAAAGTAGATACATGCTAGGTTTTATTAACTATATTTTATTTTGAATAAATACATCATTTTATATCATTTATTCAAAACAAAATATCCTTTGTAAGATGTCTTTTTTGGAGGAAAGATATCTCATCATATGTTTATACTTTCAATGACATGTAGCTACAAACACAAAACCAAAATAGCACTGGGATCCTGCGTCTATGCTGGATCTGTGTACTAATGTCTATGTACAAGGTTACATTCTTAGGAAGTATTGAAAGTTTAGAAAGATTAAGTGCATTTTCTTCATGATATGATGGTGTACCTTGTTTGATGTAGAGATCATTGCTTTCATTTATTCGTCTTCTAAATGACCATGATGGCTGCTGTGGGATCCACCTCTCTTATCTCTATACTTTTCTCAGAAAACTGTTTGTCAGACACCTCTACCCTCAATGGCTTCTTATTTTCTGTCTTCTCCATTGCTGTCCTAAATCAGTAATTCAGCACTGAGTAGATCAACTTACCTTTTGAGCATTTTCCCTCAGTGGCTTTCTGTCATTTTATCCACTATCTATATTTATTTCAAAAAGGTTTAATCTACTTGCAGAAATGCCTTAAATATTTTTGAGAGGACAGAAAGTCATCAATATGCCAATATATAGAATTTGCAATCTGATAGATTTATTTTAGTGTAATATTTTATAAAATATATTTTAAGTTTTTCATATATTTTTCTTTTGGTTTCATTTTGGATACCAAAAAGAAAGCTTATGAATTCTAAATTATAATTAGGAGATGCTAGAGAAAACAGATTTCTCTAGAAAATCACTTATAAATATAAAGTAGAAAAAGTATTTTCTGTCCAGTTTAAGAGCAAGGGAAGATTGTAAGACTGGTGGGAGCAAGGTGAAGAAATCAGAAGCCAGCAGCCTCAGACTTGTAGTATCACAGTGTCAGACTTGGAGCACAAACTCAAGACCGGGGTGTCTATCTTCTGCAGATGTAGATGGGGACAGGTTGAAAGCATCAAAGAGAAACTCTCCATTCTGATGGTCTACAGCCAAGCGTGTCAAACTCAAAAGCTAACAAGGGCCAAATAAACAAGGTTTAAATTTATGTGGGCTGCAGAAAAACAAAAACTTCAATTTTCATAGAAATGTAAGTTTATTTCAATAAACACATGCTGCACACAAAGAGCTGAAATAAATGAGTAATTGTTAACATAAAGTAATAGGACATTTTAATAAAAATATTTTTCTTGAACATTAGCTTACCAGACACTAAATAAATGCACAAATTAACATCTAAAACAAATAAACCTATTTTTTTGTTCTCCAAAAGCAAAATATTTCCTGTTGTGCACACCAAACAAGTTAGTCCAAGACTAATCATTTGGCAATAAGCTGCTAAAATATTTGCTGCTAGTATTAGTGGAGAGAAATGGTGTGCCTGCGCATAAGGCACGGAAGGGAAATTAATGCAACAGATTTACAGTAACTAGTCATTAGTGAATGTTGTAGTTCTTATTAATAATTATGTATAACAGGACATTGTAAAAATTAAGTTGCAAACTTTTTATTAAAATGTTTCTTAGATACTGTTATATTTGCTGGGTCACAAAAATATTCCTTGTGGGCTGCATGCAGCCCAAGGGCCGTGAGTTTGACATGCATGATCTACAGAAATATTGTAGAAACAAAGCCACAGTGATGGAGAAATATAGACTTTCCTAAGGTGGCAACCCTGATTACCCAGACCCACAGTGTGGGTATTCAGAAGTTTCTCTTTCTAAATTGGGAAATAAAATGCTGGAGGTGAATAAGGCTTGCGTGTTCTGAGTCTGAGTTCTCCAGTGGAAAAGCAGGATTAGGACAAAGACAATAAAGTGTATGGGTAATTCTATCAGGACCACGTATTTCCACAGTAGATGTCATTGTGACAACCCACGGAACTACTGAGAACAGCTATATGTTTGCTGATCCCAGATTCACCTAGACACTTCTTGTCAGAAATATTCACATGCTCGAGAATGAGACCAGGGCCTAGCCAGTGGGGCTCAGCAGATTGAGCATTATCCCATGCACCAGGAGACTGTAGGCTCTATTCCCAGTCAGGGCA
Source organism: Antrozous pallidus (assembly GCA_027563665.1). Taxonomy (NCBI): domain Eukaryota; kingdom Metazoa; phylum Chordata; class Mammalia; order Chiroptera; family Vespertilionidae; genus Antrozous; species Antrozous pallidus. Next base: position 65,976,960 of record CM050519.1, on the reverse strand, counting down.
CATGCCCAAGATGCAGCTCAAGCCACGTACGGGGCATGCAGGAGGCAGTCAATTGATGTTTCTCCCTCATTGATGTTTCCATCTATCTCTCCCTCTCTCTTCCTCTCTCTGAAACCAATAAACATGTTTGTTTGTTTTAAAAAATAATAAGACAAAATCCCTTTGCCATTCGACAGTTCCTTTTCTACTTCTGATACTGACACTACCTTTGAGATGTGAAGGAAAGAGAAGAAAGCCTAAACACTGACATGTTTTCTGTCTAAGATGGAATAGAAAAAAATAGACATATAGTGCAAATATTCAACAAACATAATCTAGACCCATTGTAAAAATATAATTTTCAAGTCACTGGACATCAAACAGACACCTTCTCTCTCTCTCTCTCTCTCTCTCTCTCTCTCTCTCTCTCTCTCTCTCTCTTCCCCCACTTCTCACACACACACACACACACACACACACACACACACACACAACCACCCCCCCCCCCAAAAAAAAACCCAAAAAACCACAAAGCTATAATTACAGAGTAGGATAATCAGAATTTTAAAAGATAACTCTCCTGGATTACCATCTGGTTAGTCATTAAAATGCTAATATAAGCACTGCTGTTATGGAACTCTGTGGATGGATTTTAAGGTTACTACTCTGTTGATCATCCTGGATAAGCCAGGGATCCTAATGTGATCATAGTAGGAGACAGAAGTCTCTAGGACCAATTAAGTTGAAGAGAAGAAAAGGAGGCAGAAGTGAGGAAAAATATGAGAGTTCTCAGAAATTAGAAGCCTGAATGGGTTGGCTTAGAAGATGGCTATCAGTCAGAAACTATGATCAGCCTGGAGAAGCTAATAACAACCCCTGTCCTATATCCATTTGGACATGAATTCTGCCAACAACCTGAATGAGCCTGGCAACAGATTGTCCCTTAAAGCCTTTGAAAGGAAGGCAGCTCTTCTGGCACCTTCATTCAACCTTGAGACTTTGAGCAGAGAACCAGCTGAGGCACACCAACTGGATCTACAGAACTGTGAGAAAATAAGTGGGTGTTGTTTTAAGTCCCTAAGTCTGCATTAATTTGTTATGACAGCAAGACAAACACAGCAAAGGACAAGACATAAATAAGGTGAGCCCTATAATCTTTCCAGCTTACAGCCATGGTTCAGGTAATGAAAATCCAGGCAGAGCCCAGCACTACTCTCCCTTGAATAGACAGAACTGATAGTCCTGGGAGACCAAGCTGGAGGGAGTTCACAGTACTCAGGAGAGAGGGGCATCAAGACAGAGAACTCCAAGTTTCTGCAAAAAAACTTCCCTTATATTCAACAGAGTACTGGTCAACACTTGCATATAAAGAAAATTCACAAGGCACTGGAAAGAATTATCCCAAATAATTTGAGGGACAATGACAGGAGCTCACATAGGCCCAGAAATAGTACCTCTTCCTACTGGAAAATTCAGAAAAACTCATATTCACTGGGCATCCATACAGTACACAAACGAGCCCTGCAGTGTCAGTGGGAATCAATTAGCTCTACAGAACTAATACTGCCCTGGTCCTGGTCCTCATAACCAGTCTTAAAGGAAAAATCTGAAAGTAAACTATTTCCATAACTAAACCACATCCCAAAACTATGCTCAGGAATACTGGGAGGAATTAAAAAATGCCTAGTCCAATCAAACAGGTGAGACATATATGTAAAGAAGCAAGAAATCGTAACTTGGAATGGAGGAAGTGTTCAATCAATCAAAACTGATCAAGAACTGACATCTGCCAGAATCAGCAGACAAGGATATTATTATAGTTATTATTCCTGTATTCTACATACTCAAAAATAAAGTATAGACACGAGAGAATTAAAAAAAATTGAACTACCAGAGATGAAAAGTACAATATTAAAAATGAACAGTACACTGGATGAGATTAAGGACAGATTAAGTGTTTCAAAAAGTTAGTGAATTTAAAGATATAGTAATACATATTATCTAAAATTAAAAAGAGGCAGATGACAGAATATATAAATGAAATATCACTGAGTAGTGGAATCAACTTCAAGAAGCATAATATACATGTTTTCGGAGTCCCCAAAGGTGAAAGGGAGTCAGAAGATGTATTTGAATCATCTATAGCCTAAGTTTTCCAAGTTTAATAAAAAGTATAAACCCACAAATCTAAGAAGCCCAATGAACTCAAACTATATAAATATAAGAAATGCTTTGCCCATCAACATAATTGAGTTACTTAAGACCAAGGATTAAGAGGAAGTCTTCAGAAAAGAGAGAGAAAAGAGCCAGGAACAAAATAAGGTTAACAGCAGATATTTTGTCAGAGAGAAATTAAAGAAGACAGTGAGAGCTCTCTTTAAATTCTATACTCAGCAAATTCAATACTTTAGAATACTACACTCAATGAAAAAATATTTCAAAAAGTGAAGGCAAAATAAAAACTTTCAGACAGATAAAATCCAGGAGACTTCATTGCCAGAAGATTTGCACTGTAAGGAATGTGAAAGCAATGTCTTCAGGAAGAAGAAAAATGATACCTGACCAAAATCTGGACCTGCACAATTGATGAAGAACACTGGCAAAGGTAGGAAGATACAAAATTGTTCTTATTGTTTAAATTTTAGAGAGATAATTAACTATTTAAGCAAACATATTAACAATGTATAGTAAGGTTTATAATATATGTAAAATGTATCACAAAAATAGCACAAAGCTTTTAGAAGAGATATGGAAAGGTATTTAAGCTTCTGTTCCTATGTATGAAATGACATACTATTATTAAAGATTGATAATTATGAGTTACATAGGTTTACCCTAAAATCCAAAGAAACCACTAAAATAATAAAACGAAGAGTTGTATGTAATAAAAGGTCAAATTATCTTTGTGGAATTATCTTTTAAATACTCAATTTGTTTAAAGAAATGGGAAAAAAGAAGGAAAAGAGGAACAAAGAACAAATGGGATTGAGAGTAAATAAATGGCAAGATGAAAAATTTCAAAATAACTATATCACTAGTCTTATTAAATGGTAAGTGGCTTAAACATTCCAGTATTTGTCAATTATATATAAAGGAAGAACTGAGTATATGCTGCTTATCAGTAATTTCCTTTAAATACACAGACTGAAATAGATTAACATTTTAAGAATGGGGAGATTAGATCAGTCACTATCCAATCTGGAGAGAAAAAACACACAATAAGGAGTATTTTAATATAAATAATTTTACATAGCACCCAATGTTTGTATGATGTATTCATAATATACATAATTTTAAGGAAATGTAATTGTAGGGGGCAAGTTAAAACATGGAAAGAGAACTCTAAAGTGTTCAATAGGCTGCAGGACAGCATCCAGGGAGGGCGACACTGGGAAGGAGAGATTGGCCCTTGTTAAAGAAGGTGGTGCTGCAGCCATTTAATGGATGTTTGCTGGGCTCTCTGGGCCAGAGCTTGTTCAGAGTCACCAGGCAAACAGGAACATTATCTGGGTTACAGGTCAGTGCATGTTGATGAGCAGGGGCTCAGTCAATGTTTTACTACAGGTGCTGAGGAGACAATGGGGGAGGCCTCTCTCTCCAGGCACTAGCTTTGCTCTGGCAGCTTCAGGATGCTGTCTGGGGCTTTATGGGCAACCCTGCAAGGATCCTGATGTATATGCTTGGGGGTGAAGAAAGGGATCAGACAGTAAATTCCAGGTCAGGTCAGGGCTCAGGTCTGAGCTAGTCTCCTGGCTATGCTGCCACTCCCTAAATCTACAGCTGAAGACAATATGTCATGTCAACTGTGTGGTATTGGTGCAAAGACAAAGATCACTGGAACAAAATAAAAAGTTCACAAATGAACTCATATACACATGGATGTTGGTGAGCACAGAGACTTGGTTGGAAGGTTGGGCCGGCACATGGACAACTGATTTTCAACAAAGGTGCAAAGACAATTGTGTAGAGTAAGAATGACCTTTTCACAAATTGTGCTAGGACTATGAGATATCCATATGCAAAAAGCCTTGAGCTTCAATTCACACCTTGGATCACATGCAAAAATGCCCTCAAAATGGATCACAAACAAATGTAAAACCTAAAAGGATACAACTTCCAGAAAAGAACATAGAGGAATATCTTTGTGTCCTTTGGCTAAGTAAAGATAATTTTAGACTTGACAGCAAAAATATTATCCATAAAGAATAAATCAACATATATTCTTTATCACAATAAAAAATGCCTGTGTTTTGAAAGATACTCTTAAGAAAATGAAAAGAAAAACTGCAAACAGAAGAAAACATTTGCATATAATATACCTGATATAGCAGTTGGGTCCATAAAGAACACTCAGAGCTTCATAGCAAGAAAAACAATTTAGTTTAAAAATGTGTATGTGTGCAAATGATTGCTGTACTTAAAATATGTAAAAAATAATAACTATGCATATACAAGTTATTAAATATTATTAGTCATTTGGGCTATGAAAATTAAAATAAAAATGTATACCATTACATACCTATTAGAATACTTTACCTACAATTAAAAAGACAGGCCATACCAAATACTGATGAGGACGTGGATGACCTGGAACTCTCTTATACAACTTGTGTGAGTGCAATGGTTCAAAATGTTTTTTTAAAGTTTCACCATTAAAAAAAAATGCATTGATTCAGCCATTTCACTCCTAGGGTGGTTCTACTCGCTAGGTCTCTAAGATAAATGAAAGCATATGGGCAGTTTTGAGGTAGAAGGAGCAAAGATATTTTTAATAATGGGGTTTAGTTATAAAACTTTCCCCACCTGTGCTCATCCCACTTTGTCTTATGGTACAGGTCAAGAATTATATAGAAAAAAAAACTTTTTTGTTTTTCAAATTTTAGTTTTAGGTATAAACTTTTGACTTCATTATTATAACTACTTTTAGTGATAAACAATATTTCTTATAATATTCATTGACCTTTAGATAAATCCTTGTGCACTTTCCCGGAGCTCAGCTCAATAAGCACTTTTATCCTGCCCTCTGCTTGAGGGAATTCTATATGCATTATGCAAACATCTCCACTGAAATGAAACACAGTGCACTGAGTTTAAATAAACTTCATTCATATCTTTGAAATCTCGGTAATGCAAATATCTACATTCCAGAATGTGCATGCATTGTGCTTTTATTGAGTATTTCTCTCAGAGAAAGCTGGTAGCTAGCATTAAGTTGAGATGTTTAACCTTTCATACAGTTGATTGTATACATTTTGGGAAAAAAAATAACATGTTGACAAACCATAACCATAAAATCTTCAGAAAGAAAAAAAAAACTAATCCTGCCAACTGATTAATCGGGTAAGACATTTAGCAAGGCTACAATATGTGATAAGGTGCTGAGCTGAATGTGCCATTTAAATATGACATAACATGCAAATAACCAACTTTGATAGAGAAATAAAGTATACATACAAGAAGTCCATTTATTATTCAATGTTACATTAAGATGACTTCCAAAATATCTCACATTTCAGCAGATGGTTTACAAAATGAAAGAAAAATTGACAACTATTTTCCTAAAAGTTGCTGTCGATGTGTTGCCCTAAGCTACTGATTACTATATTCTCCATTTAATCTCCAAATCTTGCCAGCAGTGTTGCCAATATGACATCTCTATCAATGCACTGAAGTTTGTCACTATTGTCTAGGAAAACGGCTCATACCAGCACATTTCCCATTTAAAGCCATGTTCAATACAAGCAGTGTTCCCTTGGTGAAGGAATTAATAATAGTAAGAACACTAGGCACTTTGTTTTATTGAGCACTTAAAATATTCAGGAATATTTAGAGCACATTGCATGAAGTCTTACATCGAGTTCCCTAGAAGCAGAGCTTTCATGATGCACACAGTTGAAGGACAGGCTCAGGAAAAACCCACTATGATTAAGGGAAGCAGTTTAAGGAAAGGAAAAAAGCAACTCAATGTGACAATCAGGTAGAGTCCAGCTTGTAGCCAGATCCTAGAGGGACCCCCCCCCCCCCCCCGCTAGAATTGGTGAGCCTTTATACAGGGATTAGGGTTTTGTAGGGTCTGGAGAAATTGTGTAGACCCAGAACCCTTCTTATAATAAGGATGCTGCAACCATCCCAAGGACACACAGAGATCAAGTGGGAACTGAGAGGGAAAGCCCAGCAGCACAAGGGGAAAGGCAGACCACTGAACCAGAGAGAGATCCAGAGCTTCTGGGCCTGAACCATAGCATCTGCTGCAGGTGTGTTCACTTATTGCATCCTGGAATCAACCCTGCCAGGTCCATACTCTTTTTATGTCTGGGGTGTGTGTGAGTGTGTGTGTGTGTGTGTGTGTGTGTGTGTGTGTGTGTGTGTATTAATAGAAAACTGAGGCATAGAGAGGTTTCATAACTTGTCAATATTATATAGTAAGAAGTAAGAAGCAGCATGCACATGTAGGAAGTAAAAAAAAAGGAGAGTGTGAGGGATGGAGGAGAAAGGAAGTGATGGGGAGAGAGAGGGTAAAAGTAGATAAATAAGCAAAATGTGCCTATGACCTCCTTCTGTCTTTTAGATGCTCCTGGAATAACATCTGCTTTGGGAAATTCAAATAAATTGCTGTCAATAATTTTTCACATTCTTTTCCTGTTTCTTAATCTGTGGAGGAATTTAGGTAGTAACATAATACTTAGGCCACTAATCAAGAAATATATATTTTAAAATTCCAATTTTTCATTTGCAAATTGCAATGAAAAGTCCCATCTAAACATGACCAAGACACTCTTCACTTCTTTTCCCAAAATATTTACCTAGCTATTTAACTTGCATATGTTGATATCAGAGAGGAAAAGGGAGGGAAAGAAAGATGGATCAAACCATGACTTCTGGCTCAGAGGACTATGCTCAATCACTGAGTTACATGGGGTGCACTTAATTTCTCTTTCTTATGTTTCGTTATGCATACTACATACTTACAAAGATAAGCCATTATATTACAAGATGGCTGAGGTGAGTGAGTGTAAACAAGACTAAAGCAATTCATGTGTTCACATATTTTAGTAAAACTGATCTTTCTCTTAAGTTCTCCTGCATAGGTTTTTCAATCCTGTGTTTAATACCTTAAAATTTTCCTGGATATCTTAAGCCATAACTGCCTGTATGTTTAGCTGAACATCCAATAATAATTGCCTTACCTAAGTATTTTTATATTTTGCATTATTTTGATGAACAAATGTTCATAAGAGAAAACCTATAGTATCATATTACAAAGTTCTATGTTCCATACTATAGTTTTAAAATGGTTAATATGATTTCAACAACACTGTGAAAATATTGTCATTGAAATGCTAATTTGAATTCTACCTAGGAGGCATTCTCTTTTCCATGTAGTTTTTTTATTTCTTATTCACAGTACTTTTCTCCCAGAGGTATCCAAGGCAGCTTGCTTCTTCTAATTTCTGCCACATGCATTTTATATGGGCTTCACTGACAATCCAGCAAAGCCCTGACAAAGGCAGACAGACAGGAGGCAAAGGAGAGGAGGAGCACTTTCTACATCAAAGATACTATAACACACTTGACAAAATCTTATAACAAGATGTATAACACACATTATCCATGCATCCTGGAAACATCCTTGTCATTCCAGGGCTTGGTGAGTCTTGCCAGGCACTTTGAAATTGTACTTGCAAATACAATTCCTAGTTCTTGCAATATAATCTAGGTGGGTGATGCATAAACAAACATCTCTCTGATCACACAACATCTGGGAAGACAAATGGAATTCAGGTAACAATTCTGAACAATTACACACATAGAGACTACTACTGATGACATTTGTTTTCATCCTACAAATGTTTCACTCTCATATAAAACAATTGCTGTCTAATGAAAGACTTTAACAAGCAGCAAAGAAAAAAAAACTGCAATGGCATGAAAAAAAAATAACATTTGACCTAACAACATAACAACTTATGATGTTGAGAGTTGAAAAGGAAATGCAGTTATAAAATTATAAATATCAAATCTCTTTTGAGAGAAAGAAGGAGTATCATAATTTAGTAAGCATGATCAGTTTTTAAATCAAACCAGTGATAACAATAATCACTTAGCAGGCAGCTTCGGGTAGAAAAGGCTCTTAAAGGTCTTGAGACTTTTTCTCTCTATCATGTCTAGTATAATGCTCTACATTGTATAGGGTCTTATATATTTATAGCTTAACATTTTTAATCAAATCTACTGATGTTTGACATTAATTTAAGACATAGCCAATAACAATGTTCAGAGAAGAAAGCGATGTTATTCTTCTGATATTATAATTCATATGACTTTCCTGAGCCTATCTACTCTGGGCATTGAAAACCATATAATTTACACATGTTTTATTAATGAGTAGCTCATGAAATAAATTAAAAGTTATCCTAGCTGAAACCTGTTTTGCTCAATGGTTAGAGCATCGGCCTGCGGACTGAAAGATTCCAGGTTTCATTCCAGTCAAGAGCACATACCTTGGTTGTGGGCACATCCCCAGTTATGGGGTGTGCAGAAGGCAGCTAGCTGGTCGATGTTTCTCTCTCATCGGTGTTTCTAACTTTCTATCCCTCTCCCTTTCTCTCTGTAAAAAATCAATAAAATATATTTTTACATAAAATAAAAGTTATCTTATATAATAAAAGCATAATATACAAATCAGCCAAACAGTGGAACAACCAGTCACTATGATATTCACTGACCACCAGGGAGAAGATGCTCAATGCAGGAGCGGCCCCCTGGTGATCAAAAACCTGGTTCCACAGAGGCAGGAGCCTCTCCTGCCTCTGTTGCAGGCAGGTAGCAAGAAGTGAAGGGTCCCGCACTGCTAGAGCCCCGGACTGTGAGATGTCTGCCTGTCAGCTTAGGCCTGATCCCCCTGCAGGTAGACAGACATCCTCAGAGGGGTCCAGACTGTGAGAGGGCACAGGCCAGGCTGAAGGACCACCCCCCACCTGAGTGCATGAATCTCATGCACCAGGCCTCTAGTAAGAAATAAATATATTCAGTCGCTAATAATATCACAGTTTTTGGTCATACTTTTCTAAGAAAACTAACATATACACACACAGGAGAAATGCTTAATTTTAAATTCTCCTACATAGAATAGTTCAGTTTAAGCATCTATCTATGACATATAAATCAATTAAATTTCCTTAATGTAATGCAAGTATATTATTCCTTTTATAACAATGAACATTCAGCTCAAACTCACTAGGTATTCATCACAAAGTAGATATTTTTTCTTTTGCTAAACAACATGCACAAAAAATAAAATGATTTCCTTAAGTAAATATCTATTCAATTTTTGATACACTGAACTATTTAGTCATTTAAATCAATCCCCTTTATATTTTCATTCTTAAAATTATTTGATAAAATTAATTAGCTCAGCTCTAATAGTGTTAATTAAAAATACATGTTTTCGTTGTTTATTAATACAATATTCACTCCACACCTGAGTAAATATCCTGCTTTTATAAATTCACTGGTTAAATTATCCATTTGTCACTAAAGGCACAGGCATTTTTGTGCTTTCAACTTCCTTTTCTACTAGAAGTAATTGAGTCTTTGCATTTCCAAAAGGTTAACTAACCTGTAAATGACCTAATAGTTTCATCTCAGATAGTCATTGTTTGTAAAAGACACCGTCATTAGAAGCGATTACAGCTTAACTACCTACCTTGGACCTGTTTTTAAATCGTGAAGAATTAGAAAGCAAAATAAAAATTCTCACTTTTATCAGGGGTTAGATTACCATAGGGTCAATATCTTCAAGGTGAGGATGTCAGTGCCTGGGCATAATTTTGTACTCAATTTTGAATAGGCCTTAAATTGCTTGGAAGAAAAATGCATACCCCCAATTCCTTTCTTAGTGGAAAAATTCCATAAATGCAACTACAATAAAAGAAAAATACTAAACTTTTTTGAGGAAATTTTGTTGTTGTTTTACTATTAATGTTCATACTTGCATACCTCAAATCATGGAACTAAAATCATAGGTAATTTTTTAAAGTTTCATATTTCTGTATATAAAGAGAAGAAAAAATATATAAAGGAATCCGTCTCCTCTTTTACTTCTAGATGCAAAACAAGACTGGTAAAAGGACAATAATACAACAACTTTGTTCTTCCCGATTCGGACAGGAAGGTGAGATAAAGGGTAAAGGAGTTTTTAAATGGAGCAAACTTTCTTATTACTGACTTCCTTTTATGTATGATGTGCTGAGGTTCCACTAACTGAATTTCTTATAAATGTTTGTTGAATGGATAATAAATAAATGAATTGCAATTCAAAAAGACACAAATAATATGATCACTAAGTACAATGTCCTCTTTTAAATGAACTAATGACGTGTGTTTATAAGGTGTGTGTGTGTTAGCTAGAGCCCTGGTCGGCAAACTGTGGCTCGTGAGCCATATGTGGCTCTTTGCGCCCTTGAGTGTGGCTCTTTCACAAAATACCATAGCCTGGGCGAGTCTATTTTGAATAAGTGGTGTTAGAAGGAGTTTTAGTTTAAAAAATTTGGCTCTCAAAAGAAATTTTAATTGTTGTACTGTTGATATTTGGCTCTGTTGACTAATGTGTTTGTCAACCACTGAGCTAGAGTATATGAATGTTCCAAGAGTATGTTGCTGTAAGGTCATGTACAACTGTAAAAGAAATATTGCCCCAACCTCATTAAACAGACAAGAAGGCTTGTTCAAGACTATTGCAATAGGAGAGAGAGAGGCTGAAATCAACTCCATTGAAACAAAAAGTAGGATAGTTTTTAAGCCCTGGAATAAGATAGTAGAAAAGTACTGAGCGACTTTGGTCAATGTGATGAGGCCACTTGTGTTTGTCAGTGGGAGCTTGTGAAAGTTAGGTTCTACCCTCTCACAGACTGGGAGATAAAACACAATCTTTTTGATGATCACATTTCAAGGGAATGTCTACCAGTTCATTGAGATGGACATTTCTGGGCTGCCAAAATTTCCATCTCCAAGGGACAGGAAAAGAATTTACAGTTGCAAGTTTTCTAAAGAAAAGGGAGGCCTGGAGTCTATATCTATTTATAGATATATCTATAAGAAATGTATCTAAAGGTTAGTCAGGATGAGGAGGACATTAAGACCATTTTGGTCAATAACTATACATGTTTATATTTTATTAAACAGTCATATTCATAGATCTCCTTTATGTTTGTGAAGATGATTTTGACCTACACCAATTAGAATTAGACATGTTCCTATGCCCAAAGAGCTTGAAATATAGTATTTTCAAACATGAAGTTATAGAATACATATTTGTGTGTTATAATTATCAAATGCATGCTCCAGACATCTAACTGTAGCTACAACATATTTCTGTACTAGGATGGTGAAATATCAAGGGACATGAAACTATGGGACAGTCCGCTTATTTCCAAGAAAAAGTTCATTTACATTTACTGATTGAATAATTCATTTGTAGCTATTGAAAATGTCAAAATGATGAATTAAACTTTAAAAAGCTGATAAAGAGAAGAGTAGCAAAATAGTTTCAATATCAAAATTTTTAGTTACTGCTGATATTTTTATTTAATTTGGGATATGTCACTGACTACTTTTAGGTTGAAAAAAACTTTTGTGATCCTGTAATCGGTAAAGGAGGTACCATGTTGGAAATCCTGTCTTCACTAGATCAGACCTTCATTTATTTCCCCTGGACTATTGAATATGTCTCTTTTATTTATTTATTTTTATTTTTAAAATATATTTTATTGATTTTTTACAGAGCAGAAGGGAGAGGGATAGAAAGTCAGAAACATCGATGAGAGAGAAACATCGACCAGCTGCCTCTTGCACGCTCCCCACTGGGGACGTGCCCGCGGCCAAGGTACATGCCCTTGACCTGAATCGAACCCAGTTCGCAGTCCGATGCTCTATCCACTGAGCCAAACAGGTTTCGGGGAATATGCCTCTTTTAGAGTCCTTTTTTCTAATTTAAAGAATCACTTCATTGTGAGTCATAAAGATTTGTCTTTGTCTTTCTAAAATGTCAAAATGCAGTCCAGCCAGAGTGGCTCAGTGGTTGAGTATCAACTTATGAACCAGAAGTTCATGGTTTGAATATAGATCAGCACACATACCTGGGTTGCAGGCTTGATCCCCAGTAGGAGGCATATAGGAGGCTGTGGGGCGCGGCCCCAGGCAAGATAAAAAAAAATGGGGGGTGGCCCCAGGCAAGACACTTTGAGCATTCTCTAAATCTTTGTGCTGAATTCAATCAAGGCACCTGGAAAAACCAGGTCTTAGAAAGACATAGTCACCACTGTTAACAGCTTGGCTTCAGGTGTCCGGGAGAGGGCCTTGATATGTAAATGCAGGCTTGTCCCAGGAATGGGTGAATGAATGGGGCCTGGGCTCATGGAAACTCCTTTTTCCTGATGTTAGAGAAACTCCTTTGTATTGTGGAATATAAATAAACACAGCTTAGTGGGCTCATGGCCTGGCAGTTTCTCCCTGAGAGGGAGAACAAATGCCCACCTAGCCCCAGCTTTTTAATTCTACTTCTGTGTCTTCTCTTCTATATTTCATTTTTCTTCATCCTCAGCTCCTCCACTCAGAAACTGAACCCAGTCTCTCTCCATGCTGCACATGGGGGAGAGAGAGAGAGAGAGAGAGAGAGAGAGAGAGAGAGAGAGAGAGAGAGAGAGAGGAAAAACACCCTCCATATCTGCTACATAACCAAATAAATTAGGAATCTTCTCTGGACCTTCTGCTGAATATCGGTCATGCAACTGCTTTCTGAATTTTTTACACATTTCTTCAACAAGACTTAAGAAACAAAGAATCGGACTACACTTAACAAAGCATCTTTGAACTTTGAGCATAGTTTTAAAATTTCCCATATTTTACACCTCGCAAATTTAAACTCACAACAATCCACTCCACATTACCTTAGATTTGTGTGCACACACTATTCTGGAGTGATCCTCTGCGTAATCCTCCATACTCAGTCGCTGTTCCAGGCGCCAGATATGGAGAGTGTTTTTTCCTCAGTTTCTCTCCACGCTGGACATGTGAGAGAGAGAGAGGAAAAAACACGCTCCATAGGAGGCAGTTGATTAATGAGTTTCTCTCATCATTGATGTTTCTGTCTCTTTCTTCCTCTTCTTTCATCTCTGATTGTATAAATGGAAGCATGTAGTTCAAACCTGTGTTGTTCAAGGGTCAATTGCATAAGCACCTAACCAAGGGCTACAAAGCAAAATGGGTAGGTCCTAAATCTTAATTCTTTTTGTGTGTAATAGCTTAGACTAGTAACACTGAGGTAGACATTTCTGTATGCCTTTTTTTTTTACTGTAATCCCCAGTGCCTTGGACATTGACTAGCACGGAGTAGGTTAAGGTAAATTTTTGTTGAGTGGTTAATGAATGAGTGAATGACTAGCAAGGCCTTGCCTAGGACATTGATATATAATGTGGCATTGGACTCATCCATTGTGTGGACTCCAATGGTCATCTATTTCTCTATTGATCTATTTATGGACAAAGGCAATAGTTTCTACTTATAAAATTTAAAGGTACATTGAAAAAAAAAACAAAAGATATTTAGAAAAGGAGCATGTTGTAGAATAAAAATAGTTGACACAGTACATATCAATACATATGACCAATGTAAGGCTCTATGCTGCCGTGAGAGAAACTGCAGGCAGGGAGTTCAAATGGGTAAGTGAATTAATCAGGCTTTATTGGGGTCTCCGGGCGGGTTCACAGGCTCGGGGGGAATGGAGCCAGGGAAGCCATGCCCTGTGACTGGGGCCAGGGGAAGGGGAAAAAGCGGGGACCGAGCCAGACCTTCTCCAGGACTGCCTGGGAGAAAAGGTGCCACGTGGCACACTGAGACATCCTTTAAGGGGCTGGAACAGGCAGGGGTTGGGCCCAGGGTGGAATGGGAAGGGGTGGGACACAGGGCACTCTGGTATGCGCTTGATTGGTGGCTCAATGTCTCTGTCAATTACATCATAACTCCACCCACCAGTTGGGGGCGGGGGGGGGGGGGTGGGTACCTATCAACCAAGTTCTTTCATTAGAAGTATTCCTGCAAGGATTGTTATCTTACTGGCAAATGAATAACCATACAATTTGAAACATCTTTTGTGAGCTTGGTATAAAAAAAAATAACAAGTCTACCCTGCCATTGGTTAAGAAGTAATAACTTTGAATTGAGGGCATTTATCAAATAAACATGAAACATTTTAGATGGACATTGAGGTGTGACCAGATTGGACTTTATTTGCCAATCAACAAATTTACCAAAATATTAGATATGATGAACTCAAATGTTGTTTTTAAGACCTATTTATATGTAGGAAGCAATTTAGAAGTGATTTCTTCTTAATGCACTAAATTCTTTTATTATCAAATCAGAAATATTATTTAGTTATTTAGCTAGATATTTATATTTATATATTTGCCTTTAGTATATTTTTTACTCTTTATTCTGAGTATTTTGTCTAAGAAATTCCCAATACTAGTTTACATAACTAAGTTTCATTATTCTACAGCAAAAGGAGAAAAAAATAACAATATATCTATCTCCACATCTATAAGGAGAGCATAAGTAGAAGTTGATAATTCTACACTTGGTTCTAATCAGACAAAAAATGTTCTATGAAAATATAATGTCTGTAGCTCATTATTATGCTTTAATCTGACCTTATCTCCAAGACAATATTGAGATTGTTCAATAATCATCCCATCTCCCACCATGAATTGTCATTCTTCTGACCTCATTTCATATCTCTAACTCTTAGCTTGCATTGTACTTTATTGTTTCAGAACTTTATTAGGTTATGACCTACCTTCCTGGTAAAACCAGGTGTAGTTCCTCTGTATTCTTCCCTTCCACTTGATAAGGGCCAAGAGAATATCTAATGTATAGTAGTGGATTTTTATCACTAAAATATTTTTAAAATAAATGTTGGAAATACATGGATAATACTGATTAAAAAATAACATATTAGCTTTTCTGCCCAGAGGGGCTCATTTGGTTGAGAGTCATCCTGTACACCAAAAGTTGCACGTTTGCTTCCTGGTCAAAACATATTCCTGAGTTATGGGATCAACTCCTAGTCGTAGCATGTACAAAGGGCAACCAACTCAATCTCACAACGATACTTCTGTCTCTCTCTCTTTCTCTCTCTCTTAATCTCTCTCTCTCTCTCTCTCTCTCTCTCTCTCTCTCTCTCTCTCTCTCTCTCCTTCTCAAGTGAGGATTAAAATAATAATATAGTAGCTTGGAAAGTAAAAATACATTAGGGTTACAATTATTTCTCCTTTCTCTGAGTAAAACTAGAATATGTGAAATGAGGGAATTCATAAAAATACACTAGTTATAAAGATGTGACAAATCAGATACACTAAAGAACATCAGAGCCTACAAAATATCTAAATTTGTGTTAATAACAGCCCCCAGGTGAACCAAGCACACAGATGGGTTTGCCCATATAAAGCAAAATCAATTATGCATTCATGTAGTTGAAATGAAAATGCATGTGTCCTGGTCTTGATAGATGAAGTATCTTTATCCTCAGGAGGATCACATTAAAGAGAGATAAGCCACACAGATGAAGTAAATAGTATCAAAAAAGTGCTTGGTTGTCCAAATAGATTCTACTTATAAAGTAACAAGAATTAGGTAGGGAGAGTTTGCATAGAAATGAAAGTTGAGATCGAGGGAAAGAGAATAAATAGGCTTGCATTCTGGATGTAGTTCACATGTGCACTGAGTATGCATGCTTGGGAACTTCTGAAGTAAGCAACTGTGTTGGATTGAACCTACAAACATGATTAATTGAATATGAAGTAGGTAAAGGTTTTGTAGGCTCCCTTTACTTTGTCCTAGCTGCTATGACTTTTGCATGAAAAGACACTTTGGGGAGCAAGGAATTCAGTGAACATCACTTAGTTTGAAGTGTTTTAAGTGTTTTCCTGCTTTTTAAGGAGAGGTTCCTGGCTTTTTTTTTAAATATATACCTATGCATAGGTAATTCTTAGAGAGAGACTGCATACACTGGGTCTTTGAATGTAATTAAATCATTGACTAATAGAGTTGCACATCAGATTAACATGTTTTAAACAATAAAAATTAATCAGATCATGGAAATTTTACATTATAACTTTTGGTGAATATAATTGTGTTTTCTTTCCCCTGAAATTATATTGTGTAGGAAGCAACAGAATGAATCTTTGTATTGGTCTAGGATTGGTTAGTAGTTATGTCATTAAGGAATAACAAAAAAAACCCCACCCTGTTTCATTCAGTGTAGTAAAATTTCATATTGCAATTGTTTTTATGGAATGAGGGAGCATGTACTAGTGGGTAAAATGAATGAGATGGAACTCAGTGCTATAAAATGAATACTATAATTTATAAAGTATAGCCCGGGTGATATCAATGTACATTCTTTTAAAGAGGAAGGATTATAGTGATATTTTTTTATTTAGATAGGAAATGGTAAAAGGTTATTTTAATCTTGTCTCTGCCATTAATTTTTGCATAGCTTGCTTGATCCACTGTAATTTGTCAGGATTCCAATTTTCTCATTTATTAACTGGAAAGTTGAGAGTTGTGATGTTTGAATGCATGGATGTTTTGGTACTGAATTACGTCATCTTTAAAACCCCTCTCTGCTTAATGCTTCACAATTTTATAAGCAAGAAGTAACCAAAATGAAAGAAAAGGTATTCTGCTCATCTTCAAATATATCATCTAATTATATATTTCCTTGAAACGGAATGTAAACATGTAAATCCTGCCTCTGAAGTTTGTGCTGTGACCCACAAGACTGTCTTAGTCCCCATTGAGACTGATGACTACAGATTAAGATAACATGGGAAATGGGCAAGAAGATCACCTTTTCTGAAAGATTTCCTAGTTCAGGGATATCCTTTGCCCACTACCAGGGCCATGTGAATAAAAAAGAAAGATAGAGGAAAATACATAAATGTAATAGAAATGAACAACCCCCAACTCTCATAGGTTTATAAAGAGTAGCCTTCATTTCACTCTCACCCTACATGTAGACTGTTGTTCTGTCCAAGAGTTTTCTTTCATAAACCCAGGCTGAAAAAGTAAACTCCATTCTTCACATTAACTCATCTGATAAAGAACAAAAGCAAAACAAAAAAAACATATTAGGTCTTTGCATAGACATAATATTTGTCATATTTCACTGGCTACAAAAAGTTATAGGGCTGTGGCTGACAATGGAAAAGGAATATATTCTAACCAGCGGGAGTGTCCTGGAGGTGGATGGGCAAGGTCAAGGGTAGACAGTGCTATCACAGCGGAGGGAGTGCAGTTTGGTGAACAATAACACAGTCCTGGAGCTGATACCCAGGATTTCACTGTGAAACTGATTAGTGTCCTTAGACATCATTTTTTCATATACAGTCCCCCCACTTTATCTCAAACACTTGCTTCCTGCAACTCTTGAATTCAAAGACATACTGGAGATGGGTCCAATAAGAAAGCGAAGAAGAAGAGAAAGAATTAGCAAAACAGTATCCGTAACTGTTTCTGTATTGTATTATTTTATTTTATTTTACTTTATTTTATTTTATTTTATTTATTTTATTTTACTGATGACAGTATTACAGATATCTGCCAATTCTGCATTCCCTGTTATTACTCTCCTCCAAGCCTCTACCTCAGCCCAGGCCTTCACCACACTATTGATTAATACATTGCTTATGCACATATGCATAATGAATTATTGGTATTTTAGAGGAACAATGGAATTTGGGATAATTTATTTCAACCTTTAAATCTGTAAGATGATGATTTTTTTTTAAAAAAAAGGAAAATAAACAAACCAGGGCTGAAAGGTAAAATCGTAAGATTTTCCAGATAGTGGTAGTTTCAAGTTTTGATACTGGTGTTTGGACTCCAATCCACTTCTTTCCAGTCCAAGCCCATAGTATATGACCAGAAATTCTTTCCACATTTCTAAATAATACTAAATTTCATTAAATAATAATATACACTTCTGTCTCTGAGATGTGTTTGTTTATGATGCTATTGGAAGTACAGCAGTTGGAAAACTAAATCACCACCTACGTGAATTTCACCATTTCACTGGAACCACTGAATTCTGTGGAACCCCTCAGAGGCCTCAGATAAATTTCACTGAATGGTAATTCAATATTTTTATTTCAATCCACACAATTCTATGTATTGAATCTATGACTGGGCACTCTCATCATCACAATGAACTATGATGTCTCTTCTCTGAATTAAATTTAAATTGAATTTGAAAATACTTTCCAGCACTTAAAAGAAAGACCAGGAAAAATGCCTCATTTCTCTTCAACTTAAAAACTGAAGGGGATGGATTACTGAGTGTTTTATCATCAGAATTTCATATTCTATAACTCTGAATTGAGAAATGTAAAAACATCAAGCCATTTAAAAGATATTAGAAGGGGGAGGAGAGAACAGTCAAAATATTCAATTCATTTTCACTGATTAGCTGACTATATTCTGATTTAAGAAGCATTTAAAAATCGTTCTTTATTCTCTCTCTAAATGTGCTATAAAATGAATACAATTATCATAAATTATATATATATATATATATATATATACACATATACATATAAAATTAAATTAAAAAGTAGCTGGTCTGCTAAAGTCAGTCCTGCCTTCCAAATTTCCAGATTACAGGTGTTACCCATGATATAATTAACTAAAATGACTATCTTCCTGTCATGATGACAAAGGTAGGACAATTTATGTAACTACTATCCATCTTGTAAAGAGTTTATAAAGCCCTTACACATGATTGACTTCACACACTGATTAATAGACACTTTCTATTTCAGACTTTAATTAAAAGCAATAAAAGCAGTCAACTGGAGGCCATGAATGTGCTGGTGACAAAAAAAAAATGCCATTAGAAAGATGGAAGATCAAGGACTGAACAAATTTAGTGTGAAGTCTTGTAAGTAGATCCATATGCCTGTGCTTAAAACCTCCCCGGAACAGTCACAATTGTGGAGGGATTGCTCAGATAGAGTTAAATAGCAATTAAGAGTAGGACCCTCAGTTTTAGATGCAATCTGCTTTAATTTAAGAGAAATCCACACCATATTTTTTCCATATTTATATAAATGTCAAAGTTAGTGAAAATAAAAAATTAGACAACTTTTGAATGTGCTAACTCTACCCTGCAGGTTTTGTTATAAAATACAAATTGCTAAATTAATTCCATTGCATCTGAAGAGTAATTTAATATAAATCATTGAACACATGCCATGGACTATTGTGATTCATAGGGAAAATCCAAGCAAATGGTTATTGATTCCTATAGTATAATACTAATTATTTACTTACCACTCTATAATAAATATTTGCCTATATTTTAAGCTATATAACATATAGAAAATTAGCAGAGTTGAAATAATATTAACAATGCACAAGAGGTTATGAATTATGAGATATTTGCTTTCTACCCATGTTTCTAAGCCCTGGAGTGACAGAGCGGAAGTTGCTGAGGAATTCCTTAACACCTGATGCACACGTTTGAATATTTGCAGAGATTCAAGTATATTCTTAGGTTTCTAACAATCTGAGGCACATTCTCTACTGGCATACCTGGATTAAAACCAAGTAAGAAGTTCAGAAATTATCTGAGCTCAGTTTATCTTTCGAAGGAAAGCCTGTTTCTCAGTCCCCCTGGGGAGAGCCCTGCAGTGTTCTGGCATGATGTAAGGCCCTGACTTTGCAGGGCTCAGTGTTTTGGCCCAGAAGTCAGACAGATACCAACTTAGCAATTTAAGAGAGCAGCCTTACACAGGTTTAAAAAATGAAATCTAGTGTGACAGGAAAAACATTAACATATGAGTTTCATAGCCTCTCCCCTTTCATTCCCCATTAAAGATAATTCTATTTTTGCCAGTTTTATTCAGGGCCTTATGAGCAGATTGGCAAAATTGAAGAGTGGGGGGTGGAAGGGTGGAAATTAAAGAAGCCAAATACAAATTGATTGATTTTGTTGAGAAAGGCACAGAATGACTCCTAGAAAAGATACAGAAAGTGGAACTGGGGGTAAACATAAAAGCAGCTCTGCTGTGCTTTAGGGAGGTAATGTGTGGTGGGGAGTTGAAAGAGATGGCACTGCTTTGCTGAAGGGAGTAGAGTGTGGGAGGATAGAATAGCGAAGAAAATGTTTAATGTTTTTTTTTTCTTAAAATTTTCTTGATGTGTAGGTGATCTTTGGAGTGACAACAGGAAATGTTTAAGGTGGCTTTTCAAAATATATTTGAATGTAGGCTATGGTTTCATTTTAACATGTATTTTATAAATTCATCCAAAATGGGCAATAATTTATATAGATTTGCTACTATAATATTAAGGGCAAAGTCCCTCTTATTTTCAAATACATATGTCTAAAGATCTAGTCAATTCCTCTTAAAACTATTACAAGTTTATTAATGCTAGTCACTCAAAACATGAGAAAAGTTTAAAATATATTTCAGTCTGAGCTTTCAAGATGTTAAAACACATTAATATTAAATATGTTAGAGTAGATTACCTTTCTGCTAAGAGAAGATGAACAATATCATCTTCCTTTTATAATACTGAGATCAGAATTAGGAATATCTAAACACACACACACACATACCACATACCCACAGACACATAAACCCATATACACACATGTGTGTACATTGACATTTTTCTCCTAGAAAACATGTTATTCTATTTTGTAGTTTCTATAAGCTTTAATTTGATTGTAAAACATTAAGGCTTGATTCTTCCAAAACATGAAAAAAAACATTATTTTCTCATCATATTCAGTTAACTTAAAATAGTACAAACATTGCAACTTTATCATTGGTCCAGAAATCTATTAAAAATTTCAATATTAGCAATCAATGGTGTGTGTGATTTTTAGGGGGGCAATTAAAACACATCTCTTGCTTCTTTCCATTTGATCAGTAGACAGTTCCTATTTGCATACATATATTATTAGAATATAAATTATAAGCAATTAGTGACAAGAATCATAACCTAAAAATGTCTTTCTAATTGTAAATTTGTGCAAATTCAAACTCACATACTTATCTTTTCCACTAAGCCAAAATTAATCCACAGACTTATCTGAAGTCTTTTCCATGTTACACTGTCTTTATCATACTTACTAGAGGCCTGGTGCATGAAATTCATGCATGGGGGTGGGTATCCCTCAGCCCAGTCTGCACCTTCTCCAATCTGCTGGCTCCCAATTGCTCACCTGCCTGCCTTCTTGATTGCCCCTAACTGCTTCTGCCTGCCAGCCTGATCACTCCCTAACCACTCCCCCTGCCAGCTTTATTGCCCCCAACTTTCCTTCTCTGCTGGCCTAGTCATCCTTAACTGCCCTCCCCTGTAGCTTTGATCACCCCCAACTGCACTCCCTTGCAGACCTAGTCCCTCCCAACTACCCTCCTTTGCTGGTCTGATCACCCACAACTGCCCTGCCTTACAAGCCTGGTTCCTCCAAACTCCCCTTCCCTGCTGGCCATCTTGTGTACACATGGGGCAGGATCTTTGACCACATGGGGGCAGCCATCTTGTGAATTGAAATGATGGTAAATCTGCATATTACTCTTTTTAAAAAATATATATTTTATTGATTTTTCACAGAGAGGGAGAGGGATAGAAAGTCAGAAATAACAATGAGAGAGAAACATCAATCAGCTGCCTCTTGCACACCCCCTACTGGGGATGTGCCCACAGCTAAGGTACATGCCCTTGACCAGAATTGAACCATGGACCCTTCAGTCCACAAGCCAAACTGGTTTCTGCTACATATTACTCTTTTATTAGATAGTATAGAAGTCTGATTCATGGGTGGGGGAGAGTTGGTTTTCCCTGAAGGGTGTTCCAGATCAAGGTGGGGTGGCCTGGGTGAGAGGCCCATGATGGTTTGCAGGATGGCCACACCCTCTGGCAACCCAAGCAGAGGCCCTGCTATCTGAGATTTACTTATATTCTATAATTAAAACTTTGTAGCCTGAAGCAGAGCCAAGGCTCCTGCTTCCTCTGTGGAGGCAGCCATTTCTGTTGGGATTTATTTATCTTCTATAATTGAAACTTTGTAGCCTTGAGTGAAGGCCTAGGCCTGCCAGGGTGTGCAGAAAGCTTGGCTTCCTCCATCACCAGGGAAACCCAAGCCTTCTGGTCTCTCCATGGCTGCAGCCATCTTGGTTGGGGTTAATTTGCATACTTGCTCCCAATTGGTTGGTGGATGTGGCTTGTGGTTATAATGCAGTGATGGTTAATTTGCATATTACTCTTTTATTAGATAGGATTCCCTTTGCTACAAATCATTGTTTATCACTGCTACTTTTCTAGAGGATCAGGCATAAATCCAGGGGGAGTTGCCAAGGGAGATTGTGTACTTCTCACTCAGTTTTGAGATATGTATTAGAATAAAGGGCAATAAAACTGTCTAAATATAGGATCTAAGAAATGAATATATAGGCTGAAAATTAAACAAGGTTAGAGTCAATACAATAGTAGCAGCAGAGGAAGGAATATACTCAAAATTAATTAGAAACCAGAATCAAACAGACTCAATGATATCTGTTTGTGTTTTATATGGGGGGGGGCAACTTATTGGTCTTTACCAGGTAGATTAAAGAAAATTTTCTCTTTTTTAAAATTTATTTTATTGATTTTTTACAGAGAGGAAGGGAGAAGGATAGAGTTAGAAATATCAATGAGAGAGGAATATCAGTCAGCTGCCTCCTGCACACCCCCTACTGGGGATGTGCCCATAACCAAGGTACATGCCCTGGACCAGAATTGAATCTGGGTCCTTTCAGTCCTCAAGCCAATGGTCTATCCACTGAGCCAAAAAAATTTTCTTAATTGGTACTGGTAGAAGATAATAAATTGTACAAGGTTATTTCAGCTTTAGCTTTTCAATTGATGTATCAAGGGACAATCTAATGGAGACATCCATAAAGACAGTATCCAAGGATTTGTCAATGGACTTTGTAATTTTAAGATTAAAGAGTTTTCTATTACTATAGAACTTTAGTTACTCATATTTATTTAGAATGATATTTCAAGAAAATAGTTGCCTACCATTTCCTCATCATGCCAGGGAAATATTTGCCAGGAATTGTGTCATTACCAATTTTAGAGTCTGGCTGAAGATATTATTTGTGGAATATCAAAATCAACAAATGTATCAGATGTTGTAATGGACACACACACACATGTTACACTAAATAAAGTTTTTGCTCTGGAAGTAACAAAATAAAAGAAAACAAGCACCACAACACAGTAAGAATGTGTTGCTAGGAAAGGGGAAAGGAGAAGTGGTCATGGAGGACTAATATGAACAAAGGAATCTTCAACAAGTAGGTTGTATTTCAAATGAATTTGAACATGGATAATATTTGGGTAGTCAGAGAAAATGGAACATCTAGAAAGTAGGGAGAGAATATCCCAGGTGGCCATAGCAGAAATATAATGCCAAGAGGCAATAGGAGATATGGTTTGAGAGAGATTGTGAAAGATTTAGTTGTAAGATACTTTTTCAAGAGAATGTATACACGATAGTTGAAGGATGACTGAGATTACACAGCTCTGCTTCTTAGCTTAGGATGTGTGGTTTCAGGAAGAACACACATTCAACTGTCTGACTCATTTGTTCTCTTGCTAAACAAGAATTATATTATGTAGGCCATATAAATAGTTGAAAATACAGCTAATGATCCACAGATGAATACAGTTATATTTGCTTGAAGTAGTACTATATGGGCCAGTGATTCCAACCCCTGTTAAAATATTTGTTTTAAACCAACATTGGCTGAAACATAACATTGTGTAGCCAAACTCTGTATGTTATAAGACATTTCTAAAAGGAGAAATATACTGAAAAGCTGCAACATTTGATCAGTATCTAAGGAGTCAATTCAATTGGCATCTATCCAACTGACTATAGAGTTGGAATTGTGGGTTTATAAGCATAAATTATTCACAAGTATCATGAGACCCTGTACTGTATTGGGTAAATGGTCTAGAAGAAAACTAGACTTAGAAACATTAGGGCAATACATCTTCTAGGCAATATGTCATCAAGCTGTATAGAAATATAAAACACTTTGAAGAGTGTTTAAGTTTGCCTCTGAAAGAAACAACATTATTATTTCTTTAATTATTTTAGTCATTAAAATACATAAGCAAATATTTCAAGTTTTTCTTGTATGAAGTATTCTGACTACAAGATTTTTTGAAACCAGATTCAAAATGCTGTCTTAAAACAAGCATTAAGGGCAATGTAATTCAAAATTGATCTTGTGGGGTCAAAATTTATTCTGATAAAAGGTGGATGTAGTTCAATTTTTGTTGACATGTGTTCTGCTCTTGATCCTGAACACAAGCATACTAGTATTGTGGGTTATTTTATTACTTTAATGTCTGGTTGGTATTATAGGTCTACATATTGCATGTTATCCTTTTAATTTACAAAAATAAGCTTATCAAAGTAGCAAAACTACCTGATATGTCCATTGGAAGGCCATAAGAGGAGAAGCAGGAAATGTGCAAGTATTATGATGATAGATTGATAGATAGATGATAGATGATGAATATATGATAGTAGATAGGTAAATAGGTAGATGATAGATGATAGATAGATAGATAGATAGATAGATAAATGGATGATAGATATTTGGGCCCAGGGGAAACTTGCAGGCAAGTACAGGTAGCATTGTCAATAAGCAGATCACAACCTGCACTAGGTAGGGCACAGCTGACTTGCAGATCCAAGATAATGAGATACATTTTTGTTGCCTTAAGGCATTCAAGTTTGCGATGGTGTCACACATCATTATTGTGACAATAGCTAATTAATACTTGAGTCAATTACTGAAAAAAGGTTGGTAAATCCGAAAGGAGAACATAATTCTGAAACATGTTTAAATAATTAGACCATGCAATCACTAAAACAAAAGAAAGAAGAAAATTGGAATAGCCTGGCTAACATATGGATTGCCTAAAGTAATAAAAGTACACTGAGTAAAATCTCAAGTCAGTTTATTCACTATTATATATGTCAAGAAATTAGACAACTTTAAAACAAACAAATGGTTCAGCTGTGTGGCCAAAAAACAGTACTAACAGACCTCCCTGGGCTCTCCACCTTCAGACTGATATTAAAACCTATATCCCTGCTAATGAGCATAAATTGACTAAGTTTGTCCTAAAATAAACAGAATTGATACTAGATTTGTTAGGTAGAGCATGGAATGAAATTGAGTAGTCCATTTTATGGGAGCTGAATCCTATTAAGAAGCAGAAAAATAGCAAAACTATAAAAGTTGGAGAATCTTAACTTAAGACTATAAACCTGTTTGTTTTAAATATATAACAATATCCTCCTTAAACCTGCCATTGCTTTGCTAGCTGAACTACCCAATATCTTGACATATTTCACTACGTAAATTCATCAATCTTGATGATTCCACCCAAATTTTAAAACTGCAACACAGGCTCAGCAAAGTGAATTCTAGACTAGTTAGCTGGATTATAATTTTTGCTTCAAAACCATGTTACCTTTTAGTCAAGATATTCATTATTAGCTAGCACAGGGATTTACTAACCTCCCCATATTTTGTATACTAGGAGGTCTATTTGGAAAATCTGTCTGTTTAAAATCCACACAATGATATTTACTGAGGACCTACTGACATACATGAAACAAGTGGATGAGTGGCTAAAAAATAAATTAAAAATTCCATAGTCCCTGCTGACAAAGAAAGTATAAATCAGTGAATAAAGAAGAAGTATCCAGAATAAAATATAATGCTACAAAGCAATAAGATAAAATTTCAAGGTAGAAGGAAGGAAAGATCATCTTATAATTTAAGACTATGGGAACTTGTCACAGAGAACACATAATTTTATATGACCCTTGAAGAAAGAACTTGATGTGATTTAGCTGCATCGAGAGCAGAAAAACCTTCTATGCTCACATACTACAAGGTCCAAAATTGTGCAGGTGGAAGAAGCATAAGGCATGGGGGTGGTGTATCAAGCATATTAGGGTAACATAAACTATGCTTCTGAATACAAAATGGCCAATAAAGCAGAAATCGCACCTGAAATAAAAGTTCATATAGAGCTTCTAGGTTTAGAGCACTGAATATTATGAGTTCAAGTTGTAAGGACCTGCCTGGCCCACATGGCTCAGTGATTGAACATCAGAAACAAGGGAGTCAAGGTTTGATTCCTGGTCAGGGCACATGCCAAGGCTATACCCTCCATCCCCAAGGTGAGGGTATGCATAAGGCAGCCAATCAATGATTCTCTCTCATCATTAATGTTTCTACCTCTCTCCCTCTCTCTCCTATCTGAAATAAATAAAAAATATATTTTAAAAAAGATGTAAGGAGGTAAGTGCCTTCAGATAAGTTTCACTAATGAAGCTCTCAGACATGCAAGATTTGATGTTCTGAAAGTTCTCTAAGCAACCAAAACAGAGCGGTCCTGTCAAATGGTAAGTGACTATCATGACTCCTAAGTTCAAAGTAGGACACATTCTAAGTTATTTTTACTGTGCTTTTGAGGTCTCTGTGGGAGTAACTTGAGGCTGAGAGTTTACCTTAGCTTAGAGCCAGGATGGCCTTTTCATCTTCCTCTTTTTCCCTTTCTTTACTTCTCCCTTCCTTGCTGGATTTTCTGGAAGAAATTCGTCTATGAATTATTTCTTCATGAGTTGTAATTTTTATGCATAGCCTGCCGCTGAGAAACCTGACTTAAAAAAAAAACTTGAACTCAAGTCCATTTAACTCTAAACCTCTGCTCTGAACTAGAACTAAACTTGAACTCAAGTCCATTTAACTCTAAACCTCTGCTCTGAACTCTTTAAGGCACCCTGGTAAGATCACAGGGATGGAGAGGCCTTCAACAGTTCATTTAAGCACATGGCACCCCTGACTAAACTCTCACTAGCTCTCTATGTTAGTATCCCAACAAAATTTAAAGGATCCAAAGACTAAAATTAAATCATAGCTCTTTCTGGCTACACAACAGCTCTGGGTTAGGGACATTATTGAGAAAAGTGTTGATTCAGAAATTGGACACTTTTCCCCCTTAGTGTCTAATGATGTTTATTTGAGACACAGTGAGATTGAGGCATTTTCCTGATACCCAAGTGTAATATGTAGTAGGCATTTGAAAAGCAGAATGCAGTTTCCCCTCCCAAAAAATGAGAAATTCCTGATAATCCTCTTCAACCTTCATATGTGGAGCCATCAAAGCACCAATGAAATGCACCATCTTAATTAGTCTGGGTGGTATGATACAAATTCACCAAATTTAGACAGCCATGGAGCTTACATTGAAAAATCATGGGTCAGTTTGGGAAAGCAGGCTAAATGATGGCAGATAGAATACCAAAATAACCCTGGTGGCCTTTGTTGTTTGTGACTGTTTTATCTTTAGAGTTAAAAAAGGAAACTGAGAATACTACTTTGAGGTTAAATACTCTGTATTATATTTTATTACTTTACAAGTTGACATTATAGGAATTTCCAAAATTTTGAAGTATAATTTTGATTATGCCTACCTTTACTCATTTCTAAATATCTTGAGCAAATTTATTTAGTGCAAATTTGTGATCTTTATATATTCTTCTGGTTGAAGAGCTTGAGCCCTATGTCCTATACAGAGAACATTTTGCTGCCCGGTGATGGCAAAATGGATGAAAACTCAGGTAGCCTGTGACTATCCCCCAGCTTTAGAGAAGAATATGTCTGACAGATTATTTCAGAAGTAACTCATTTTTATATTAATCAACCAAGTTTTATCATAGAGTCTATTACCATTTGTCAAGTATTAAAATAAAACACACCATCTTAAATTGTACTGCTGGATTCATGCAGGGATCCACTTAAGAATCTAATCATTAGTCTAAAAAAATTAGGCCCCAGACTTCTCATCAGAACTATGCTTATGTCTCCAGAAAAATAATAATAAGTTCCAACCTGGTGGACACATATTCAAATCCTGAATAACAGGGATCCTCAGCTCTCTGAAAAATAAAGTTTTTCCAGAATATAAACCACATTCCAATATCGACTTTACTGCCATATGAGAGGATTCATTCATTGTTTACATGGCCCCTGGGAACACTTGGAAGGCCAAATAAAACCATTCATTTTTCTTTGTGTTTAGTCTGAATATTAAAGATAAGTGACAAGAGAGAATAAAAGCATGAAAATAAAACATCTAAGATGAAGGCTCCAATATTATATCTCACTGAGGAATTCTCAGTGTGAAGAGTGATGTAAGCACAGCCACTGTGCCAGTCCATCCATCACAGGCGTTGCCCAGAGGAGGACTGGGCACTGTTGATTCTTACTGAGAGAAGCAATGGGATGGGCCTCCTTCCAGCGATTCTCATGCCCCCTTGAGGGTATTGACCCCACACCCAAGTTGGCTTTAGTAGCATAAAAAGTAGAAAGTAAGGGCTGCAAAGAACATTGATAAATGACAGTGTTTGCTATCAGGTCTTGAAACTGAATAAAATTTAAAAATCTGAACAACAGGCCACATTTTCATCTAATCCCTGATGAGAAAATGGCCACAAATCACAAACACCTCAGAACTGAAAAGAACTTGATAAAGTAATTGCTTCTGAAAATATGTGAAGTGTCCAAATGTCTGTTTTGTGAAAATCATTTTATTAATGATTTTTATAGAGAAGAAATGTATATATGATTTTCTGTGTTTTCTTAAAACTAGCACTTTACCTCAGAGACCTCTCACCAAAGAGGCACTGCAAGGTAATGCCCATCAGCTGTTTTTAAGATCTCTATCCTGCCTCCTTTTCAGGGATGAGGCAGAGATGAGTGAGTTAGAACTTACCTGCATGTCCATTTATCTGTCCATGCTTACACTGCATTCAAAACAAGGGGATTTACAATTTCCTCCCAGTCAGTTCTCCCCCACATTTTCTTCCTGTCATCAAATGGACATGAAAGATCACTGCCCTCTACATTTAGTAGCTAAGTGTACATTACCATACACATTTAGTTATGAGTTTAGTTTTTCATCCTTTCCAGATTTCCAAAGGATTTTTTTTTCTGTTCCTCTCTAGGGCTGTGTCACACTTTGAACTCACTCCTAAAGTTTCCCAGGTAAACACAAGATCAGCTACATCTATCTCAAGACAATTGATGCTACAGATGTGCAGATTTGAGAGAAAGAAGCTGATAGCACCAGAGACCATTAACTTTCTTTTCCAAAATCACCTTTCTCATTAGACTTGAAAAATGTGTTTGAGAACAGCAGCTTATGGCAGTTGACTAGATAAAACTTCAGAAAGATAGTACACACAAGGAAAGGTGAGACAAATTGCAGTGATAAGGTATGTCAGCAGAGGGCTGATGTTGCAAGAATATAGTGTCTTTGTATCTGCAGCCATTCATTAAGCAAGGATATGCCAGTGCTGTTGTCATAGAGAAATGAGGACTCCTATATACCCAGGAGCAACTATACATAATTATTCTTATCTCTGGACTTCTGCATCCTTCTCTCAGATTTCTCATTGACACTTATATGTTCATTTGAAAAATACATATGCCAGGAAAATATTTTGAAAATAATTATTTTTAGTAGTTTAATATATGATGCACAATAAAAAATACTCATTCAACATTATAATAGGAATGATTCTGCCTCAGAAAAATATCTGATTATTAACCCTAAATAGTCATAAAAGTCCAAAGTTTATTGGACTTTTATTTATTAGCTTAAATATAGTTATAGGAGAAAGAAAAAAAGAAACAGTTCAAAAGAAAAAAATCAGTTATTTTAAGCTATTAACAGTGTATATCAGAATATATTATTCTTTTAAAAATATGTTTTTATTGACTTCAGAGGAGAAAGGGAGAGGAGAGAGAGAGATAAACATCAATGATGAGAGAGAATCATTGATTGGCTGCCTCCTGAATTCCCCCAATGGGAATCAAGCCTGCAACCCCGGGCATGTGTCCTGACCAGGAATCAAATAGTGAGCTTCTGGTTCATAGGTCAATCCTCAACCACTAAGCCACACTAGCCAGGCAGAACATACCATTCTTTTGCAATAGTATAAGTGTTCCTCATTTTACAAAGTTAACAGTGACATGTTGATAAGGGAGACATCTATAAAACCCATAAAATATTAGAAATAAGGCAGATTCATAATTGGTGTTCCAATGTTTGTGTCATACCTGAAGAATGTTTAAAACTTCTCGCCATAAACTTTCTCTTGGAAAGCGAACTATTTTTAGACTATATGTGAGTAATAGGAATCTGATGTAAGCAAATTCCATTTGGGGAGATTAGAACAATCAAATATTATTATGGACAAATCAGAAAAGAACTCTTACACCCCTACCCCAACCATACCACCTTCCAGTCGTATACTTACATATTCAATGAATCTCTGCTCTCATATCAGGTTAAGCCCGCATACTTCACACATATTTTAAAAAGGTGCTTCTGCAAATGAAGGTTTTCATGTATCTGCTGAATTATCACATGAGACTACAACGATGATGTAATATCTTTCACTATCATAATACACAAACAAAAAGAAATACCTTGACCCCATATCTCTGTCAAGCTCACAATCCATTTCTCTTTCTTCTTTGAAAGATGTCATAGCCTGCTGGAAAAGGGAACCTAAAGAGAATCTTAAGGGCTAGTGCTTTTATAGGAGGTAAAAATCTCTGGCCAGGTAAAAGAGGAAAAAACAAATGAGACAAACAATGGGAAATATAAAATTATATATTATCAAGCAGGAGACATAACCGATTGTGTGGTTGCATAGAATACCTCTAGCAGGACAAAAAGAAACACCATGTCTGATAACTACTCACTAGAAGAAGGATTGGGGAGGGCTTTACTAACACTTGTGATTTATTTTTCTTATATATCCTTTTCCTCTTTGGCTAAGATTGTTCTCACAGAGCATAAATTCCACCATACTTTTGTTTTATGTCACTTGGTCTTTTGGGATGCCACTGGGAAATTGGATATCCCTAGTCTTTGAAATGTGGGACTTTGTCTGAATCCTGAAGTAATGGCTGGAGTCAAGGTCACTGTGTATTTCTTTAGGTATGATCAGGGCTACAGAATCATCTTGGCTTATTCTATAACATGACTGAAAGCAACCTTTCCTACACATAGCATTTAAACTGGTGAAAGATCTCTGTACTTGACCTCTGTTTGGTTAATGAGCCAGGAAACTGACAATGGTGATGGTGGCATTTGTGAGTTAACTAAGACCAAGCTCCCAGAAGTCCAAGAAACAGATAAGGCATAGTCAATCAAAATCTGTGCATAAATTTTGACAGATTGAAAAGAAAATTGTACTCATCAATTCCATCATTTTGGTTTTAGCTCAATGTTTCTCATTGATATCTCTTAACTCCAATGGCCCACTGTTGCTCCTCACCTTTCTTATCCTCCCAGCCTTGTCTCATTCAGAAGACTGCTCCTTCAGCCTCAAATCACTTTCTTCTCTTTTTGAAGACCATAGCATCCTCCTTTATTTTAGAGTCTAGTTTGCTTTTCAGTCTCTCTAGTGGTTTTCCTTCATATTCTGACATTTCTAAATACTCAAGTACCAAGGCTCAATCCATGCGCCTCTTCTCTCCCCTCTGTATTCTTTGTATATCATTATATTGGAGTAAACACTATTTCTGTGCTGATGAGGCCACATCAATTTCTCTGATTTCAGCCCTGACCCTGAACTCACTGCCCACCAACTGAACTATTCACCCAGCATTTTATCTTTTCTCCCTTCAGATCTTAAATAAATAAATAAATTCATGAAAGACGAATCTTTAATAACTAATAAAAGAAAGCCTCAATTTTCATAGTGATTAGAAAAGTTTAAATTAAAACTCTGATTATATAACATGTCACAACCTTTATAACAACAGTTTTTTAAAAGCAAGCAA
The DNA here is from genome assembly GCA_027563665.1 of Antrozous pallidus. NCBI lineage: Eukaryota > Metazoa > Chordata > Mammalia > Chiroptera > Vespertilionidae > Antrozous > Antrozous pallidus. The sequence continues at coordinate 65,944,968 of CM050519.1, read as the reverse complement.
ACTGACATATAAAATGATGGTAATGGAATGACAAAAAGGTAATTCAAAGATGCCCCTTGTGTAACACTTGGGAGAACAATCAGGTGATACCTGGTAAACTGGAAAATATGCATACTGTTTGAAATCCCAAATATATCAATCTACTTTAGAGAAATGTTCCTATAAGAAGGATCTATTGAGTGACAACCTACACCTTTGCCTAAAACTTGCATGTACTAATGACAGCTTTAAGTATAATGGATACACAGAAAACCACACATATTTAATACATACAATTTGATGAGTTTGAACACATTGTATACACCCAGGAAACCCATCACTAAAAGAAAAGTAATAAACATATCGGTTAACTCTCAAATTGTCCTTCCCTTCCTTTTTTTGGGTAGAAACACTTGACATGAAATCTACTCTCTTAACACAATTTTATGTAAACAATACAGTACTGTTAAATATAGGCAGTGTTATACAGCAGATCTCTAGAACTTATACTAATTTTATGTGTTCTTAAACTGACAAGTGGCTCATTTAAGAATCAATTGCCATAGTAAAATATAGAAACAACTTAATTTTATAATAGTGGAATGGATAAATTTTGATATGATTTTACATTTAAATAAAACAAGTGGGTTAAAACTTGAGAATATAATGACAAGTGAATAAAGCAAGATGAAGAATACATACATTTCATAAACAAAGCAATAAATTGGCCTTGAAAAATTGTACCATTTTAACATAATGTGGCTCTGAATTGGAAGCAAGTATGTCCAGATAAACAAACAAATGGAACTGAAATTCTATCTGTAACATTTTATTTCTTTAAAAAGAAGCTTTGAAGAAAAAATAAAACACATTGTTTTAAAAATGACTTTAAAATCTATGTAAGTAGGTAGAAATTAGCATTTATGAATGGCTTACTAAGTGCTGTTTTCTCAGTCAGAGCATAGACTCCAGGGCCCAGATACTGGGTTTGAATTCTGCCTCTGCCACCTACTAAATGTATTGCTTTGAACAAGTTTGTTAGTCTTTATAATATTATATCTATTTGTCTGTAGAAAAAAATAGTTATAACACCTACATCAGCAGTGTGATAAGCTAATGACATGATTCATTTATAAAGTGTTTCATATACTGCCTGGCATTAACAATTGTTCAATAAATGTTAATTATTATCTTTTGCCTATGAACCCATGCTGTCTATCTCCAGAGCCTCACCATACTAACTGAAAGAGAAATCAGACTAAAAAACATTATCATTAGGATGCACTTTTTAAAAAGTTTTTCCATCTTGAAAACAACTACTATTGACAATGTCATCAGCAAGAGAAGCTGTATTCTATTTTTTATTAATTAGCACAGGCCTTAAGGAGAGGTCAAGCTTGTTGAGCTGTTTTCCATCAACTGACACATAACATGTCCATTAATCTAAAAAAAAATTAAAATAAAAATAGAATATTTAGCCAGCTATCCTTGCAAAATCTAAATACAAAAGGTAAAATATTATTTCAAAGCTGTGTATTAATAGAATGATAGTATTACCATAGTATAAATTACATTGGAAGTCTGATAAATTATCAAATTGAAAATAAAAATATCAATCACCTGTCAATATTGACATGAGGATTAAATATTTACCAGTGGAGGGGATTGCAGCCAAAGGCTCTATAAATATGTAATATAAAACTTGCTGAATTTGAGTCTGTTTCCCAAATTTATACTTTTTTCTGCATGTTTAAATATACAGAAGAATTTAAGGCTAGGGAAGAGATGGGAAAGATATTTGCAAGTCATTTAAACTAGGAAGACTATTCTCTGCCTGGCCTAGTTAACAGATTTCTGCTGAGGTGGCATCGCTTGGAGTGCTTGCCCTTGAGAACACATGCTTTTCTTATTTATTCCCCAGGATTTTCTCATCTCAAGTCTTACATGCTTTCCTTTTATAATTCCTCAGGGGCCACCTGACCTCCTTTTCAGACTAAATGTTACGGTGGCTACTGAGGTCAAACTGGTAGCCCCTTGGGTTCACACATGCCCTCCCCCAGCCTTCAGCAAAAGACTATAGGGCATACAGAGCAATAAAATACAGCCCCTCAAAGATGAAGTTTTTTTACTCTCTATTTCAGTACTACAGTCTGATGGAGTGAAAACGTTCTAACCTTTTTGCCATGTTTCTTTTTTGATAAAACCAGAGGAGTGCAGGATGTCCAGGGGTTTTTTAAATTGCCTCAGACAGAACAAAATTTTAGACACAACTCATTTTGATTTGACAAGGAAATCCATTTATGTTGGTTGTCTCATCTCTTTGCAGACCTCTAGATCAAAAAGAATTAAAAACAAAATAGAAGTTTGTTAAATGTCAGACTTACTTACATACATATATACTTACTGCTGTGAAATATCCTATGAAGAGTGCTTGAAGACATTCCATAGATGTAGCATTTTACTAACTTTTATATAAATACTAGTGGCCCGGTGCACAAAATTCATGCACTGAGGGTGGGGGCAGGGAAAGGGGTGTCCCTCAGCCCAGCCTGTACCCTCTCCAATCTGAGACCCCTCGAGATATGGCCGACTGCGCATTTAGGCCTGATCCCAATCTTCCTCCATCGTCTGGTTGACCCAAGCCTCCCGCCTGCTCTGTCTAGCTTCATGGCCACCACCATTTTTGTCCTGCTAATTTGCATATTCCCTCCTGATTGGCTGTAAGCATCACAGAGTGATGGTCAATTACCATATTACTCTTTTATTAGGTTAGATATGTGTATATGTACAAAATTTTGCACCAACTAATTCACTTTGGAGCAGTTTAGCTTTCAGTCAGTTTTAAAACATATAAAGGAATGTATAGAAGAAGAAGACAGAACTCCCTTCATCTTCAAACATGTGTAAAGAATATTTATTGTTCACTACAAGAACAAACACATGTGACTTCAGAAGATAATTTATTTCTGAAAATTACTTTGTGGTTTTCCCATAAAGAATCATTAAAATGAAGAAAGGAATGACCACCATTATTAGACATCACAATTGATCAGTAGACAAGTGACTTGTTTCATTCTTGAACGATTGGAAATCGTGTATGGTATAAGGCTGAATAGAAATAGACTTAACCTAATATAAGACCACACATACCAATTTTGATAAAAGTCTGTTTTGAAGCAAAACTTGTAGAAAGGGATGCTTTTTTTTAATCACTCAACTTTTTGCAGATTTTTTAAGCTTGTAATTTTCTATGTTAGTCCTAACATTGTTGTCTTTAGGTTGGAAAATGGCTTACAAAAAATAAGAGAGCAAATTCAAAGTATTCATTATATATTCATGATATCTTGGTAAATTAAATTCAACAAAATGGACTGAAACAATATTTTTATATGAAGTAGTTTAAAACCATAACTGAGGGTGTTCTAATTGATTATACAAATACAGCATTTATACTGTCTGCTGTTGCAAATGCCCTTAACAGGCCCTAGGATGAGTCTCAAGGAATAGCCACAGAATTGTGTGGTCTTTGGCGAACTTGACATAGCAGTTTCAGTAGATTGGCATTAAAAGCTTGATTACAGAGAATTATTAGAGGGATGGGAAGAGAGACAATGAACATGGACAACTTTTCTAAGAATTTTTTTATAACATGAAAAGAGTAATGAGGAGGTATCTGGAGGGCAACAATGGAATTTAAAGTTAGGTAAGACCAATATGGCAGCATAGGTAAAACACCTATCTTGCTATCATACTCAACAATTTTAATACTACAACTTAACGAAAGAACAAACACCTTCCAGAATCACCAGAAAGCTGGCCGAGTGAAAATTCCACAAATAAAAGTGAAGATAAGACACTGTGACTCGGAGGAGCGGCTGAGGACAGTGTTGAAAGAATCGCTCGGAGAGAGGTTTGGAGGGTGCGCCAGCAGATAGGGAGGGCGGCTGAAAACCGGCCAGTTTTCTCAAATGGGGAGACAAAGACGTCCCACTGGACTGATTCTCCAGCTCTGGGCGAAGTCCAGGGAACCCACTATAATATGGGGTGAAAACTGGACAGTGGGAGGGCACGCCAAAACTCAGGCGCTGCAGGGGTCTCCCGGCTTGTGGAGAAGGCAGCTTGCGTGAACAGCTCAGCTGCGTGACCACGCAGAGAGTGCTATGCAACTCGCTCTCTCATTCAGAAAACCGTCAGACTGCTTTGTTTCACGACCCTGGGTGAGACATTGGGCGTGCAGACTCATTTGGGGAGAGCCTGAATTCCCCAGCAACTGGTGGAGCTCCGCAGCGGCTCTCTCTCAGAGGTGCTGGCAGCCATTGCCCTCGGCAAAGAGTCCCTGGGGCCGCATAGGGTGGAGCTAATGCTGTCTGCTTGGCCCAGAGACTCTGCCCATCCAACCTGAGCACAGCTGAGCTTCACAGACAATTGGCCTGGAGGTCAACCCCTCCAAGTGCTAACAACGATTAACCTGAGCTTAACTTCAGCAAGACTGCAACCCATATCCACCTCAGGTAACTGGGGAGGCTGAGCCACTGTCCCTAGTAGGAAGTCTACCACACAAAGTTAATTGACCAACTCAGGAAAGCAGCCACCATGCAGAGACATGGAAAGAAATCAGATGTGAAAGAAATGGAGGAAAAAAAACGACTGGACATGGAATTCAAAATAACGGTTATAGGGCTTCTCAAGAGGCTCCAACAAAAGGTCGAGGCCTATAAGGAAATAAGCAAGACCGCAAAGGAAATGAATGAGCCCTACAAGGAAATGAACGAGACTCTCATGGATATGAACGAGACCTGCAAGGAAATGATCAAGACCAACGTGGAAATGAAGGAGACCCTCAAGGATATAAAGGAGACTCTCAAGGATATGAAAAACGACCAACCAGAAATTAAGCATACACTGACTGAAATAAAAAAAAAATATTATACAAAGACCTAAAAGTGCTCTGGAGCACCCCAAGAACCAAGTTAAAGATTTGAAATACAAAGAGGGAAAATCCACTCAGCTGAAAAAGCAAGAAACCAAAAGAATCCAAAAAATTGAAGATAGTGGAAGGGGCCTCTGGGACAACCTCAAGCATACCAACGTCCGAATTATAGGGGTGCCAGAAAAAGAGAGAGACCAAGACAATGAAAACCTATTTAAAGAAATAGTGACCGAAAACTTCCCACACTTGGTGAAAGAAATTGACTTAGGAGTCCAAGAAGCGCACCGAACCCCATATATAGGAACCCTAAGAGGACCACACCAAGGCACATCATAATTAAAATGCCAAGAGCAAAGGACAAAGAGAGAATATTAAAAGCAGCAAGAGAGAAACAGTCGGTTACCTATAAGGGAGCACCCATACGATTGTCAGCGGATTTCTCAACAGAAACAATGCAGGCCAGACGGGAGTGGCAAGAAATATTCAAAGTGATGAACAGCAAGAATCTACAACCAAGATTACTTTATCCAGCAAAGCTTTCATTCAGAATTGAAGGCCAGATAAAGTGCTTCACAGATAAGAAAAAGCTAAAGGAGTTCATCACCACCAAACCAATATTATATGAAATGCTAAAAGATACTCTTTAAGAAGAGGAAGAAGAAAAAGCTAAAAGTGTAAATTAGGAACAGCAAATACACATCTATCAACAAATGAATCTAAAAATCAAGTGAATTAATAAGCTGATGAACAGGATAAACTGGTGAATGTAACAGAATCCCGGACATAGAGAGGGAATGGACTGACAAGTCTTGGGGAGAAACGGAGTGTGGGAAGTGCAGCAAGAGACTGGACAAAAATCATGCAACTATGGGAGAGAACAGTGGAGGAGGGTGAGGGCGGAGGGTGGGATGGGTACCAGGTGGAGGGGAACTATAGGGGGAAAAAAAGGGAACAATGTAATTAATAAACTGAACAATAAAGATTAAAAAATAAAAATTAAAAATAAATAAATAAATACATAAATAAAGTTAGGTAAAATAACAGCATGAGTGTATGCCAACAAAAAAGGTAACCTAGGAAGGCATAAAACCGTGCTGATATAGGAGAGTTAGAGACATGCCTGAGTAATTTTTGGTGAAGAAGGGAAGCAAGTGGTACCTAGTGATAAGTGGAGGATAATGGCCTTAGTCAGGGCACTTTATTTTACTCATCAAAGTCATTTTAAGAGAAAAGCTTACTTAACCACCTTAATTTCTCCAGAACCCAATCTAGGCATCCCTTCTTCCCTTGCATTGTTGTATTTCTCTATGTATAGTCGTTAACATAAGTTGAAATACAGTAAAAATAGGTCACCGAGTATGTAATGGCTCAAGCATAATAACCTTATTTCATTTTCACATATTGGTCCAAAATGTTCCTGGTCACTGGGTAGTTGTTGTTTTTAGAATTAGAGACTAATCTCATTTGCAGTTGGCTGTATTTTTAAGCTTTGTTGTGGCAACACGGAGCAGTTGATAAAGTGAAGAGAGAAGAGAGAGGCACCTCATAAGCCTTGAGAAAAAGTGGTCATGCATAATTTATGGTCATCTTACATTGGTGAGAAATAATTGCTGAAAAGAGATCATATCCAAGGTGCATTTGAAAATAAAACAACAGATTTTAGTGGAAGTTTGCTTAACATGGCCAACATATAATAAATATACTAGAGGTCCAGTGCCCAAATTTGTGCATGGGTGGGGTACCTCAGCCTGGCTGGTGAATGGGGCCCTTTGGAGCCCTCTCGCCCAGTCCCAATGGGGGACAATTGGGGACACCTGGCTGGGAGGAGGGACTGTGGGAAGTTGGCCAGCCATGGGAAGTTGGCTTTGGGAGCACACTGACCAACAGTGTATGCCCCCTGGTGGCCAGTGTGTGTCATAGTTACCAGTTGAACAGTCATTTGGTGAATTGTTTGTAAAGGTCCCTTAGGCATATATATATATATATATATATAAATATATATATATATATATACTTATTTCTACTCAGCTGTGATTAGAAAGTAAGTTCCATAAAACGGTTTTGTTTGTTACATTTCTAATGCCTGGAGGAAGGTAAGTAAGGCATCTACTAGCCACTCAGTAAGTATTTCCTAAATGAATGAATTTGAAACACATACACTATTTGCCCTAAAAATAGTTTCCCCTGAGCCAGAAAAGGAAGCTATGTCAGCATTCAGGATAAAGTATCCATCTGCCAATTTTACTAGGTTTTGCTTAATAAGCTTCAAATTCATAATGTATTTTGCACTGTTTCACACAAGAGAAGACAAAAATAGACTTTAAATATATATGTTTTGACTGTTATGACAAAAGAATACAGTGTAAAACACTTCATTTAATATGGTTCAATGTGCTTGAAGTATTTTTTGCCTTTTTATATTTCTTACAATCTTGCAATGTAACTATATCTATCTATCTATCTATCTATCTATCTATCTATCTATATATATGAACTAGTTGAGAATAAAATTAAGTCAATACTTTATATCCAAGATAAATCAATCAAGTTTTTATTATTATGATCTTTTAAGTTTTTTAACTTGGTTTAATTAATTTCACTGTTTCCTATCACTGCTAATAAAGGAAAAATAAAACAGTAATTATAATATTAAAATGTACAAGTAATTCAGGACCCACAAAACTCATATAGCTTAATTAATGATTTAGTTTTTCCAGTAAGATTTAGATTATTTTTTTGCAGCCATAATCAGATTAACTGAAAGTGCTATACTCTACACTACTAGTTCTTACTCTTTTTAATCCAATACCATCTTTTAATGAATGTATCCTTTGTCAATTGTGTAAGCCCCTCCTAAACATCTCCCTGCCATTTGGCTTTCAAAACAACCTAAGGTACTCCTCTTGACTATATAATTCATCTACTTGTGGTTTTCTCCTTATTATGTCACTGACAGTGGAAAGAAGAGCCCCATACCCAGGGCAATTAAGAGGAATGCATACGCAGTTCATTCATGATTAAACCCTTCACTGCATTTGGTAAAACCATGAGAGGAGCAAGAAAAGCATTGTTTGCACCCTGGAGGAGCAAAGGCTATCAACAAGTTAAGGAAAGTATGATAAGGGAAATACAGGGTGCCAGAAGAAGGAATGTAGAGCAAGCATGTCAAGAGTGAGAAGAGAAAGGGGACTAGGAGAGAACTCTGAGGAAGACTAGTATTCAGGGGATAGGCAGAAAAGGAGGGGCCAATAGGACTATATTTTTTATCTATTACAAATGAACAAATAACTTGTCCCATTACCCTTGAGGATACAGGATACTTCTAGAAATTCCTAACTAAAAATGGATGTAATTAATTCATAAAGATGCTGATAAAAAGTAATTCCCACTTGTTGGACCTTTTTCTGTGTTAAGCATTTTTTTTAACTACATCTTTATTGTTCAGATTATTACAGGTGTTCCTCTTTTTTTCTCCCATAACTCCCTTCCACCAAATCGCCCACCCACCCCATGCCCTTACCCTCTGCCATTGTCTTATCCATAGGTGTAAGATTTTTGTCCAATCTCTCCCCGCATCCCCAACCCCCTCTTCCCCCTGAAAATTGTAAGTCCACTCTCTTTCTATGTCCCTGATCCTATTATATTCATCCATCCATTCTGCTCATCAGATTTTTCATTCATTTGATTTTTAGATTCACTTGTTGGTAGGTATGTATTTGTTGTCATTTTGTTGTTCATAGTTTTTATCTTTACCTTTTTTTTCTTCTTCCTTTTTCTTAAAGAATACCCTTCAGCATTTCATATAATCCTGGTTTGGTGGTGATGAACTCCTTTTAGTTTTTTCTTGTCTGTGAAGCTCTGTGTCTGACCTTCAATTCTAAAGAATAGCCTTGCTGGGTAGCATAATCTTGGTTGTAGGTTCTTGCTGTTCATCACTTTGAATATTTCTTGCCACTCCCGTCTGGCCTGCATCGTTTCTGTTGAGAAATCAGGTGACAGTTGTATGGGTACTTCCTTGTAGGTAATCAATTGTTTTTCTCTTGCTGCTTTCAAGATTCTATCTTTTTCTTTTGATCTTGGCATTTTTATTATGGTGTGTCTTGGTGTGGTCCTTTTTGAATTCCTCTTGTTTGGGATTCTCTGGGCTTCCTGGACTTGTAAGTCTATTTCTTTTACCAGGTATGGAAAGTTTTCTGACATTATTTCTTCTAATAAGTTTTCAATATTTTGGCTCTCTCTCTTCTTCTGGCACCCCAATAATTTGGATGTTGGTGCACTTAATGTTATCCCAGAGGCTTCTTATACTCTCTTCATATTTATGTATTCTCTTTTCTTTCTGTTTTTCTGGTTGGGTGTTTTTTTTCTCCTTACATTTCTGATCTTTGGTTTGATTCTTGGAGTTCTTTGATCTACTGTTGAATTTCTGTATATTCTTTATTTCAGACAGTGTATGCTTAATTTCTGTCTAGTCCTTTTCCATTTTCTTGGCATTCTCATTAAGGTCCTTGAAGGTCTCATCAAGTTTCTTGGCGGTTTTCAGAAGATTTTTGAGTAACCTTATAAATGTGGTCTTGAACTCTATATCCGATATTTCTGCTTTCCTCCATTTCTTTCATTCGTGCCTGTCTCCCCATTTTGCCTCTTCCTTGTGTTGATGGAGTGGAAGAGCTGCTGTGTGGAGACATGCCTATGGGGGCAGACTTGCTTCAGTGGGGCTTTGGTGCTCACTGAGTCTGACTCTTGAATGTGTCACTTATGGATGTGAGTAGTTGAATTCTAGTGTCATCTCACATTGACCTCTAGATACTCTAGCTTCTGCATCTCTACTGGAGTGCAGTTCAGCTACTGTCTGAGGTGATCCAGCAGTAGCTACAGTGAGGTCTGTCTCCATATTTCTCCTGGTTTGACCAGAGCTACAGTTTAGGTTAAGCAGGAAAAGTGCAGGCCATTTATATGCAAATGCCCCTGCACTCAGCTTGGGCAGGTTTGCAGACTGGGCGGGGCTGGGTTTTCAGAGCATCACTAGGTTAGGGTGTGGCAAACAACAAGGGTTGCTACTCTACCTCTTCAGGTTTTCCATGTTCCCGCCCCTCGCCCCTGCGCCATGAACACCAATTGCCATGGGCACCTCTGCAAGGGCACCTCCCTTGCTTTCCAACCCAATGGCAGACCATACAACTTCTTCCCTTATGATTCTGAGTCACCAGTGTCTCCCCAGAAACTCAGGTACTGAGTAATCAGAAGCCCACTTTCCTTCGGGTTAAAAAAAAGCAGCCCCAGAGTCTCCCGCCGCCAGGCTCCTGCCTACTCACCTCAGGTTTTCAGCACTTGTGCACTTCCCAATGCACCCCTCTCTCCTTCTGGCTGATGAACCTCAGTTCAGCCAGCTTTCCCATGGTTCTGGGTGATAGCCTCCTTGTCTTTTAGTTGCAGTTTTGAAATTATTGTACGAGGCAGCAGTTCAGGTGTTTACCTATCCCACCATCTTGGCTTCTCCCTTAGTTAAAGATTTAGATGCTTTCAATGTATTAAGTAAAAAGTATCTAAATTACAATATTTTGCACTATAATATAAATTCTGGGAAACTTATATGTTTGCTTTAAAATATTTCTATATGTAACATATTGTGTTTTATTGAATTGCATGACCTAGATATATGATCACTTGCTTAATGGTATTTTCAGAAGTTTGGACCTTAAATGATTAAGAACTAACTATATAATACACTCTGTTTTGAGACATTAATGTTGGGCAGTTCCCAGAAGAAATCCCAGCTTGTGTGCTACCATAGGGCAATACACTTGGATCTTGGGATTTGGGAGCATATTCCAGCTGTGCTCTAGGGCCACTCTGGCTGCCTCTCCAATTCTGAATACAATCATAATGTTGACATTTTGAATTAGAATGGTGTCAATGTCCTGACTGCTTCTCTGATAAGTGTCCAGGCAAATAATACACTGCTGTGCAACTTTTATTTTATTTTCATTTTTTATTGTTGACACTATTATAGATGTTCCCCATCCCCTCCTTTGCCCACCTCCACCCCACCCCCTCTACCCACCCCTGGCCTTCACTGCGATATTGTCTGTGCCCATACGCATGTGTTATTTGGCTAATCTCTTCTATTTCTCTTTAACAGTCCTCCCTGCCCCTGTCCTCTTGGAGATCTTTCAGTCTGTTTCATGTATTTATGCCTGTGGTTTTGTTTGTCAGTTTATTTTGTTCATTAGATTCCAGGTGTAGGCCAGATCATGTGGTATTTGTCTTTCTATGCCTGGTTTATTTCACTTAGCATAATAATCTCCAGGTCCATCTCTGCTATAACAAAAGGTAAGAGTTGCTTTTTTTTTTTTTTCATCATTGTGTGTTTGTTACTTTCTACCTGCCTTTTGGTTAAAGATCAAGTCTATAAGAGTTATCTCTAATGAGAAGTGATCAAAGGTAAATTCTAAAGTTTCCTTAGGCAAAAAGACTAACCTTGAGCTTGAATTTTTTTCTTCCAATTCAATCTGTTGGATTTCTAGTGCTAAACTGACCTCTTAAGTCTGTCTTTGTAAGTAGTGAAGTGGGTTCCCAGTGGAAGGAAAGTGTGGCTAAGAAAGAGTTTTGTTTTGTTTTTCCTTCCAGAATAATCACACATTTCTTAGAAAATCATTTTGCATAAACTACTGTAAAAATTGTTTTTGCAGTTCTGAGCTGTAAACTAGCAAAGTTATTGAAAACAGAAAACCCAATGAAGTACTATTGTCAAATCACTGCTAGTTTTCTGAGTAGCTAACAAGGTCTTCTAAGATAATTTTCCACCTGCATCTTTAAAGTTTTCATTATAACTTCTTTAGTTTATACAAATATTAATTTGGGCCAAATTAGAAAATAGAAAGACTATAAGAACAAATAACAAAACAAATAAACAAAAACATTAGTTTGAGCTATACCCATCGATGCTATTTAATTCCCTTATATTATCAAATCTTAAGTTCTTATAATGCAAAATATGCAAATTACTCAAGTTATGATTAATATTTTATTTCTCACCTAACTACCTTTAAGGTATGATACAATTGTACCTATAAGTTATTATAGAGAATTTACTATACAAGAAATTGAAGTTCAGAGACATTATATAACAGGAATCACTTCACAGATAAAATATGAGATTTAGAATGTAAATTCAGGGCCCCTGGTGTTAGATTTATCACTTCTACATTGGATTTCCTCCATTTACAATGTCCTATATTTACCACATCCTCTGTGAACATCCATATTGGATTTTTTCATGAGTTTACACTTTTACTGTCTTAAGCACCTAAGATTTATTTCCTATCAATTGGTATTATAGACCTTGCCAAATGCACCACTTAATTAGCATTAATCATTTTCCGATTACAATGTATTTTAACAGACATTATCATATTTTAATATAATAGTCACATGACCTGGGTATTATAAGTTGCTGTAATTGGCTGAATTATGTCCCCTAAAAGTTCATATGGTTAAACTCTAATCCCCAGTTCATCAGGAAAATACTATATTTGGAGATAGGGGCTTTTAAGAGATAATTAAGTTTAATTAAGTCCTTGGGGGAGATTCTAATCCAATACTACTGATATCCTTATAAGAAAAGAATATTTGAACACAGACACATACATGAAGGAAAAACCATGTGAAGACACAGTGAGAAAAAAGACTGCCTTCAAGCCAAAGAGAAAACTCTCAGAATGGAAAACCATACTGACACTTTAATCTTGAACTTTTAGCCTCCAGCATTATGAAAAAATTATTTTCTATTGTTTAAGCCACCTAGTCTGTGGTACATTATTATGGTAGCTCTAGAAAACTTATACAATTGCTCTCTGGATAAATAAATGAAGCTTAAAGAGAGGCAAATTGTAAATGACAAAATAGTAAGTAGCAGAATCAGGAGTTAAGATCTGTTCTTGACATGTGAAGTAGAAATACATAATATTCCTTCTGACTTTTACTATGAAGATTCCAGCATGCTAAATTCATATGAATTCTTATCATGCTTATTATTCATGCCACCTATTTGGAATGTTTATATCTTCATAGCTATTTATTTTTACATTATTTCCTTACTATGTTTTAAATTCATTGTAGGGAAAGACTATATCGCTAATCTTTATATCCCTTATATAATCTGGATCCATGCCTTAAAGTTAAAAAGATTCAATAAATATTATACTTAAAATATAGCTTTATTTTAAGCTATATTTAAAACTTAGGGGTAAAACTTTATATTGATGGAATGAAAAACCAGTGTTAAAAATTATTCCTGTGACAATAAATATATGTAGGACTCATGCTACATATATTTTTGCCAGCCTACAAAGATGCTTTAATTTAGTTCATACAAATTTTTGAAGCATATTTTTCTTTAAATTTTAATATGCACTTTTCATATATATATATATATATATATATATATATATATATATATATATATGTAAAGTTTTTCCACAAATAGATTCTAAGGTGCATGTATAGATTGCATCTCCATTATGTTTTGCAACTCACATGTAATACTATCAAAATGCTTTATATATTTTTAACAACCTTATAAGTAATATTATTGCAGATATTAGCACAGACACATGTAAACAAACACTTTACATTTTACCTTTTGTATCTTTGTATGGAATATAAAAAGCTCTGTTCAAACAGTTATGTTACTTACCTTCATTCATTTGTGCATCTTATTTGCCTGGTAATATCCCACTATAAAGCTCTTAGGCATAATTCCTTAAAATCATGATTGTCATGGTAACTACCAGCAGCTGTGTACCAGTACCACTCAGAGTTTCCTTTAAAATATTCAGGACTGCAACAACAAAATAAGGGTATAATATAATGTTGCACCCACACAAATTAATAAAAATAATAGATTTGTAAAGTCTAACATTCCTGTTGAACACTTTTGAAACATTGTTAGCTTGCAAGACATAAAATAATATTAGATAAAAATATGTGCATGCTGAAATAAATTAAATTTCAAATGCATCATTTTTAATAAAGGCTTTTAACTGCCTCAGTCTGGAAATAGTCTGCAATCTGGTTGATAAATATGCGGCAAATGACAAATTAATATGTGTTGGCTCTCATCAACATCGGAGACAAATGTTATTATAATGTTTTGGACTCTGCTCAGATTTGTCTGTCTGAAGAAAGGTTGTACAAGTGGCAGAGGATCTGCGATTCAGAGGGATGAAGCTGCCCTCTATGTGAAAGCTGTGTGTGCTGCAGCATACAATAAAAAGGGAAAGAGTACAAGATTTAGAGGGAAACAAATTGTATTGACCTGCCAAATCCATTAAAATTCAAATATTTTTAAAAGAAGTACTGAGATCCTACCAGAATTTCTAAAGCCTCAATGGAACTAACAACTGTTTCCCAATGGATTATGTATTTGTAGAAGTTACTCAACTTAATTTCTATCTCTTTAAATTTGCTGTTTATAAGTTCTTAAAAATGTAATAAAACCACATTAACAAAGTCAGAAATAGGTAGAATAATTTTAAGTAATTAATTATTTTAAACACACTTGCTAGATTTTATAAATACATAATAATAAGTTATTTTATATTCAGATTATTACCATACATAAATGCGTTAATGAGTTTCCTAAGATCTTCGGAGAAAGAAAACAGTTAAATTATGCCAAACTGTGTCACTTTAAGAGTCTGAAAATGTAGGCAAGTTTCAAGTTTCTAATAATAAGTATTATTCTTCATGTTTTTCATTATTTATATTTTATTATATGTCCTATATTTATATCAGCAAGAAATTACTACTAGAATTTTATATGAAAGGCACTATATTGTATTAACTAATAGCTATAAATTTATATGCATTTAAGTCCCAGATCTATCCATTTATAGTTGTAGTGTAAGAATGGGGAAATTAATATTACTAACCAAGGGATTTTACCCAAACATTAAATAATATATAGATTTTAAACATTTACCTCAATAAAATGCCCATAATAACTGATTAATAAATGTTTGTATTCTTATTATTGAGATTGCTATGAGATAATTTCCTTTCTCTGAGTTTGGAGAACATCATAAGAACAGTAGTCTTTTCCACTACTGTGGTGTTGCGTACCCTCTACTCATCAAAGCAAAAGTAGTCAGCATATGGTGCCACAAATTTTAAATTGTGTTTGACCCCTACCATAATCATTTCTGATTTTACCTAGTATTGGTTCACTACTACATTTGGCTTCAGGTCTGCCTTCTCCCTTTCTGCTTAAAAATTGCTGTGGGAATTTGAGAATTTAGTTTGTTTATGTTTGGAGGAAGCCTAAAGCTAGTAATATCCTACAAGTGCATTGCTCTGTGTAAATACTATTACAACAAATATTGAAACACTCTCTATACAACAAAAATTTCCAAATTCTTGCCAATGGCCCATTTGGTAGGAGCTATAGTCAATACAATTACTTATAGCACATGGAAATATTTTGGGTAAATTGGGTTGTATTTGGTTTTTATATAAGAAATAGAGGCCTGGTATATTAAATTTGTGCAAGGGGCTTGGTCCTTGCAGGCCTGGCTTCCTTCTGCTATTCAGTCTAATTAGCATATAAGCTCTTTATTATATAGGGCTCATTTAAACATTTAGTGGCCATCCATTTTATTGAGCACTTGCTTTATATATTTGTATAAAATGTACATGATGTAAAATGTGTTATAAGGAAGAGAAAGATAATTTTAGTGTCCATGATTCAACTAATATAGCTGAGCTATAGTTGAGGCCAAAGTGAGACAGATCAACCTTGCCATACTCTAAAAGAAGATCCATTTAGTACTAATATGTGTCCTGGTGCACATAATATAAGAACATAAAAAAGAAGGAAAAGTCTTTAGTATGATATGGCAGAAGAAAACTGTAATAATCATGCAGGAGTTTTCCACCTGATTCTTCCATGTGATCTTTGACAAATCATTTAACTTCTATGACTCCAGACTCTGATGTATAATTCAGAGATGATATTATTCTCCATGTTTTCCACAATGTCTCAAATTCTAGAGATGTGATGTTTGTTGATAAAAGGAGCCTTCTGCTTAATTTACCCATCACAGCTATGGTGGCCTTAGATCAGAGATGATAGACAGGAAGTCCCAAAAAACTCCTGTAGCAGATACACATATTTGAACTATAATTTGAAGTAGCTGGGTTCTACTCAAGATCAATAAATATCACCTGTGTAGAGCTCAAATAAACCATATGATCACTCCTTCACAATATAAGAAGAAAGTTCATAATGCATCTCATTATCCTCATATTGTGCAATTGAGAGTGACACATTCCAAGCTTGATGACTGACACATTACTAGTATGCATATTATCAGAGAAAGCTAAAAATATCATGTAGGTTTAATGACTCTTTTTGTTTACTGGGTAATTTAAAATATTCAGGGAGAACCTGAATATTTATAGAAATGAAAAAAAAAAGAGTAAAACTAAGTTTTTTAACTAACCAATTAGCACTTGCCTATTCTGTTAGGGATGAAAGCTGGGAAGTAAATGGCAAAGTAATCTGACATTTAACAGGCCCTTCTTCTGTATGTGATTTATCATGTTATACTTAATTTTTTCTTACTTTATAAATATGGAATTTGAGGCACAAAGAAGTTATGCCTTGTAAAGGGCCCGCTGGGAAGGAATATGGGCATTTCTTTAATTATTGTCAGCTGAATCCAAGGCAACAGGAAGAGCCATGCCTCTGATATGCATCTCCCCAAGAAAGTGGATGGGATGTGTATCAGTATTGACTCTTGACTTTGCCTAGGTGTCCTTGGGAGCAGGTAATGATATGTAATCCAGTCTAGCACCGGGAATGAGAAAATAAGACCTGGGCCCGCCCAAGGTCCTTTTATGCTAAGTTTTCCAGTAAAACCCCTTTGTATCTTGGAATATAAAATAAACTTGCTGTGTGGGCTCTGGGTCCCTGTCACTTCATGAGAGAGAAGACAGCTTCCCACGCAGCTTTCTTCTAGTCTCTCTTCATTTTCTTAATCCCTGGCTGCCTCATTTCAGAACCAGCTCCATCTCTCTTTCTGTGCTGGATATGGAAAAGGAAGTTCCCCACCATATTTGGCCCCCCGTTCCACATCTGGTGCCCCCACAATGTCTCATGATCAAAGCCAAACAGTTATGTACTGTGCAACAATAATTTAATTCCATGCAAATAAGTCAATAAAGTTTGTGTTCTTTATTCTATGAATTACTGGGCTAACGGTTGTCAACTTGGAATGCTCTAAATTTATCCTGATAATTAACGTACTTACCATAAAGATAAAATGTATTTGGAATTCTTTAGATTCTTTTTAAAGTAAATTGTTAACCACATACAGATGCCTGTTCACATGCACACATGTGCACACACAAAACCAAATTATTATCATTATGGTAGTAATATCTCAATGAAATCTTATTCCACAATATGAAATCGATTTTAATTGTCTTCTGTGTTATTTAATATCAACATCATGTCATTTCTGTGGAATTTGTCCACAGAAAAATGTTATTTTATTGCAGGGTGGCAAAGGAAGAATTTAAACATTAGGTAGAAATAGAAGACAACAAGAAGAAAGAACAAGATGGTCTCATCCAACGAGCCTAGATCCTTTATATTTGGAAACAATGTTCCTTGAGGTGGATTTTTAAAAATATATTGTTCTTGATTTCAGAGAGGAAGGGAGAGGGAGAGAGAGATAGGAACATCAATGATGAGAGGGAATTACTGATTGGCTGCCTTCTGCATATTCTCCAGTGGGGATGAAGTCTGCAATTCAGGCATATGCCCTGACCAGAATCAAACCATGACCTCCTGATTCCTAAGTTGATACTCAACCACTGAGCAATATCCGCTGGGCTCTGGAGATGGATTTTAATTTAATTTTAATACATTGCATTTTTGGACTTCAAATCCTTCATTGTACATTAAATAACACTAAGGTATTTTCAACAAGTTAATCAATAACATTACTATTTTAGCTAGTCTTATACATGCATGTATAAACCTTATCTTTATCATGTACATTATTTACAAAATAAAATAGCATTAAATTCAAAACAACAGGCAAAACCTTCTTTAAAAATAATCATTGAAAACAGTTTTATCTGACATTGAGAAAGAATGAATGATTAGTGGCATGAGAAAGCAGTTTTTTCTTATATTCGGTTTCTATTCTAAGTAAATAAATCATTGTTTTAAGGAGAAGAAAGTTTTTTTCCGTAGAATATTTTTGAAAAATTCACAGAACTCTAAATTAATAGCCTTAGATATTTCACAGAAGATAAACCAAAACTTCAAATAAAAATAAATCACACATAATTATCCTTGGCAATCCCAAGAAAACTATTATGTCAAAATCCATTCAGAAAAACACAGACAATATGACATCCAAGAAGAATAAACATTTTTTAGTAATTAAAAAATGTGAAGAGCAAAACAGTAATATTAATAAGAAAAAACACAACCAAACTAAATATTTGTGGAACCTAAGAGGGTATTTAAATAGTAAGCAAAATCATTCAACAATTATTTTATTGTAAAAATCCTAAAATAAGTAAGGAATTGAGGAAAATTCAGAGAAAGAGGAATCTGTACTCAAAGCCAAAGATAATGTAAGAGCATTAGGTAAATAAAATTAAACAAAATTGACTATCAAACTTAAATATTTTTACAGTGAGCACTATTTTAAAATTAAATGTCCTTTAAAAGTCCATCATTTATTTGCCTTAGTAAATCCAATGCATGTGGATAATTGATGGCTTTAACAATAATTGACTAACTTATTATTTTACTATGATTTGAAAATTCAACCTTATCTTAAAATAATTTCTAATACTTTTGTCTTCCATAAGATGGGATCTATATTCTCTTTCATTAATAATGTAGCACACAAAATAATTCTTTAATTTCTCACTTTATACTACATTTTGATTTTTTCTAAGTCATGAACCTCATTATTTTAAAAATATATCAATTCTTTGAATATACTATTGTGTGAAACCAATACCTCAAACATATTTAAAACACCGAGATCAAATTTTGGTTTCAAATAAAATTGATGACTTAAAAAGAATTTTCACCTCTACAATATTTTGTCTTGCTATCAATTAATACAATTTTATTTTTTATTATACATGACTTCCCTAATGTCCTTTATTAGTTTTTATTCGTTTTTACTATATTGTTCTTGAAACATTCTTGTTAGAATTACCCCACGTTTCTTTATATTTTTCTTCCTTTTGTTGATCAGTGTATTATTTTATATTCCAAGTTATAGCTAGAAACACTAGATAATTATGTGATATCTTCTTTTAAATATATAATCATTGCATGAACAAAATATAGGCAAGAATTATATATCTCTCTGGTGAAAATTTTCTCTTCAAATAATTTTATGTGGAGGTCCTTGAGATGTACTAATTACATAAAACATTTTAAAATGAAAATACTTTTTTTAATTTACAAAACAAACCAGTACTGTATACAAGAATCCTATCTAATAAAGAGGTAATAAACAAATTGACCATCACTCCAACACAAGATGGTCACCCCCATGTGGTTAAAGATGACCACCCCCATGTGGACACAAGAGGGCCAACAGAAGAGGGCAGTTGGGGGCAACCAGAAATTTAGTGGATAGTTAGGGGTAACCAGGCCAACAGGGCAGAGCAGTTAGGGGCCATTGGTCCAGCAGGGGAGCAGTTAGGCATTGATCAGGCTGGCAGAGGAGTGGTTAGGGGCTGATCAGGCTAGAAGGCAGAAGTGATTAGGGGCAATCAGGCAGGCAAGCAGGGGAGCGGTTGGGAGCCAATAGTCCTGGATTCTGAGAGATTGTCCAAGAACCACCTTCTCATAATTCCGGACCCCTTGGGGGATATTGGAGAGCCAGTTTCGGCCCCACCTCGATAGTCCAGGCTGAGAAACTGCACCTGCTGGAAGGACCTCACTCACTCCGCAGATGCCCTTCAAGCTGTGGTGCTACCCCAGGTGCAACTGGCAAGGGAGGGACCCTGAGAGGTTGGCTCCAGGGCATGTCCAGCCTGTCTTGCCCAGTCTCACCCCACTGGCACATTGTAGTTAATTTCCTTTCAATGTTCATGAATCTGTGCACTGGGGCACTAGTGTAAAAATAATTTGTTTAAACTGAATATAATGAATATTCACTTTCTTTAATTTTATGTATTTATTTAAAAATAAATTTGAACTGATTTTATTTTTATTTAGTTTTTAAATACAATTGTATTTACTTTAGAGAAGAAGAAAGAGGAAGAGATAGTAACATCTATGATGAGGGAGAATCACTGACCAGTTGCCTCTTGCACGCTCCACACTGGAGATCCATCCTGCAACCCCGGGCATATACCCAGACTGGGAATATCTGGTTCATACCAGATAGCCATACGTCTTATCACTGAGCCACGCTGACAGGGTAAAACTATTTTTTTTATCGTCTGACTCCTTAAGTTGGAAATAACCAGTACCAAATGGTATAAAATTTTTGACAATTTACTTTTATTGTCTACAAGGGTAACCTGGAGTTCCCCCATGCTGCCATTACTCCAGATGTACCACAATAATGTTGAACAAACTAATTTTTATTCCAACTTTCATTTTTAGAATTTAATCATTGATAATATTGAATATGAGGAATCAATTTTTTGTCTATGCCTTTATTATGAAACTTACATAATCCTTATAAATTTTCTTCTTTTCTCTTATTTTATGCACTAAAATAGTTCTAAAACAAAGATTAGCAGTGGCAGTAATAGACATCCTTGTTTTTAATTTATAAATACTATTGGAATGCCATCTAAAAATAGACTATTGAATGCTTGTTTCTGGTAGTGATATGTTATGTAATTGTATCAGTCTTATTTTATTGCTTAGATGATTATCTTGAAGGGGTAATAAATTTAATCTCTATTTTAAATATAATCAAATATTTATGAAGTGCTTACTCTGTGTCAAGCATAGTAAAAATGCTTGTGTCAAATGTAATGAATTACAATGATAGACTAATGTTTAACTTTCTACATTGTTAAATATAATATATTAAATTATGCTATACTTTAAAACACTAATTATATGACAGTTTTTATTATTATTTTTTCCATAAATTCAATTGCACAGCTTCACATATATTCTTATGTATTGGGAAAAGGTAAAATATGAAAATTATATTAAGGTATCTGCCTTTTTATTCAGTTACTATCAATTATCTTTGATGAGCAATATTCTATGATTTTAATAGAATCCAACTTTTCACTTTCTTATTTGTAATTAGAACTCTATTTTGTTATTTTTGATTCTAGTTCAAAAAGGTATTCTATTATTATTTTTTCTAATCTAAAACATTCCATAGTTTTAGCTCTTAATCTGACCTGTTATTTATCTCAAAGTAAAATTAGAGATAATTTTAGTGTGGATCATGTTTCTTTTATTCAGATAATTACTCTTTTGTTCCAACACCTTTTTTTGAACAAAATATTCTTTTCTTATCAAACTCCTTTGTCATTCTAAAAAATTATTTGGCCAATAACCCAAAAAGATAAACTTATGAAGTGGTGGATGTGCTCATTAAGGTGATGGGGAGGATTATTTCACAATTTATGCATCTTATCTAATAATAGAGTAATATGCAGATTGACCATCACTCCAATACATAAAAGGGCTGCCCCCATGTGGTCAAAGATCCTGCCCACATTTGGATACAAGATGGCCACCACAAGATGGCCAACAGGGGAGGGCCATTGGGAGGTTCCATACCTGCAAGGGAGAGAAGTTGTAGTTCAATCATGCCAGCAGGGGAGAGCAGTTGAGAGGGAAAAGGCCTGCAAGGGAGGGCAGTTGGGGGCGATCAAGCCTGCAGGGGAGGACAGTTAGGGGTGACTAGGCTGGTAGAGGAGGGAAGTTGGCGACAAACAGGCTGGCAGGGGAGCAGTTAGACATCAAATAAGCCGGCAGGATAGTGGTTAGGGGATGATCAGACTGTCAGACAGAAGTGGTTAGGGGCAATCAGGGAGGCAGGAAGATAAGCAGTTTGGAGCCAGCAGTCCTGGATTGTGAGAAGGATGTCTGACTGCCCATTTAGGCCCGATCCTACAGGGATCAGTCCTAAACAGGCAATGGGACATCCCTTGAGTGGTCCCAGATTGGAGAGGGTGCAAGCTGGGCTTAGGGACACCCCCACCCTCTGTGCACAAATTTTGTGCACCAGGCCTCTAGGATACTAATAATCATGTAGTACACTCTGTCCATTATATCTCAATTAAATTTAAAAAAAAACATTACTTTACCAACTATGTGTACTTTTTACCTCTCCATTCTGGTCTATTGATCTGCCTATCTAACTTTTTAGCAAAACTATAATGTTTGGTAAACAAATTTAGTCTTTGATTTAATTTATATTGAATATATAGATCAATTGAAAAAGGACTGATATCTGAACAGAAATAAATATTCTCATCCATGAGTATGTTTTCCCATTAAATTCAGTTTTATTTAATTTCTTTCAAGAATATTTTATAGTTTTTAGAATACAGATCTTACAAGTCATTTGTTAAATTTACCCTAGAGGCGTTTATACTTTAACTAGAGGACCAGAGCATGAAATTTGTGCATGGAAGGGTTCCTAGGCCTAGCTAGTGTTCAGGGCCGAAAATGGCCTTCTGGATGCCTACTAGGGCTTTCTTTCTGGCTGCTGGTCAGGGCCTCCATTCTTTGGTTGTTGGCTGGGGCCTTCCTTTGTTCTGTGCCACACCCTGATGGTCAGTGCATGTCATAGCTAGTGATAGAACTTCTGGTCTCTGGTCAAACTCCTGCAGGGACACTTTGCCTATTAGACTTTTATATAGAGAGATTTAACATAGTTCATTATTAGCATAATAATCCAATCATTTTTTAAAAAATATATGATTTTATTGATTTGAGAAAGAGAGTGAAAGGGAAATGAATAGAGAGAAAAATACAGATATGAAAGAGAAATATTGATCAGCTGCTGCCTGTATGCACCTGAACTGAGGATCAAACCTGCAACCTGGGTATGTGCCCTAACCCAGAATCAAACAGGTGACCTTTTGGTGCATGGAATGAGTCTCAACCAATTGAGCCACACTCACCAGGGCAACACAATCAAATTTTGCTTATGAAATTTGTATCCTAACACATTTCTAAAATAACTTTAGGTACTGGTAGTTTTCATTCTTATAATTTTGGGGGGATTTTTCCATGTACATATTTGCTTTGTATGTCAAAAAGAAAAATTCCACATCTTGCTTTCAAATAATTATCTATTTTTTTCTTTTTAATGCCTTATTGTAATAAAAATAAATAGCCATATGTCTCATCTAATAATAGAGAAACATGTAAATTGACCGTACCTCTCTACGTCCATAGTCAATCAGAGTATCCAATTTAACCCAACAAAGATGGTTGTTCATTTGCATACATCACTGAGTTCCTGGGAACCTTCTTGGCACCCAGGTCACTCCCAGCTGGCCATCGGGCAGAGGCTTTAGGTTTGGGAAGGGGCTGAGCCTGCGATCAGAGGGTAGGGGAGTCCCCTTCCCAAGCCTAAAGCCTGGGGCAGAGGGAAGGAGGAAAAAATCAATGGAAACATATTTTCAGGTGAGGATAAAAAGAAAAAGAAAGAAAGAAAGGAAGGAAGGAAGGAAGGAAGGAAGGAAGGAAGGAAGGAAGGAAGGAAGGAAGGAAGACCATATCTTATGAAAGACACATCTTGAAAATGCTTAAAGAAAGCTGTCATTTTTTCATGGTGAAGTGACTGGAGTCCATGTTGATAAAAATAACTTGGTGGCTACAGTGACTGGCAGTGGCTGCAGCAGTGGAGTGATGGGGCTGGCGCCTTCCTTCCCCTGATCAGCCCAGTCGCCTCCCGCAAAGAGAGGCCAGATTGCTGCTTAGTTCCACTCCTAACTGGGAGCAGGCCTAAGTCATCAGTAGGACATCCCCTGAAGGCTCCCAGTATGTGACGGTGGCAGACTGGGCTGAGGGACTCCTTCCCAGTGCATGGATTTTGTGCACCAAGCCCTTAGTGTTCAATATAAAGGGTAAGAGAACATGTCCTGGCCATATTAAGAACAATTAAATATTTCCACAATTTAAATTATGCTAATTTAAGTTTATTTTCTAATAGCTTTTAACAGTTTGAAGAAGTTTTCCATCATTTCTACCATTATTAGTTTTCTGAGAATTTTTATTAGAAGAGATATTGAGTACTGTCAATACTTTTTCTGCCACTATCCAAATCCTATCTAATATAAGAGTAGTATGCAAATTGACCATACCTTCCCTGCACCCCATAAGCCATGCCCACAAGCCATGCCCACAAGCCAATCACAGAGCGATGGCCCTGGCTTAGGCTGGGCAGGGCTGTGGATGGGGCCAACCAGTGATGGCGGGGCCCCATTCGCAGGGTCCTGTGATGGCCCGGTGCCCAGGTCTAGGTCCGCAAAGGGACTCTCCCTGGGTTAGGCTGAGTGGGCTGTGGGTAGGGCCAGCCATTATAGCAGTGCCTTGATAGCAAGGCCCTGCGATGGCTGGGTGCCCAGGTCCAGGTCTGCAAAGGGACTCTCATGAGAGGGCCTTTGTAGCCCTGGGTTAGGCTGGGCCGGGCTGTGGGCGGGACAATCCAGCAATGGTGGGGCCCTGTTTGCAAGGCCCTGTGATGGCTGCATGCTAGGCCGAGCTGCAGTCAGAAGAAAAGAGACACACAATACACAGGAATAAACATAAAGTTTACAAAAGATTTCTCATCAGAAACAGTGTAAGGGAAAAGATAGTAGAGCAACATCATTAAAGTACTCATAAGGGGAAAATCCTCTCAATTTATAATTCTAGACTGAGTGAAAATATTTTTAAAATAGGTTAAAACAGTCAAAATACATTTTATCTATTTTAAACTATTTTAGAAATAGTTAAAAATATTTTTATGTATAAAAGATTGAATTTTTTAATCACAAGCAGATTTGTAGTGTAAGAAATGTTAAAAGAAGTCTTTCAAGCCAAAATAAAATTTTGCCAGATACAAATAATGATCTATACCAAGAAATTGAAAACACTAAACACAGTATATGCATAGGAAAAAACATCAAAGAAGTTTCTTTTTTAAAAATCTTTATTGTTCAGTTTATTAATTACATTGTTCCCTTTTTTCCCCCTATAGCTCCCCTCCACCTGGTACCATCCCTCCCTCCACCCTCACCCCCCTCCACTGTCCTCTCCCATAGTTGCATGATTTTTGTCCAGTCTCTTGCTGCACTTCCCACACCCCCTTTCTCCCCAAGAGTTGTCAGTCCATTCCCTCTCTATGTCCGTGATTCTGTTACATTCACCAGTTTATCCTGTTCATCAGATTTTTAATTCACTTGATTTTAGATTCATTTGTTGATAGATGTGTATTTGTTGTTCATAATTTACACTTTTACCTTTTTCTTCTTCATCTTCTTAAAGAATATCTTTCAGCATTTCATATAGTATTGGATTGGTGGTGATGAACTCCTTTAGCTTTTTCTTATGCATGAAGCACTTTATCTGACCTTCAATTCTGAATGATAGCTTTGCTGGATAGAGTAATCTTGGTTGTAGATTGTTGCTATTCATCACTTCGAATATTTCTTGCCACTCCCGTCTGGCCTGCATCGTTTCTGTTGAGAAATCCGCTGACAATCGTATGGGTGCTAACTGTTTTTCTCTTGCTGCTTTTAATATTCTCTCTTTGTCTTTTGCTCTTGGCATTTTAATTATGATGTGCCTTGGTGTGGTCCTCTTAGGGTTCCTATATATTGGGGTTCAGTGCGCTTCTTGGACTCCTAAGTTGATTTCTTTCACCAGATGTGGGAAGTTTTCGATCACTATTTCTTCAAATAGGTTTTCATTGTCTTAAGCTCTCTCTTTTTTTGGGGCCCCTATAATTCAGATGTTGGTATGCTTGAGGTTGTCCCAGAGGCCCCTTACACTATCTTCAATTGTTTGATTCTTTTGGTTTCTTGCTTTTTCAGCTGAGTGGATTTTCCCTCTTTGTATTTCAAATCTTTAACTTGGTTCTTGGGGTGCTCCAGAGCACTTTTAGGTCTTTGTATAATATTTTTTTTTATTTCAGTCAGTGTATGCTTAATTTAATGGGAAAACATACTCATGGATGAGAATATTTATTTCTGTTCAGATATCAGTCCTTTTTCAATTGATCTATATATTCAATATAAATTAAATCAAAGACTAAATTTGTTTACCAAACATTATAGTTTTGCTAAAAAGTTAGATAGGCAGATCAATAGACCAGAATGGAGAGGTAAAAAGTACACATAGTTGGTAAAGTAATGTTTTTTTTTTTAAATTTAATTGAGATATAATGGACAGAGTGTACTACATGATTATTAGTATCCTAGAGGCCTGGTGCACAAAATTTGTGCACAGAGGGTGGGGGTGTCCCTAAGCCCAGCTTGCACCCTCTCCAATCTGGGACCACTCAAGGGATGTCCCATTGCCTGTTTAGGACTGATCCCCGTAGGATCGGGCCTAAACGGGCAGTCAGACATCCTTCTCACAATCCAGGACTGCTGGCTCCAAACTGCTTACCTTCCTGCCTCCCTGATTGCCCCTAACCACTTCTGTCTGACAGTCTGATCATCCCCTAACCACTATCCTGCCGGCTTATTTGATGTCTAACTGCTCCCCTGCCAGCCTGTTTGTCGCCAACTTCCCTCCTCTACCAGCCTAGTCACCCCTAACTGTCCTCCCCTGCAGGCTTGATCGCCCCCAACTGCCCTCCCTTGCAGGCCTTTTCCCTCTCAACTGCTCTCCCCTGCTGGCATGATTGAACTACAACTTCTCTCCCTTGCAGGTATGGAACCTCCCCATGGCCCTCCCCTGTTGGCCATCTTGTGGTGGCCATCTTGTATCCAAATGTGGGCAGGATCTTTGACCACATGGGGGCAGCCCTTTTATGTATTGGAGTGATGGTCAATCTGCATATTACTCTATTATTAGATAAGATGCATAAATTGGGATTATGTATCTTCTATAACTGAAATTTTGTAGTATTGAGTGGAGGCCTAGGCTGGCAACAGCAGACAGAAAGCTTGGCTTCCTCAGGTGCAGGGGAAACCCAAGCCTCCCATCTACTCTCAGTGGCCAAGGCCATCTTGGGTGGGGTTTGTTTGCATAATTTGCTCCTGATTGGCTGGTGGGCATGGCTTGATCAGAGATATAGTTAATCTGCATATTACTCTTTTATTAGATAGGATATTATTCTTGAAAAAAAGTATAGAAAGTTATAATTTTAGAAAATGCTGCCTTTCCATTTAAAGTGGTATTTTATCCAACTACAGCCAACACTGTCACTGTCTACCCAGATACTTTTGTCTTTGTGGCCCTGAGTACCTTGGCTTAGTTTCCAAATGCCAGCACCTCATTGTCTTTGCCTGAGGACTTTCTCTGCTTTCTAAAGTCAACATTGATGCCTGAAGTAGCAAGGAATTGATGCTCCTCAAAAGCAGCCTTTCATAAAGATGTAGTGGTAATTAATGTATCTATTCTTTAGCTCTCTTGCCCCTCCAATGGAATGCTTTTGCGATGCAGGTTTACTTTGCTTTGTAAGAGTTCTCTGGTAAGGTAAATTTCCTGTTACCCTCAGCAGCAAAGTGCTTGATAACATTTTCAACCTGCTTTCTCCCCCAGGTGTATCTTGGAATCACCTTCAAAATAAACTGCTTGTACTGGAATCCCTGTCTCAAATTCTGCTTTAGGGGGGATTTATCTAAGAAGGTTGATGACAGAAAAAACTACAGGAAGTCAATCCTCAGAATGAGATTCAAGAATTAGACTGCTTGCCCAGGGATGTCAATAAGCACCCCTTTTGCTGTTGCTAAGAGCAGCTTGTTATCACACCAGCATGTTTAGCACAGCTAATAAAAACTCAAGGATGACAAAATGGAAGGGGCTTGACAGGGCTATGTGGTGTCTCTAATTTTGAAGATCTATGGAACAATGAAATTTCCAAGGAAGGTGGAGTAATTTGGTGTCAGTTAAGTGCAATGGAGGCACTAAAGGAATAAAATTACAGACTCAATCTACTTGTCACCATAGGGCACAATGTGAAAATCAGGTTACCCTGGCAACATTTAAAGGGACCTTTATATTCTGTCACTAAATGGCAAATTGTGAAGGAGAAACAGTCTCAGGTCTTGACTATGAAAGTAAAGTAACAGAGTTAAAAAAGAAGGCTGATTTAAGAAGACCAACAATCCTCCTACACTGAAGTAGAAGCCTACATCCTGAGAAGGAGTCTGGGATATTGAGCTGAGGTATCAAGACAGATGTGCCTGAAGCTCTTGAACCCCCCATACCCATGATCTTTCTGATTGAGGAGTGGTACACTACCACTTCCCTTGCCTGGAGAACATGTAAACATTCCAGGAAATGGTGTTTTCCATTCTGAACATGTACTTCCACTTCCCCTCATTGCTTCAATAACAACAATTAGTGTGGAGTAACAACAAGGCCCAAGAGGGAAGTATTATCACAACTTCAGACATAAAAATATTTTTCATCAAGAGAATATCAGACTTAATAACATAAATTTTTAGGGTTCAGAATGAACAGGGAGAGGATGTTAAGCTGAGAAGAGAGTATACACCTGTCAGTTTTCCTTTTCTTTAATGACCTTGCAAGGTTACTTGAAACTGATCATAATACACTATAAGACTGCTCCTTAATGTTTGAAAAAGTGAGAAAGGGATGATCAAACTGTCTTAAAGGAATAGTATGGCAGGAATTAAAGGGTTCAAAAGTAGTGTCTTAGTTATTTTGGGGTATTATAACAAAATATCATAAACTAGATTTTTTATAAACAAAAATTTTATTTCTCACAGTTCTGGAAATTAGAAGTCTGAGATCAAGGTGGCATCATAGTCAAGATCTAGTCAGAAACCTCTTCTAAGTTATAGATAGCTGACTTATGCTATAGTTATATGAGAACAAATAAATGAAGCAAACTTCCTCATAATTCTTGTTTCTTATAGATTTCATAGAGGAAAGAAGAGGGAGAGAGACATAGAAACATCCATGATGAGAGAGAATCATGGATTGGCTGCCTCCTGCAAGTCCCCCACTGGGGATCAAGCCCACAACCCAGGGCATGTACCCTTGACTGGAATCAAATCTGGGACCTTTCAGTTCACAGGCCTATACTTTATCCAGTGAGCCAAACCAACTAAGGTTAACTTCCTCATAATTCTTATAAAAACACTAATTTCATTCAGAAGGAATTAGTAACCATATCTGGCCCTAACTGCCTCCCAAAGGCCCCACCTCCTAATATCCTTACCCTAGGGATGAGGAATTCAACATACATATTTGGGGGCACAGACATCCAGTCTACAGTAACAGGCATAGTAAAATCTATTAATTAAGTAAAATATGGAACTCTTTTATGGAAAGGCTCCTAGAACAATCCCTTTACTAAAGTAATAAGGAACGTGTAGTGTGATGGACACTAGCACCATTGAGGAGCTCTTTACCAACCTAAAAAAAAAGATATCACTTTTATTTTCCAGTGTTGAAGGTGATTCAAGGCCCGATGGGTGCATGTAACCATCAAAGACAAGGTTGGCATAACTCCCAAATGAGCAGCAAGGCCAAAGTAACAAAGATACCCCTGGTACAATGTGATATGTGGTAATGGCTAATGGATTATGGATGGGGAATCTAGAAGCAAAGTAAATAGACAAGCAGAACGTTGTTTGATTTATGTAACAAAAATAATAAACAACAGGTGGGCTGATGGCTAATGTATCAACCACAATGGAAAAATATATGATTCTTCATCCAGTTTCCAGGCCTGTGACAATTCTCAGACAAAAGCCCATCAGTGGAAAGAGGTGGCAGCTTTTAAAGCTTTGTTACGGAACGCAAAGTATGCACAGTAGTAATTCCTCCA
This sequence comes from Antrozous pallidus, assembly GCA_027563665.1. Classification (NCBI taxonomy): domain Eukaryota; kingdom Metazoa; phylum Chordata; class Mammalia; order Chiroptera; family Vespertilionidae; genus Antrozous; species Antrozous pallidus. The sequence continues at coordinate 65,915,061 of CM050519.1, read as the reverse complement.
TTCCTTCTTGCAGAGTACTCTACAAAGAGGGAACTATAGACTGTTGAATATGGGTCTGAAGTGACCTTGAAAATTCCATTGTGGCCTTGGACCGAGTTCTGAATATGGAAACCAGGTGATAAATGAAGTTATAGCCATGTTCGTATCAGATTGTCCACAATCTCCACAATCCATCTCCTAAAATGTAATCTTGTGCCCCGATTGATGATTGAAATGGATATTCTTAGTATCTGGAAAAGTCATTTCTCATATCAGGTTTTCTATCTGTGAAAAAGAGAGTCACAATGAAAGGGAAAGATAAATAGAAGCCACTGAAACTGGGCTCCTCCCCAATTCCATCCCTGGCCAAGACAGTAAATCAGAATCAAGACTGAAGCCTGGACAACATGGTAGAGAAAAGCAGCTCCTCAAATACTTATAGGGCTCAGGGTGGTGATCCCCATCACATCTCTCTTTAATGTACAGGTCTGGCTGTCATGCCACAGATGGTTGATGCCAGAGAGACCATACATTGAACAAAGTGGTAGTCCAAGTAGCAACTACTAGCAGGATGTGCTCTCCATACTTGGCTGGATTAACATACCCTTAGGCACTTAGTATGTAGCTATTGATGTTGTAATGAATTCTTTCTAATCTCTATCAGGAGGGAGAATCAAAAGCAGTTTCCATTCCCTGGGGACAGATAGTATTGTACATCATGTTCTCAGCTTCACAAGGAATAGCTACACAGGGCCTGGGCCAGCTGAAGTGCTGGATGCAGATGAAGGTTCTAATGGGGACAGCAGGGGACGGAGATGATGAATACCAAGTACTGTAACAGAAACTATTGTTTGTGCTACTAATCTTCCTCTTATAATTATAAAAGTGTTTGTTTGTTTGTTTGTTTGTTTTCGTATATAACTGAACAGCAATTTAAAGGATTGGTGACAAGGTGAAAAAAACGCAACATGGGGAATACATGTTTAGAATAGAGCAGGTATGTGGCAGATAGGGGAATGACTCTGAAGTGCATGTTCTACTCTGTGTTACACTGATTTCTACATTTCCTAGTAGGATTAAAGACTCCTGTTACCCCCTGGCATAAAAAGGTTTGCTTAAAACAAAACCATTTAGGGCTTTTTTGTTTGTTTGTTTTTTCCTTTCCTCTCTCAGTTTCCAACTTCACTACTGGTGTTTCCTGGGATATCTCTGGGATCAACTCTCCTTTTTAAATGTTTATATCTTGGCCTGCTTCTGATAGAGCCCAACTAAGACATAAGGATTAATAAAGAAGAATAAGGAGGTGAAGGTGGGGGGTGGGGATGGGAACTTGTCCCGTGAATTTAAAAACCTCATGTTGAGAAAATCCATTGACCATGCATTCACCAAACCTGGTGAGACAATCATTGCCCTCTACTATAGTTGCCTGTTTTCTATTTTTCATTTCTGTTATATCATGATCTTAGGATACTTATCTGCTTTCTCCAAATATTGATTGAGTCAATAATTTTTTAAAAATTTGAAAAATACTTTGAAAAGTTATAAAGCTTCAGAAAAAAAATGAACGATAAAAGAAAATGAGAGAAAGAATGGAATGATAACCTCCTCGTGCTTATAGAAATGATTTGTGGGATTATTGATACATCTATATGGCTCGTATGTTTTTTGAAATTATATGTATTTTATTGTTACTTTGCCCCTTTTCATCATTCATATGCTTAAGTTCCCTTAGTTATGTTACTGAATTATTTAAACAGAGTTATTTCTCTTTCTTCCAGGGTCTAAAACACTTCTAAAGTAGAGTTTAATGATAATGAAAACATTATGAATGACTATACTTGTAACATAGTTCTAGAAAATGTTGTAATCAATCCTATATATTTGGAAGCAAGTTGCCTTTCCAGCCTAGTGACTGTCTTGCTCTCTAACCTCATTCTGGTCTTCACTTTAGTAAGCTTCATCCTTCTAGTGTTACCAAGAGAACTGAGATCAGTGGCTGCTGTTACAAATCACAGCCAAGTTCAGCTTTTAATAATACTAAACACTTATAATGAGTTCACAACATTTTAGTTTGAATGCTAAATCACAGCTCCCAATTTCTAAGAAAGAAATTATTTAAAACACCACAAAAAATAATTGTTGAACCTCAATTTAAATAAGAATTGACTTTGTGGGGAGATACCTAAGTTTTAGTGCAATATCTATAGGAAATTTCTTTTCCAACCTAACATGTGAAAATGAACTCACTTTCCTATGTATATCATAAAACAGTACATTTTCTCTTTTTTTATAATCTTCTCATTCATCCCATGTAATCTTTAAACCATTACCTTTCACATCTCATCTGCTAGCCCTGTGCTTTGGCATAAGTCCATAAAGCGTGAAAAAGGCATTTGATGATGAGTATCCTGATGGGGAAGTTTCATTCTGTGTAACCATAGAGAACTGAACACTGTAGAAAAACATCTTTTGCTGCAAGTGATTTCAATTGAATAAGCACAATTTTTAGCATGCATCTATTAAAAAACCACTTTGGTTCTGGGAAACTGAATATTAAAAATATGACGAGCATATTGGAATAATTTCAGAACTGAACATCAGGAGTAATTAAGGGAATGGAGAGATTGATTTATGAGAAAAGATTAAAAGAGCTCAATCTGTTTAGCTTGGCTAACAGACAACTAAGTAGGGGATATGGTAATTGTTTACAAGTGCTTACAGGATGTAAATATCAAGGCTGGAGCAGAAATGTGCAGGCTGAGATCAGAAAGCCTGAATCATTCCAAGCTAATAAAGTGAAAATTTAGATTGACTGTCATCCAAAATTTGGTGATAGTTAAGGCCTTTTAGCAGGAATTGTCTCTAAGGAAAAATGGAAAAACAAACTCTTTGGAATATTTAAATGTGTGATAGCCTTTGTGAATGCATGGCTACTACACATTTTTCATCAGTGGATATTTGAGAAATATTGAAGTTGTGTCATTGTGTGCAAGGAGATGCCTTTCTAGGCTTTTCACATGAACCACAGTACTTTGGAAAGATGGATTCTAAAGATAAATATCTAACAAATATAAATGAACATAATACATGTAGAGAGAGACATCATTATTTTAAAAAGCACACACTTTCTACTTTTTTTATTGTTAAGCCTCACCTGAGAATACTTATTTCCATTGATTTTTTTTTAGAGAGAGTGGAAGGGAAGGAGGGAGAGAGGTATATATATATATAAATGTGAGAGAGAGACATGTTCCCGCACAGGGGCCAGGGATTGGACCTGATACTCAGGTACCTGCTCTTCATCAGAAATTAAACTGATAACCTTCCAATGTATGGTCTGACACTCTAACCATTAAGCTACACCAGCTAGGGCATATACTTTGCATTTTAAAAACTTTATTTAACCCAAATAAATTATAATTTGATATGGTAATTATAATAGCAAAAACTTCTTACAAATTTATATGTATTAATTAAAACATAATAGTGTATATCATCTTTATTCACATAAAAACATAATTCATTTCCATAGCCATATAAGGTTACTAGTATCATTAATGTATCAATTATTAGAATTTTTAAAATGAGTATAAATAAGAAATTCATAGTGATTCATTAAACGCATTTAAAGGTAGCTGTATAGAAAAAAATCAATAAGAGCGTTGTGCTATTGAAATAGGTCACAAAAATAAATATGTTGTGATAGGTGATTTGATTATAAAAATGATAATAACCATGTGTTTTTATTAATTTTATTCTTTCCACCACCATTTATCTCCTCTATGCTCTCCTCCACCTATAACATTTCCTCCCCCACCTGCAACCACCACACTGTTGTCCATGTCCATCAGTTCTTTCTCATATTTTCTAATTCAATACACGTTAATCCTATAACATTACTAGAGATTATATATGTATACATATACATATATTCATATTATATATATATCATATTTATCATCTCTTCCCTCTCTGACCCCTGATATAAAATGTATTTTTATATTTCTTTATATTTTTCTATCAAACAAGCAGAGTGGTTTGACTATTTTTCTTTTTGATGGTCTTCACTTTGTTGGAGGCCACCTTCTCCAGTCTTCATATTTTTCATTATTATTTATAATATTAGAATAAATATATATGCAACCTGAGGTAACAGCTGAAATAAAATATAAATTCTATATTTTGACATACATTTATTTTATTTTATATTTTTGTTAATCCTCACCTGAGGATATTTTTTCATTGATTTTTCAGAGAGTGGAAAGGAGGGTGGGGAAACAGAAACATCTATGGGAGACACATTGATTGGTTGCCTCCTGCATGTGCTCTGACCAGGGCTAGAGAGAAAGCCTGCAACTAAGGGATGTGATCTTGACCAGAATTGAATCCGGGATCCTCCAGTCTGTAGGCTGATGCTCTATCCACTGAACCAAAGTGATTAGGGCCATTCATAGATATTTTAAAATTTAAGTTCTTTATTGTTTAAAATATTACATACATTGATTTTTAAATGATTTCATTTTTTAAACTATCTAAACTGTATTTATAAATGTGTTAATTTCTAATGTGCTCTTTAATAATTTATCCTTGACTGTATCTGGAAGCTTCCAGTTGAATTAAATAATCTATTTCACATATGCTCATTACCTGTTAAACCATATAGGTGCTGCTTGTACCTCTGTTGCTCAGGGATATTAAAGGAATTAATATGCAAACACACACACACACACACACACACACAGAGTAGTTTGAATTCTTGCTATCTTTGAGATTATTTTTCTCTAATTTAAAAAGTATTACTTTTCAAAACAGAGAATGAGAGTGTATTTATGCATATAATTTATAAAAATTTAAAGTAAATAAATTGGTTTTATAATGCACAAAAGCATTCTTTTAAGAAAATGTGCATAGAAAAAAGGAATCATTCCAATTTCATATAAAATATATTATAATTTAGGTTCTAACTTACTTCATTACAATAGAAAACATCACTGATCTTTTAAGTACTTAAGCTTATAGTAAACATAACTGTACATATCAAATTGTAAATTATTCATATTGTTTACTTGTAGGTGAACATATAAATTGAACAGCATAATTCAAAAGATTACATACAATGCCAAAATGAAAACTTATAAATACATTTGGGATATTCTAACGATGTATTAGAATACAAGAGAACAAAGTAAAATCTCTAATCTAAATGTAAATTAATATTTATAGGAATGAATTTTTCTCATAAGCTATAATATATATATTTAACCAATTTGGATGCATTAAAAGATGTATTTAACATACTCATAATATTACCAGGCCATCTGATCTCACTTCTTAAATGTCCCTGGGAACTTTTTTCAGCAATTTTACATAAAAATCACTGCTGTACAATTAAGGATGTAATTTTGATGTAGCATTACTACTCTACCCCAGTTAATATACTGCCATAATGGCAAATCGAAACTTGATTTATATTAGACTATCTGTCCAGCATTGTGCTTTCTCAAATATTCTGGAGTCCTTCTGGATTAATTTATCTTCATGAGTAGAAAACAAAGAATGTTATTTTTTACTATGAACAATAAATATTGTAACATTAATGCTGAGCAAAATTGTTGTTAAAGCAAAATTTGATTACTACCTCATTTCTATCAATTGCTTACAAGAATTTAACATTTTTAAATAAAAAATAAAAATATTTAGTCCCAGAACAGTGTTTATCCTAGGGAATTGAACACAGTCTAAATCATTATATTGATAGAAAATATCCTAGAAATGTATACTGATTTAGACCATTGCTGGGTTATGAAGAAAGAGGCAGGATTGTTTAAAAATCACTGTGAGTTGTCTGGACCATGAGCTAACAAGAACTGGGGGTTTCCATCCTCTCCCTGCATGAGGACCAGTACCTAAAGCCAATTTTTGCAGTATGATTGTTCTAATCCTTTGCCAATGGCCTCTTTCCATTAGCTCTGTGTTCCCACAGAGTGGGAAACCTGCTTTCTGAGATAATACATGTAAGCAGCAGACATGTAAACCCAGGGTCAAATAGTCCTTTCAAATTCTGACTGGCAAGTTGCTGCCATGCTAACCTTGTAAATACAGAGAGCAATAGGAGCCACATAGCCAGGTATGTGTCATGGTCTGGGTATTCCTCTCCATGGATAAATCTATATAATATAAGGCTAATATGCAAATTGACCAAGCAGCAGAACACCTGGTAGCTATGACTCGCACTGACCATGAAGGTGCAGATGCTCAATGCAGGAGCTGCCCACTGGTGGTCACTGTGCTCCCACAGGAGAAGCACCACACAGCCAGAAGCCAGGCTCACAGCTGGCAAGTGCAGCGGTGGTGGCAGGAGTCTCTCCCTTATTCGTGGCAGCTCTGGGGATGTCTGACTGATGGCTTAGGCCCACAGCCTAAGACACCAGTTAGACATCCCCCGAGGGCTCTCAGACTGTGAGAGGTCACAGGCCATGCTGAGGGACTCCCCAAGTGCACGATTTTTGAGCCTCTAGTTGAGAAATAAGAGTGAGAGGATTTATGCTTTCTCTTCTCTTGCTGACTTTCATGTAAGTTTTTCTAATAAAAGCTTGTTTCTTAAGCCATATCATGTGACATTGAAGACTTTGCTGCCAGTATTCTGTGAATGATCCAAGACCACCTTGCAATGACAAAAAGGAAGATCTCAAAGGTATAAATGTAAGGGGTGTGATATTGGAAAGCCAATAATATTCCACAAATTGGAATGTGAACCTAATATATAGAATAATGAAAGCTACTAATACATATCCAGCTGCAATTTTATGATTTGACTACAAAAACACACATACCTCCATTATATTTCCTTTCAGGTTAGAGTGACATGTATGATTTCTCCAGGAGGAAAATGTTTCTTAGAATATAACCAATTATTTGAAAGCCCAGAACTGGGTATCATGGCCAAACCTACCAACACAGAAGTATGGGAAGTATGGGGAATATATCTTTGATGTATTATCCTCTATTGTGACAGGAAGTAAGTGATAAGGGATGTAGACATACTGATTTGCATCACTGTTCACGTCTGGCACTGATACTTTAACTGGGTTTCTGAGGAAAACAAGAGATAAACTCACATGTTTATTCTAGCTTGTTTAACCTTGGTCATGGGTCTAAATACACCTCCTGAGATCTCTCATCGCTGAATTTTATACTTGGAGCATGAGGATACTGAATACCATTCCAGTATAAGCTGAAATTCTATATTTTCACATGAAACAGGACTTTTCTGTGAAACTTTAGGTAAGAGGTGACTTAATTTCTCCACTTTTGTGAATATTCTAGAATATCTTCAATCTCTTCTACATGCTGCACCAATGTCAAAGATCTCTTAGCTATTTATCACCCAAAGTAACAGTATTTCTTTCACATCCTTAAGTGAATGGCATACTGGCACCTTTGCTTGCTTGGGTCTCTGGATTAGAGTGAATCCTGAAAGTCACATGTTTAAAATCTATCCTTACCTGGTACAACAGAAAGTTATTCTGTCTGAGCCCTAGCTATTTATCAAGGGTTCTGCCACTGTGTTTAGAGTGGGTTATTGGTGAACAAGAACCTACTGAACACTGATATATTCCTAGGTCTGTGTATATCTTTCCCTATCAAGTTTGGCTTCATTTTGAATGCTTTAATATTAATACTAGAAACCATCACTTGTTCCTTTATTTTCTTCTAATTAGAGGATCACAGGTGTTCACAGGATCATTCCACTGCATTTCTCCCAACTGACTTGTGTCATCTTACTCTGAAATGGCTTCTCATGTGTGTGACCCATGGCCAATCACAAATCCTTATTTTCTGTTTTTAGTTTTATTGCTATAAAATTGACACATATTATCTGTGTATATAAGATTTTTAATAGAGGGAGATTTTTATTGGAAAAGAAAAAGAGGAAATGTAGGCTTTATTTCATGTACACACCATGTAACCAAAATTGTTCCAGCTGTTTCACACATATTCACATTGAATTACAGTAACTGTGGGTGACATTTTTGTCTCCATTATGGAAATGAGGAATGAAAGAGTCAAAGATATATATTAACTGGGTATATATATTAACTGGGTAAGCAGCCCAGCATGAATTAAAATTCCTAATTCTAAAGCTTTCTTTGGTTTTCACTGTCACATACTTTAGAAATGTCAGTATGCATAAGATTTTATCAAAGAAATTTTGAAATCCATTTTTTTTCAAATAATGCTGAAGTTATAAAATCTATTTTAATATACAAGGTGGGCAATATACAAGTTTATAGTTCTGAATGCATGAAATAGTTTATTTTTATATTATTATTTAATAATTATTGCATTATTTTTTTTCCTTATTCTTCTATTACTTTCCATTTTCCTACTTATGCCCTCACCCCCTATTGTCTGTGTCCATTGATTAGGCTTATATGCATGCATACAAGTCCTTTGGTTGATCTTTCCCCCTTATCCCCACCCTCCCTTACTTTCCCTCTGAGGTTGGACAGCCTGATAGATGCTTCTCTGTCTCTGGATCTGTTTTCATTCATCAGTTCATGTTGTTCAATATATCTCATAAATGAGTGAGATCATGTGATATTTATCTTTCTCTGACTGGTTTATTTCATTTACTATAATGCTCTCCAGTTCTTCATGAAGTTGCAAATGGTAAGAACTCTTTCATTTTTACCTCAGTGTAGTATTCCATTGTGTATATGTACCATAGTTTTGATATACATGTGCGTTTTGAAATTTTTACCACAATTAGTTAAGATATCCATCACCTCTCATACTGGCCTTACCAAATTTCAAGTATATAATACGATATTGTTAACAATAGATATCAGGTTGTAAATTAGGTGTCCAGAACTTACTCATCTTGTATAAGTAGGACTATGTACTCTTTAACCAACATTTTCTCATTGCCCCATTTTTCTCTTTTCAGCTCCTGGTATCTACAATTCAACTGTCTGCTAACACTGAATACATAAGTGCCTTATGTCAAGGAGATTCAGTTATGTGCTTTAGGGATATTCTTAAAATTGCTTGATTATTTAGCTATGTGGAATTAGAACAATGATTGCCACACAAAATTATTGGGACACACAAAAAATCCTATATAATAAAGAGCTAATATGCTTATTAGACCAAACAGCAGAATGACCTTCCAGACAAAGCCAGGCTGCCAGGGCCAAGCCCCTTGAACGAATTTCATGCATCAGGCCTCTAGTTATATGTAATTTTAGTCCAACAGTACAGATAATATAAGAACAGATCAGAAAAAAAGTAAATAGCAAGTAAAAAATGTGAATAAGTACATGTATTTTAACCTATTCTGCAAGATCTAATCAACACTGAGTCACAGAGGTATAGCGCTGTGAAAAGGATATTGTAAATGGAATTTTAGTTCTTCGGTCTTCCTTACGCCATCACAACATGCAATATTGGACATGTTATGTCAACTTTATGAGCCTCCTATTTTACTCAGTCTTTCTGATAATTGAGCTAAAGCAACCCAAAGAGAATTGTAAACTATACTTTATACATCTGTAAGGTATTATAACACACTTCTGACTTATTACAACCTGCCAAGATGACATTGCATCTTCCTATCCTACTTTCTCTCAAGAATTAAAAGAAAATCATTTATCTTCTTTCACCAAGTTCCAAGAAAGGAAGATTATAGCAGATAAAAAAAAAGTCAAGAAAGAAAAAAAAATGTTAAAAACAGAAGTTGCACATCTGTAGGGGAAAAAAAGCCAAAATTCAAGAAAGATAAAACACTTTGGATTATTGCTTCTGTTGTTAGAGGGTGAGAATAAGGTCAAAGATTTTAAAACCTTGGCCAAGGCCTTCTCAGAGACTGACAGGCTAGCCAGACTCTCACATCTGGTTAAGCTCAATGGTTCTCATGGTTGTGGTACACTGACAAGTTTTCAAAACTACCAAATAGAAATGAATCCGTTTTAGTTAAGTCTGGATAATAGCATGTGGATTATCCCTTTGCAGATTATACTTTCTTGACATAAACACTGTTATAGTTTACACTGGCAAGCAGCAGCTAGCAAGGGTGAAAAAAATCCACTTTTAAGTGTATTAATTACTTCCTTTTCTCAAAGAAAGTGTGAAATATCAAGTACAGTAAAGCCAGAATTGTAGTTCAGATAGAATCACCATGTTAGTTGAAAAAATAGTGTAAATTTAAGAGCACAGAATGTGCTGAGTGGAAGTTAACGATAGTATGATACAAACTGAACATTCGGATCTATAAAATATGCTATAGGAATCAAGTTTTAGAAATTGTTTTAATATTACTTAACTGGATATTCTTCTATACAAAGTAAAGGTGTCACTTGGTCTAGTAATTAAAGCATAGAGCTTTCATCACCTGGAATTCTAGTTCCATGGGGGAGAGGGGGTTATGAGATCTGAGACAATATACCTTCAAAGAAAGGCTAATGAGGAAAGTAATTCTCACTTGTCATGCAAAAGCTCTTAGCAGTAGCAGCAAACAATTAATTCAGTGGCAAATACAAATAACAGCTAGTCATAAACTGAATAAGCCACTGCTATCAGTGAGTGCAATCTCATCAGAGAGTACAATCTGTTCTGGGCAGAAAATGATATTCCATGGTGGTAGTTTTTGTTGCCCAGCATTTATTTGCTCTATTTCTTGTTAAGAGTCCTTCATATTTCCAAACATTTATATTTTGAACCAGGTGGTTTTCACAGGGTTCGTCCCATTGGCAGCTCAAGCCCTAATTAAAATCAAGCCAATCAGCAAGGCTCATCCTTTGAGCCAGGATCATGTGTTTGTGGAGCAGCAAGTGTCATAGCCAGTGAAGTATTGGTGACTGAAAGTTAATCTTACTCTTTTTTCTATAGGAGCTCCAGGACACTATCACGTGAGAACCTGAGGTAAGGGATATTCACACCATGTTGCTGTTCTGAGGAGGAAAACAACCTTAAGAAACCACTGAACTAGAGAAAGGAAAAAAAAATAGGGAAGAGGGGTACAGAGAAATGCAATGAAATATAGTTTAAAACCAGATGACACAATGGCAAATTTTAAAACAAACCATATTTAAAACTAATTTTGTCCATGAACTAATCAAATAAATAAAAGTTTATGTTTTCATCTTTAGTTTCGTAATTTTTCTCTCACCAGTATTATAAAAATTTCTATATTATCACTTAGGAATACACATAATAAAAATCTTCAGCCCTACCTGGTTTGGCTCAGTAGACAGAGCAACAGCCTGTGGAATAAAGGGTCCTGTGGGTGTTTTTCTCTCTTTTCCACATCCAGTGCAGAAAAAGAGATTGGGCCCAGTTTCTGAGTAGAAGACCTGGGGGTTAAGAAATAAAATTATAGAAGACAAAGACTCAGTAATAGGAAAAACAGCTGGGCCTGGGTGGGATGTCTCTTCTCCCTGATGGAGAGGCAGCATCTGACACCCAAACAGCAGCAGTTTATCTATATTCCAAAATACAAAGGTGCGGAAAACCAATCCCCATCTAGCTAATAGAAAGATGTGCATAGGAGCCAGAAAGGCTGGTAAACAACCTTAATTTCTCTGAAAAGTCAGAACTGAAACATTTTTAATTAAAGTGGCTTCCGCCTCTGTTTTTTGTATATTTCTGTTATTGGAATCCCCTGGCTAAAGGCTATGAGTGGAACCCATAGTCTTATCCAAAGGGACAGCCAGGCACCTTGGATTTAGCCCACAAACAGTTAAAAAATGTTCAAGGTGTCTTGTCTGGGCTGCTCCCCTCAGGGTCCTGGATTTGATTCTAGTAGGTGGCACATGCCTGGTTTTAGGCTTGATCCTCAGTGGGGTCGAACAGGAGGCAGCCAAACATTGACTCTCTGCCATCATTATTCTCTCTCTCTCTCTCTCTCTCTCTCTCTCTCTCTCTCTCTCCCCTCTCTCTCTCTCTCTCTCTCTTCTCTCTCTCTATCTCTCTGTCTCTCTCTGTCTCTCTCTCTCTCTCCTTTCCTCTCTGAATTCAATAGAAATATAAAAAATAAATAAATAAATAAATAAAAATCTTTAGTTCATTGTGTTTATGGAAATTGAGTTCAACTGCCTGATCTATCATGAAGTTGCTATGATGCTGAAGAATCATTTAACCTTTCCTGGCATCGTTTTCTTTTCTGTCTCTCTAGTTCTTTCTTTCCTCTCCCTTTATTTTTTCTTTTCTTTAACATCCATTTTTGATGCAAGTGCGAAGGACTAGGGACTGGGAATTCAAGTATAAAATAGAAAGCACTTTCTGATCTTAAAGACTTACAGAAGAGTACAAGTGACATCCAAATAAACAATTTAATAGAGCAATGTTATCAGTGTTATAAAGCCTTCAGTCTCGTAAAATGCAATGGGAGTTCAGAGAAGTCATTCCATTATTCTGTCTGTAGAAGTCAAAGACTCTCTAGTGGACTGTGATCATTAAAATCATTCCATTTCCTTTCCTCTTTTTGTAACAAATATATTTTTCTTGTAGAATGTTCAGTCTCTATTTCATTTAGTTCAGGTTGAATTGACCACACCTCCCTCTATACAACCCATGGTGGGCACATAATCTAGGCCAACTTCAAAAATTTTGTTTAAGAATGTACATATAGTTATCATAACCTAACCTGGAACATTTGCCAGCAGTGTAAGGAAAGAGTAACATGATTTCCTTTTCTATATAATTAATAAAGAAAATTGATGTGTACAGTTGCAACCAAACAGGGAAATGCCATATTGAAATACTAGCTGAAAAGAAAAGAGGGACACAACACAATAGAGGGACAAATGGATCAAAGTAGGGAGTCAAGAAACTGACAAGAACATGTATTTGCATGTATTTTAACCTTCTAGATTGTTTTCTAATATTAAATACAAATTCTACATATTTTCAGTAAAATATATGAGTAATGAATCTATAATATTTAGAAATAAAGATCATAGAGTACCTTTGTGATTTCAAATGTAAAGGATTTTTAAAAAAATGTTTTTATTGATTTTAGAGAGAGAGGAAGGGAGAGGGAAAGAGAGACAGAAATGTTGATGGGCTACTTGCTGCAAGCCCTCTACTGAGGATTGAGCCTGCAGCACTGGCATGTGCCCTGACCTGACCAGGTACAGAACCAGCGACCTCCTCTACATGAGAAAACACTTAGCTGACTCTAGCCATACTGGCTGAGCAAATGTGAAGGCTTTCTTAAACAACGTTCAAACAAACACAAACATCATGAAAAGATTGCCCATGTTGATTGCAACTTACAGACTAAGGAAACTAAATGCCGAATAGACATCTGAAAATATTTTAACCTCACTGGGAAACCATTATCATCAATAAATAACAAAGCTATATTTCTATCACAAGATCCAGATTAAGTTTTTACATAACCTATAGTACTATATTTTGGTAGGATGCAGGAATAAAAATTAGTTCACCTACATTGGAAGAGTTTAACAGTATTGAGTAGAGTAGAAAATTCTACCTCTAGGTGTCTACCTTAGGGAATCAGTGTTTGTCAACAAGGGAGATTTGCACATTAATTTTCAGTGCAGCACCCTTTATAATAATAAAAAAGGCAGCAATCTCTTGATGAATTCAAATAAATGTGATATAAATGAATTGTTTTATTTATGCAGTGAAATATTCCAGAGTACTGAAATTAAAAAGCCAGTGTGAGTCAACATGCATAAGACACAAAAATAACAATCTTGAGTAAAACAATGCAATTGTAAACTAGTACATGTATTAATCTATATTTTATGATAACATAAATAAAAACTATACTATTTGTAGTTTACAAATGATAGTTATCAACTTAGGTGTTCATCTGGGAGAGTGGTGGAAATAGGAGATAATGGGGCTTTGGTGGAGCCTGTAATGTTTCATTTCTCTAAATAACAGAGAAACTCAAAACATACATAGCATAATGTTAACATCTGCTTAATCTTGGGGGTTGGAGAACAGGCGTCTGTTATTTTCTCTATCTTTCCATATGTTTAAAGTGGTTTGTAATTAAAATAAAACACGGATGAGTAAGAATTAGTCTGGTAGAAAAAGAGTGAAAATGCATTGCAGGCAGAAGGAAGCAAAGGAATTAGGAAACTCTAAAAGAACAAGATGCTTCAGAGAATCACAAATAAATTGGCCTGGTTTTAGTCTAAAATGCCGGTAAAGAATTAGGAGACCACAGGAATGAATAAAGTGGAACAGAGTTGGAAAATAAAAGGGTCTAGGCTGTTATCCTATCAAATTTGAACTTCATCCAGAGGGCCAGTGTGGTAAGCAGAATAACTCACAAAGCTTTTCACATCCTAATCAAACGATGAAAAGACATGGAAGAAATGCAAATGTATATTATAACTGAAAAAAAAAACAATATAAAGAGGCTATATAGCATATGATTTCAATAATGTGACATTCTGGAAAAGATGAAACTATGGAGATAAGTACAAAAGTATTTGTCATGGGGCATTACAGGGCAAAAAGGATTTTGCAGATGTGATTCATTTAAGGATCCTGAAACGAGAACATTTCCTTGGATTTTCTCTTTTGGGACCATGTAATTATAAGGGTTTTTATAAGAAGAAGCAGGAGAGTCAGGACAGAGAAGGAGATGCGATGATGGACGTAGAGGTCAGAGTGATGCAAGTTCACGAGCCAAGGAACGTGAGCTCCCTAAAAGCTAGAGATAGCAAGAGAATGGATTCTTCCCTAGATCCCTCTGAACACAGCCCTTTGAACCCATCTTAGAATTCTAACCTCAGCACAGTAACATAAGTTTATGGTCATTTTTGATACAGCAGCAGCAAACTAGAACTGCAGTGATGATGATGTTATGCCTCAGGGAGGAACAAGCATAGTGTGCTGCCTACCTGCATAGCCTGTGGTGTGCGGGCATGGGGTTTTGGGGTAGGTTACCATATCTGCAAGTGTTGCAATTTATATCTAAAACAGAGTGATAATATTTATTGTATTAACTAGATTAAAGAGAAATTAGAGAATAAGATTATCAGGATTTTTCCATTTTGTGGCAGAAGGAGAAGCACTGCATGATTCCATTTGCATGAGGAATCTAAAGTTGTAAAATACATATAAATATGGAGCAGAATGGTGGTTGTCAGAAGCTTAAGAGAGAGGGGAATGGGGAGTTGTTCAAGGGGCATCAAGTTTTAGTTATGCTTGGTGATTAAGTTCTAGAGTTCTGCTATACACATTGTGCCTGCACATAATCCTATCTAATAAAAGAGTAATATGCAAATTTGACCATACTTTTACTATGCTACCAGCCAATCAGGAGTAGGGGGCATGGTTGAGCTTGGCATGCAGAGCAGGGGGCGGGGCCGAGCGAGGCACTAGGGGCAGGGCTGAGTGCAGCCTGCGGGAGCAGGAAGTAGGGTCAGGCACGACACACGGGAGAAGAGAGGCAAAGGGGCAGGAGCGCAGCATCTGTACCCCACCCCCGGCCAGCCTAGAGCAGTGTCCACACCCCGCCCTTGGCCAGCCAAGCACGCATACAGGCCATACCCCCGGCCTGTAGGGCAGGCCCCGCGATCCGACCACAGGGGTGCAGGTGGAGGCAAAGGGGCTGGAGCTCAGTGTCCATGCCCTGCCCCCGGACGGCCAAGCACAGTGTCGGCGCCAACCCCGGGACAGTGGGCCCAGCCGCACAGGCAAAGAGAGAGGCAAAGGGGTCGGAGCTCAGTGTCTGTGCTCTGCCCCTGGCCAACTGGCTCAGCTGTGTGGGCACAGAGAGAGGCAAAAGGGTTGGCCAAGGGGGTTCCCGTGGGCACACTACAAGCATCAAATCACTGCCAACAAAGCCGCCCCCCACTCCCCACACACACACTCTCCTAAGTAGTATGGTCCAAAGGGGCAACTCCTGAGGCACTGCTCCCATGGCAGCAAATGGGAACCATGCCAGGCAGGGAAGTCAGACGTGAAAGCCCAAGCCCCCAAGTACCCAACAGGGCATCATGTGCCGGGGCCCTGAGGAGTCCCAAGGACAAGCCTCTGGCTAGAGGCCAGGGTGAAGGATGCTGGTGTCTTTGCAGGCCGGGCTGAGGGACATCACTCCCCTCCGCACCCCCACCATGCATGAATTTTGTGCACCAGGTCTCTAGTAATATTATATTGTACACTTAAGCACGGATATAAGGGCAGACCTCATATAAAATGTTCTTATCAAAATATTAGATGATAGAAGATGATAGATAGATGATAGATAGATAGATGATAGATAGATTCAAACAATCAGAGAAAAAAATAAATAAATGAACCAAAATTAAATCTCAAACTCCTTGAATGGGTGTAAAAAAGATTTCTACAAAATGCACCAGAAAATAATGTGGCAGTTCCTTTGAGTTAGTAAGGGAACCTTAAAGAAAAGGCCATGGCTATTGGGGATGGCTATAAAGAAAAGTAAATAAAAAGATAAAGAAGAAAAATTGTTAATGTTCAATTGTGTATTAATTTATATTGAATTTATCAAAAGTAACTTACTCATTTTTATATTTTTCTATAAAGAGTTAAAATATATACCAGTTTAAGTTGTAAATATTATTCCTCTACTTATATTCTGGGTAAATGTCAAAGTCATTCAGTAATTTGTCATAGAGTCCCAAAAACCTGGCATCTTTTGAAACATAGATGGGGAATTATATTTTTCTCAAAATTGTTTGTATTGATTTTAGAGAGGAAGAGAGAGAAAGAGAGAGAGAGAGAGAGAGAGAGAGAGAGAGAGAGATTGACGTGAAAGAGAAACATTGACTGAACCTGAAACCTGGTATGTGCCCTGCCCAGAATTAAACCACCACCTTTTGGTGTATGGGACAGTGCTCCAGGAATTGAGTCCCATCAGGCAGGGCTGGAGAATTGTATTTTAATCAGTAAATTTTTAATCATTTAATCTTTAAAATAACATAGTGTCATAAACATTAATAAAGCACTATGAATACCAGTTTTCTCTTTAATTTCTCACCTATGATCTAATTATTCTGTTCAAAGTTATGACTTTCAAAAGCAAAGCCATAAAAGTGAAAGTATATTTTTAAATACAATGGAAACAGCCCAAATACAGAAAAAAATGCATCCATGTTTTTCTTTTCATATATGCAGCTACTATATATTTTTCTTAAGGGTATAATTTAAAAATTAAGAAAATCCCACCATATTTAAAATATCTATTTTAAATATATATCCAATTTAAACCTGACATTTTTTTTTTTGTCAAATACAAGGAATATACAACTGTTGCATGCAATTTGACAAACTTCCAACAAACAAAATAAAAGAATATCAAATATATACCAATCAGCCCTTGACAGATTGCTCAGTTGATTGGAGCATCCAATCTGTACACCAAAGGTTTGAAGGCTCCATCCCTAGTTCAGGCATGTGGTGGAGGCAATCCATATTAGTTTCTCTTTCTCTCTCTCTCTCTCTCTCTCTCTCTCTCTCTCTCTCTCTCTTTCTCCCTCTCTCTTTTTTTTTGAAATCAATTTTTAACGAAGCATATCCTCAGGTGAGAATTAAATACAGCCATATATATATATATATATACATACATGTGTATTTTGATAAAAATTTTAGCTGTTATATATAGTAAAGTAAAACCTAAATCACTGAAATCAAAATATGGGTTAGAAGCTTGAGTTAGCTAATTCCTATTTGAATAAGTCATCTAATGTTTAATGTAAATTAAGTTTAATCCTTGTTGTTATAAGGATTAAATAAGATATTTTGATGTGAAATCACTAAATTGTAAAATGGTTTATAACTTTAGTAATCATAGTCTACAAATTATGACAAACTAAGACATGAGCAGTATTAAAGAAAAATAAAATTGATTTGCAAAGCATCTTTAAAATATTACTGAGAGCAGAAAACATGTCAAACTTCCAAAACAATATCTCTGACACTTTAAAATGGTTCATGTTGTCAAGGTAGGCAAGATATATTGCAAGAAAAACAATGCCTGTGTCGATAAGACTACCTTAACCTGAGGCAATAATGGTAGGATTTAAAGGTCAAATCTGATTGACATATATTTTTAAAAATCTGTTTTCTCGTGTTGAGCACTCAGCTTCTTCAGCATTCATATAAACTGATTCCCTGCAGCTTAATTTCTCTAACTAAGGTTTAATCTCTCAAAAAATTAAGTTTTCTTGCATGTATAAGTTACAAAATTTCATCATAGAATAGTTTTCTTAAAAAAGTAGATTCAGGGAGATTTAATGAACAGTGAATTTATAAGTTCTATGTAAGATTAATTATCATTTGCAGGAAAGCCCAAAAGTGGATATTACTCAAGAGTAGACATTCATACAAATTTTGAGATTCTTTTCCTGTTTTATCCCATTATATAATACTAGAGGCCAGGTGCATGAAATTGGCACACAGGGGTGTGTATCCCTCAGCCCAGCCTGTACCCTCTCCAATCTGGCACCCCTTGAGGGTTGTCTGACTTCCCATTTAGGCCTGATCCAGGTTGGCTGCTGGCTCCCAACTGTTCGCCTGCCTGCCTTCCTGAATGCTCCTAATTGCTTCTCCCTGCCAGCCTGATCACCCCCTAACCACTCCTCTGACATTCTG
Organism: Antrozous pallidus; assembly: GCA_027563665.1. Taxonomy (NCBI): domain Eukaryota; kingdom Metazoa; phylum Chordata; class Mammalia; order Chiroptera; family Vespertilionidae; genus Antrozous; species Antrozous pallidus. The sequence continues at coordinate 65,896,476 of CM050519.1, read as the reverse complement.
ATTGAGGCCTAACTGTTCCCCTGCCAGCCTGTTTGCCCCTAACTGCCCTCTCTTGTAGGCCTGGTGCACCGCAACTGCTCTCCCATGCAGGCATGCTCCACCTCCCCACAACTGCCCTTCCATGCATGCCTGGTTGCCCCCAACTTCCCTCCTCTGCCAGCTTGGTCCCTCCCAATTTCCCTCCCCTACTGGCTTGATCCCTCAAAACTGCCCTCCTTTGCAAACCTGGCCCCTCCCAATAGTCCTTCCCTGCTGGCCATCTTGTGGTGGCCGTCTTGTGTTCACATGGGATCAGTCATCTTTGACCAAATGGGGGCAGCCATCTGGTGTGCTGCAGTGATGGTCAATTTGCCTATTATTTTTTTATTAGATAGGAGGATTAGATAGGATAGAGGCCTGGTGCACAAGTGTGGGCCAGCTGGTTTTCCCTGAAGGGAGTCTCAGATCAGGGTGGGGGTTTCTTTGGGGCATGAGGCAGCCTGGGCAAGGGGCCTGTGGTGGTTTGCAGGCTGGCCACACTCCCGACAGCCCAAGCAGAGGCCCTGGTATCTGGGATTTATTTATCTTCTATAATTGAAACTTTGTAGCCTTGAGCAGAGTCAGGTCTCCTGCTGGCTTCTTGGCTGCAGCCATTTTTGTTGGAAATTATTTATCATCTATAATTGAAACTTTAGCAGAGGCCAAGGCAGGCCAGGGCTGCAGAAATGGCTTCTTCCATTGCCAGGGACTACTCAAGCCTCCTGCTCTCTTCAGCTCTGTGGCTGCTGTCATTTTGTTGGGATTTATTTATCTTCTATGATTGAAACTTTGTAGCTTTGAGTGGAGGCCTGGGCCTGCCAGGGTATGCAGAAAGCTTGGCTTCCTCTATTGCTGGGAAAACGCAAGCCTCCTGCTCATTTGGTGGACATTAATCTTGGTTGGATTAATTTTCATACTGGCTCCTGATTGGCTGGCAGGCATGGCTTGTGGGTGTAGCAGAGGTAAGTTCAATTTACATATTGCTCTTTTATTAGAAACCAAGAACTTACCAAGTTCCCTGCAGAGCTTTCCTTAAGCAGTAAAGTCAAAGAATGACTCCTGCATGCCCAGCACAGAAGACATGTAGATGCTTCTATCAATAATAATAACAGCTTAAATAATAGTAAAAATATATGACAAGTAATTCACTGTTCTAAATACTTCAGATGTATCTGTTAGTGCACCCATTTAGTAAATGAGAAAACGGTGGCTGCCAGTAGTTAAGTAATACTCAGTCTTTAAGTTCATTGAAATAACTCCACAATGTAGTGTGGCTTGTGCTTTCACCACAGGGCAGTGGTGATCTTTATTGGCTAAACTGTTTATCAGACCCAGGGCATGGCAAAACCCTTGCAGAGGACCCACCCAGTTAGGATCTGTCTCCTCAGTGGTGATCGCTTTCATCTGGCACTGAATGCTGGGATATTTCTAGATACAACTCTGACCTTGTGTTCTGTCCCCAGTGGAGCAGATCATGCTATCTCTGCCGAGACTGATGAGGAATCACAGCCAGCCGTGGGAATCTGAAAACATTGTCTCTCTTCCTGATCTTCTAATAGGAGCTATTAGTTCTTCTTTTCTGGTTTCCATCTCTGTGTGTCAGCTCAGTGTTCTCAATTCAGTTTTTTTCCTTTCATTTTAAAAGTTGACACCACCACTTGTGTTTCTTTTTCAAGCTGTTATCAGCCACACAGAAAGTGATTCCACTGTCCTGGGTCCAGCTAGTGGATTTCTGCCCTCTCACTTGTTAGTATGTATTTCAAAGAACCAACTTACACAGCATTACTGCCCCCAACACAAACAGCAAATGCTTGTAAATTGAAACAACTTATCCTAGATTGACTTTATGTGGTTGTTCTTATGCAGAAATGTCTTTTATAATATCTCTTTGAAAAGAATCCCTTTATCTAGAGGAGTAATTTGCAAAGGGGTGACATAAGTTATCAAACTTATCAGGGAAAAATAGTATAAAATCCTATCTGAAGGCAGAATTTCCACAGTAGAAGCACTGGTTCATTTAATATGCACAAATAATTCTGAAAGAGCCCACTTTTTTATACGGATATGTATCAAACACTTCTCCATATGTACTGACACTACAATATATTTCTCTAAGTTTAAAGTCCACATGAGCTGCAGAAATCAATTCAGCAGATACAGGAAAGCACAAATATAAGTGTACAATTTTTACAACCAAATTATTTTGGCTTATGTAGGGATAGTTTACAATGGTTTGTTCTATGTAGAAATCATGAAATTTCTCTCAACAAATAAAAATGATTTTGAGTAGATGGGTACTGCAATATCATCTGTTAGGAAAGAATACATGCGTTCATATATATAAGCCATTAGAAAAGTGATTAGCACCCAATAAGCATTAGGTTCTTGCTTTGTACAATTAATAGCCTTTTAATTCATAATCAAATTTTATGTGTTCCTCTTAAGAATATTTGTGAAGTCAAATATTTTTATTTTTTCTCCTATAAAAATGAAATATTAATTTTGTAAGCCTTATTTTTTAGAGAAGTTTAAGGTTCATAGCAAAATTGATGGAAAGCTATAGAGATTTTCAATATACCTCCTGTCTTCACAGAGACAGAATCTCCCTCATTCTCAACATCCCCCTCAAAAATGGTATGCTACTTACAATGTGAACCTACATTGACATATCATACCCAAAATCCATTGTTTACATTAGTGGTCACTCTTGGTATTTTTATGTCTTTGAACAAATCCATAAAATATAGCCATCACTGTAGTATCATACAGAGTATTTTCACTACCCTTAAAATCCTATGTGCCCACATATTTATCCCTCCTTAACCCAACACTGACAACTACTAGTCATTTTATTGACTCCATAGTCTTGCCTTTTCTATAATCTCCTAGTTAGAATCATACAGTATGTAATGTCTTCAGATTGGCTTTGTTCTTTTAATAATTTGCATTTAAGTTTCCTCCACATATTTTCATGATTGACGACTTGTTTCTTTTTAGTGCTGAATAATATTCCACTATCCATATGTATTATAGTTTATTTATTCATTCACCTGCTGAGGCAAATCTTGGATTCTTCCAAGTTTTGGCAATGATAAATAAAGCTGCTATGAATATGTGTGTGGAGTTTTTGTGTAGACATACATTTTTAATCCCTTTGGGTAAATACCAAGGTGTGTGATTGCTAGATTGTATGGGAGAAGTTTGTTTAGTTTTGTCATAAGTCAACCATCTCCCTAAGTGACTATGCTATTCTGCATTCCCACAGCAAAGCCCAACAAGTTAATAGTACACAACATACCAGATCTCAGAAACTGAAAATCAGTTTCCCTCAAAAAGAGGAATCAAAAGTCTAACAAATTGAGTTATAAGGGAAACCTCACAATATTTACACTCCGATATCTTCTAAACATAATACTATGTGAATTTCATTTCTGTTTTTATAGTCCTTATACATATTAATCAACAACATGGGGAAAAGTTGGCATCCAACTGAAATGGAAGAAAACAATTTTAAGAATACTATAGAAATCATGTAAACTATTCAAAGAGAATATAAAAATGATAAATTTGCTTTCAGAGACAGGGTATCATATGTAGTTTTGTATATAGGTATTTATATTTTATGTATGTATTTATTATATGTATTTGTCTATCTTATTTCAAACAAATGTTAAAGTTGAAATAATAGCCAGAACTGTTTTTCTGACAAAAATACTAGAAAAGACTCTATCAATGTCAGACCAAAATTAAGGACTGATTTTACATTCTGAAATATGCCGCAACCTGAAGATTGATATTAACTAAAAACAGTGTGGGTTCTTGGGAACTATGCAATCTGTAGAAGTCTTGGGGGCTACATCTATCCTGGTTCAAATGACCTAAAGCATGGTTCCACGGGGATACCCAATAAGAAATTAGGTGAACTCATTAATCTGGAAGGACTCCTCATTGATACTGGTTTCTCATCATTTCAAATCAGCCCTCAGTTTTGCGTAGCCATAGGGAGTTCCCTATACAATGGTCCTGTTGACGCCCTCCCTCGATGCTACCAGTCTTAATTATGAATTTATCTGTTTTATTTCTCACTCATGAAAAAAAGTTAATAATTGAAATTCTGGAACAAGACCTAAAAAAGAAATTACAAGGGCTATGTTTTTCTTCCTAACTCAGGGGTAATGTGCTCACAGCTAGATTTGGCGTTGGGCCATGGTCACATCAGCAGTGAGCAGAGAGTGCTCTCCGGGAGCAATGTGTCACATTTGGTACATTTGAACAGAAGGGCTGGCTTCAGCTTTCTGCTCAGCTAAGTTTCCAGACACTCTCAGAGGTACACTGTTGGAAAGGCCATGGGCTAGGACTGCAACTTGTGAAAAAATTATCTACTAAATTAATTATATTTCTGGAAATGATGGGAAGAGCAACAAATCATGAAAGAATGAGATCTGGGGAAGTGATATACTTTTTAATTTTTGCTTGGGAATTCTTAGGTAATACTAGAGCACCAAAGGAGGAAATATTATCACCGATACTACCTCTTAATGATGACCTCCTGAAGTGTTGCTGTGACCTAGTACCAAATTCAGGGCTGCAAAGAATATAGAAGACATATGTGGAATGATCCCCACTTTGAGAAATTTATATTACCATTGATGAAATTAATTAGCTCCCATAATTAGCTTTTGGAAAAATAGGGCATGAACTGTGTCTTTTTTAAATTATTTTAGAAAGCAATCTGGAGCTGGGACAGTAATCCCGGCTAACATCATACATTTTGGTATCATTATTCTTTCTGAATATTAAGGGGATGGGTGAGAAAGAGTCATTCTCAATCACTGTGCAAGGTTTTCTTCCTACTCTCAAGCTAACATGTTAGCCTCTCACAGATTCAGAGGTGCTGGCAGAAGGCACCGGACACATGGGTATGAGAAAACCATCAGTTGTCAGAGATGCATGTCTTTTTCTTTCAGCTCATCTTTCCAATCAAATCCCATGGGTGATACCAATGGTATGTGATGGATGTTTGCACATGCACCAGTTGCGCTTCAAAGTCAGAACACCGAGCTTGAGGAATCTACTGCTTTTGTAGGAAGAGAAGTTAGTCTCAGGGTGGTTTCACTTTATCCCTCAGAGTCACTGATTGCTAACAGAACCCAAAGAAATAGCCCAGAAAAAGAGCGGTCACAGCTTTACACTTTTGACATACCCAGTAAGACCAAATAGGGCAGCACATGGCAGATAAATCAAGTCTCCCAATGGTCACCCAAGGGGAAAATATGGAGGAAATAGTAGATGGCAGGAGTAAGCCTTAGGAAACACCAAAATTTTAAAATGTTTGGAAGAAATTAGACGGTCTAATGAGAACAACAGTAGCCAGAGTAATATAGTGAGAGAAAGGATGAAAAGAACATTTGAGAGAGTAGTGATATATGGGTAGATATGTTAATAATCTTCCATATAAATATATATATCCTATCTAATAAAAGATTAATATGCAAATTTACTGTACCTCCTATCAAACCACGCCCACAGCCACACCCATCAGCCAATCAGGAGCAAATTATGCAAATAAACCCCAACCAACATGGCTGTAGCCACTGAGAGCAGGAGGAAGGGTTGGGTTTTCCCGGCAACAGAGGAAGTCAAGCTTTCCATCTGCCTTTGCTGGCCTAGGCCTCCACTCAATGCTGCAAAGTTTCAATGATAGAAGATACAAAATCCCAAAAGAAATGGCGGCAGACACCGAGCTAGAGAGAGCAGAGGCTAGATTGCCAGGGTGATGGAGGAAACCAAACTTCTGCAGCCCTGTCTCCTAGACCTCCACTCTAGGCTACAAAGTTTCAAACAGAAATGGCTGACCCCATGGAGTCATGGGGATGGCTTAGGTCCTCTCTAGGCTACAAAGTTTAAATTGTAGAACACAAATTAATCCCAGATCTCAGGGCCTCTGCTTGGGTTGCTGGGGGGTGTGGCCGGCCTGCAAACCACCACAAGCCTGTAACCCAGGAAGCCCCACCCCCAAGGGAACCCCCACCTTGATCCAGGACACCCTTCAAGGCAAACCAGCTGGCCCCCACCCATACACCAGGCCTTTATCCTATCTAATAAAAGAGTAATATGCAGATTGACCATCACTCCAACACACAAGAGAGCTGCCCCCATGTGGTCAAAGATCCTGCCCCCATGTGTGCACAAGATGACCACCACAAGATGGCCAGCAGGGGAGGGCCATTGGGAGTTCCAGGCCTACAAAGGAGGGCAGTTGGGGGCGATCAAGCCTGCAGGAGAGGACAGTTAGGGGTGACCAGGCTGGCACAGAAGGGAAGTTGGGGGAAAACAGGCTGGCAGGGTAGTGGTTAGGGGTGATCAAGCTGGCAGGCAGAAGCAGTTAGGGCCAATCAGGGAGGCAGGCAGGTGAGCACTTTGGAGCCAGCAGTCCTGAATTGTGAGAAGGATGTCTGACTGCCCGTTTAGGCCCTATCCTCCCAGACAGTCGGACATCCCTGGAGGTGTATGTGTGTGTATATATATATTTTTTTTTCATTATTCCTTTTTATTTTATTATTTTTAAACTTATGTTTATTGTTGAAAGTATTACAGATGTCCTCTGTTGTTGGTTTCTTTTTTGTTGGTTTTTTTTTTCATATTGACCCCTCTCCATCCTACACCCATCCTCGCAGGCCTTTACCACACTGTTGTCTGTATCCATGGGCTAAGCATATATGCATATAAATTGCCTAATTAATCTCTCCATCCCTAGCCCCATATTCCTTCTGAAATATGTCATTTGTTCCATGCATCTGTGTCTCTGGATCTATTTTTGTTCATAGTTTATATTGTTCATTAGATTCCACGTAGTCAGATCAAGTGATATTTGTTTCTCTCTGACTGGTACTGGAACAAGAAAAGGTACTCTAGTGAAAATTATAAATTTTCAATGTTTTTAAATGTATAAAATAATATTCATATGACTACAAAAGAAAACTAATTGAAATGTGGTTAAGATGTTAACAATACCCTACATAATTTCAAAGCAGTTGTGAGGGTACGTAGTGTTATTTTTATATCTTCAATAACTAATTTAATTTGAAAGTTTCTGATTTTTATTCGTGACAATGTCACTTGAAATTGCTTGTACTATTGTAGTTGAATGCCTATATTTAACATTAAAAAAACATGCTAAGTTTCAGTTAAAGGGCAGAAAAATGAAGCTGCATTTTTTTTAATTCAAGTTCATGGGGCACCAAAAGTCTATTCACAAATCCCTCAGGATTCAGTGGATCCCAGTTTAGGAACCCCTGAGTTAATATTTGGGTACATCTTTACCATGGAATGAATTGTTTTGTGCTTCTTACTACTGACAAAAACAACAATAAAATGAAAAAACACACAAAACCCACAGTATTCAGAAGTAATAACTCAATAATCATAGCCTAGCCTAGTCTCAAGAGAGGTAAGCTTTTATACATTAGACTTCAAAATTAATTTGGGAAAATGTTTCCTGTTAATCTTAGGCTAAGGTGAGGCTACTTCCATATTTGGTTAGAGTTGAAAACAACTGGGAAAAAAATGTAGACATTAGATTAGCCAGGTAGTATCTACGCTTAATCATATATTCTTCCTCTACTGATCCTTTCAGTAAAAATAAATTTTGGTAATTTTCCGTGTAAGTTTAGCTATCCCAGTTGCACAGTAAAGGTCAAGTTAATTAAAAATTCAGTACTTCAGTTTTCCCTTGTGTAAAATAAATGGGTTAAGTTAAATGATCCTTTAGGTGAATGCAGTAGGAAGAGAATTAGTTTTAAAGTTAAATATTCGTTACAATGCCTGCTGGAATGTCATTAAATAAAATATGATTTAAGAAAGTTAGGACCTACTTTATCACCAGAGTTCCTCTTTACCTGCTGTTTTACATTCTGCAGTTACATTTACCTGTGGTTAACGGAGGTCTAAAATATTAAGTGGAAAATTCTGTAAATATATCATTCATAAGTTCTAAATAGCAAGTTGTTCTGAGAATTATGATGTAATCTTTCACCATCTTGCTGTGTCCTACCAAGGACTTGAATCTAACCTTTTCTCACCCAAAACATGGATCTTACCTTTGTCTGTGTTATCTAGACTATGACACTATTGCCCATGAGTCACTTGGTAGCCACCTAAGTTATCAGATCCACTGTGGTGAATCAGTGATTGTATTCAACTAGCATTTTATTTTATTTAAAAATGACCCCAAAGCTATTTATTGTGATTAAACTTAATCATAGGTATATATGCATTGGAAAAAACATTATGTTGTACTGGGAATTTTACATATCTTTCAGAATTAGATTAATGTTTTTAGAATCCACAGTTTCAGGCATTCACAGTGGGTCTGGGAATATAGCTCCTATGGATAAAATGTTACTACTGTATAGGATTGTTATGAGGATCAAATAAGATAACATAATGCTTCCATTAGTCACACCATAAGCACTGAATAATGTGACTTCATACCCAGACTTTAATATACTTAAACTAGAAATACCTACTCCATGTGTATGAAACCCAAATTGTTCATTTCAAAGAAATGCTTGTTATGAACTTTGTGCAACAAAATGCATGCATATTTTAGAAAGTAAAAATACCAACGTTTTTCTAAATTGTTTATATCAGAAACAGGAGTGTAGAATAATAAGATTGTTATTGAGTGGAAGATTCAGGGAAAGAGCAGATTATGAAAGACTTTTATAGAACATGTTAAGATATGTAGTGATAAAAACTTTAAAATATAAGGGAGAGAACTAGGCATGCAAAGCACCACTGTGACAGTATGTTTAAATTTTTAGTTTGACTGAGTGCTTTCCAATATTTCATAGGGAAGGAACACACAGGAAATGATAAGGTGTGTTCAGTGTGCTGGCATAAATAGACAAGAATCCTTGCAGTGGGTACCAGCTCTCTGGGCAGGTCAGGCTACACTCATTGTCCCCAACTTCACTCCAGATTCATTGGTAAAAGCCCTCACCTCAGCACACCTGTAAGCCATCTGTGGTTCTTTACAAAACACAGTAGTTTGGCATCTTCTCTGATATATACAAAGTCCCATATAATATAAGGGTAATATGCAAATAGACCAAACAGCAGAACAACCAGACCACCAATCAAAACATAATATGCTAATGATATGTTAAGGCTACTCAAACTCTTGCTATGACATGTACTGACCCCCAAGGGCATGCTCAGAACATGGCAGAGCGTAGAACATTGGGGATGGTAGAGTAGGTTGGGGTAGATCAAGACGAAGTGCTGATGGCTGTAATTAGGGTGAGCCTCTGCTGGTTACTGAAAATTCTTTGCTCCCATGAGCTACGGTCCTGCCTGGCACTCACACTTGCTGACAGCCCTGGCTCTTTTCACACCCAATGCTGGCACTGGCCCCGATTGCCCCTCAGGGCTTCTCCACCTACCCCTGCTCCAGTGGGTTGATTGGGGCAGCAGCTCTCACTTGCACCTACTGCTAGTGGCAGCCCCAATCGGTCCATGTCATCATCAGGTGCACTCAAGGCCAGTACCATCAGCCTGTGGGAACGGCAGAGGCAGGAGCAAGGCTGCCAGCAGACAGGGGTCCAGGGGCCAGTGAGAGGGGCTGAGGAAGTTGCACAAAGGATGGACCAGGTGGCTAGGGAGCCTATTCACACACAAATTTTGTGCACTTGGTCTCTAGTAATTTGATAAAGATGAATTTTTAAACTACTAGAGTACATTTCATTCAACTTTTTAAAATAGGTACTCACTAATTAATGCTATTATTTGAAAACTAGAGGCCCGGTGCACAAAATTCATGCATGAAGGGGAGTGTCCTTCAGCCCAGCCTGTACCCTCTCCAATCCAGGACTCCTTGAGGGATGTTCGAACACTGGTTTAGGCCCAATCCCAGTGGACATCCCTCTCACAATCAGGCAGTTGGACATCCCTCTCACAAGCCAAGACTGCTAGCTACCAATCACTCGCCTCTATCTGCCTGATTTCCCCTTACCACTTCTATCTGCCAGCATGATCACCCATTATCCATTCCCCTGCCAGCCTAATCCATGCCTAACTGCTCCATGGACAGCCTTATTGCCCCTAAGTGTCCTCCCCTGCAGGCCTTCTTGCCACCAACTTCCCTCCCCTGCTGGTCTAGTCACTTCTAACTGCCCTCCTGTGCAGGTCTGGTCATCCCGAAACTGCCCTCCCATGCACACCTGGGCCCCCAATTGCCCTCCCCTACAGGCCTAGGTCCCCCACAACTGTCCTCTCCTGCAGGCCTGGGTCCCCCTCCAACTGCTCTCCCTTGCTGGCTTGGTCACCAACAACTGCCCTCCTCAGCTGGCCTTATCACTCCTAACTGCCCACAACTGCCCTCACCTGCAAGCCATCTTGTGGTGGCCATCTTGTGTCCATATGGGGGCAGCCATCTTTGACCAGATGGGCAGCCATCTTGTGTCTTGGAGTGATAGTCAACTTGCATATTACTTTTTTATTAGATAGTATTTTCATAATAGGATCATAAATGAGAGAATTTCTTTAAATTCCAAGTTATCTCAGTAAAGTGATAGGGATAAAGTATAATGACACACAAGAGACATTCTAGGCCAAGTGCTGAAATGTAGTGTGCTTACACATGAAAGGACATATTTGCAGGAAGATAAAGCCTAGGATAACTTGCACTTGCTATTATCATTCTATGTATGTGTAGTGGATAAAATAATGGTCATTCTAAGGCAAACAAGCACTATTCTAGAATGTGTGCATATGTTACCTTACATACTAAATTGGATTTTGCAAATGTGATTAGATTAGATGTGGATCTTGAGATAAGAGAATACTAGAACTGAAAAAATGAATTCAGTAAAGCAGCAGGATACAAAATGAATATCCAGATATCAGTTGTATTTTTATATACTAATAATTAACTATCAGATAGGGAAACTAAGAAAACAATTCCATCTAGAATTACATAAAAGAAATATTTAAATAATAAATTTTACCAAGGATGTAAACGACATGTACTTATAAAAATTATAAGACACTGAAAAAATAAATTTAAAAAGATACAAATATGTGGAGGCATATAATATATTCAAGCTATGAAGAATTAACATCATTAAAATGTCCAAGCTAGAACAAATGTTTCAAAAATGTAAATAAAACCACAAATGACCCTGAATAGCCACCACAATCTCACAAAAGAACAAATTGTAGAAATAACACTACCTGATATCAAACTATCCCACACGTTCATACAAATCAAAACAGATATATGGATCAATGGGACAGAATACAGAGCCTAAAATAAAGTCACAACTGTTGTCTATGAATATTTTATAAAGAAGGCAAGAACACAAAATGGTATAAAGACAGTCTACTAAATAAATGGTCTTAGAAAAAGTGGACAAAAATTAAACATACATCACCTTCTTACATAACACACAAGAATAAACCCAAAATGAATAAAAGACTTAAATGTAAGACTCAAAATAATAAAAATCCTAGAAGAAAACATAGGCAGTAAAATCTTGGACATTTACTGTAGAAACAATTTTTATGATATATCTCTTCAGGCAAGGGAAACAAATGAAAAAATAAGCAGATGGGACTAGATCAAACTAAAAAGTTTTTGCACAGCAAAAGGAGCACACATAAATCAACAAAATGAAATGACAAAACACTGAATGGGAAAACATATTAGCCAATCATACAATGATACGTCTGATAAGGGGTTAATATCCAAAACTTTAAGGAATTTTTATAACTCAGCACTAAAACAATACACAATCTAATTTAAAATTGAGCAAAGGACCTGAATATACACTTCTTTAAAGATGTAAAGATGGCTAAGAGACATATGAAAAGATGATCAATGTCACTAATCAGAGAAACACACAATGAGGTATAACTTCACACTTATCAGGATGGTTATCATCAATAAATCAACAAACCACCAGTGTTGCCAAGAATGTGGGAAAAAAGAGAACTTTCATGCACTTTTGATGGGAATCCACATTGGTGCAGCAACTCTTAAAAACAGTATGGAGTTTCCTTAAAAAATTAAAAATGGAACTACCTGATGACCCAGCTAGTCCACTTCTGGGCACGTATCCAAGTAAACCTGAAATAATATATGCGCCCCTAGGTTCATTGCAGCATTATTTATAACTAGAGGCCCAGGGCACTAATTGGTGCACCAGTGGGGTCCCTCAGCCTGGCCTGTGGGATTGGGCCAAAACTGGCTCTCTGACATCTCCCAAGGGATCCTGATTGCAAACGGGCATAGACCAGGCCAAGGGACCCCACCAATGCACGAGCAGGGCCACGGATGGAAGTAGGAGGTTGCCCAGATGAGGAGGGACTGTGGGCAAGCTCTAGGGCATGTCCAGCATGTCTCGCTCAGTCTCAATCAGCCAGACCTCAGAACAAGCTAACCTACCTAGCCCTTAGTAGTCAGTGCATATCATAGCCACTGGTCTACCAGTTGATTATCTGCCCTTGATGGTAAGTGCATATAATAACAACTGGTTGACTGATGACTGTCTGCCCTCTGGTGGTCAGTGCACATCACAGCAAACAGTTGAGTGCCTTTAGCATATCATTAGCATATTATGCTTTGATTGGTTGAATGGCTAACCAGACACTTAGCATATTAGGCTTTTATTATTGGAAGCAGTAGATGAATGAAACAGTAGATCAATGAATAAAAAATCTGTAGTACATTTACACAATGGAATATAACACAAACATATAAAGAAAGGAAATGTTACTATTTGTGACAACATGAATGGAGCTTGGATAATATTATGCTAAGTGAAATATGTCAGAGAAATAAAAGTATCATATGATTTCACTCATATGTAAAATCTAATGAACAGAAATTAAAAAAAAAACAGAAACTGACTCATAGATACATAGATCAGACTAACAGCTGTCAAAGGGGGAAGGGGTTTGAGAGACTGGGTGAGAAAGAGCATTGAATTAAGCAAAAACACATAGACTCAGTCAACAGTGTGATGAGTATTAGAGGGAAAGTAAGATGGTGAAGAAAAGGGTATCAAGAAGATAAATGGTAATGGAAGGAGACTTGGGTGTGTGGACACATAATACAATATACTAATGGTATATTATGGAATCCCATACCTAAAACCTATATAATTTTATTAACCAGTGTCACTCCATTAAGTAAAACATTTTTTAAAAAAAGAAAAAGAGATAGTTTGACAATATACATGATCGTGCGTGTGTGTAAAAGACATCATACTATCTATATCACAGCCCTTGACTATATTACGTTCTAATTCTAGAAAAGTAAAAACTACCTTCTTTGCATCTCAGTTTTCTCAAAATTAGAGACACTAGTATTCTTCATAATGTCAGTGAAATAATTAATAGAAAAAAGGTATGTAACATCCTAAAAACAGTATTTGGCATACAACAAATACTCTGAAAACATTAGCAATTACTGATATTATTATCAGTACTCTTATCCCCACTAAATGAAATAAATATCCAAGAAATCTAATATCTCTTTCATTAGGGCCAGTAATTGTTGAAACATTGCATTGGCCATTAGTCTCCAACCACCTTACTGTTTTCTTCCTGCTCCTGCATGGCTTCCCCAACTGGACACTAAGAATCCTGCTGATTATACTATCGCTACACACGGTCCTCTGTCACAAATAGTTCTTCATTTCAATGGTTGGTTTCAACAATGTAAGAACAATCAAATTATTTTTCCTGAAAAGTGAGCTTCTTGGATATTTTTGGCATTTGTATTCTCATAACTAAATTAGGATCACGTTTGGCTTCTTAGTTGGATAGTCAGAATCTTAAACCAACACATGGATGAGGCCATCTAAATCTAATTGCATGAACTGACATATATTCAATCTAAAAATATTCACTTATCTGAAACAGGAATTAATCATGTCATAACAGTGTTGAATAGATATTTTTCTGTTCAAACACAAAAATCTCAGTATCATGCTCACTGTCATTTCTAAATTGTGTTGATTAATAGCTAGTAACTAGGGCACTGGATACTAATTGCTAAAATAAGAATATGGACTGCCTGTTAAAAAGTCATATCTAGTTTGTCAGAAATTGAAATTGTTAAATTCTTGAATTATCCTTCTAAATTCCTTTAGTATTATCATAGAACCAATATGATATCACCTGGTAATTAAAATATATGCAATTAACTAGTTAATTTAGTAGCAATATATAATCTACTCAAGATCTTGCTCTTTGAAATCTTTGAACCACTATAAGTTCTCAATTTTCCAGATTCATAGTATGTATTAAATACATATTTAATTTGGATATTAATTATTTTATTATCTAATGACCATTTTTAATTTACTTTTCTTATTCAAATTTTTGGATCTTTTCTCCCAAGTAGAGTAGACAGTTAAAAAGGCTCATTCATTTTTTAAAAAACACCCTGCACAAAGAACCAAGATTGTGATGTAGGTAAATGCTGATGCTCACAGCCTCCGACAACCACATCAAAATTACAACTAAAATACAGAACAATCATTATTCAGAACCACCTGAAATCTGGCTAAATGGAATCTTACAACTAGAGAAGTAAAGAAGAAAGCACATCAATATTGGCCAAAACACATATGAAAAAATGCTCAATGTCACTAACTATTAGAAAGATACAAATTAAAACAAGGAGTCACCACCTCACTCCTGCCTTCCTATCTAATAAAAGAGTAATATGCAAATTGTCCATCACTCCAAAACATAAGATGGCTGCCTCCATATGGTCAGAGATGGCCACCCCCATGAGAATACAAGATGGCTGTCACAAGATGGCCAGCAGGGAAGGGCAGTTGGGAGTGATCAGGCCTTCAGGGAAGGGCATTTGGGGGGAACCAGGCCAGCAGGGGAAGATAGTTAAGGCTAACCAAGTGGCAAGGGAGGGCAGTTAGAGGTTACTGGGCTAGTAGGGGAGGACAGTTGGGGGATCCAGCCAGCAGAAGAGATCAGTTAGAGGTGCCCAGGCAGGCAGGGGAGGGCAATTTAGGGGTGACCGGGCCAGTAAAGGAGAGAAGTTGGGGGATACCAGGCCTGCAGGGAAGGGCAATTGGGGGAAACAGGCCAGCAGGGGTCAGCAGTTAGGGGCAATCAGGAGAGCAGGTGAGGACAGTTACAGGTGACCAGGCCAGCAGGGGAGCGTAGTTAGGGGTTACTGGGCCAGAAAGGGAGGACAGTTGGATGTGACCATGCCTGCACTGGAGGACACTTAGGGGCGACCATACTAGCAGAGGATGACAGTTAGAGGAAACTAGGCTGTCAAGGGAGGGCAGTTGGGGATGACCAAGCCTGCAGAGGAGGCAGTTAGGGGTGACTGGGCCAGCAGGGGAGGACAGTTAAGTCCAAACAGGTTGACAGAAGAGGGAAGTTAGGGTTGACCAGGCTGGCAGGTGAGGGCAGTTGGGGGCAATCTGGCTGGCAGGGGAGCAGTTAGGGGTTAATCAGGTTGGCAGGGGAGTGGTTAGGGAGTGATCAGGCTGCAGGGAGAAGCAGTTAGGGGCTTGTCAGGCAGGCAGGTGAGCGTTTGGGAGCCAGCAGTCTTGTGTGAGAGGGGTCCTAGATTAGAGAGAGTGCAGGCTGGGTAAGGCCCCACCCCCCATGCACGAATTTTGTTCACTGGGCCTCTAAAATTATATGTATATATATGCAGAATAACAAGTTTTCTTTAAGAATGACAAAACATAATATTAGAACCACATTTAGTTTAGTAAATAATTAACTGAATCAGAATTTTTTGATGTTAGAATACAAGTAACATGAAATGATTCTGATTCCTCTTGAGTCCTTCTAACATGAAAATTGAGGCAATTCTTAACATATCATGACCATGTGTTATCCAATCATCTTCTTACTTAAACCTACTTTGGTTTATTTTCTGATACTCTATTTACATTTTCAATGTCCCAAATTGTTAGCTTTGGAAAGATTGATATTAATACAAACTATATAGGATTCTTGACTCATACCATCTGCTAATGTTCAAAGTTCAGGAAAAATAACCATATTTATCAGATATTTATATAATGTTAGCAAAGTCTGTCACTATTAGTTACTCTACTAATAATATACAAAAATATAGGAACATATATTCTCCTTCAATAAGTTTTCTACAGAATTCATGACACAGTTTATGGTTTCCTCAACTGAGAATAAGCAGTCACTAAATTTTATCTCCTCATTTGAAATCTGATTTGTGATGGGGCAGTAAAGGAGATCTTATAGTTTGTTTGAGTTTTGGTCTGAAGAAACTATTAACAGGTTTATACATTCTGATCAAATTCCCCATAGCATCTTTCTCTCTAGGATACTTTCTAGGTTCCTGGCTATAGCAGTCAAAGTCTCCAGGAGTTTTCTATTCACTCTTTTATTCTCTCACCTTTTTCAAACTTAATACTAAGCATTATTGACCATTATATCTTAAATAATAAGGTGCTAAGTGTGTATACAAGCTATTTAAGAAGAAATACATTCATAAATACATTATTTAAGAAAATGAAGCAGGAAACCTTATTACTATACACAATATATATAATTTCTCACTTTCCTCTTTTTTATCAAAAGGAAACTGTTATTATATGTTTATGTAGCTATAAAGATAGATATAAATAACTTATTTTAACTTCCCCTTGAAGCTAGTTGGTTATATTTATTTGTGAAAAAAAAACTTATCAGGTACACATGAACAAAACTGAGTTCTTTTCAGTTGAAAATGGCATTTACCCCTTATTATAACTTAAACAGAACTGAGCAAAGGATTTTACTAAGGCTAACTGACATAAACTCTATTTTTGCATTAATTCCATTTCTATTAAGCACCATGGTGCTAAGCCTGTATTGTGCCAATCATTCATTATCATGGAAAAATTTGTTCTGATACATGAGATATAGGAATTAATCAAAATAGACTGATAAATACTGCTTAGGAGAAAATATGCAATATATCATCTACCAGAATTAACTGATAAACTTTTTTGAAGATACTAGTTCTTAGTGTTGTAAGTATAATTTTGGACTAATAGCAATTTTTCAAGAAACATTTAAATATTTTATGGTTAAACAGCAATAATTTAAAAATATTAGTTCACTTTCTGCTATTATAAAATTAATTCAGGAACATAATGCAGGATACAATCCTCTTCTAAGAATTGCATTTTTATATGACTATTCTCTTGAGAGAGTTCACTAACTCTACTTAAATGCTGTATATTTTTAAAACTGCCTTTTATGTCTCCAAAATGTCTTTTCTGAGCAGACCGAAAAGCTATTTCCTCTTCTAATGTATCAAGCTAAAGAGGACACCAGTGACTAGGTCAAAAAAAGCTGAAAGCAGCAGGAAACTTCAATTAACAAGACAAGATAAATATTTGAGAAGCTTTAAAGGTTCTTTCCTCATAAAGATTTAGATAACCATCATATGTTATATAATGACTTCATTTTCATAATCACCATCTAAAATTCCCTTCAGATTACATGTATATATTACATGTGGATATATTTTATGTGATCTATTCTACCAATGAAATAATTACTTTAGTGAATTTAATGGTCTTCCTCCTAACTGATAGAACTGTACAGTGTTTGCTATTCTGCCGTTAAATATTCTAATTAAATCAGTTACCCTCGTCCCATCTGTTAATATACTAATCTCACTCAGAGAAGCTGCGGGAATCTCTCTAGGACAGCGAATGTACTTAGTTCCTTTCATGCATCATTGGATGTCACACGCAAGAGGACCTTGTTCTTGGTTTGAAATTATAACTGAGGCTCTGGGTATACAACAAACCACAGTGAACATTATGGAGATGAACTCAACTCTTACCATAATACTATCAGAATTCTTGCAGAGTAAAAACACTGGTGGACCATTTCACCATCTTGCTCCCTACTCTGCATGAGGGCCTGTGTGTGAGAGACATGAGAAGAATCCCAGATAGTCTCCCAGTTCTAAGTATTAAAAGATGGTCTCAAGAACCTAGGCCATAGAAACATCATGAATTGCAGAGTTCACTATCCAAGGCTGAACCTGAATGACACACCAGAAGTCAGTTATGAAGCTAAATTCATAACTGCAGACCATCTATGTTCTCTCCAAAATAATGGCACTTGTATTGGTGGTTTCCAACATATTCACTGATTTTAAATTTTAATTTCTCATAAACTAAAAATATTTTGACAGTGAGATAACCCGTAGGACTTCAAGTATCTAATATTCACGTTTAAAGATGAAAGTAACAATGGGTTAAATACATTAATTAGGAGAATTTGGCTGACAGATTGTAGGTTTTCACAAGATACATATGAGAAAACTTTATTTTATCCACATTTGCCACTGCTATTTTTCAGCTCTATTGATTCACAAAATGTCAGGTATCTATAACCAAAAAATATATTCTTTTTATTACCATGTTTTAATAATTACTTGGATTAGTCTACCTGATAATGCCATTCCCTGAAATGCATAGCTTCACAATATTAATTGTGAGAATGGATTATTATAGAGTTGGCTATTCTGATTATATTTCAGATCACTGTGGGAATCAAGGAGGCCACAATTTTAAACAAATAAATACATTATTTATTCAAATGGCTAACTATATAACATATTCATATATTATCTAATAAAATAGTAATATGCAAATTGACAATCACTCCAACACACAAGATGGCTGCCCCCATGTGGTCAAAAATCCTGTCCCCATGTGAACACAAGATGGCCACCACAAGATGGCCAGAAGGGGAGGGAAGTTGGGAGGGACCAGGCCTGCAAACGAGGGCAGTTGTGGGTGTTCAGGCCAGCAGGGGAGGGCAATTATGGGTGACCAGGCCAGCAGAGGAAGGAAGTCGGGGGCGATCAAGCCTGCAGGGAAGAGCAGTTGGGGCTGACCTGGCTTACAGGGGAGGGCAGTTATGGGCAATCAGACTGGCAGGGTAGCAGTTAGGCATCAATATGGCTGGCAGGGGACTAGTTAAGGGGTGATCAGGCTGGCAGGGAGAAGCGGTTAGGGGCAATCAAGAAGGCAGGCAGGGGAACATTTGGGAACCAGCAGTCTTGGATTGTGAGATGGATGCCTGACTGCCCATTTAGGACCAATCTTACTGGGCCTAAATGGGAAATTGGAGAGATTGAAGGTTGGGCTGAGGAACAACCACCCCCTGCACAAATTTGTGCACTGGGCCTCTAGTGTGTGTATATATAAATGGGTATACACTTCACATTCTCCTTATCCTATTCTTTCTTTTAATTGTGGACCATGTCACTGTCTTGCTAATATTAAATATTAAATTGCAAATATCTTCAAATTTTATTTTTATCAAAGTTGTTCATCAATAAACAAACAAAGAATGAATGCTGGTGAGGCTATAGAGAAAAAGAAACCTTAATACACTGCTGGTGGGAATGTAGGCTGGTGTGGAAAACACTGTGCAGTTTCCTCAAAAAATTAAAAATGGAACTGCTATTTGACCCAGACATGTCTCATTTAGGAATATATCCTAAGAATTCTGAAATACCAATCAGAAAGAACATATGCACCCTTTTGTTCATAACAGTGCTATTTACCAAACATAGTAAGATTTGAAAACAGCCCAAGTGTCCATCAATAAATGAGTGAATAAAAAAGCCTTGGTACATTTACACAATGGAATAATATGCAGCTGTAAAAAGTAAGGATCTCTTACCATTTGAGAGAGAATGGAGGGACCTGGAGAGTTTTATGCTAAGTGAAATAAGCAAGTTAGAGAAAGACAAGTATCACATAATCTCACTCATATATGGAATCTAATGAACAAAATAAACTGATGAAAACATAGAAGTGTGGAACAGACTGTCGAATCTCAGAGAAAAGGTGGAAGTGGGTGGGTGGGAAGAGATTAACCTTATATACTTGCTAGGGGTCCAGTGCACGAATTTGCACACCTTGAAAAAAACTGTAGGCCGCGAAGCTGCAGTGGGCACATGTTTGGATTTTGACCCATTTTTCATGCCCCCACCTTTTCCCTCCTACCATGGCCCCCAGTCCTCTGTGTGCCCGCAACTTCACTACCACCACTGCCATTCTCACACATTGATGATACTGGCCCTGCTCGCACCCACTGACAGCATGGGGCATTTGGAGCTGGCACCATCAGCACGTGTGAGTGGTGGCTGCTGACCGGATTGTCCTTCAGAAGTAAGGGGGTGCAGAAGCCCTCAGGGGTGATTGGGGCTGATAGCCAGCCCTTCTTGCAATTGATTATCTATAGATCAAAAGAGGGTCCCAAAACTATCAGAATATGATCCAGAGAGAAAAGGACATAGTACTATAAAAAAATGCTAAAAAAAAGAAAGATAGACTTAATTTAAACAAGAAAATAAAAAGAACCATTTTTAGGTGCTATTCAAAGAAATAATGTCTGAGAGTTTTATAGCTAAATGACAGTAAAAGTCAGATCCATGAAGTATGAAAAATATAAGTAAGAAGAAATTCACACTAAGACATTTCATGTTGAAATGAAAGAACCTCAAAGACAAAAAACTAAAAACTTTCATGGAAAAAAGATCACCTACAAAGAATAATTAGGCTGACAGCTGACTCATTAACAGCATCAGCAAAAGCTAGAAAGCAGTAAATTATAATTTGAATGCTCTAAGTGAAAAGGGCCATCCCGTTAAAATTCAAAATACATTTTTCAAAAAAATTTAGATCTCAGAAATACATTAAAAAAATTAGATCTAAAAGTCTTTATCACCAACATAATTTAAAGGAAATTATGAAAGATGCATTTCAGAAAAGAAAAGAAAGTAATTTTAGAATGTACACTTGATACAGAAAACACTGGTTAAGAAATTTTTATACCCCCATTAGATCTATATAAAAATAGTATGTGAAGTTAGGTTTGAGAGGTTGTAATAAAGCAGCAGAGCATGTCTGGAGAGGGAAACTCAAGACTTAGTGGTATATTTCTTAATTAAACTAAAGGAGTACACGAATCCTAAGAACAGGAATGAAGGGTGTGTAATGCAGTGTAGGTGTCAGAGGGACAGAATTAATAATAAATAAATAAAAGTTAGAGTCCTAGGGAAGAGGAAGCAATCCCTGAGGGCTGACTCTGCCATAAGGAAATAAAAATCCCTGGCCAAGCAATATAAACAACCAAGTCAAAGTGCCTTGAGAGTTGGAAGTTGCTATGCTCTTTCACATTTTACAAAAATGCAAAGAGGTTAACAAGTGAAGGAAACTCTCTACAAGTTTATGAATAATAAAAGTTCTTTACATCCTGAAGCTGCCAGGGCTGCTCTGTTCTCTCTTCTCATTAACATATCATTTTTACTCTTTCAGTTTCTCTGGTCTCATTAAATGTAAAAACCACTGTAAGCCTCATGCCTCCATGCAAAGTTTCATGTTTGAACGTATTTATTTACAGAAGTCAAAAGAGAGGAGACTATTATTACTCAGTTTAATTTCACTTTGAAAGGAAAGCTCAAGCATCAAATGCTAATGTGTTCAGTTTCCTAAACAAGTCCCCTTTGAACAGTAAAAGCATTTCTTTGTCAAAGCCTTATCCTATTTTTTCCCTTCTCCATCAAAGAAATAGAAAGAGCATTGTTGATTTTCTTTTGATTTTTATTTTATACTATATCAATTAGTTATAAAAGCTTTTTAGAGATAATTTTTATTTTCCCAGATATGTTCAAATATGAAACTGTCATATAATTAATTTTTCAGGAAAAGATGAGTCTGCAATGTGTATTTATAACAGGGCAGAAAACCAAGAATAACAAAGTTGGTCATCTTTTTTAAACCTACTTGAATTTTCTCCACTTTTTTTGCATTCAGTTTTGTTCCAGTAGCATTTACCCATAGATACTGTAGAATAGCCATTTGTACTATTTAACTTCTTATAGCTTTTTAACCTCACAATTTGACAAAACTGCTGTAACTTACTTTGTGTCTTGACCCTTATAGGTCTATCATTTGTGCCTTCATGTTAAGGCACACATTTTTATTCTTGTACTAGAGGCCCAGTGCAGAGAATTCACGCACAGGGTGGGAGGTCATCAGCTCGGCCTGCTCTCTCTCCAATCTGGGACTCATCAGGGTATATCTGACTCGTGGTTTACACAGGGATCAAGCCTAAACTGGCAGATGGACATCCCTCTCACAATCTAGGACCGCTGGCTGGCTCCTAATCACTCATCTGCTTATCTTCCTGAATGCTTGCCTGCAATGATGATTTCCCCTAACTGCTCTCCCCTGCCAGCCTGATCGCCCCTAACTGCCTCTGCCATGGCCCCAGCCACTGTGGCTTTGTCTGTAAGGATGTATGGAAGACGTCCAGTCTATCTGGTCTAATTCGTATATTACCCATTTATTAGTATAGATATCAGGGCAGCCTTCTCAGTTAGATAACACTTTCCATTCTTAGAGTATCAAACACTGATTTTGCTGCCCTTTTCCCCTATCTACACAAAAGGAAATAACCCTACTTTTTCTCCCTATGGATATCATTTCCTAACTTTTTATGCTTTCTGCCTCTTAACTGTGTGTTTCTCCCATGATGTGGTTCTTGGTCATCTGCTTCTCTCCAACATTTCTTTCCTCAATGTGCTGGTATTATGTTAAACTTATCCTCTCAATAACTATGTGATATCCAAGGTAGATTATGGGAGCCACTAAAAATTCTGAAAAAGGTAGATTTTGACATGCAAATTAGATCTAAATTTAAGTAGTCTGGACTGCTTCTTTGAATATCTGAAATAGTGGTTACATTATAATCTGTCAAGTTTAAACATATAATTATGAAAGTTAACAAACATATCTAATGTTTTAGAATATAGTGGTACACTAATATATGGGACATTATTCATGCATATGTTCCATACTTGAGAGTTTGAAAAATGATAAAGGCATATAACCCATATTAAACCACCATCATTTTAATAGTTTATCGTATAAAGTTTGTATATCAGCATGTTTCTAATAAAATAATTAAAATGTAAAAGAAAATTATTTTGAATTCTTATATAGTAATCAATTTTTAAATTCTTTGGAATGCTGATAATGAGAGAGGCTATACAGAAGTAAGGATATAAATAAATCTCTGTACAAATTTTCCTGAAAACCTACAACCACTTTTTAAAAAAATCTATTGAAATATTTTTGAAAGTTCAAAATATAAAATTCTGTGTACATTTAGGGAAGAAATGCTATCACACACACACACACAAACACACACACACACACATACATACACACACACACACACACACACACACCTGCTGGCAGGTTTTAACACATGAAACTAAAAAATAAAAATAATTTTGTTAGGATTGTTAATTGTATCATGAACAGACTATAAAATTCCATAATTATCAGAACTAATATTTTTAAATATATGAACATAATTCAATATGTAATATTCAAGGATCTATTAATATCATTAAAATTTTAATATATATTAAATTTAATGAACCAAAGCCCAGTTGTTTTCAATAACCTCTAAAACAGTTACACATCCATGTATCCACCCTCTTATCTATACACCATCCCCCACACCAACACACATACACCACACATATATACACATATCAGCAGATTATTGCTTATAAATGGAGAAGAGATAAAAACAAACAAGAATATAATTATTTTGTTTACATGTTTAAGAAAGTATCACAGTGAATGGAAAATAAATCCAAATAAAAATAAAATGCCAAAAGTATTGTTTTTAATTTTATTTGCTTTAGTTAAAAATATTTTTATAATGCAGAATAACAGGATGCTATTTCCACAAAAGAAAGAAGGAAAAAAGAAGGAAATGAATGAACAGAAGTAAAGGGAGGGAGAAAAGGAGGAAGGAGAACAGAAAGAAGAAACATAATCTCAAATATTTATCTCTGAGGTACTAAAACAAAACATATTAAAGCAATGACAAATTAAAACAAATGGTATATAAATTGAAATAAATGGTATATAAAGATCAAAATTGAATAAATGAAGGAATGAATAAATAAATAAAAGAACAAAATTGCTCTGCCTTTGATGCATTTTTATTCCTTATTTCACCGTTGGCTTCATACAGATAAAAGAAAAATAGGCATCTATTTTCTACTATTTGTGAGACTGTTTTATAGTATGCATGCATAAATTTCAGCTAAATATTTTAAATTTGATCAGATTTTTTAATATATTAAAAATGATGCTTATTTTTCAGCTATGCTTTATTTTTTTCATACTTTCAAGGTACTTACTGTGAAATGTATCAAAGACAGAAAAAACACTTTAACGCATTTAAAAATATATTTTTATTTATTTCAGAGAGGAAGGGAGAGGGACAGAGAGATAGAAACATCAGTGATGAGAGAGGATCATTGATCACCTGCCTCCTACATACCCCATACAGGAGATCGAACCTGTTTGCCCCATCTGGGAATCAAACCATGACCTCTTGGTTCATAGGTCAATGCTCTACCACTGAGCTATGCTGGTTGGGCTAAAAAAATCATTTTTATTTATTTATTTTTTTCCTTTCTTATTTTAAAATATATATTTTTGTTTTTTTTACAGAGCAGAAGGGAGAGGGATAGAAAGTCAGAAACATCAATGAGAGAGAGACATCGATTAGCTGCCTCTTGCACGCCCCCTACTGGGGATGTGCCTGCAGCCAAGGTACATGCCCTTGCCGGAATCGAACCCGGGACCCTTCCGTCCACAGACCGATGCTCTATCCATTGAGCCAAATCGGTCTCGGCTATTTATTTATTTATTTTTACTAGCCATACCTATCTTTTCGCTGTTGGAACTATACTCAAAATAGCGTCTCTCGATTATACAATGCAACACATTTTTGTGATATGAGAGTTTTTCTTTGGGGGATTAAGAATTAATTTTCAATGAACTTAGAAACATCCCTTCTAGGAGTAAAAAAAAAAAAAAAAATCTGAGGATTTTGCCCTGGCTGATGTCGCTCAGTGGTGAAAGTGTCCTCCAGTATGTGGGAAAGTGGTGGGTTTGATTCTCAGTCAAGGGCATGTATCTGGATTTCAGGATCAATCCTTAGCCCTGGTTAGGGTGCATGTGGGAGGCAACCAATTGACGTGTCTCTCTCACATCTATATTTTTGCTCTTTCTCCCTCCTTCCCTCTCTTCCTTTCTCTCTGGAAATCAGTTGAAAAAATATTATTGGGTGAGTATTAACAACAACAAAAAAGCTGAGGATATTCACAAGTAAAGTCATGGTCATGATACTACAAAACTAATGTTACCACCTCCAATTTTACACCTTTATTAAGGCCTTCCTGTTGAACAATAGGAATCCCTGGGCTTCTATAAAAGTGTTTAAATATTCTCAGTAGTTCTGGGACCTCTCATGTCATTCATTGGACTCTACCGAGGATTTTTCTCTCTGCCTAGACATTTGAGAATAATTATCTATTTTGTCAATCTGCCCAACTTTTCACTCAACTTTTCCATGGATCATTGTCTTCCAGGTTCATTTACTACAGCCCCCTAGACACTTCTAGGTTCCCCTCTCCTGTCAAGTTTTGTTAAACAAATTCCTGCCGTTAATATCCTGTGTTCCCTACGTCTATAAAAAAATAAATTAGATACTTCCTATTTTACAGATTCAGAAACTGATACATAGTCACATATATGACCTCATACCAGAGCCATAGGTCTATAGAATTAAGCCATTAAACAGCCTCAAATAACCATTCATTATTTACTTACTCACTTATTCATGGATTCACGTATTTAAGAAATTAGAACGAGGCTCATTTTAAAAACCTAGACTTGAATTACATGATGTTTATGAATCTTTTATATTAAAAATCACATATTTAACATTTGAGGCATTCTAATTCAAACAACACATACTCAATGACCTATTTTACCAGAAATAGTGGGTTAAGTCAATTTCATTACCATATCTATCAGGTGGAGTCAGTACTGGAAAGATTTGTTCTAAACCCAAAAAATTTACATTTTAGCATCTCAGAGCATGTG
Source organism: Antrozous pallidus (assembly GCA_027563665.1). Lineage (NCBI taxonomy): Eukaryota > Metazoa > Chordata > Mammalia > Chiroptera > Vespertilionidae > Antrozous > Antrozous pallidus. Next base: position 65,870,419 of record CM050519.1, on the reverse strand, counting down.
TTTTTTTTATTACCGATGTACAACTTTCACTTTTAAACATTGAGAAAACTGTAATCTAATATCCAAATAAATTAAATGACTTTTGACTTATTTACTAAAAATAATTGTAAGAAAAAATGTTATTTCGCAGTTCCTACATAAATCTTCAAACATTCTTCTTCATGAATATCTATTCTTAAATATTTTCATGAAATTTTACTCACTGGTATAACTGTTTTGCTTCTTGGGTGTTCAGGGGAAAACTTTCTATTGCCAGAAAAGGAAAAGTGATATTTCTTGGAATTAAGAAACAAAGTGCAAAAAAGAAACATTCAAAGAAAAATTGTAGCATTTCCATTTTATTTCTTCAGTACTTAAGAATATGTAGAAATGTAATCATTTTAGTAGCAAATATAGTGTTGTAAGTTCATAAATATTTTTATTTTATGAAAATAACTATTTCTATGACCAATAATTAGATGTCATAACATGACTCTACTATGGATCTGTGTGTCTAGAGTTAGAAAACAATCTAAACCAATCATTTAGAAAATACAAACTGGCCATTTCTTACTTCACAAGCACTACTATAATGTTCCGCTCTTGAGGAAGCTGGTTTGGCTCAGTGGATAGAGCATCGGCCTGCGGACTGAAAGGTCCCAGGTTCGATTCCGGTCAGGGGCATGTACCGTGGCTGCAGGCACATATCCAGCAGGAGGTGTGCAAGAGGCAGCTGATCGATGTCTCTCTCTCATCAATGTTTCTGACTTTCTATCCCTCTCTCTTCCTCTCTGTGAAAAATCAATAAAATATATTTTTAAAAAAATAATGTTCTGCTCTTAACTGATGAAAATGAAGCCTCTCAGTCAAAGCCACTAGGACAGGAGAGTGGTTGGAATTTATTGACTTAGTAAAATGAGAAACTTCAAGTAATCAAACAAATGTAACTTCAAACTTGCTTTTGAATTCAGTTTTTATATAATCTATACATGGAAATCTAAAATTCTATGTATCCAATTTCAACATTTACATTGCCTTTAGTGAATTCCACATTTTAAACAGAAAATTCTATATCACTAATCCGCATTCTTAAAAATTCCATTGTTGCCCTAGCCCAGTGGTCAGCAAACTGTGATTCATGAGCCACATGCAGCTCTTTGGCCCCTTGAGTGTGGCTCTTCCACAAAATACCATGTGCAGGTGTGCAGGAACAGTGCAGTATGATTGGAACTTCGTGGCCCATGCCCAGAAGTATTTTTTCGGACTGGGCAAGTCTATTTTGTAGAAGTGGCATTAGAACACTCAAGAGGCCAAAGAACCGCATGCTTGCAAGCCATGGTATGCTGACCACTGCCCAAGCCGGTTTGGCTCAGTGGATAGAGCCTCGGCCTGTGGACTGAAGATTCTATTCCTGCCAAGGGCACATGCCTGGGTTATGGGCTGGATCCATAGTTGGGGGCATGCAGAAGGCAGCCAATCAATGATTCTCATCATTGATGTTTCTCTTTCCCTCTTCCCTCCTCTCTGAAATCAATAAAAATATATTAAAAATTTTCATTGTTGAAACAATTTACATAACCAAGCAAACCATCAAGCAAATAAGTGCTCCAACAAAAACCTATAATTACATTATAACAAAAAATGTTTGGGAATTATTAGATTCATAATATTGATATACTGATAATGTAGAATATAAAAACAGTAGAATAAAGTAATGGGAAAATCTTTGAAATTATAGACATAAAATATATTAAAGGCAGAGCTTTTCCAGTTAAAATGTAGTTGATTTGTTTCCCATTCAATTTGGAGCTGACATCTCTGAGGCACTTCTGTGGAGTTTTTAGGGAATAATTTTATAGAACAGAAAACTCAAGTAAAAATTTTTTCCCCCAAGACCTGAATGTATGAATAGATACTACTTCAACTTGAATTTTATGACGATAATGCCAGGGCTTTAGTTTATTTTTTATCACATTGCTTTTAATAGTGTTGCATTTTAAATATAGCAGTTAATCATATCATTTCCAAGTAAGGCATTCGAAAAACAATAGAAAGCACAGAAACAGTAAGTGAGTCTCATCGCTTAGAACTTGGCACTTATGATTAGTCACAATCATAAGAAGAAAAAGTAAAATCACTATACACAATGTCCTTAATAATATTTGTTTATAAGATGCCTTTCTTATAGTATAAAGCTTAAGTGGGGATTCTAAGTATGAAATACCAATAGTCATTGCCACCATCATGATCAATGACAACAAAACAAGTATCTCTATGTATGAAGTGGAATGAAAGTTTCTCTATATTAAGAAAAAAATAGTGTTAAAATGTCTGTGCATTCAGCTGAGAAAAACATACATAATTTATAATGTATTACTATACACATCTTTGAGTTATGGTAGTTTCAGTTTGTAAAACTTTATATGAAACAACAAAATAAATATAAGTAGTAAAATTCTGTAAAGAATCTCATTTAGGATGAATGTTCAGATTATAAATGCTGAACACATGAGTGATTATCAGCAAAATGCACACAGATAGCCTGCTTCAATGTGTCAAAAAATGCAAAAATAGCACTTTATTAATAGATAACATAATGACATTCTAATATTTTTGTTATCAGGAACTGGTTGGCTGCAAATGATCTTCACTAGAAGCATTTGACTATATGATGTTATTTTTTAAAATATGTATAAAATTTTCCATCAAAATATCACTTAAAAATATCTCAGAAGTGCAATTTTCTAATATTTTCTAATGAAATATCCTAGAGACATTTATTTATATTTTAATAGATATAAAGCAATCATAAAAGTTCCAAGAAGTAGATTTTATCATATTTTTGGTTGTGCTGTAAGCAATTGAGCTCTAAGAATATTAAAAAATAAACTCTACTGAGTGCACAAGAAAACTAAAATTACCATTTGAACTGATTTAAAAAATATAAAGAGAAACCTTCAAATCAGTGCTAAGTGCAAAAGTAATTTAGAGTCAGTTTCTAACCTTTAATATAATAGTGTGTTCCATTGATTTTTTTCATGAATTTCGCTATTTAAGCCTTCCAATCTTCTTTTAAATATGTCATATCTTTAAATGCTATTGGCAAAGAACATGGCCAAAAATCAACTGAAATATATCCTGATTGCAGTGGGAAGATATGATACCCATTTATTTGTTTATTCATTCAACACATTGCCAAGCAGCAGTGCTTCCTCCAAAAATGCTTCCCCTCTATGCACTTTATGATTTAGCGGAGAAGCAGAGAAAAACTAAAATAAATAAAATCAATTGCATGTGAAATAATGACATGTGCGCCAGTTGGGGTACATGCAGGAGGCCACCAATCCATGTGTCTCTCTCAATGGATGTTTCTCTCTCTGTGTTTCTTTCTCCCCTTTCTACTCCCTCCCTTCCACTCTCTCTAATAAATATAAATTAAATTAAAATAATGCCATATACTGGAAAAGAGAAAAAAATAAGGCTACTGAGACTGGAAACGCCTGAAGAAGGGATAGCCAGGAAAGCCCTTTAGATAAGGGAATTTTGAGTATAGATAGGGAAAAAGTGAACAAGTTATTCATGCAGATATTAGCAGGAGAAATATCCTGCAGCTGGGGTGAGGGCCTACCTGATATGTTCAAGAAACAGCCCAGAATCTATGGGATTGGACAAACAGAACAAATAAATGAAGAGAAGATGTTAGAACAGTAATGAGAAACCAGATTGTGTACAGTCCTGAAGGGCATAGTAGGGATTTGGGAGTTCCCTATGAATACATTCAGAGCCACCAAAGGGTTTTGAACAGAGGAATGACATAATTTGCTTCCATGTTAGCAAAGACCCATCTGTTCCTGTGTTATAGAAACACTATAGGAAGCAAGGCCAGAAGCAGACCTACTCAAGAACATGGTCAAATTGTTTTATATCTGTCCCTTATGCCAGCAAACATTGACTTCTGTGACCTGATCATATATACTTAAGAATTCTACATTACATATTTATTATTATTATTATTATTATTATTATTAATTTTTTATTGTTTAAAGTATTGGAAATGGTAATACATATGTTTCCTTTTTTCGCCATTGACCTCCCCCCAGCCTTCCTTGCCTCCCAGTACATGCCCTCACCTGCCCCCCGCTAGTGTCTTGTATCCATTGGTTATGTTTATATACATGAGTACAAGTGCTTCAGTTGATCTCTTTCAGCCCCCTCCCCCCCACAACCTCCTCTGTCTTCTCAATGTAATTTGACAGTTTGTTCAATGCTTTTTTTTGCCTATGTATCTATATTTTTCCTATTTCTTTTCTTTAAAAAATCCTGCCTCTGCAAACTAGAAATAAACATATAACAACAAAAAAATGTTTGAGTCCCAATTTCAATGTCCAATAGTTCCGATGCCCAGTTTCAATGTCAAACTGTTCCTTATGTGTACATGTCAGCAATGATATCTGGATGGTGGACACATGGTGGAAATGCAGGTTTGACCCTCTCTGGTTTGGTCCTAGGCAACCTGCAGCGATGCACAGCTGCTGACTGCTAGCATAGCAAGGCACCATCAGCGTCTTCCATCTCTGGACTGTTTCTCCTCTTGTCTTCATGGTTGGTGCAGACCTGTCAATTCCTCTCTGTTGCAGAAATCCACATGGTCTTGGAGTTGTTTTCTGAAAATATAAAAACATATTCTTGAGCAAAAATTAATAAAGGAATCTTTTCTATAAAATTTATTTGGGATCCTTTTTATTTTTGCGCAAATGATTTTCCTTTGGCTCATTTTGACACCAGATGTGTTCTTCATGGGTGTCTTGCTGTTAGCATTACAAATGAAAATTAATTTTTGTAAAATTAAATTTTTTTGATGTAATCTACTTACAGGATATTTTTCCTTATCTGATATTACCCTACTATCCCCCCTTTTTTTGATTAATGGAGGCTTTTGTAAATTTTATAATGCAGTTTTGATAACTTTAAATTTTAATTTTTTGCACAAAAATGTTAAATTTGACAGTGAAATAGTAATCAAGTTTTCAGATTAATTTAAATTTGCTAATTGAAATAAGTGAATATTTAAGAAAATTTAATTGTAATAGACAAAAAGCTGTTTCTAAAGTATTAACTAAAATTTCTATTGGTAGTTCATCTCATAGTAAAATTGATTAACATGCAATGAACCTAAAGCAGTCATATTTTTGTGCATATTTATTTGTTTAATATATTTGTATTGATTTTAGAGAGGAAGGGAGAGGGAGAGAGAGATATATAAACATCAATGATGATAGAGAATCATTGATCAGCTGCCTCCTGCACAGCCTCTACTGGGAATGGAGCCCACAACCAGAGCATGTGCCCCTGACAGGAATCAAACCTGGGACCCTTCAGTATGCAGGCCAATGCTCTATCCCCTGAGCCAAACCGGCTAAGGATACATTACATATTTCTTACATATCATATATAACAATAATATATTATGCTAAATGTAGACATTTAAAAACATAAAATATTATGTAAAAATTACCCATGCACTTCCACTTAGGTTAAGTAATCAAGAATAGCCAATATAGCTGAAGTTGCCTGTAAAGGTCGCCCTGACTTGGCATAATTCCTCCTTCCTCAGCCCAGAAATCATCACTACCATAAAAGTACTGTTTATGATTCTATTACTATATACTTATCCATTTTTTGTTTGTGTTTGTTAATCCTCACCTGAGGGTTTTTTTGTTTTTGTTTTTCATTGATTTTTAGAGAGACTATAAAGGAGGGGAGGGAGCTAGAGAGAAACATTGATGTAAGAGAGATGCATCCATTGGTTGCCTCCCAAACACACCCAAACCAGGGCTGAGGATCAAACCTTCAACCCAAGTTTCAGAAATTGAGTCCACAACACTTTGATGCACAGACTACTGCTGTAACCACTGAGTCACACCAACTAAGGCCATACTTCACCATTTTTAAAGCAGATCTAAAGAGGTTAGGATTTTTCCTTTTCCTCAGTTAATAGTGTGCCAGGAAAGCATAAATCAAACAGTGATGGAAATGCAATATATTATCCACAAAATGCTGGAAAGATAAAGTGAACAAAGAGTCTTAATCCAGAGCCCACAAGAGTTTTAACTCGGAAACTGCTGCCACTGCTATTGTTAGAGTGACCGATGGGCAGACTGCAGCCTGGGTTTCCTCCTGTGCCTTAGGAGGAGCCCAGTCTCCTGATGCTGGTGTTTCCTCACAGAATCAGAGGCCAAGGACATAAGCTGCTCTGAGGCACCTGCCAATGAAGAAAGAAACATAATAAAGAGAAAATGGAAAATAGTTGCTAATAAAATCTAAGAAATACAGTTTTCATATTCTAGCCCTCTGCCATATTAAAAAAATGCACAGAAGTGTGTAATAAAGTAGGGGGAATTCCACAAACAGCCAGCACACTTCAATAAAATAATCTCTATTTTTGAGCACCCTCCCCCACCCAACACACACATAAATCTTTTCAATTGCTTGGAATCAATATCTGTCTTTGGTTTAGAGATTGAATTTTAGCATTTTTAATTATATTACTAATGATTGATATTAATAGCATTGACTCACTAAAGACTAATGGCAACTTTATCATATTTTATACTTCCTCATATGTGAAGCTTTATTTCAGGGCTCTGTATTTATTATATAAATAAATATGTTCAATTGTTTCTGTGCTAATAGCTATATCTCTTAGGCCTTAAATCAGGTAGAAAAAATTTTCCCACATCCTCTTTATTATAGTCTTAGCCATTTTTGGCAACTATCTCTTTCAAATAAAATATGATTGTCATGTTTTATAATAACTTCTGCAGAAAATTATCAATATCATATTAAATTCAGAGAAATTTGGGAAAATGATATTTTATGTCAGTGAGACCTTTGAATGTGATATCATATCATTAATATCTCTTAATAAAGTTTTATGCACTTCCATAGAAAAATCTTTATTTTTTGTTAGATTTATCCCTGAGTATTTTGGTTGTTGCCATTATTAATAGTATCTTTCTCTTAATTACTTTTTAAAGTACCTTTGATTAAATATAGAATATAATTGATTTTAAAAATATTTATCATACTTCTAGCTATTCATTTATTTTAATGATTTGTAGATGCTTTGGGTTTAAGCAATAATAATATTCATCTTTTTCATGCCCCAATTTGACACAATGGGCTTCCAATTTTTTTAACTTAGTATAATATTTATATTAAGCAAGGCAAGCTTGTGTGCTCTATCTTTCAACAAACGAATCTACTCTGCCAGATATTCTTCTACTTCTTGAAATATATCACTAAGCAAAGTGGATACAGCAACTCTCTAACTTAACTCTGTCAAGTAAAAAATGTTTTTCATTATTTTCTGTTTGTTCTCATTTTTATTCAAAAACAGGTTTTGAAGTTTATCAAATATATGTAATATCATGTTAAAAATGAACAATTTAAGTTTTAACTTCCTCTGAGACTTGAAGTCAATAAAGAACAATATATTGCTCAAAGTGATTGAACAGACATGCAGGACTAGGAAAAAATGTAACTAAAAATAGATGATGCATCATTTGCATCATCTGCAGATGAACACATTTAATATCTAGGAAGGTCCTATTTTAGAAACTTCTTTAAAGAAGCACTAAAAATTTATAATGAGGAGATTTTTCTTACCTTTGTTGAGTTGAAATAGATATTTTTTGATTATGGAAACCCAGGGTAAGGGATTACATGTTTGTTCTAAGTTGATACTTTCCATTGACATTTTACTAAGGCAAATATCATAAGGACTTTAATATTCGTATGCAAATAAATGAGTCACCATGTGTGAGGAGTAGCAACTATATACCATAGTTAAATCAGATAGCAGAGTAATTCATGTTGCAATATCAGATGCAATGCAAAACAACTATTTATGAAATGTTTGATAAATTATTGGTGGTATATTTCCAGGCCCTCTTCTCCACTCTTTCTCAGTCCCTAAAGAAAAAAGCAAGGCAGTAAAGATTATTTTAAAAACTCACCAGAGTTAGGAAACAAAAAAAAAACCTTTTAGAAATGAAAAAAAAAATTATTGTAACTTTAAAATTCACTAGCCGTAGTGAATAGTAGGTTGTATAAACCTAAAGACAGAGGTAGTGACATGGAAATTATACAGAAAGCTGCAAAATAGAGAGAACAAAAATAATAATGAAAGAGTGATCAAAAGACACTGGATATGAAGGGAGACTCCTGAGATGTCTGGCTAGGGCCATTTCTCTGCAGCAGAGATTTGCATTTACTTCTGTCATGCCCCCTGGAGCTATCAACTTGGATCATGTTATCCTAAATTTCTCAACTCCAATATTTCCTGAATCATGACAACAACATAAATAATACAAATCCTAAGCCTTTGTGAGAAATATGTAATCACTATGAATTTGCTGCGAAGAGATCTTTCTCCTTCTGATATCCTAGGCCGATACAGATACGCATTCCTCTTTGAATGGAAAATTTGTTTTCTTCTACTGCTTCTTTTTACCAAGGCTATCTTATCTAATAAAAGGGTAATATGCAAATTAACTGTACCTCTGATCAAGCCACATCCACAGCCATGCCTATTAGCCAATCAGGAGCAAATTATGCAAATAAACCTCAACCAAGATAGCTAAGGCCACTGAGAGCAGGAGGAAGGCTTGGGTTTCCCCAGAAATGGAGGAAGGAAGCTTTCCTCCTGCCCTTGCCAGCATAGCCTCCACGCAATGCTACAAAGTTTCAATTATAAAAGATATATCCCAACAGAAATGGCAGCAGCCATGGAGCTGAAGAGAGCAAAAGCTAGGGTTGCCCAGGCGATGGAAGAAGCCAAGCTTCTGCAGCCCTAGCGACTAGGCCTCCACTCTAGGCTACAAAGTTTCAATTATATAATTTAAATAAACCCAAACAGAAATGGCTGTCATCACAGAACGAGCAGAAGGCTTGGCTCCACTCTAGGCTACAAAGTTTTATTTGTAGAACATAAATTAATCCCCAAACCCAGGACCTCCACTTGGGTCACTGGGGGGCATGGCCAGCCTGCAAACCACAACAGGCTCCTCACCCAGGCTTTACAATACCCCAAGGGAACCCCCACCCTGATCTGGGACACTCTTCAGAGCAAACCAGCTGACCCCCACCCATGCACTAGGACTCTATTATATCTAATAAAAGAGTAATATGCAAATTTATCATCACTCCAACACACAAGATAGCTGTCCCCATGTGGTCAAAGATCCCACCCCCATGTGGACACAAGATGGCCACCACAAGATGGCCATCAGAAGAGGGCAGTTGGGAGGGACCAGACCTGCAAGGAAGGGCAGTTGGGAGCAAACAAGCTGGCAGGGGAGCAGTTAGACATCAATTAGGCTGGTAGGGTAGTGGTTAGGAGGTGATCAGCCTAGCAGGCAAAAGCAGTTAGGGGCAATCAGGGAGGCAGGCAAGTGAACAGTTTGGAGCCAGCAGTCATGGATTGTGAGAAGGATATCTGACTGCCCATTTAGGCCCCATCTTAAATGGGCAGTCAGATACAGGGATCGGGCCTGAACAGACAGTTGGACATCCCTCGATGAGTCCCAGATTGGAGAGGGTGCAGGCTGGGCTGAGGGACATCCCCCATCCCTCATGCATGGATTGTGTGCACTGGGCCTCTAGTAGTTCTATGAGGCCCCAAGACTTTTGTGGGGATTCAGTGGTGTTTCCTGCCTCTTATACTAATATCAATGTCAGCATATTGAGATTAGCACAAATGGCTTATCACTAAGAGCAGGTGTCTTCAGTGGCTGTTTAGAATGCTGTTTTCCTACTTCTCGTTATGTTTTAAGCTCTCTGGCCTCCCTCACTCTTTTGGAAGCTCAGTGAAGATTTCACAGAAATGCTCTAGAGATTTCTAGGATACAGTTTTTAGGAGACCTAGTATGCTACAGTGTAGACTTGCACATATTTAAATATTTACTTTAGGCTTTGATGATGATCTATGAAAAATAGGATATAAACATTCTGATTATGTGGAGAATCATTTTTATCTAATACTGCTTCAAAGTCTCATACTGTCCATTGCTGAAACACATAATGCAATTTGTAATGTTATTTCATAATAACACATGATAATATTGACTTTACAAATAAATTATTTACTTACATCAAGGAAAGACTAAATTATATATTCTGCACAGTATTTTAAATATAGAAAAATGGTGGCCAGGCTGGTGTAACTCGGTGGTTGAGGGTTGACTTGTGAACCAGGAGGTCACAGTTCAATTTTTGTTCAGGAGTCAGGACACATGCCCAGGCTGAGGGTTTGATTTCTGGTAGGAGGTATGCAGGCGATAGCAGACTGATGATTCTCTCTCATCATTGATGTACCTACCTCTCTCTCCTTCTCCTTTCCTCTTTGAAATAAATAAAATATATTTCAAAAAGAAAAAGAAGATTGTGGATGAATTGAGATATTACATAGCACATAATAGAGTAAATATACTGAATTCCCAGGACAGGTATCATAATATTCAAGAGCATATTTATACCATAAATGTCAACTTAATAAAAAACTTGCCATGTTTAAAATTGCTATGTGATACTCACTGAGTTTGAAATCTGACTAATGATTAAATTGCATTGTGATTATTAAATTGAATAATATCACACATATATATTCTATGTGACATACAATTGGAAATATTTTTTGCATAATTTTGTGCTTTATTGTATTTTGGTAATATTCAAAATAATATGTAATGATAATGTTAAGTATTGCTAAACTGCCCACCCAGTGTCTTAGGGTACCAAATTAATCTGTTATCAGTAGGTTACTAGTAAAATGTTGAATAAAAGCACCTTAAAATTCAGAACAATCTAATAACTTAAGAAGCCTTAAAAATAATTCTTTAAAAGTTAGTTTAATACTTAGCTGCAGGAAAAGCCACATAATATATAGTATAAGGTTGGAGGTTCTATCCTGGTAGCTGATACTTTCCCTTGTTTTAGTTATCTTTACTGGTAAATGGGCAAATCGGAGAAGCTCAAGAATGAGTTATATTTGTAATTGTATACTGGTATAAGATAAATAGAAGGGCACAATAATGTTTAGAGACATAACAAAAATAAATATCATTTTTGGATGCTTCATATACCGAAAAATTATGCTTTAATTTTGTAAATCCTCACAAATCTCAGATGAGTAAATTGAGTCTTAGAGAAATAATATATTCCACTCATTATTCCACTTCTAACCAAGTTTTAGTTGGTTGGATTTTTAACCCCAAAGTATATGCTCTTAATCTGGATATTGTAATATCTTCCAGACATAGGTCTACCAAAAAGTGAGATGCATTTCTGAAGAGAAAGAACTGTGCTTTGAGCTTAGTTCTGCCACCTGCCAGAGCAAATTATTTAATCTGTGTTTTGGTCTCCTTATTTGTAAAAGATGAAAGATATCTACTCAGTAAGGATATTGTAAGTGTAATGGTTTTAGCCATGCATAACACGCTGTGTGGCACATTTCTTCTCTCTCTTGAATGGAAATGTCTCAATCAACCTCATTTCCTGTATTCCTCTTTGCTTTCTTCAAATGTCTTCACTCTTCTGCTTTTTTTCCCCATGAGTTTCCTTTTTTTTGTATTTGCTAACCTTTCCTTTTCTTTTATACAAAATCTCTCTTGTTCTTTTTCACGTCTTCAATTCTCTGAACCGTTACCTTCTCATACATCTCAACTTCTATAGCTTCATCATTTTTTCTCTGATTATTTTCCTTCAACCTTAGAATGTCAGTGCCTTTTCTGTATTTATTCATAGCATATGAACACAACCATCCCAAAAGGGAGACATCAAACCACTTCAGCTTAAAATGTTGAAATATATTACAATATTTATTTTCCCTTCTTGTTTTCCATGATCCAAATTATTACTACATTTGGACTATATTCAACAATACAGAGAATGTCAGAGTTTGAATGTCAGAGAGTAGGAAAGCTGGCTAGGGCTGCTAAATAAAGAAAACTTCTGTGACCTGAATAGGTCATAAAGATGGAGCTGGGTAAAGAGATCCTTTTAAGCTTCATCAAAATTCACAACAATGAAGGTAGGGGATGCTCTGTTCTATTATTTAATATATGTTAATGTCAATTTTATTGTTTTTATAAAAAGTATTCCTGATGAATCAAACTTTCTTTAGAGAACATGTTGTAATTATGTTAATACATTATTCTCATGGTGATACATTAAAAACAGATGATACAAATATAGGTATATATTTTAGTGATTTAAAAATTTTAAACAAAATGTACACTACAATAGTGAATATTTTTCTCAAATATTCTAATTCTATATCTGTCAATTACAAATGTTAAAGAATGAATGTTTTTGGAAATTTTATTGGTTCAGAGATTATTTCCTCTGAACCAATGAAACTTCCAGAATAATCTCAATTGAGTAAAGCTGATTTCAGAAAGAGTTTTGTAAATATTTAAGAACTAAAACCTTTCATTCTAAACCATGGAAAATGGCTCTACACTAATACTGTCTGACAGTGACCTAATTAGAGTAATTTGCATACAAATGAGACTGAAAGAGATAAGCATAGCATGCTTGTAATAAATAATTAATTTGTATTTCAAAATAAGCTATGGCCATTTAACAGCACCTCAAATGACACATTGAATTAAAAGAGTTGGTCAAGTTACTTCTTAACAATAAACTCCTGTTACAGCTTTTCAATTTTGTTTAAACTTCAAACTGATGAACCTATCCCATGAATCCATTTATATTCATAAGGTAACTTCTCATTAAGTGCTTAATTCTCAAATTTATCTTTCAAAATAATATCTCTTTGCCAAAAAATTCAGAATGAGTTTTGTATTACTAATTAAAATATTTTCTTCTTATGTAGCAATGTTTAATTGAGTAGTACAATGCACTTTTCAGTAATCTTACATCATCCCCTAGAATCATAATTCTCATGTTTTAGTTGTTGAAATCAAAGCACTTATAGGTAAAGATATTTTGGCATAAAAAGTGAATTAAAATAAGCCAGGCTGGTTGGGCAGCTGTCTACACTCTTCATTTTGCCCTTTAGTATGACATAAGACTCATAGAACCTTAAATAAACTGACCAGGATAACTGATAAACTTGTTCAACATATTCTATATACTGTCTTTTATTGATTATTGGAAGTGTAAAACTACCTAGAATCATTCACCAATCATTGCAACTGGAAATGAATAAGTGTGTTGGGGTGATTCATAGAATACCTTCCTCCTCTCACCCATTAATCTTTCTTTTATGTAGTTTCAAACTGGCACTGTGGTTTATTTTCATAAACATAAGTCACTCCTCAGTGTAGCTGTTCTGTTATCAATTATTTTATGCCTGGCATTCCTGGGGCGGGGGAGGGAAGCACATAATTGTGGGTGAATTATGAAAATAATGCAGGCCTTAAAGACCTTTATCCAAGAGAAAATTCAAAATTTCATATAAAAAAATGCCTTCATTAACCCTAGAGGGCACGTGTAACACAGACACTCACTCATGTTATGTAGCATGTGGACTTTGATAAGAAGACTAAGAATAATCATTGTTGGAATTTCAGGTAAGTAGGGAAGAATTAATAAGTCAGCATAAGTGAGGATGTGGAAATAAGCAAATGGATCACATGTTACAAACACTAAGCTGTTAGTCACATAATCTTAAAAATTCAGAATTGCCTTAAAGGTTCCAAATCCTTTTTCCTTTATCATATAAAAATATTTTATTAGTTAGAGATTTTCATTTATTATAGATGTTGTTCTAAAAACTAGTGGAAGTGTAGTTCCTAAAGCTAAAAGAAACCACAAGAGAGTTTAAATGACCTTATAATCTCATTTTAACCTACATTTACAGATTGTATCTTGTTTTATATATATATAATTGATTTTTTACAGAGCTGGAGGGAGAGGGATAGAAAGTCAGAAACATCCATGAGAGAGAGAGATCGATTAGCTGCCTCTTGCATGTCCCCTACTGGGGATATGCCCGCAGCCAAGGTACATGCCCTTGTGGGAATCCAACCCGGGACCCTTAAGTCCGCCGTCCGACGCTCTATCACTGAGCCAAACCGGTCTCGGCTGTACCTTGTTTTTCATTTTATGTGGGGAATTAAACCTAAAAAAGGTGAGGTGCCATTCTTACATTCACAGAAAATAAGGCAGTGTAGCAAAACAATCTAAGCTTAAACACAATGGGATGCTAAATTCCTGTGCTTTCTTTCTCTTAAATTCACCTGACAAATGCCAAAATGAATCACTCCTATCATTTATGTCTATTTGAAGAATTACATTTTTCGTTCAGTATATGGGTCACATTCTATTTACTTCTCCTTATCTGACCAGGAAACCCTCTGGAGGCCATAACTGTCCTGACTCTGGTTTTGAAATTCAAAAATAATACTTTGTCTGAACTAGTGCATTCCAGTCATTTTATTTTTAATTTATTGGGATAACACTGTTTAACACAATTATACAGATTTCAAGTGCACAATTCTACAACACATCACCAGCACATTGTGTTGTGTGTTCATCATCCCAAGCCACGTCTCATTCCTACACCATTTATCTCCCTATACCCTTCTCCACTCTCCTACCCCCTCCCCCAACAACCACTCTGTTGTCAGTGTTCCTGCATTAGTAGATTATTGATCATGCAAACTTGAAAACAAATTGAAACAAAATCAGTTTACCCACTTGGCAAAGGCTTGTTTACTAATATTTCAACACCTACTAATATAGTCATCTTGCTAACATACATGATCTATTTCCAAACTCAGAAATAATCTAAGTGTGATTTCTGGCACTGATAGAGCTGAACCTGTACTACTCTGAAGAGATTAATCACTTCCCCAAACTGACATCAGCATTTTCAATGCTCCTATATTCCCATTTTGGAATCCTAAATTATTTCAGGCCTTGTTTAGAATTTATAGACCCTGTTTCACTGACACACAGACAAAGGGATACGTGCGCGCGCGCGCATACACACACACACACACACACACACACACACACACACACACACACACACACACAGCTAGTTTTGCTAATCAGTTTTTATTTCAAAGAATATAATAGTTAAGATGTAAGTGAAAAACACTGCTGTGTGATCTATGAAATATTGTCTCGGTAGTTAAGCCTGTTTTGGATGCTGAAGATTCTGAGTTTCTGACTTTGAACACTGTGAAGTACTGTTCTAAAAGTCACCTTAGTGTGTGTGATAGCAACTAGCAACATATCACTGAAATGACATTTCCTTTAAAAAAAAAAAGGCATACTTTCTGTGCACTTTAGATAAAAATAGCAGAGGCCTCCAGCACTGTTCCACATTTTATGTTCTCACGGACAAGGACAAGAAATTTAATTTAAAAACAACAGAACCCATTGAATGTTCATTTAATGGTATGGAATGTCAGAGCTTTCCCGAATTATCCCCTTCAGTCTGAATTAAGTCTGCATAGTGGACATATACATGCATTTTTTCTATGGCATTCGTGAAGCTAAGGAGCTACTGTCTACATAAAGCCAGTGCTGTTGGCCAAGCCTGCCTCTTCCTCTTGGAAACCTTTTGTAAACTGAAGTATTAAATCCAAATTATGTTAGAAAAAGGGACACAATGATGAAGTTGTTCTTTGTTCTTAAACCATAAAAAGCAGGGTAGACCTCATCGGTGATAGTCTGAAATTACCAATCAAATTAAACTATTCATGTCAAGTGCTACCTTCACTTATAAGACTTCCCTCAAAGCCTACAGTACCTTTAATCATGCCCTGCTTCCTACCCCCATCATAGCTTTTTATATATTTTGGTTATTCCTTGCTCCATTTTATGGTATTTATATGTCCTTTCTTATTTATCAAGGTGTCTAGATTCTGAGTTGTCAAAAAGATAAACAAGAGGAACTGAGTGTATATAGACACAAAGAGAAGAAATGGGGGAAGATGATTATGAGAAGTTCTCAGACAGTGAAAAGAAACGTATTTAAAGGGAAGACATTTAAGTCGGACCATGTTATTTCTAAATAGTGTGATCATTTCTTAAAAATTATCATAGATCAAAAAAGCACCTTATCATAAAACTAAAATAAAAGGACATGACTATTTGGGCAGTAAGTGTACCATACTAGAAATGAGTAATGCATTTAATTTACTTCCAAGAGTTTCTTATTTTCTGCTTTCTAGTCTCAATTTTGACTTTAAGATTTGAAAGTCTAAATTAGCAACCTAAGTGCAGATTCTGGATAACTCAGATAATTTAGATAACTCATTCTAACTCTGGATCCACTGGTTACTAGTTGTACAACATTAGAAGTTTCTTAATTTCTCTAAGCCTTATGAGAAAAAAGATATTTTATTAGTAGTGACCTCATGAGGCTTTTGTGATAAATAAACCAGAATGTAGGTAAGTTGTTTTGCATAATGTGTGATCAATAACAGCTCTGAACAAATATATTAGTTCTTCTTAACAGAAACCACAGATGTAGGTCCAGTCACAACCTTGTGAAGGTCAATTGGTTCCACACTCATCTGTCTTCATAAGATCCATTCCCTCCACTGGACTCTCATTTTCTTATCTTTGTGAATCTCTCTCTCTCTCTCTCTCTCTCTCTCTCTCTCTCTCTCTCTCTCTCTCTCTCTCTCTCTCAGTTAATACACAATGAGGTCAATGGTAATCATAAACATATATATATATTTGTATATGTATATATATATATATAGTTGATATACAATGAGGTCAACTGTAATCATAATGACACACATACATATATTTAACACACAGTGAGAACAATAATTTGAATCAATAATTTCCATCATTTACACTCAGTTTGTTGCAAAAATTTTAAAGAAGTAACTTCTTACAGTGACCATTTTTACCTTTTTAATGTTTTTTTTACATGTGCTCTCATGGATCTTACTTTGAGAAGTTACTTTGTTCACAGTTAATGACATCAGCTTATGATTTAAAAAACAATGCAGTTCTTTCAGTATTTTTTATTGTAGCATTGCTTGAAATTCATGAATGTATCATTTAGCTTTCCTAAAATTGTTATCCCACATTGGCGGGTGTTAGGGGAACTTCTTATTTCCCACAACTGAGAAAGAATGAAAATTGAGACAATAATAAAATTGTTAAAAATTACTTTGGTTTGATTCTGTGGCTGAGATTTTATGTAAAATTAAAAGGAGGAAAGGAGCAGTATAGAGTAAAATATCAAACAAATATGAATTGACTTATCAATAGCACTTGGTATTGGTTGCCACAAATACAGACACTATTAATATACATACAAATACAGATTGCAGGAATATACTAATATTAGCGCACTAATATTAAAATGTTATGTTTACCCTGGTGGCCCAATGAATTTCACTCTCTTGCTATTCATATCCCACATTCTCCTCCCCTTCAGTATGGGAGGAGCCAGTAGAATATGGCAAAGGTTAAATTTTTAGTAATTAAGTAACTAAGGTAGGGTAAATATTTCTGTGACATTTTTGCAATTAACTGCCCAATTTCGTGGGGACTTTGAGTTTCAGTCGGAGTGAGAGGATCTACTTTTTTCAACCATGAGTCTTGAGAAAGCAAAAGCAGAGCACCTGATCCCAAATGTGGAAGGGACATATGCAGTTAAAAGAGTGGAAAGTGTTCAGTGCTCTACCCAATAGAAAGCAGGGACCTAGTTCAGTAAATGTTGGTCAGGAGACATAAATTAAAGAAGTGTCATCAGCTCAGTCTTCTGTCCCTGGCAGTGGCCTCTCTTCCTCAGAATCCAGCCTCCAGATCTGGTCTGGCAAAGTGACCCTCTGCTTCAGACAACATAAGCCCTTTGTTGCATGCTGAGCATTTTGTATTGATGAAACAAATGTAAACTAATTAAATAAATCTTAGACCATGATATTATCAAACAAATATAAACAGCAAACATTATTTAAGAATTAATGTTGCCCTTTGAAATAACTCAAGGGTAGCTGGTATCATCTAGCTGACATTCAGAATACCGGTGTTCTCAAAATTCTAATTGATTGTTATTCCTGAAAAAGTACTTGGCATTATTTTATTTATGAAATTTTTACTACTTTATATCAAATATAAAGAAGAAAAATAAATACATCACACATTTTATTTAGAAATTAAGACTTGAATACCTTACAAAAGCACTTAATGAATAAAACAAGATTGTCTTTGGTATTTAAATTAATTTAAATAGCTTGTTTCAATAACCCAATTTAGGGGTTTATAATACTCAAAACAAAAATAATATTTAAAAGACTAGATATAAATCAATAGCAATAGTATTATTATTAATAAAAATAATAATACAGAGGTTATCTTAAATTATGAGATGCTATATAACAGCACATATAAACATTACTGTGAGCATTACTAAAAGATTATTTGATTATAATACTAGCCTAATTCTTTGGTTATAGTGATAGCATTTAATATTTTTCTAATGACAAAATAATACATAATTATATATGATTCCACACATACCCACCATTTTTAGAGATACATTTCAAATATTTAGAGAAATATTTGAAATTTTATTTACAAGGATATAGAATATATTTTGGGTTGGTTGGGAAGAGTGTAACCAAATAACTTATATGCATATATGCATAAACCATGGATACAGATAACAGGGTGGTAAAATCCTGGGTGGGGGAGGCAGGAGCAGGCTAAAAGGGGGTCAATGAGAAAAACAAGGGGTGCACTTTCAACAAAAAATTTTAAAACAATAAAAATAAATAATGCATGAAACATAAATGATACTAAAAATAAAATTTCATTTTATTTGTATAAAATAGCAGTACAAATAGCAATGAGAAAATATAAACAAATTATGTCAGTTTGGAAACAAATCTGGCTTTTTGAGATTCATAAAAAAAATGAGAACTGAATTGAAAATAGGTAGGATTTATCATAGGCATTTGCAGAGGCCAGATACAATTCAGGTTTTCAGATGAACATTAGCCCAGAATAATGGAGGTGTATCTTGGAGGGGTATACATAAATTTTGGTAAGTTAAAAAATAGATACTGGACAATGTTGTAATGTAGGTAAGAAAAACATTCAGCTCACGAGTAAAAAATAACAAAATTTGCATTTATTTCAATTGAAATAGGACTCTAACAAACCTACTAGGTCTAAATAAAAGAGGACCATCAGCCAGTCTTATGTCACTGAGAGGGACCTCTCTTCCTCAGGATCCATCCCTCCAGATCTGGTCTGGCAAAGCAACCCCTGCTTCAGAGAGATCATACCCTCTGTTGCATACTGAGCATCTTGTATTGATGAAACCAATGTAAACTAATTACACAAACCGTGGACTATGATGTTACTGAAGGCCCTAGTTCATGAATTTTCAAAAATATATCAGCAAATTGAAATAAGTGAGTATTCAAGAAAATTTAATTGTATGGGACAAAAAGCTGTTCCTAAAGTATTAACTAAAATTTCTATTGGTTGTTCATTTCATGGTAAAAATGCTTAACATGCAATGAACTTAAAGCAGTCATATTTTTGTGCAAAAATTTAAAACTTAAAGTTATCAAGACTGCATTATAAAATTTCCAAAAGCCTTCATTAATAAAAAGGAGGATAGTAGGGTAATATGTAAGGAAAAAATTCTGTAAGTAAATTAAACCTAGAAAAATTTTACTTTAGAAAATCAATTTTTATTTGTAATACTAACAGCAAGACACTCATTTAAAACACACATGGTGTCAAAATAAGCCAAAGGAAAATCTGCTGGGCAAAAATAAAAAGGATCCCAAGTCAAATTTATAGAAAATATTCCTTTATTAACTTTTGCTTGAGAATATGTTTGTATGTTTTCAGAAAACATCTCCAAAACCATGTGGATTTCTGCAACAGAGAGGAGTTGACAGGTCTGTTCCAACCATGAAGACAAGAGGAGAAACAGTCCAGAGATGGAAGACTCTGATGATGCCCTGCCATGCTACCAGTCAATAGCTATGTGATGCTGCAGGTTACCCAGGACCAAACAAGAGAGGGTCAGACCTGAATTGCCAACATTTATCCACCATCCAGATATCATTACTGACATGCACACATAAGGAACAGTTTGACATTGAAACTGGGACTCAAATGTTGGACATTGAAATTGGGACTCAAATATTTCTTGTTCACATATGTTTATTTCTAGTCTGCAGATGCAAGATTTTTAAAGAAAAGAAACAGGATAAATAATAATAGATACAGAGGCAAAGAAGCATGGAACAGATTGTCAAACTATAGCGAGAAGGCAGGGGAGGTTGGGAGGGGGGCGCTGAAAGATCAACCGAAGGACTTGTATGCATGCATATAAGCATAACCATAGGACACAAGACACTGGGGAGTGGGAGGGGTGAAACAGGTGAGGGCATGTGCTGGGGGGTAGGGGAAGCTTGGGGGAGTTCAAGGATGTGGGAGGAAACATATGTACTACTATTTGTAATACTTTAAACAATAAAAATATGTGAAAAATAAATAAATATGAAAAAAACTAAATTTATGCTGAAACATAATACCTTCTCACCTTAGGGCAATGACAGAGGAAATACACATTTTGTGTGTATTGACTTAGTTTTACCAAAAAAATTCAAAAGAAGGAAAATTTTACTTTAATCTCCTATGAAGAGAGCAATATGTTTTCTGGCTGGATATTTTTTTTAAATATTTTGTAGTAGTGTAAAGTTTTCAGGGGAAACTTTCATTTAATCAAAGCAAACTTTAACACATTTTAATTTATTTGAATTATAAGAAACAAAATTTTGTTTAGACATTCTTTTACCACTGCCTTGATAGACCACTTCATTGGCTCTTTCACTGGGAAAATAACATTATGCAGAATAATTCTCAGTAGAGTTACCTGTAAATTACATTTTGGGACTAGGTACACTACTAAGTATATAGACAAGACTGAAGTTTATACTCTAAGACACTCAATTTTGGTCTAAACTTTTCCTTGTCAATATGCATGTAATTGCTTAAAATGCGTGTCTTAGTCTAGACATGTAATTTATTTGCCACCAAAGAAATGTAGCCTATCATGTCTAAATAAAAAGTCTACTTGGAATCCACTAGACACTTACCTATTCTCTATATCAAGAGATGAAAGATTTCAATAAAATATTTTGAAAGTTTAGATGTCAAATGCTATGCATGCAATGCAGGCAGTGACATTTTTGAACAGATAATTCTGTCATGAAAGTATAATTCACTGTTGCTACTAGTGGCAATGACGCAAATCAGAAACAGTTTATTTGCAATAATTGTATAATCAATTTAGAAGGCTGCACTACAACATGGTAATAGTCACAATGGAAATTAGAATGAACAAAAAAGCAAGAATAATATCTCGAACAATATTTTTTAATAAGTGAAGATTGACAACTGGGACATTAAAATATCATGATTCTTTATTATCTATCCATCTAAAAATAAAGAATGATAATCAAAATGCCTGTATCATTTAACATATTTTCTCACAATTATTTTCAAACAGCTTAATTTTGAAGCTTCTGCATATTATCACTAGAGTCTTGGGAAAGGAATAAAGTAATTTCAAAAATGACAACTTTCAATGTATATACAGAATTTCTATAAAATCAAAACATTTGGTAGTTGAATGGGTCAAAATCTCATTTATTTATATCAATAAAATATGCACCCCAGGACTAACAGTCTCAGTTGAGTAATGCATTGTATTTTCCACTGTTTTTAGAAGGAATGAGTAATGACAGTAAAAAGGCTTATATTTATCAAAGAAAAACAAATTTAACGTACTGGAGTCGTTTACTTAGAAGGAGCCTATGATATGAGTTGACAGTTGTTTTGTTTAGACAAGTATCACAGTTTTATTTTATTGACCACATTTTCTAAAGTCAAATTGGCAATCATTCTATCAACATCCAACTTGAATATTCATCAACAGGAAAACAATGACTTCAAATTAAAGAACCAAGTTATTAAAAATAAAATAATTACTTTTTTTTTTCAATAATGGCAACAATTTACATAATTTGACCCATATGAGCTAGATCATCAATAGCTTGTTGAGGTGAAATCTAAGTACAGATTCTCATTCCATAATTTCTAGAAGAATAAAATATTTTAAAATGAATAAGAGATGTATTGTTGACTAATGAAAGCTAAATATGCTATTTTGATGTTTAATTATAGTATAAAGAACACTCTACTGAATATTTGTTGATCTTTTAAAATATATTTTATTGATTTTTTACAGGGAGGAAGGAAGAGGATGAGAGAGAAAAATCAATCAGCTTTATCCTTCACACTCACTACTGGGTATGTGCCTGCAACCAAGGTACATGCTCTTGACTGGAATCAAACCTGGGACCCTTGAGTCTTCAGGCCAAAACTCTAGCCACTAAGCCAAACCACTTTGGGCAATATTTGTTGATTTTAAACAAGTGATTGTCACTTCCCCCAAAAGAACAGAAATTAAAATCAGAGATTTTTTTTTTTGTCTTTAGTAGGAGTGATATCAATCATCCTTAAACTATTCTGTCTAACACCTAGTAAGCATAAAAAATAAATAGATTAGGCATGGCAAAGGAACAATTACATTTAAGATAGAATGGCCTTAGAAGTTCTAAGTAAAATCCATTATTATTTTATTGAATTTCTGTAATTCCTTTCCAAGTAAGATTCATATTACCTGAAAGCACAGATTTGAGAAAAATACACCAAAAATCCGAATTTTAAAAAATACTGTCTTGGTGATGAAAGTAAGTATTAATTTAAAGATATAAATGCATATTATGTTTAAATAACTGATTTTTAAGATGTTATTTTCTACAGTAAATTATCATTTATACTAGGAATGCTTTGTGGCTTCAGGCACGCTCAGAATATTAGAAGCTAACATTTCTTCTACAGAGCTATGTTCATTAAATGTTTAAATAGATGACAACCTTCCTCTTATGTATCCGAAGGCACAAAACTGATCCACAGAACTTAGGTAACTGTTCAGATCATTTCAGCTGAAATAACTTACCTGAATTAGCTTATTTATAGAACTAAATGTTTCATTTAGTTATATTATTCACTCTCATTATTTATTTCACTTTTATGCAAAATAAATTTTCACAATCAACGATTACCCCACTTACATGCTGGACCCTATAACTCTGGCTAGTGCTACCACAAAATATAGCCATTAGATCGAAAATAAAGCAAACTCTGTAAGAACTTTTTGAAGATTGAACAAATAACTGATAGTAAGGAAAAGGAGATGACTAAATTCAAGTGTTCTCTGACTATTTTCAAAAATAATTTTGTATACTCTGTTGTGGAAAGTATAACACAAAACATTGACTATTGACAGTTAATATAAAATCTGTTACACAAACCCATGACAGACTGCTTGATGTAAATTAAAGCCATCATTTTCCCATTTAGTTTGTAGAAAATGCATATATTTGAAGGTACATTAGTTCCAAACTGTTTATTTTATACATTAGGAAAAATCAACTGATTTTTCCTGCTATATCATGTAAAATTTAAAGAAAAGTCTGTATGATGTAAGAACATTGTACGCATTATATCTCTTCTGAATGCATGGTGGGCATTGTGTTTAATATACAGGAGCAGTTTATAATATCAACTCACAAGAATTAACAGTAAAAAGGTGAGGTGTATGCACCTGACTATTCTAGTAAATTATAAAGAAACAAAGTGAAAATCATTTTGGTGTCTTTGGTCCTTGGCTGCTTTGTGAAACCCTGCTTAAAAATAGTGATTTCTATGTATTTTAAATATGATATGATCTTGTGAACCATATTGTTTAACTGTCTGTGATTACATACTTTGAGCTCAGGTAGAAAGTTTGGGCTGTTCTGAGGACCCAGCTGGGAGTGTGATAAGGAATAATTGGCAAGCTTTAAGACATTGCTGGCTGGCACACATGCTAAAAGGGAATGTTCCGGCAAAAACCAGAAACTCGCTTTTCTCTAAAAGAGGCATGATAATTATACGTTCAAAATGGAGTGATAGAGGGAATAATGAAAGAAAGAAGAGCAGAAAGAAACATATATGTAAGGCCAATAGCTTCTACACATGGCCGGATCAACAATAAACTATACACCTCCTCAAAGTGATGGGGAAAAGGCTAACAATATAGGTTTGTATACTTGTAAAATTTCCAAAATTAAAATATTTTAATTATGATTTGTAAAAATTATTATCTCTGCCATGATTTCACCTCTATTACAACATGCCTAATTTTAATTGCCCGTTAAGAACCTACTGTGAATTTTAAGTTTCAACTGAGGGAAATTTGTTTGGAAATTCTTTTCATTTGGATATGGTAATATGGGTTTATTTTTTGCTTTGTAATCACTTCAAGTGAGTTTTGTGGACCAACTCATGGTAAAGAAAAAACTTTCAGGAACAAAACCTACTGTCCTCTGCTGATTTTTCCATCTCAATATTCTAAGACAGGCCAGAAGTCATCATGTCATTAACAGGTGGGTACCATAGCCTGTAAACCAAAGCCTTGCATCAGTCCTGAAAGGAGAGAGTAGCAGCCATAAAGCCATAAATAGGTGAGAACCATTCTTCCAACCACTACAAATGTGAAATTATGAGTAGAATATTCAATTTTAATTGTCATTTACTCAAAAGAGAAATTCAAATCCCCATGCTTGAAATACAGGAAAATGTATGTGTGTGTGCATGCATAGTCTAGTACAACTATAGTGTATAGAAGGTTTGGTGTTATCCACAGTTTCATGCATCCACTGGACATCTTGGAATGTATCCTTCATGAATAAATTGATAAAATAAAAGTAAATTGATTACAAAATATTGTAGCTTAGTGTACATAGCATCAGTATAAACATGTTTGACTTGCTTTGTGTATGCCTTAATTTCAGTATAATTTTGTGTATTTTATAGAAATATCAATCAAATCAGTAATTAAAAATTTAGAATTGGGGAAGAAACCAAGATAGCAGCATAAAGTATGCACCTGTACATGCAGCCTCTCAAAACCACAGCAAAAAACTACAACTAAAAGACAAAACATCTATCATCCAGAACCATGGGAAAGCTGGCTGAGTACAAGTTCTATAACTTCTACTCAGAAGAGAAAAGAGCATTGAGAAGTGCACAAGCACAGAAAAGTTGAAGTACACAGGCAAGCAAATTGGGCTGGCGCTTGGCAACTGAGTGGGCTGCTTCTTTCAACCCAAAGGGAGACACAGCTCCCCATTACTCTGAACTTCAGTTTCTGGCAAGATTCTGGAGACCCAGACCCCTATGGAGAGAATCTGGATTGTCTGTCATTGGGTCTGAAAGTGGAGGAGGCTTTCTTGCAGAGCTGTGCACAGGAATCATTGTTTATTGAGCTGGAGCACAGGATGTGGGGACTTTGAAACTTGGAGACAGCTGACTGGCAGCCATAGCTGTTTGCCTCTCCCTAGCCTAGTGACTCCCTGATACATTTGCATATAAATGGCTTGCACAGTAAAATTTGCATATAAATGGCCTGTACTATCTCAGCTTAACCTAAACTGCAGCTCTGGTCAGACCAGCAGACCTCTGTGTAGCTCCTGCTGGGTAGCCTCAGACAGTAGTTGACCTGCACACCATTGGAGATCCAGAAGCCAGTGTACCTAGAGGTCAGTGTGAGACCATACCAGATTTCAACTTCTCATATCCATAAGTGACACATTCAAGATGCAGACGCAGTGAGCACCAAAGCCCCACTGAAGCAGTCCTGTCTCCCACACAGCAATTCTTCCATTATAAACATAGCAGGTCCTCACAGCCAACTTGCCTGGAGATCAATTACTCCCAGTGATACAAACAAGATTAACAACAACAAGGCTATACACACAGTCCACAAAGGGGTGCACCAAGAGTGTCCACCTCAGGTAACTGGAGAGCCTGAGCCACTGGACACCTAGCACACAAAGCTACTCTGTCAACTCAGGGAAGCAGCAAAAATCTGAAGACAAAGAAACAGATGACAAACAAAAGAAATGGAGGAAAACAAACAATTGGATATAGAGTTCAAAACCACAATTATAAGGTTTTTAAAGAATGTCCTAGAAAAGGCCTATAAAATTAGTGAGACCCTTGAGGATATGGAAAAGAACAAACTAGAAATAAAACATACACTGACTGAAATAAAAAATATTATACAGAGACCCAACAACAGACTAGAGAAATGCAAGAATCAAGTCAAAGATTTGAAATACAAAGAAGAAATAAACACTCAACCAGAAAAGAAAAAAAGAAAAAAGAATTAAAAAATTTGAAGATAGTGTAAGGAGCCTCTGGGTCAACTTCAAGCATACCAACATCAGAATTATAGGGGTGCCAGAAGAAGAGAGAGAGCAAGATACTCAAAACCTATTTGAAGAAATAATGACTGAAAATTTCCCCCACCTGGTGAAAGAAATAGACTTACAAGTTGAGAAAGTGCACAGAACCCCTAACAAAAGGAATTCAAAGAGGACCACACCAAGGCACATCATAATTAAAATGCCAAGAACAAAAGACAAAGAGAGAATATTAAAAGCAGTAGGAGAAAAACAGTTAGTTACCTACAGGGAGTACCCATACGCTTGTCAGCTGATTTCTCAACAGAAACTATGCAGGCCAGATAGGAGTGGCAAGAAATATTCAAAGTGATTAATAGCAAGAACCTACAACCAAGACTACTCTACCTAGAAAAGCTATTATTCAGAATTGAAGGGCAGATAAAGAGCTTCACAGATAAGACAAAGCTAAAGGAGTTCATCAACACAAAACCAGTATAATATGAAATGCTGAAAGGTATTCTTTAAGAAGAGAAGAAGAAGAAACAGGTAAAGATAAAAATTATGAACAACAAATACACATCTATCAACAAATGAATCTAAAAACCTAGTGAATTAAAAATTTGATGAACAGAATAAATGGGTGAATATAGTAGATCAGGAGCATAGAAAGGGAGTGGACTGATAAATCTCAGGGGGAAAGGGGTGTGGGGAGTGTAGGAATAGACAAAAATCATACACCAATGGATGAGAACAGTGGAGAGGAGGTAAGGGCTGAGGGTGGGATAGGAACTGGGTGGAGGGGAGCTATGGGGGGGGGGAAGAGAAACAATTGTAATAATCTGAACACTAAAGATTTATTAAATTATATATATATATGGAATTGTGCCCTAACTGGTTTGGCTCAGTGGATAGAGCATTGAACTGTGGACTGAAGGGTTCCAGATTTGATTTAGGTCAAGGGTATGTACCTTGGCTGCTGGCACATCCCCAGTGGAGGGTGTGCAAGAGGCAGTTGATCCATGTTTCTCTTTCATTGATGTTTCTGACTCTCCCTCTCCCTTCCTCTCTGTAAAAAAATCAATAAAATATACTTAAAAATATATATAGAGAGACTTGTTTCAGGCAGGTAATTAAAGTATTTTGCTTCATTTTTCCTTTTTTTTCTGTTACAAAGCTATGTTTTATTTTTTATTGTTTGAAGTATTACATGTAGTAGTACATATATCTCCTTTTTTCCCATTGACCTTCCCCGAGCCTCCCCTAGTCCATGTTGCATGCCCTCATCCCATTCCCCAGTGTCTTGTGTCCATTGGTTGTGCTTATATACATGCATTCAAGTCCTTAGGATTATCTCACCACCCCCCCCCCGCAACACTCCCCAGCCTTCCCACTGAATTTGACAGTCTGTTTGATGCTTTCCTGCCTCTGTATCTTTTTGTTCTTCAGGTTATAATGTTCTTTATTTTCCATAAATGACTGAGATCATGTGGTATTTTTCTTTCATTGCCTACCTTTATTTCACTTAACATAATGCTCAGCAGGTCTCCAGCTGCTGCATATGGTAAAAATTCCTTCTTTTTTATAACAGCACAGTATTCCATTGTGTAGATGTACCGTAGTTTTCTAATCCACTCATCTGCTGATGGGCATTTAGGCTATTTCTAAATCTTAGCTATGGTGAATTGTGCTGCTATGAACATAGGGGTTCATATACTCTTTCTGATTGGTGTTTCTGGTTTCTTGGGATATATTCCTAGAAGTGGGATTACTGAGTCAAATGGGAGTTCTAGTTTTGTATTTTGAGGAAACTCCATACAGTTCTCCACAGTGGCTGTGCCAGTCTGCATTCCCACCAGCAGTGCACGAGGGTTTCTGTCTTTTGTTATGATTGTGATATTTGCTAGATTTTTCTTAACTTAGTTTCTTATGTAATTTTGATTTATAATTTTTATAACTTTCTATAATAAATTTGGTAAATTATAAAAACATAAATCTATAAATGTTTTAGCTGCCATAAATATGAAACTATTTCTGCCTTTTTATATGTCAATATTGACAGAGCAGCTTTAAATATTGATACCTCCTTTCCCCCTGGAATCATTGGTCAGTCTTGTCTAACATAGGATAATTCTTTATAACTTATATATAATAATGTTTCCATTTTAAATTCACCACCATCACTTTATAAGGTTCAGTTGGGCCCATGCAAGTATTCCTTTTAGTGCCCCTGCCCCCGAGTCTCAATGAAAGAGAATTTATCCTGGCTTAAGTCTTAAGTCTTAATTTTTTAGAGTACCTACAAAATTCATTGGCTTTTATGGGTAATAAAGCAAGTAGGACATCTTGTTTCTTTTATATTAATCAAAAAGTACCTGGGAAATTTTCACTAATCAAAACTTTTCATTGACAATAGTTACTAGTGAATTCTAATTTTTTAGTTGGAACCTCTTGTTCTCTGTGGATAAAGATTAAAATGTCCAAGCCACTTCAAGATGATGCTTTTGAGGATCCTTATACTATTTATGTATATAAGGCTATAAAGCATTATTTTGTTTTCTTGTTAAATGAATTTTGTTAACATTCATCAGCATGACTATTTATATTAAATGAAAATATTCATTAGACAATTTTCCAGTAAAGCAGAAGTTCATTAGCAAAGGTACTTTTTGGCATACAAAGTCAGAAATCTAAGAAGTGAACTCCTGTCATCATGTACTTGTATTTCAAGTGTTCATTTCTTATTACTCTCTTGTATATGCCCTCAAAGTGCTTTGTACTTTTATTAATATGTGATTTGTAATTATATAGCCTTTAGCAGGATTATTTACAAATACTGAGTTATCCCATTCATTTCTAAACGTCATTAGGACAGTGACAATTTATATTTTAGTACCTGCTTTATCCCCAGAAATTAGCATGGGGCTTGATAACTATTTGAAGGAGAAACTAATGTGGGACCTTGAAATTATTTTCTTTTTATTAAAATAATAATGTTATTAATATAATTGCAAATAAAATTAAACTGTATCACATATTCAACTAGAAGCCTGCCTAATGCACAAAATCTGTGTACTGGTAGGGTCCCTAATGGCTGCCTGTTGCTGGTCGGGTACACCCTCCCTTCCCTGGCCAGACCCACCCTCTGGTGCCCCTGGTCTAACTCCTGGACAAACTCCCAGTTGAGGGGACAATTTTCATACAATGCTTTTATTATATATAATTTAAAAAATATATATGTTTATTGATTTCAGAGAGGAAGGGGGAGAGAGAAAGAGAAAGAGGAACATCAGTGATGGGTGAGAATCATTAAATGGCTGCCTCCTGCATTCCCTACATTGGAGACTGAGTCTGAAACTTGGGCATGTGTCCTGACTGGGAATCGAACTTGATCTTCTAGAGTACAGGTCGATGCTCAATAACTGATCAACACCAGCTGGACTTATATTTTTTCTTAAGATTTTTCATGCAAATGAAAATATTTTACCAAACACAAGCAAATGCAGAAAGTATTTTAAAGACTTTATCATTTTCCATTTTTCCAAAATAGAGTATTAAATCACTTCTACTATGCC
This sequence comes from Antrozous pallidus, assembly GCA_027563665.1. NCBI lineage: Eukaryota > Metazoa > Chordata > Mammalia > Chiroptera > Vespertilionidae > Antrozous > Antrozous pallidus. The sequence goes on along the minus strand of CM050519.1, from coordinate 65,840,535 downwards.
TTCCCATTTACTCTTGTCTATCATAATCTTTGTAAATGTAATAAGAAATTAAGATTCTTTTGGTCATTTCTCTGTTTTTCAAATTTTTGTTTGTGTGTGTGTGTGTGTGTGTGTGTGTGGCTCAAATACATTTTATTGGAAATATTTCTACAAATTGTCTTTTATAGCAATTTATAATTATATTAGGCTATTCATGTTCCTTTATCTGATAATAAGAACTATTTAATTATTAAGATAAGTGCTAGAATGTGAGAACCATATCAATTGTATCTGTGACATTTTGCATGTCTAATATTTTACATTATGTTTAACCAAAGCTGAACTTTTTTTTCTCTATCAGCCTATGATAAGGAAGCCTTTTGCTCATTCTAAAATTGAGACAAATATAAACTTTTATTGGAATCTATTGGTTCTTAATTCCAAATTTTTACATATATTTCTTAAATCCATTAAGTGTTTATAACAGCCTTACCAAAAAATAATGCATGAAAGTATTTGCTCTATAAAATGATTATTAAAGATTAAATAGAAGTTCTTTTTGACCCTCACTCCTAAATCCTTTAGGTAGTCATAGAATTAGGGGAAGAATTTGTCCAATTGTGTATGACTAGGGAAAAACAGCAGGAATATTTTATAGACATAAAATGAGATAACTCAAACTGACAAGAGTATAAAGATGAAATTTCTGGTACCTTATCTAGTGAAAACACAATAGCAAATAAATTAGCAAAGCTAAAGACATTTTATGATCTTAGGGCCACAGCAGAGAGAAATGTCAGAAACACAGTGGAAGTTTAGCCAAGCCGAGCTAAGCTCTCACTAAAAGTGAAAATGCACCTTTTCTGTCAAGAAAGCTACACTTATGGCAATAGAAAGGTCACCATCGTGAAGAAAATAGCCTGACCCAGAAAAATCATATTTAGAGATGGTACTCCAGTGTGGCAGGAATTTGAGAAGACATTTTAAAAGTTTTATTTTAACCACAGAAAAACAATCAAGTCCTAAGTGTCATTGACAGATGCAGTGCTTTGGATGTGACTTTGGATCTGCAGAGTGCTAATATATGGTTCCTTCTACAGAAATTTCATCAAACTTGATACAGAGAGATCATAAAGTAGTTGCACTTCTATTCTGTCACATTTCTACAGGATTGGCATTGCTGCTGGAAGGAGCCTTGGGCTGGTAATAAAACAGGACTCCCACTTGAGTCCCTGTGTAATTATTAGCAATCAGAGCAACCTGCAACTGGATATTTTTATAGATTAAAGAGTGTTACTCGAGAGAACCAAGATGGCGGCATAGGTAAAACACCTATCTTGATGTCATACTCAGCAATTTTCATACTACAACTTAACGAAAGAACAAACACCTTCCAGAATCACCAGAAAGCTGGCCGAGTGAAAATTCCACAAATAAAGGTCAAAATAAGACACTGTGACTCGGAGGAGCAGCTACGGACAGAGTTGAAAGATTCGCGGGAAGAGAGGTTCGGAGGGCGGGTGGCTGAAAACCTGCCAGTTTTCTCCAGCGGGTAGACAAAGATGTCCCACTGCACTGATTCTCCAACTCTGGGCGAAGTCCAGGGAACCCACTATCACACGGGGTGAAAACTGGACAGTGGGAGCGCACGCCGAAGCTCGGGTGCTGCAGGGTCTGCAGGCTTGCGGAGAAGGCAGTTTGCGCGTGACCTTGGAAACAGCGCAGCTGCGTGACCTCGCAGAGAATGCTCTGCAATTTGCTTTCTCTTTCAGAAAACCGTCATACTGCTTTGTTTTACAACCCTGGGTGAGACATTGGGCATGCAGACTCATTTGGGGAGAGTCTGAATTCCCCGGCAGCTGGTGGAGCTAAGCAGCGGCTATCTCTCAGAGGTGCTGGCGGCCATTGCCCCCGGCACAGAGTCCCTGGGGCCATATAAGGCGGAGGTAATGCTGTCTGCTTGGCCTGGAGACTCCACCCATCCAACCTGAGCATAGCTGAACTTCACTGACAATTGGCCTGGAGGTCAACCCCTCCAATGCTAACAACAATTAACCTGAGCTTAACTTCAGCAAGACTGTGCAACCCATATCCACCTCAGGTAACCGGGGAGGCTGAGCCACTGTCCCTAGTAGGAAGTCTACCACACAAAGCTAATTGACCAACTCAGGGAAGCAGCCACCATGCAGAGACATGGAAAGAAATCAGATGTGAAAGAAATGGAGGAAAAAAAACGACTGGACATGGAATTCAAAACCACGGTTATAGTGCTTCTCAAGAGTCTCCAACAAAAGGTCGAGGCCTGTAAGAAAATAAGCAAGACCGCAAAGGAAATGATCAAGACGAACGTGGAAATGAATGAGTCCTACAAGGAAATGAAGGAGACCCTCAAGGATATAAAGGATATAAAGGAGACTCTCAAGGATATGAAAAAGGACCAAACAGAAATTAAGCATACACTGACTAAAATAAAAAATATTATACAAAGACCTAAAAGTGCTCTGGAGCACCCCAAGAACCAAGTTAAAGATTTGAAATACAAAGAGGGAAAATCCACTCAGCTGAAAAAGCAAGAAACCAAAAGAATCCAAAAAATTGAAGATAGTGTAAAGGGCTTCTGGGACAACCTCAAGCATACCAACATCCAAACTTATAGGGGTGCCAGAAAAAGAGAGAGACCAAGACAATGAAAACCTATTTGAAGAAACAGTGATCGAAAACTTCCCACACCTGGTGAAAGAAATTGACTTAGGAGTCCAAGAAGCACACCGAACCCCAATATATAAGAACCCTAAGAGGACCACACCAAGGCACATCATAATTAAAATGCCAAGAGCAAAAGACAAAGAGAGAATATTAAAAGCAGCAAGAGAAAAACAGATGGTTACCTATAAGGGAGTACCCATACGATTGTCAGCGGATTTCTCAACAGAAACGATTCAGGCCAGACAGGAGTGTCAAGAAATATTCAAAATGATGAACAGCAAGAATTTACAACCAAGATTACTCTATCCAGCAAAGGTATCATGCAGAATTGAAGGTCAGATAAAGTGCTTCACAGATAAGAAAAAGCTAAAGGAGTTCATCACCACCAAACCAATGTTAAATGAAATGCTAAAAGATATTCTTTAAGAAGAGGAAGAAGAAAAAGATAAAAGTGTAAATTAGGAACAACAAATACATATCTATCAACAAATGAATCTAAAAATCAAGTGAATTAATAATCTGATGAACAGGATAAACTGGTGAATGTAACAGAGTAATGGACATAGAGAGGGAATGGACTGACAACTCTTGGGGAGAAAGGGGGTGTGGGAAGTGCAGCAAGAGACTGGACAAAAATCATGCAACTATGGGAGAGGACAGTGGAGGGGGGTGAGGGCGGAGGGTGGGATGGGTACCAGGTGGAGGGGAACTATAGGGTGAAAAAAAAAGGGAACAAGGTAATTAATAAACTGAACAATAAAGATTAAAAAAGAGTGTTACTTATGTCCTCTTTATGCCCATGATACTATTCCCTACCCCCATTTGTTATACTTGTGGTAGTTCCTAAATTCTTAGATTTTTCAATGGACATTATAGGCTTTATTAATCAGTAATTGTTGGTGATAGATTTTATAATTTTTACTGTCTTTTTTTTCTTTCTTATCTTAATTGATTTTGGTTTTTAGTTTTGTTTTTGTTCCCTTTTTTTTTTTTGTCCAGCTTCCTTAGCTCAAAACTTTCATTTACTTTAAAACTTTTATATTTTTATGAATTAAAAATGTAACTCCTTTTTAAATGTTGCTTTATCTATACTTATATTTTTAGGGTTGTCATTTGATTCAAATTATATTAAAAGTTTTAACTTGCTTTTTTTCTCTGTCTACTCAAGTATATGGAAATGTTTTCTTAAATTTCTAGATGTTAGGGGCTGTACTTTGAAATTTCATTGAACTGTGACTAATAATTATGGTTTTTATAATGTACAAGGAGAGAATTTTGCTGAAATTTATTTTGTGCTCTTATGCATGGTTATTTTTTATAATAATTTACTGAATTCATTCACTTTTAAAAATATATTTATGCATCTCTACCACTGAGATGAAGATTGACACTTGTATTATTTAATTATTTCTGAGAGTTATTTATATTTTATCTGATGCATTTAACTGTTTGTTAGCAGTGTATATTGAAAATTTCTAAAAATTGTCAGGAAGTTGCCAATTCTCCTGTAAGTTTTCAGTTTTACTTTAAATATCTGAAAGCCTTTCATTGTTTGAATATAGATCAACAGCATTATTTTCCTTTCAAAAATAAAATGACTGTGTTCTTTTGTAATGGTTCCAACTTAAATTTTATTTTGTCTCCTGGTAACATTGTTGCAGTTAGGGTTTAAAAAATATTTTTATTGATTTTAGAGAGGAAGGGATAGGAGGAGAGAGATAGAAACATCAATGATGAAAAAAATCATAAAGCAGCTGCCTCCTGCATACCGCTACTGAGTATTGAGCCTGCAACCTGGTTATGTGCTCTGATCGGTAATCAAACCATGACCTCCTGGTTCATAGGTAGATGCTCAACCACTGAGCCACATCAGCCAGGCTGCTGTTACATAGTGTTTTTATTAATATTTTAGCAGTATTTACATACCAACACTTATTTTCTTTTTTAGGTTTTTAGCTTATTTTTAGGTGGGATAACTTTTTAAATCTATTCTGAAATAACTATTGTTAAAATTTATAAATCTGAATTTAATCCTATACCTTAATTCTTCTTATTTTGCTCTTTATTTTTCCTTCTTATGTCTTTTAAAAATAAATGTATATTTCAACAACAAAATTAATGTGGATTTCTTAATTACACAGTAATCCATGAGTATCAGTTATTTCTGTTCATCAGTTGGCTTTCCTGCCCCCAGAAGCCAGGGCTCACACCACCTGCTGTAACACCACAGTTCCCCCAAAATTTGCAGTCCTCTGCACCCAAGACAGAGAGGCAAAAAAGACAATAGACAAGGAATACCCATTTCTTTATATCTTGTCCTGGTGTCAAATCACATCAATTCTGCCACAGTCCTTTGGGAAATTGTGGGGCTTGCTCTGTGGCTTTGGATATCTGGGAAGCTGCAAAATGTGATCTTCCATGGAAAAGTGCCTCTCTAGTGACTCCTTCAAACTCACTGTAACGATAAAAATCTGAATTTGGTGAATATTCGGCAATCTCTGGCACACCATGTTTCTTTAGGAAACTAATGCTAATTGTTGAATAAATCAGATATTTTTATATATGTTCTACATGTATGTAATCCATTTTCACAGGTGTCTATTTGATTTTAATATTTTACTGTATTGTTTCTGTACAAGTTTTGCAATATGTTATTGTTATCAATTTATAATATGTTTTGATGTCTGGTGAGACATTATTGTTGTGTTTTTTCAAAGAGCTTTAGTTGTTCTGCTTAAAAGTCTTCCATTAAGTAAGTTAGCTCAACCACACACACACACACACACAAAAAAAAAAAAAGATGAAAATTTACCTTACTTCCTCATGTGATCACCTTCTTCTATTTACAGAAAACTTGAAAAAATATCAACTCTCAAAATCTACAATCTGTTTTACTTTTCTTAAATCAGACATCTTTTGTTTTGCGATCACATAAAATAGAACTCTTAATAAAGTTAACAATGAAGTTCCTGTGGCTAAATGCAATGATGAACAAGCAATTCTCATCTTTGATGCAGATGATTCTTTCTTCCTCCAGAAGAAATTTATTTTTTTTTTACTTTCTTGTCAGGAAACCCCAAATTGTTTGTTTTTATTCCAACTATCTGTTCGCTCTTTAAGTCAACTTTGCAGAGGTGTCTTTTCCTCCCCTGATTTTTCTTCTTTCAGTGGCTCAAAGTTGAATACTTCATCTCTTTTTACTTTAAATTCCATCTCATGTTTCCTTAGTCAGACTCACATAGCTCTATTAATTACAAGTTTGCAGTTATATGACATTTTGCATAGAAATAAATCACTTGCGTTGGACTGCGGACTGAAGGGTCCCGGGTTCGATTCCGGCAAGGGCATGTACCTTGGCTGCGGGCACATCTCCAGTATGGGGCGTGCAAGAGGCAGCTGATCGATGTCTCTCTCTCATCGATGTTTCTAACTTTCTATCCCTCTCCCTTCCACTCTGTAAAAAATCAATAAAATATATTTTTTAAAAAAAAAGAAATAAATCACTTGAAAAGTTTCTATATGGGTATCCCATTAAAAACTACAGGTAATATTTATATTTGTTGTATTAATAGTATGGCCAGAATTTCCAGAAAATTGTCTTGGAAATGATGGCACAAGAATTCCCATGACTTATTTTACAAATATAGATATTTACTCCCTTGATAGAAATGCTTCATATCAATTATAAATTAATTAAGGAATATGATAACATGAAAAGAATGAAGTAGAAAATATCACTCATTATAACCATCATTAACATTATATAAACATAATTGTAAATAGCTAATCATGCATAGAGAGTGTGAGCAAATGTTAAAAACTTCCTCCCTTTCACATGAGAAGTTAGCTTTCAATTAACTTACCAGTTGTGTTCCCCTTCTCCTTTACAAGTCCATATTTGCCAACTATGATAGTAGACAGCATTACTTAGGGTGAAAAGACTATAAGGAACTAGAAATAAACTAGAAATACTTCATGGGTGACGGGAGGAGGGGGGCTACCTCTTCCATGAAGAGTACAGTGAAGCATAGCAATAGAAGATAATCTTTGAGCAAACCTTAGAAACTATGCCCATGAGAATGTCACAAGAAAGATTGCATCCTTTGGGGTGCCTATTAATCCTTCTAGAAACTTACTAACTCAAACTAGCATCACTACCTACCTTCATACTTAAAAGTGATGCTTAAAAGTGATTTGAACTAAATCTTTTCTTTCTCATTTTGTATCTACGTCATGTTTTATAATTGGAATTAAAGTCAGACTACCCAATGTAAATTGCTGTCTCAAGAGAGGTCAGTTACTACTCTCTCACCCATCACATCTCTGTCATCATCCTCCTGAATATTTCATTCTATTTAACCTTTGAAATGTGTCATTGGCCTATCACCATCTTCCCCTGCATGATTCTGTTCTCATTCTGATACATTCATTTCAGATTATCTCTCTTTTCTCTTTCTATTTTTCCCCCAATAAATTTAGCCATTATTCAAACAGTCTCCTATTTCCAGTTTTGCTTGGATTGATTTTTTTCAATGATCATTTCAATTTTATGCCTGCCAAATGTTTCATAAAAAAAAATCTGACATTTTTTAACAGGCAGGGGTGTAAATATAAACTCATTTTTCCTCCAAAACCAACAACCTTATTTAATCCTCAAGTTCTGCTCATAGCACTTCCATTTTTTGCCCCTCATTTGGGTTAAAAAATTCGTGATATATATATATATATATATATATATATATATATATATAATCACTATGTATATATAGAGGGAATATATATATAGATAGATATATTCCCTCTATTTCCTCTCATGTTCATCTAAATAGACAAACCAAACTAGTCTATATTACCTTTGAATGATACCTTGAATCAATCTTTCTCTCCAAATGTTCATTAGTACTACCATAAACTTGTGATTTCTTACATACCCTACTTGACCCCCAAAGCACGAATGTGTGCATGGGTGGAGGACCTCCACCTGGTCGGTGATCGGGGACAATCAGGGCAACGAGAAGTTAGGTAGGGGCCATGGAAGGTTGTCTGTAGGAATGCACTGACCATCAGGGGCAGCTCCTGAGTTGAGCGCCTGTCTCCTGGTGGTCAGTGCATGTGATAGCGATCAGTTGTTAGATTCTTCAATTGTTTGGTCTCTTACACACACACACACACACACACACACACACATATATATATATATATTCCAATAAGCTAAAATTCATTCTATGAATTACCACTAATGGGATTTTGAAGTTCCACCCACCACCTCAATACTAAAAAAAGCCTATAGCCTACTAAAATAAATGTTACCTCAATAATCTGTTATTGAAAATATAAACCAAGGATCACAAATCCTAAGTCTTTTCCAGGGTGAGGGAGATTGTGTAAAAGCAAAAATCTACCAGATTTGGTGATGGGGAGTGTGTGCCATGTAAAGTAAGCAGCCCCTACTCAAATTTAATATGATGTTGTCATATGAAAATATGGCTCATTGATTCAAACTCTTCAATTTATTGAAAGAACACAAAAATCCAAATTTTAGAAAAGTCATAAATCTATTGAATTTAAATTTTGGTCTGCATTTTTTTAGTTATGTGAGAGTTAAGCAATAAAGTTGCTATTGGTCAGATTTGGTCCATATTCAATTTCTGCTTGACTATCCTTGGCCCAACCTTTTGCCCCCAGGCACTCTATACAATAGAAGAGTAATATGCAAATTAACCATCACTCTGCTACACCCACTAGCCATGCCCCCTAGCCAATCAGGAGTTAGTATGCAAATTAACCCCAACCACAATGGTTGTGGCTATGGAGAGAACAGGAGGGAGGCTTAGGTTTTCCCAGCAATGGAGGAAACCAAGCTTTCTTCACACTCCCTTTCTTCACAAGCCTCCACTTAAGGCTACAAAGTTTAATTAAAATGGCAGCAGTCATGGAGCTGGAGAGAGCAGTAGGGAGATTAGGGTTGCCTTGGCGATGGATGTAGCCAAGTTTTCTGCACACCATGGCTAGCCAAGGTCTCCTCTCAAGGCAACAAAGTTTCAATTGTAGAAGATAAATAAATCCCAGATATGAGAGCATCTGCTTGGGACTCTGTGGGGCGTGGCCAGCCTGCAAACCACCACAGGCCTCTTCCCCAGGCTCCCCCATACCCCAACCACCCTGATCTGGGACACTCTTCGGGGCAAACCAGCCAGCCCCCACCCATGCACCAGGCCTCTCTCCTATCAAATAAAAGAGTAATATGCAAATTGACTATCACTCCAACACACAGGATTGCTGCCCCCATGTGGTCAAAGATCTTGCCACCATGTGGACACACGATGTCTGCCACAAGATAGCCAGCAGGGGAGGGCAGTTGGGAGGGACCAGGTCTGCAAGGGAGGGCATTTGGGGGTGATCAAGCCTGCAGGAGCAGGCAGTTAGGGATGACCAGGCTAGCAGATGAAGGAAGTTGGGGGTGACTAGGCCTGCAGAAAAGGGCAGTTGTGGGGGACATAAACCTGCAAGGGAGAGCAGTTGGGGGGACCAGGGCTGCAGGGGAGGACAGTTAGGGGCAACTGGGCTTTCAGGGAAGCAGTTAGGCATCAATAAGGCTGGCAGGGGAGTGGTTAGGGTATGATCAGGTTGTCAAACAGAAGTAGTTAAGGGCAATCATGAAGGCAGGTGAGCAGTTGAGAGCCAGCAGTCCTGGATTGTGAGATGGATGTCCAACTGCCCACTCAGGCCCAATCCCAGGAGGGGTCCCAGATTGGAGAGGGTGCAGGCTGGGGTGAGGGACACACACACACCTGTGCATGAATTTTGTGCACCAGGCCTCTAGTCTTATATAATGTAGATTCCCCAGAAGTCAACTCATTAGTTGTATAATTTGTATTATTCATTTTTACTTTATTCAAGCAAAATTCAGAAACATTTTTCTCCTATTATAATCCCCTTTAACCATCTCTAGTTTGTATAAAAGCATTTTTTAAAATAATTGTTCTCTTTCTTTATCTTTTCTCTATCTTCTATAAACAAACTTTTATTTCTTTTTACATAATTCAGAATGCTAATTATTAGGAATAAGAGAAAATATTTTATTAAATAATTTTGCCAATCTATAAAATCTTTAGACTACAGTTCTCAATGGAGGGGGCACTTTTCTCTAGAGACCATTGTGGAAATTATGCCTTTGTCATAATATACCTTTGTTGATTAAGGTTTGTTATGGTTTACTGGGTGTAGTAGTCAAGAGATACTAAATATTTGGTATTACCCATATAATTGTACTGTGCTTCCTTATTCCCACAACTTTGTAAAGTCTTATTAGATATTTACGTTAGCTGGAAATCTATTTAAATCATTTGAGCCAAGAACCTAACACTACTTCACAGAGAAACCAAAATGATTATTTTTGCATAATTTTAATAAACACTTTGCTTGTAGGAATTAAATACTATGCAAATTGAAATATTTTACTTTTAGAAAGCACTGTCACCACTTTGGAAAATCACCTCATTAGTGGAAATCTGTTTGTTGTTTTTGAGTTTCCTTTAAAATACATTTGTATAATTCTGCATTTTTAACTGTCATATTCACCTTGCTCTTACATCGATTTGTAAATATCTAATTACTTTATTATGTCCTAGTGTAGTTATGCTTGAGCATGTTCATATCAAAATATATATTATTGTTCTAAAAATCACGACCTCTTCCCACCTTTATACCAAATCTTCATTATTTTTTCTAATTTTTTTCTGAAAATGTAAAGTATATTATCTATAATTTGAGGGGATATTAAATAGACCTTTACAAAATAATTATTGTTATTAAAAATGGTAACTAGGGCACATTGGATTGAAAAGCACACTTCTATAACATATGTAGTTCTGAGTGAACTTCAGAGTAACTTTGTGTTGGTAGAGACATTCAAGTAGGTGGGAAAATTAGATATGCAATTTAAAATAAATGAGCATTCTGTGTCAGTTTTATCATATTTGATGATGTAAAAAAATAAAGAAAATAAGTGGGATTTAGCGAGCCTTAAACTTTCTACCTTGTCAAATGAGAAGTTCTTAAAAGTCTTTGAGAAGTCTCCTATAGAACTCAAGACTTATTCTTGCCTTAGCATTAATTATCTCATGTTCTGCATCTGATGATTTACTTGTTGCCACTAAGCCACATGATCCTTGGTTACAGTAACACGCTTACTTATTTTTAATAGACCCATTGCCTCGCATATACTATACGATATGCAACAACAAATTCTAACATAAGAAAAACTGTGGCTATGAACTCTACTGATGTGGCTCATATAAAGTAAAAGAAAACCTGAACAACTGAGCCTCAGGGAAACTAGAAACCAGAGGAGCACCAAGCATGTTGAGTGTCTGTGCTTGGAGTTTTAGTTCTAGTTTGGGTCATGATTTCTGTCTTGGCAACAATCACTCACAACTGAAAAAAAAAAAAAAAGTAACACCGTTAGCATCTTTAGAGAAATTTCTGGGAGCTCGACAGTCATTCCAATTTCTGTATATTTTAAGGACTAAATATTTGCTTAATAGAGGAATAAGTAAAAGAGAATACTGTGGTAAAAAATATTTTCCATAAGCCAATATTTCACATTTTTTCACTACTCCTGCTCAAGAAAATAAAATTTATACTAACATTGAACTAATACATTTTATTTAAATATTTAATGGCATTTGTATTAAAATTCACTTACTTTGAAAAGTGGAAAGAACATATTTTGAGTGCATAATAGAAGTATTTTTCAGAATTTGAAATGTTTATTTTAAATTGGTAAATGAAAATAGTTCACAATAGACTACATATTATTTTTCTAAGTATCAGTTTGTATTGCCACATTATTCTAATAAACAGTTTTCAAAAGTCTTAATAGGAAATGAGTTGGTTTATACTTTGTGTAGAATACTCTTAGGAGAAATGGCAATCTGTTTTTTCTTTATTGAACAAGTTCTCAAAACCTAATATATCACACAGTAATGTAATTCATACTAATATAAGATACTTATATTGGTTGAGATATCTTATTTTATCAAACTAAAAATTATTTTTATTGTTTATATGATATTGTAATTTGAAATAATTGTGACTAAGCAAAAGGTAAAGACTACCTTTTACATTACAATGGAAAAATACAAATTATGATGACTTAATTTTGAATAGATAGCTCAAATGTAAATGCACAGCCTGGCTGGCATGGATTAGTGATTGAGTGTCAAGCTATGAACCAGGAGGTCACAGTTCAATTTTCCGTCAGGGCACATGCCCAAGTTGTGGGAAAAATCCCCAGTAGGGGGCCTGCAGGAGCAAACAATCAATGTTTCTCTTTCATCATTCATGTTACTATCTTTCATTCCCTCTCCCTTATTCTCTCAAATCAGTAAACATATATATATTTTAAAAAAAATTAAATGTACAAACTTTTGTGCCCCATTGAATAAAACACAGAATAAAAATATTCCACAAAACGTAAAGGTCATTGAGAAAATTATTTGTAACCAGTGTCAAAGTAAATCTCATCAAGAATTGGGAAGAGCCTGAGATTTTACCCTATTTGAAAGCTAAAATTTAGCCTGACACAGTTTCATGAATGTTGCAGAAACATAAGACCCCTGAGTCAAAGCTAAATCATAGTTCATTACAACAATCACTATAGCCAAGAATAATCATTTTTGCTTCAGTTCCCTGAACTCCAATTTCCATGGTTTGATGCATGGAAGCCAAAGTGACATTTTCACAAAGAGTGGGTTGTGATAAAGTAAAAGAACCCTGAGCTTAGGAAATGCAGATATTTTGTTATGTGCAGAGGATTGGCTGGCTTTGTTCAGAGGGACACCATCTCTGTCTTCCATGGCAGTTGATGTAAACACCATTGAAAAGCCAGTCCTTTCCAGGGCAGTCAGGGCCTCACCTCAGCTCATAACAATGCAGAACCTGAACATAGAGAGTAGTTTCACAGCAAGCTACTAAAAACTTCCCCAAAACTTTTCCCAGTTGTCCCAAGATATGGTGTTAAAGTCTGCCTGATACCAGAAACTTCACATGATAGAGCTTTAACTTAATAGTTCCCCTTTATTTTCTAATGAATGACGTAATGTTGCTTGATCCCTAAAAGATAGGCTAGCTATGAGTCAAATAACTATTGTTAAAAATTAGTACAGCTCTAGCCGGTTTGGCTCATTGGATAGGGTGTCAGCCTGTGGACCGAAAAGTCCTACATTGGATCCCAGTCAAAGGCATGTCCCTCGGTTTGCAGACTCCTCCCCAGCCCTGGCCCTGGTTGGGATGTGCACAATGAATTAATGTTTTCTCTCAAATCTATATTTCTATCTTTCCTGTCTCTCTCTAAAAACCAATGGAAAAATATCCTCAGGAGATGATTAAAAAAATAGTACACTCCACCGACTACTGAGAATTTTGAGATTCTCTATAAAAATTAGATCATCTGGGAGGAAGAGTAACCATATCACTGTTAAAATCATGTTTCATGGTTTACGCTTTTATTATTTCCCAAATCTAAATTGTGTTTTTCTTTTTATATCACCTCAGTTAATGTGAGAATTACTTTCTTTCTTGCTTTACTGAGATTCATTTCTGTATTAGTACTAAAAATTCTCTTTCGACTTATCTTTGTGCATGTTTTCTCTATTGATCTGAATACTTTCAATTTAAGCATTTTCCTCACACAGCTAATTGAAAACTATTAGTTTGTATTATTAAGCTTCACATATGATGCTACCCAACTAATAAAAGCCCAACTCAGGTGTGTTTTTATTGGCTTAACCATAAAATTAATTTGAAAATATTAATTTGGATACATGTGTTGGCTAGTCCTCTATGATGTTACTCATACTTATTATAAAAGTAGGGTTTTGGAAGAGGTATTCTATATTAATCTTCTGTCAAATATGTCAGCCATTAACCACATGGCTGAGAATTTTAATGTAGCTGGTATAAATGAGCAACTGAAATTTTAATTTTATTTAATTTCAAATAACGAATATTTAAATTTTAATATTAATGGTCCATTTAATTATTTGAAAGCTTTTAAGTATGTTTGGAATAACTAGGGTATATAAATCTTTTCCAACAGTGAATTGAATATAAGCTAAATGAAGATCAAGTATTTATCATGAAAACTGAACAACCGAAATGAGATGTGCTCTAAGAATAAAATCCAGAGCAGACTTTGAAAGAAGATATTTTAAAATATCATGTTTGCAATATATTAACCAGAGCTAGACATTTTTAGTTTTCTGTATTCTTTAAACACCTGGTAACTTCGTATTTCCATATCTTCTAATAGGATCTCTGTGTGACTGCATTCAATTACAAGGAATCTGGTCACGTTTGTTAAATAATTGTGGCAAAGTAATCATAAATGTCTTTCAGTTGTATTAAACATTTCTTTACAAACTTTGGAAGTCATTTCACTGATAAGTAATTCATAATACAATTGATTAATCTGTGTTTTATCTGATTAAGATTATTGTCAAGCCTCACATGGCTAACCTTCCTTTATGATATTTAAAAGTCTACCTAAGAGATTATTGGGTCACCCTGGGCAGGCAGATGGCAGCAGGAAATGGAGGCAGAATTTAAAAAATCCTACATGCTGAATTGTAAAACCACCTATGCCCATCATGTTTTCTGAACATCGCTGCAGGTTTCACACCAAGGTGGGTGTTTGAAGAGCCTCATCTGAAGATATGGGAAGTTCCCAAATGAATCCATTGCTGCTGACATTATTACAATTGGGAGGTCACAATTCTTAGAAAGGTAAAAGGATTAGTGAGCTGCTATTTTTTCCATATGAATTTTGTTACCTCTTAACTTTTCATAAAAGTACTAGTGGCCTGGTGTACGAAATTGATGCACATGGAGTTGGGGGGGGGGGCTGTCTCTCAGCCTGGCCTGCATCCTCTCCAATCTGAGACCCCTGTGAGATCAAGCCTAAACTGGCAGTCGGACAACCCCCGGACAAACCCCTCACAATCCGGGACTGCTGGCTCCTAACTGCTCACCTGCCTGACTGCTTGATCACCCCTAACCACTCTGCCTGTTGGCCTGATTACCAACTGGTCTCCTCTGCCAGCCTGTTCGGTGCCAACGACCCCCACCCACCTGCCTGATCACCCTCAATTGCCTTCCCCTCCTGACCTGATCACCCCTAACCGCCTCTGCCTCAGCTGTGGCTGGGGCTGTGATTGGGATCCTGCAGTGGGAGGGGTGGCTGGGCCAGAGCCCCTTCTGCAGCTGGGACTCGTGCCACTCTCAGCTAGGCACTGGCCATAGCTAGGGCCTCTCTGTAGAAGGTGAGGGGCCTGCCCAAAGTCCCTGCTGTGGCTGGGGCTGCGATCCAGACCCATGCAGCCCACAGCAAGGTGCCAGCCATAGCCAGGCCCTCACAGTGGGAGACAGGAGGCCAGGCCAGAGCCCTTGTTGCAGCTGGGGCTGTGGTCGGGACTCCTGCCCAGGGAGGTGGGGGGCTGAGCTGGAGCTCCTTCTGAGGCAGCACCACCATGGCTGGCTAGGGATGCAGAGGGCTCGCCCACCATCGTGTTTGAGAGTTAATTTGCATATTGCTCCTATTGGCTGGTAGCATAGCAAAGTTACGGTCAATTTGCATGTTTCTCTTTTATTAGATAGGATGCAATATGTTATTTTGTTGCAAAAATAGGTAAGCCCGTTGGCATGGCTCAGTGACTGAGCGTTGACATATGAACCAGAAGATTACAGTTTGATTCTCAGTCAAGACACATGGCTGTATATGGGCTTGCTCCCTAGCATGGGGCTTATGGAAGGCAGCAGATTCTTTCTCATCATTAATGTTTCTGTCTCTCTCTCTCTCTCTCTCTCTCTCTCTCTCTCTCTCTCTACTTGCCTCTCTTAAATCAATAAAAATAAAAAATAAAAAAGTAGGTAATATAACAAAAGAATCACAGAGGTTAAATAATATGCAAGTAGATCCATGGCCAGAAGGAATGAGAGGCAATACTTTTATTCACATCTAATACTCCAAAGCTATGAATGCTCCTTAGCACACAAGGTTTGAGCCTTAACTCCGTTTCCTATATGGGGATACCATATGGAATAAGTAGTAAACCTGGATAGGGCTTCTTTAAAATGTATTAGATTAAGAATGTAGCATTTAAAAACACATTTGCATTTTAAAAGAATAATTTGATTCATAACAAAAATATGTAATAACCTGAACACTTGACATTTCAGGAAATTATTGTTGACCTATTACTTAGCCTTAGAGCATAATAATCTTCATCTTTGCTTTTTTACATAATGGATAGAAAAGCAATATCTATTTCTTACAACAATATAGCCACTACACTATCTCAGCAAATGAAACTAGGCTAAGTATTACAACACTAGTTCTTAAAATCTGTTTCAGTCCTTGTTCTTACAACACTATTCTTAAAATCTGTTTCAGTCCTTGTAGTTTTATGTTATTTTTTTGTTTGCTTTGTTGAGACAAAGTTGATATGACAATAACTTTTCCATTTGAGAGAAAGTAGTGATTGTCTAACATGTATTGAACACTGGGTAAACTAATTTGATGATAAATAGATGAATAATCATAACTCAGTGTACAAGTAAGAGGGCAGTTTGCCCAGCAAAATTTGGGAAATTGGTAATTGCAGAGGTTCAATACCAAAACAGAAATTTGAAAAATAGATTAGTGCAAATTCCTCAAGAAGTTAGATTGTAAAAAGGAGTTTGTGTGTCATAAAATGTAGGTATAAGAAGTCATGGCAAGGAACTTCATTACACTACTGGTGGGAATTAAGCCTGGATAATACTATGGAAAACAGTGTGGAGTTTCCTCAAAAAGTTAAAAATGGAACTGCCATTTGACCCTGTAATCCCACTCTTAGGAATATATCCTAAGAAGCCTGAAACACAAATAAGAAATAATATATGCAGGCTATATACATAGCACTATTATTTACAACTAGAGGCCCAGTGCATGAAATTCATGCAAGGGGGAGTGGGGAGGGCAGAGAGGGGCTAGTGTCCTTCGGTCCAGCCTGCAAAGATGCCAGCATCCTTCACCCTGGCCTCTAGCCAGGTTCCTTTCCTCCTTCTGCACAGCCTCTGGAAAGATGCTTGTCCTGGGGCCTCCTCAGTGTCCCAGCACACAATGCCCTGCTGGGTACTTGGGGGTTTGGGCTTTCAGGTCTGGCTTCCCCACCTAGCATGGTGCGCATTTGCTGCCATGGGAGCAGCACCTCAGGAGTTGCCCTCTTGGACCACACTACTTGTGAGTGTGTATGTGTCTGTGTTTGTGGAGGGGGGGATTTGGTGGCAGTGATTTGATGTCTGTAGTGTGCCTGCCAGATACTCCCTGCCGCAGGCCATGCTGGTCACATCTGGACTTCGGGCAGGGGTCTGCTGGGCTGCTACTAGGGGCTGCAGGTGGAGGAATCCAGCACCCATAGGGCTACATCAGCATCAGAAACTGGAAAGACCCATTTTTCTGGTTCTTCCCCTCCCTCCACACAGCTGGCCCATTCCCTCTCTCTGCGCCTGTGTGGCTGGGCTAGTGGGGTGTGGATGCTGAGCTCGCTGTCCCGGCCAGCCAGTTCTCTCAGTGGCCGCAGTCATCTTGGTTGGGGTTTATTTGCTGCTGATTGGCCGATGGGAATGGGTGGGGATGTGGCTTGATCAGAGGTATGGTCAATTTGCATATTACTCTTTTATTAGATAGGATAGCTAAATCTGGAAACAGTGCAAGTACCCATTAGTAGATGAGTGGATAAAAAAAAGTGATGGATTTATACAATGGAATACTATGCAGCTGTAAAAAAAGAAGGCTCTCATACCTTTTGAGATGACAAGGAGGGATCTGGAGGGTATTATGCTAAGTTCAATAAGCTAGTCAGAGAAAGACAAATATCACATGATCTCATGTGATATCACATACCTAATACTGTGGTGAAGGCCTAGGGAGGGGGAAGAGAGGGTATATTGGGGAATACAGAGTGGACATCTGTAATAATTTCTACAGTAAAGATTTAAAAAATAAGTCATGGAATTTTCAAAGACTTCAAGTAATTCATTTTGAGTGAAACTTTTTTTTTGGCAAAAAGTGATATCAAAAAAAAAAAGCCAAGAGACAGATCATAAATACACTTCTAGGGAAAGTTAAGCAATGTAGTCATTACTTTGCAGGCACTAGATCTACTGAGGGTTTGCAATAATCCACTTTTTAAGGAAAAAAATATGATCAATTTGGAGACTAAATTAAGACAGGCAAATTGAAGTGGTGACATCTAAGGAAAAGATTGTATAAATATTAATGCTCTTTAGTCCAATTGGATTTGATGAACAAAGGGATAAAGAAAATAAAAATAGCTCTCAGGTGACTGGCAAAGACAGTCACATGGATTTTAGTGGCATTATCTGAGAGAATAAATATTGGATATTAATGAGCTTTTGTATTTAGTGTGCTTGTATGTGAAATATGTTTATGAGTTACACTTTAGATGTTCATTATTCAAACATATTTATTTTATATATATATTCCTCATATCCTATCTAATAAAAGAGTAATATGCAAATTGACCATACCTCCGATCAAACCATGCCCACTGCCACACCCATTAGCCAATCAGGAGCAAATTAACCCATCCAAGATGGCAGTTAATTTTCATATCCATGGCAGAAGACAGTATAGAAGGAAGCCAAGCACTGCAGAAGGGAGCAAAGCTGCAGAGAAGTAATCAAGCAGGGCAGTGGAGAAGGGAGGGAAGCAAGCAGAGGAGACAGGAGTGAGCAAGGCAGAGGAGATGAGAGGAAAGGAGGCAACAGAGAAGGAAGTGAGGCAGAGGAGACAGAAGCGAGCAAGGCAGCAGAGAAGGAAGAGAGCTTTGCTCAGGCCGAAGGAAGCTCTATTCTTGCAGGAATCTTCCTGCAACGGGCCTCTAGTCCTGATATAAATGGATGATTACTTCCAGTGACTGTGAGATATATCAATAAAGGTGGCAAAAATATAATCTGAATCCCAACCTGCGCAGAAGCATGAAAACTTTTGCTTCACCATATATAAATGAATAAAGTACTAATTATAAATCATGTATAAATATTCTCACAGATATAAATTATGAGATTAAAATGTGATTTCTTGGATAAAATATATCAATTATGGCAAGTGCATCTTAATTTAAAGTTTTGGTTAATAAGGAAAATAAATATAGATGGATAAGAAAGGTGAGAAAGATGAGTGGAACATTATAAAAAAGAGACATATTTTACATTCTATTCAAAGTTATCATTAATTTTGCTTTAATAAAAGCAAGTAAACACTAATTAATTTTAAACTTATAATTCAGGCAGATTTTATAAAGTAGAAATAAGTCACTCAGTAGTTAATTTCTCACATGCAAACTGTAGGGTGACTATTGTTTAGACTGAGCCTCACATGGAGGCCTGATAGTCATTGGAATAATAGTCTCACTGGAGCAAACTGGGCACAAAAATTTCAATGTGAAATGAGTCTAATATACGTACTAATAAAAGCTTAAGTTGTCGTCACACCATAATGCCCTCATGCCATCACAGGATGGCTGCGTGTATAGTGGGCATGCACAGGTGGGCAGGGCTGGGCTTGAGGCTGTGTGAACAGCATGGAGCCTTCCTGGGAGTCCCAGCTCTGTGCAACAAACCCTGCATGGGGATCCTGAGTGTCCCACCTCCCAGCTCCACATGGCATGGAGGCGCGACCCCTATCTCTGGCCTACCTCTTTGGAGCAATCCATTGAGTAGCCCCAGATAGGTGGGCAGGACCTACTTCTTTGAGGCAACCAACCCCAGGTCTCTGGCTCTGTGACAAGGCACAGGCCAAGCTGGGGTACACCCCCACCCACCCGAGTGCATGAATTTCATGTACCGGGCCTCTAATTTAGTTATAAAAAACTGGATGCTTACATTAATTTAATATTATAGCACTTAAAGAACCCTGTGTAAATGATAATCACATTACCTGAAAGTAAGAAGAGATGCATTTCACCAAACTTTTAATGACTTTATGATTTTAAGTATTATCATAAGAACCCCCCAAAGTTATGAAACAATTCTGAGTAGTAATTACCTGTGACACATAGACTTAGAAATTCAGGCATAGGGTAGGGCTAGGGAAAAGGAATTAACAATGGAAACTAGGTTCTGCCGTTGGCCGGGTGTTTGGGATGTTCTGGGTTTCATTGAAAAGAAAATTCTCCCGTTTTCAGTATAGGCTTTGACTCACTCTTGTAAATACTGTGCATTATCCTGTGGGCATATTAACTGGCTTGGTACCCTGCATAGAATAATTTAATGAATAGAGAGAAATGAGTGAACCTAGGTACATTTTTTTTTCTCCGGCATACATCAGTTATTTTCTAAATGTTTGTAAATAGCAAATCCTTGATTACAGACCAAGAACATTCACCCTCCTAATTCATGAATATTGTAATATGGAATTATTGTTTCATGTCTGATTCCCTTCATCTTATCACTTCACAATGTTATAATAACAGTGCTAGTGCCATTTTGGGGGCTAAATTGCTGTTGAGCTTTTTTAAAAAAAATCCTAAAATAACATTTTAACCAGATGTAAAAACAATTTGAAATCTACATAGTCTAAGCTAGATGAAAACATGGATTTAAAATTTTCTTATAGGCACCATACCACACATTCCTCTGTAACTACAGGACATCATCTTGCCAATCAGTGCCAGCAATATTTCTCATAGTCCTAACATTCACAACTTGTATAATGACTATGTACTCTACAGCTTCATTATATAAAAAAAATTAGCTGTTTAAATTGCAAATATTTACCCCCAATTTTTTCATGGATAAATTACTGTTTGAGATGTTGGCTCTTGGCAACATCCATAAAATATTTCATTGATTTGTGGTACATTTAGAGAAGTGATTCACTCTCAGATAAACAAATACTCTGGGAAATGGCATACCTTAGATATTGGTAGGCAGTAGTGTATATACAAGCAGGCTTAGGAAAAGGCTCTATTTGCAAAAAGTTTCCAAACTAAATGCCCAAAATTTCTGGTTCTCTATCTTTAATGATAGGTAAAGAAACTAGAGCAAATGTGAATGTCAATAGTAAGGATGTTAATAAGGGGTAAAATATGTGGTGAAAAATAGTAATTTTGAGCTAATCCCAAATAATGTCGCTATCACTGTACATAGGTTAAATTATCTTAGAAAGATTTTTTATAAGTAAAAGAAAGGACACAGTAAGTAGTGAGAACTATCTCTAATGCATTCATTCATTATCCATGCATTGATGCATTCATTCATTGTGTACAATGTGCTTTTCAACAGAAAAAAACAGCTATATGCTTGTGGAAGGGACAGATATATAAGCAATGAATTAAAACAGTCTGTGGTAGGATTATGAGAAATTTTTGAAGTTTTAAGAAAACAAATAGTCAAAAATCTTCCTAAGAGGTGACATTTTTACCAAAACTTGTGAAATTTGAGTAGATTACAGATGAGGATGTGAGTGGCCAGATTACTATGCACTCAGGTATACACACACACACACACACACACACACACACACACACACACACACACACACTGAGTGGCCAGATTACTATGATCTCCGAATGCATAGTAATCTGGCCACTCAGTGTATATCTTATATAATAAAAGGCTAATATGCAAATTGTCCCCTCAACCAGGAGTTCGACCAGCAGGCAGGCTGGCCAACCACCCATGTACCCTCCCCTCCCCCTGGTCAGACTGGCCGGACCTCACGCATGAATTCAATGCACCGGCCTCAAGAATACACACACACACACACACACACACACACACACACACACACACACACAATGAGTGGTCAGATTATTATTATGCATGCAAAGATCATAATAATCTGGCCACACAGTGTATACCTGCATATGCGATTTGTATAGAAGATTTTTATTTTAGTTTGTAGATACTCTAAATGATTATTTCTCTTGTTTGTCCTTTTCCTGATACTTTCTAAACTCATTCATATTCCTCCCCAATCTCAGGCTCACTCAAATTCTCTTGGGTCCTTAGATTTCCTATATTATTTCTTTAGATATGTTAAAATATTTAATCCTTTAGAGTTAAGTTCTGCTGGCCCTGTAGGCTTACAGTCCCTTTAAATTGAATTTTCTTTTTTACATATTGATTTATAGTTTAATCTCAGGGTCAATTTTATTTCCCTCTGTTACTGGTGCTTGGGAGATTTCTCATGTTTAACTTTTGTGCCAATTAGAGCATGGTGATATAAAAATGCATGTGTGTCTGAGGAATGAAATTAAAACAAAAAAGTAAAAGTACTTGGGGCAGGCAGGGTGGGAGAGAAGGGATTAGAATGGTAAATAATGACATTGAAAAGACTAAGATCTTTGGTCACAAACATTTGACACTAGTAGCTTTTGGACTTGGGACATTACAGGGCTCTCCTGTAGGGCACAACATATGGACAGTTGCTTTTACTATTTTGTCAGCGCTCAAACTGATATCCAAAGTTGCCATGCACTTAGCCCTATAGAAGTTTATTATTTATCACGGTTTTCTTGTGGAGGTAAAGGCAAAGGTCATTGCTTACGTTATAGTATTGCAATTATTTTTACAACTTTAATATCTTATATTTGTTCTTCTCCTGCACTTTGTTTTTTTAAGCATTAGAATCACTGAACATTTCACAGTGAAATGTACCCACCTTAAATATTTGGTGGAATATAAGTTATTTGAGGGTCATGTAGATTAAAAATTGGTTTCATGTTGATTTTCAACATGTAGCTCAGACTAGGACTTAATTAATAGTTGGTAATTCTTTTTAAATAATTACTTTAAATTTATGGATGAGAAGTCATGTATCTTTTCCCCCCAAAATATACATTTGGTAGTTTTCTGGGACACAAATCATAAATATGTTAGGTATTTTTAGTCATTGGTCAGATTTGTGGAGATTAAGAATAGGTAATCAGAGTCATTCTGAATTTAAAAAACAAGGTATTTATATAAAAATAAAGAAGCAGCTTTAGGGGATAAAAATTGAGTCACTATATTTATTGCCACTTTTAGTAGATAGAAGAAAATTCAGGAACCAAATCACTGAAGGAAAAATGCCATACTTTCTTATTGATCTGATCAACATAATAAAATACCTGAAAAAAATCTACAAATATTTGATATAATTTTACTTGAAAAATTATATGATAAGTAGATTCAGAATGCACAAATCTATTTTATTGAGAATGCAGTTCTTGAGATTGCCACATGTATTACTACTAGTAGTACTCAACACTTAGGCCAATGCAAGAACTGAGAGAAAAAACCTGAAGACACATAAAGAATATTAGTGTGATGGAGGAAAAAAGAGTATTTCTCCAAGTGCAGTTAAAGTCAGGAAAGTACTTCAGTAAAAATATGATTGTAGGGTTTTGTATTTATTCTTTTTTCAACAACTTTTATAGTGACTCCTTACATTTATATAGAAAAAGGTGATTTCAATAACTGACAAAACTACAGACTCAGTCTGGGACCTTAAAAATGAAGCTGTTCTTTCTGCTTTTCACACAGGGATTAATAACAAAGCTTCTTAGGAATCACTTCATTGACAATTTAGTTCATGATGTGCAAGGAAGTAGAGAAATCAATTCACTCTTCTGTAACTATATTGACTCTGTAGTTCCTCCAGCAGCAAAAGCAAGTTGCTCTTGTGTAAAGAAAATAGATTTATGGCTCAAAATAACACCAATGACAGATATGTTGAGGACAAAAGTGTCAATTTCATAGTTTCTTTTCTTCACAAAACTGCACTTATAGTCCATTTGATACGTTTTATTTTTCAGTGTGATAACGAAAAATGCAAGATTCAGTAGAGTATCTTGAGATCTTGCAATTGCAGAATAAAAATAAAACCTCTGTCAAACTTGCATTGTTGGAAAGTTATTTTCTCTGTGTCAGAGTTGCTCCCCAGATTTCAGTTTGTTACTTCAAAACTGAAAGAAAAGGAAAGGAGGGAGAGGTAGAGTTGTTTTGGTAGAAAGTGGAAGCTACTTACTTTTTTCTTAAAAACATCTTTGAGTCATCTACTTTTATCCAGTTATTTTTCTTTTGAAAATTTTAAGCAAAATTTAAATCTGTTTTGAGCATTAAATATGTACCACTTATAAAAATTTTAATACTCAATGAAATGAAGATAGAATGTGTTACACACCTTCCTAAGGATATCATTTTGATATACATTTGTTGCCCAGAATAATTACTTTATATTTTTCAAAAGCCTTATACTTTAACTTGATTGTTTATTTCTCAAAATATGTTCTGATTAAAATAGAAATGCAGGTTTATATTTATTGAGGAAGACTTATCAAACAACCACGTAGAAAGGTAAGATCATTTAAATATCTAACCATCAAAAGATCACAAATTAAATTATAGTTAATCCATATAATTACTGGATTCTTTTTTAAATTTCTGAACTAGAGGTCTGGTGCATGAATTTGTGCATGGGTGGGTCTATCGGGCCCGTCCCAATGGGGTCTAATGCTGTGGGGTCTAATGCTGGGAGCTATAGCTTTCCCTCAGCTGGCTCTAATTATACTTTAAGGATGGCCAAAAGAAAAGCCACATAGAACCATTTTGTATTTCACATGCCATGAGATAGTTGTTTATGTATTGTTTGCAAACATATACCAAGATAGGTGAGGGCTTTTTCATGATTTTTGCCTTCTTCCTGGTGCTCTGCCCTCAGTTTCCCAATATAATCTTCATGTCTGTTTCTTTAAAAGTTTTTGTTTTTGAATGAGCCTACCTTTTGTTGTTGCTCCTGGCAGCCTGTGGGTTTTCTTCATTGCCCCTTTTAAAAAGAGATTAAAAGCTCACCTAATCTGTAAGGCACTGTAATTTCACAAAATTCCCACCCTGCCATGTCGTTAATGCTTAGGTCACCTTTTTGGCTAATTTAGAAGGTCTCTGGGGGCTGTGGGTCATGGAGGGAGAATTCCACACCTTGGCTACAGTATTAGCAGAGCCCTCTGGAGACTCTGGTTGGGAACAGAAGAGACTGATAATTATTTTCTTATGCTGTCACTAAATGTACATGCATCTCGGAGTCAGGCAGTGATATAGGGGTGTTGGGAGCTGATTGGGGGCAGGGCCGGGTGGGGCAAGGGGCCATGAGTGATTTGCTGGCTGGCAGTTGGGGTGGGTGGGCTCACTAAGGGGCAGGACCAGCCAGGGTGAGGGGAACCAGTCATTCTGGCCATTCTGCTGTTTGTTCACTGAGCTTTTATTATATAGTACTAGGAGCCTGGTGCACGAAATTTGTGCACTGGGGCTGGGTGATCCCTCAGCCCAACCTGCCCCCTCACATATATTGGGAGCCCTCAGGGGATGTCCTATTGACCCCCAGCCTGCCCAAGGCCTACAGCCTCTGGCTGAAGCTTTAGGCCTTGGGCACCTAACCATCACCCTGCAATGGGGCCAATGGCTGGCTCTGTCCCAGCCATGTCCCCCCCTCCCTCACCCCTACCTCTGCATGGGTCTTTGCCCCAGCCAGCTCGCGCATGGCTAGGATGGGCCTCAGCCTTGACCCCCTGGCCCAGGCCTTCTCTCTGGCCAGCCCACAATGGCTGCCTGGACCTCAACCCTCTACAACCCTGGCCACCATGGTGCCGCCCCCCATGGCCCTGACTACATCGGATCTGCCCACCCACCCAGCCTGGCTGCCTCAAACCTTGCCCCTGGCCCTGGTCACCCTGGGCCCGCCCTGACCTTCCACAGCCCAGACCTGCCTCAGCCCCACCCCCTGCAGCCTGGGCCTGTGCTCATTGGCTGGCTCCACCCCAGCTTCTGATTGGTGGATGGGCTTTGCTGGTGGGCGTGGCTGGTGGGTGTGGCAAAGGTACAGTCAATTTGCATATTATGCTTCTATTAGATAGGATAGGGCCATGGTTGGCAAACTGTGGCTCATGAGCCAAATGCAACTCTTTGGCCCCTTGAGTGTGGCTCTTCCACAAAATGCCATGGCCTAGGTGAGTTTATTTTGAATAACTGGCTTTAGAAGAAGTATAAGTTTAAAAAATTTATTTTTCAAAAGAAATTTCAATCATTGTACTGTTGACATTTAACTCTGTTGACTATTGAGTTTGCTGACCTCTGGTATAAGGTAACTAGTCTTATATAAATGCCTACATTACTTCTTTCAATTTTCATTATAATTGTAAGTAAATCTTTTTATTACCTATTTCAAATGATTATTTAGACTCCAAATGGCTCCTGCTTCTCCTCCTCCTCTATTATTATTATTACTAGAGGCCTGGTACATAAAAATCCATGCACTGGAGGGGGATCCCTCAGCCCAACCTACCCCTCTCAGTCAGAAATCCCTCAGGGTGGGAGGCAACCCAGAGATCAGGGGCAGGTGATGCCTCCATCACACCTCTGCTGCTTGGCTTCCCCTCAGGCTGACCCTGGTTGGCTGGGGGGCTAAGGGGACTGAGGGACTCTGGAGGCAGGCTCACAGAGGGCCAGGACCTTCCTGGGGGCAGGACCAGCTGTGCAGCATGACTGCCACCCCAACAGGACTGAAAGGACTGGGAACCACCATCTTGTGTCTATGGGGGGAGCCATCTTTGAGTGTGTGGCAGTCAATTAGCATATTCTCTCCTTATTGACTCTGGGCACTGCCATCTCTGTGGGAGTGTGATGGTCAATTAATATATGGCCTCTTTATTATATAGGATTAATAGCTAAGATTTCAATCACTTTGCCTATCAAATTTTTCTAAAATAAAATAATTTCAACAATTTTATTCAGTAACTTCTTGATTGCTAAAATTTAAGTGGCCTGTAATAATTGACTAATTCACTAAATAAAATATAGTGTGTATATATATAATAAAAGAGTATTATGCAAATTGATCAATCCTCCATTTCACGCAAAAGCCATCCACACTCAATCAGGAGCAGCCAACCAAGATGGGGGCAGGCCACAGAGAGCAGGAGGGAGGCTTGGGTTTTCCTGGCAATAGAGGAAGCCAAGCTTTCTGCCTGCCCTTGCCAGCCTAGGCCTCCACCCTGTGCTACAAAGTTCAATTATCCTATCTAATAAAACAGTAACATGCAAATTAACCATCACTCGGCTGCAAAAATGGCAGGGCCCATAGACACAAGATGGCAGCCTCCAGTACTCTTAGCCCCACCAGATTCCCCCAGTCTGCCCAGTGACAGCAACCTGGGCTGGCCAGCTGGGAGGTACCAGTGCCCATCGTGATCCCTGGCCAGCAGCGGCAGCCTGGGCTGAGGTCTCAGGCCAGCAGGGCTGTGCACCTCCAACACATGATCTTCTGGCCAGTGGCTGTAGCCTGGGCTTGGGCCACACACTCAACCGCATGATCACCTGGCTAGGGACAGCAGTTTGAGCTGAGGTCTCATGGGGACAGGACCATGCACCCCCATGGCAACAACCTCAGCCAGGCTGGGGTCTTACCCTAGTGGGAGTGCATACCTCTGAGGTGCGATCTCTGGCCAGGCTGAGATGGCAGCCTGGGCTGGGGTCTAAACCTGGCCTGGGAGGGCATCCCCTGTGGCACCATCCCCAGCCAGTGATGTCAGCCTGGGCTTGGGTCTCAGTCTAGCTGGGGTGCACATCCCTTTGGCGGGATATCTGGCCAGGCTGAGATGGTACCCTAGGCTGGAGTCTCATCCCGGCTGGGGTGCACACCTCTATGGCATGATCACTGGCCAGGCTGAGATGGCAGCCTGGGTTGGGGTCTCAGCCTGGCTGGGGCCTGCACCCCCATGGCACAATTCCTGGCTGAGGTTGCAGCCTGGGCTGGGTCTCAGCCTGGCTGAGGGGTGATAGCCTTCCAGTGGTGGCAGCCTGGGGTCTCAATCACTGAGTCACACTAGCCAGACAGATATGGAGGAATCTTAAATGTTTCTTTTTAAAAATATATATTTTATTGATTTTTTTTTTTACAGAGAGGAAGGGAAAGGGACAGAGAGATAGAAACATCTATGAGAGAGAATTATTGATGAGGTGATTCCTGCACACTCCCCACTGGGTATGTGCCCCCAACCAAGGTATATGCCCTTGACTAGAATCATAACTGGGACCCTTGAGTCTGTAGGCCAATGCTCTATCCACTGAGCAAAAACAGTTAGGGCTTTCCAATATGCTAAATAAAAAACCCTATCTAATAAAGAGGGAATATGCAGGGGAGGGCTTTAGGAGGTGACCAGGTTGTTAGGGGAGGGCAGTTGGAGATGATCAAGCTGGCAGGGGAGCAGTTAGGTGTCAATCAGGCTGGCAAGGGAATGGTTAGGGGATGGTCAGGTTTTCAGGCAGAAGCAGTTAGGGGCAATGAGGCAGGCAGGAGAGTAGTTGGGAGCCAGCAGTCTAGATTGTGAATGGGATGTCTGACTGCCTGTTTAGCAGGCTTAGGGACCCTTCCCCCAGTGCATGAATTTTGTGCACTGGGCCTCTATATGTATACACACACACACACAGACATGGGCAAAAATATATGTATAGGGGTGGGCACACACAGAGGTGGGCAAAAATATATGTATAGGGGTGGGCAAAGAAGATATACAGTTGTAATATAAATAAATAATACAATAATTAATATATAATAATATTACAAGTATATACTCGGTATTTCATACACTCATAACTGTATATATTTTTGTGTGTGTATGTGTGTGTGTGTGTGTGTGTGTGTGCGCACGCGCATAGTGTATAGCAAGGATTCACTCAGTTATTTACTTGGTATATACCCCTAAATGTAAAATTGATAAATAAAAAATTTAGAGTATATGACCAATTGTATTTTCAGAAAAGTTGTGACATTGTACTCTATGAGCACCATAAGCCTGCAAATCTCTTACTGCATTGTCAATATTGGTCTAAAACCCTCTATCTAGTCTTTCTTAATCTAATCAGGAACTGTCTTTTCATTTTTCTTTTAGCTTTATTTATGGTGATTTTGTCACAATATTACAATTTATATATAAATTGTGTTTATATGACCTGTGTTTCATTTTAAAGTTTGTGTGGTATTTAGGAGTTCTGTTTTTTCAATAAATATGCTAAAATTATTTTCATTGCATTATATCAGATTTTATATGTATATTAATTTTATGTGAAAATTATTTTGATGTAAACTATGCTATTTATTAATGATTAACTACTACCCCATCATCTTTGATTAAATAACTAGAGGCCTGGTGCATGAAATTCATTCATGGGGGGTGGATCTCTCAGCCCAGCCTGAACCCTCTCTAATCAGGGACCCATTGGGGGATGTCAGACTGCAAGTTTAGGCCCTCTTGCAATCAGGGACCACTGGCTCCTAACGTGCCTGCCTGCCTGATTGCCCCTAACTGCCTCTGCATACCTGCCTGATTGCCCCTGCCTCTGCCTGCCTGCCTGATCACCCTTAACTGCTCTCCCCTGCCATCCCAATGTTGCCCCCAAATACTCTCCCTTGCTGGCCTGATCTCACCCACAATGGCCCTCCCCTGCCAGCATGATCTTGCCCCCAACTGTCCTCCCTAAAGACCTGATCTCACCCCCAACTGCCTTCCTCTGCCTGCCAATTAGGTTCTGATTGGTCGGTTTCTATGCCTGTTAGCATCAAAAGCTTTGCCTCCCACGCAATCATTGGCTCCTCAGAGTTGACCCAGATTTTGTTCTGTTTCTATGCCAGTCAGCGTTAAAAGCTCCACCTCCTAGGCAGCCATTGGCTTCTCACAGTTGACCCAGATTTGGTTCCAATTGGACTTCCAGTTGTTCAAGCCACAGTCATTACGGGTTGTTATGAGCCAGGGTTTTTATATATTAGGATCTTTCTCTATGGTCCATTTGTTTCCCTAGAATTATATTTTAATTTTTTAATTATGATTTAGAGAACTTTGGTCTCTTCTAAAGATATGAGTAATATTCCTTACTGCATTAAATTTCACCAGACCCAAATTGTGTTTTATAATGTTCCCTTTATAACTCACAATGAAACTCATATTTAATAAACCTACTTTACATATGCATTTTTAAAAATTAATAAAATATTAAAATTATAATATAAATTAAAAAGAATGATGTATATTAAAATTCTTTCTTATTCTATAAATAAATTTGCATATGTAGCTGGATATAAATATATAAATTCACATATGTCAAGATATAAATCCACATATATAAATAAATATATCCACATAGACAAATATCCTATCTAATAAAAGAGTAATATGCAAATTGACCATACCTTCGCTACACCCACAAGCCACACCCACAAGCCAATCAGGAGTGGGGTTGGGGCTGAGGTGACCTGGACAGAGAGGGGGTGGAGCCAAGCCATCTGGACAGCAGGGGGCAGGCCCAAGGCAGACTGGGCAGTGGGGGGGTGGGGCCAAGGTGGCCTTGGTTGGGGCACTGGGCCAAGGCCCATGTTATCCAGGCTCGAGCAGGGTGGGGCAAAGGCCCAGGCTCGGGGGGGGGGGGTATGTGGTTGGGAGGAAGCCAGCTATTGGCTCCATTGCAGGGCAATGGCTGGGTGCCCAAAGCTTTGGGCAGGCTGGGTTGAGTGGTTAGTAGGACATCCCCTGAGGGCTCCCAGTATATGTGAGGGGGCAGGTTGGGCTAAGGGGTCACCCACTCCAATGCAAGAATTTCGTGCACCAGGCCCCTAGTATATTTATAAATAAATAAATAAATAAATAAATAATAATTCATCTACAAATTTAGCTTTTTTTCTAACTTTTCCATAGATTTAGTTATTTATCTAAAGTCAGGTACAACTAACATAATAAAGTAATTAAATTCTCACACCTACTCATTCTATCTAATAAAAGAGAAACATGCAAACTGAGCATAACTCCACTACACTCACAAGCCACACCCACCAGCCAATCAGGAGGGGGTATGCAAATTAACCCAACAAATTTGGCAGCAGCCAGGGACTTGGAGCCAATCAGTGGCTTGGGTTGTCCCCCACGATGGAGGAAGTCAAGCTTCCAGCCTGCCCTTGCCAGCACTGGCCTCTGCTCAAGGCTACAAAGTTTCAATTATAGAAGATAAATAAGTACCAACAAAAATGGCAGCAGCCACAGAACTGGAGAGAGCAAGCTTGGGTTGTTCCCTTTGATAGAGGAAGCCAAGCTTTCTGCCTGCCCTGGCCTGCCCTCACCTCCACTTAAGGCTACAAAATTTCAATTATGGAAGATAAATAAATCCCAACAAAAATGGCAACATCCATTGAGCAGGAGTGAGCAGGAGGTTTGTGTTGCCCCTGGCAATGGAGAAATCCAAGCTTCCTGCTGTCCCTGGCCTTCCCTGGCATGCTCAAGGCTACAGTTTCAATTATAGAAGATAAATAAATCCTAGATACCAGGGCCTCCACTTTGGTCACCAGGGGGTGTGGTCAGCCTGAAAATCACCACAGAACCCTCACCCAGGCTGACCCACACCCCAAGGGAACCCCACCCTGATCCGGGACACCCTTCAGGGCAAACCATCCGGCCCCCACCTGTGCACCAGGCCTCTATCCTATCTAATAAAAGACTAACATGCAAATTGAAAATCACTCCAACACACAAGATGGCTGCCCCCATGTGGTCAAAGATGACTGCCCCCATGTGGACATAAGATGGCCACCACAAGATGGCTAGTATGGGAGGGCATTTGGAAGGGACCAGGTCTGCAAGGGAGGGCAGTTGGGAGTAATTAAGCCTGCATGTGAGGGCAGTTAGGGTTGACCAGGCC
Source organism: Antrozous pallidus (assembly GCA_027563665.1). Lineage (NCBI taxonomy): Eukaryota > Metazoa > Chordata > Mammalia > Chiroptera > Vespertilionidae > Antrozous > Antrozous pallidus. The sequence goes on along the minus strand of CM050519.1, from coordinate 65,809,065 downwards.
AGCAGAGGAGGGAAGTTGGGGGCAACTGGGCCTGCAGGGAAGGGCAGTTGGGGAGGACTATGCCTTCAGGGGAGCAGTTAGGCATCAATCTGACTGTCAGGGAAGTGTTTAGATGGTGATCAGGCTGACAGGCAGAAGTGGTTAGGGTTAATCAGGAGGGCAGACAGGCGAGCAATTGGAAGCCAGCAGTTGTGGATTGAGCGAGTGATGTCTGACTTCCCACTTAGGCCCAATCCCAGGATTAGGCCTAAATGGGCAGTCGAACATCCCACTAGGGGTCCCACATTGGAGAGGGTACAGGTTTGGCTGAGGGACTTCCCACCACCCACCCCCATGCACAAATTTCATGCACCAGGCTTTTAGTAGCAAATATGAGAATAAGAAGAGAAATGAAACAATTGTGTTGTCAACATTTCCCTTAATATATGGATGTGTTTGTACACACATATACCATTGATTCTTATTATCTATGGTAGTTCTATAAGGTTGTGATGAACACAAAATATTAAGCTATTGCTTCTATGGGAAATATAGGGTTGGGTCCCTGTGACTCTTCACACAACATTTTCATCAACAGAAAAGCCATTTGTGCTTTATAGTTGTTTGCTAACATCCTCATAAGATCAGCCAGTCTCATCAGCTTTGAATATCTGACCTTATATATGCCTTTTCCTATATACCATTTAGCAGGCAGTTAACCAACTTCCACAGCCTGTCTCACCTTCAAGTTTAACAATTTCATGCTGTATCACCTTATGAAATGTGGGAGTCAGCCCATCACTAGCTGAGAAAAGACTTCAACATTTTTCTGACTGAGGATAATGTTTACAGCCTCACAACAGTGCTGTTCACTATTTTTTTATTCAGTTATCATCAGCTCATGAATCAGCAAATTTAGCTTCCCTTTTCCACCTTTTCCATGGTTTTATCATTCACTGTAGATGGGACTTTAGCACTTTCTAGACCAGCCTCAAGTACAGATTGGCAAATTTCTTCCTTTTCCTCTTGGATGTGCAACATCCAACTATTGCTTCATTAACATTGAACTCATGGCCAATAGCAATAGAACCATATGCCTGAGTTAACTTTTCTAATTCATGTGTGTTCCCCATAAGGCACAATCCAGCCTTCTTGTGCTTCAGAATACTAGAAAGCACTCAGCAATTTGTTTGGGAGTTATTCTGAACAGCAAAATCACTAACAATAGCACCAAAATGCAAAACAGATGAACAAAACAAAACAAACAAAGCAACACTAAATAGACTGTGAAAGGGATAATATAAGAACTGTTGAAAATATAAGAACTGGAATAAGAAGGCAGAATGTCCACATCTTGTTCAGCCTTAGCTGGGAATAGACATGTCAGAGGATTAAAATTTCTCATGCTCTGTGCTGTTTGTGAATGACCATGAAAACATCACAAGCATTGATTTGGGGGTTATAAAAATGTGTTAAGGCATAGACAAACTCACAAGGAACCTATAAAAACTAAGGTTTGAATATCTACATATTATAGCACACATGCTTAAAGCCACCATATATAGGATGGCATTTAAAAATACAGATTGATGCAGCTATATTCCATTCATAACTAACTTCAAATCCTGGAAGTGGCATAGTAATGGGAGAATGTCAATAACTGTGAAAAAGTCTCGGGTAGTTTTCAACAAAATAATATATGCTCTTTTATTTTCCACCATTTTTCTGCTTTTCTGGGAAATATTATTTTATACCTATAAAAAGTGTTATCTATTTCTGTATTAGTTATCATTGCCACTATAAACCTGCATAGAAATCACCACAGAACTCATTGACTTTAACAATTAGCATTTATTTAGCACACCATGAATTAAAGGCAAGCTGGGCTTGGCTAACCAAGTCTTCTTGCTGTGATGAACTTACTAGGCTTTGTGTCACATGCGCTAGGATGGACTGGAACAACTGAGGCAACGTGAGTTCATGGTTACTACACCCGTTAGCCAGAGCAAGTCAGGGTGATATGGGCTTCAATGTAATTTGGTGAAGGACATAGATACAAGTGTTTTGAGGGGAAGAGGGATAGCTAATTTAAAGTAAGAAAATTAATGCAACTGTTCTGATTTGTTTATAATAACTGAGTTTGGAGATTATTATGCATCCAAAAATGTAATTTAATTAGTATTTTAAAGTATTTCTGATTTTTAAAAATGTTGCAGGCTTTTATTATGTTTTGTTTCTAATATGACCATTTCAATCACTCTTCAAATGAGATCCTCTTGCATATAAATTTTGCAATACTTAAGGTCATTGATAGAAGTCTCAGTTATCTATAATCCTGAAACTATTCAAAGGTTTAATCAAACTGATTTCTAAGAAGTCTGTATTCTCATTTTTATTTTCACCAGCAAGTGTCTCAGGTTTGAGAACCATAAACATTCTCTCTTTTTGCTAATTTAATAAGCACAAAATAGTCATTTGAATTCTCTCACTATCATGTTGTCTGTTTTAAGCATACCTATTGGCTTATTTTATTTCCCCTTAGGTGAAGTATCTATTACAGTCATATTATATATAAGCAACTTTTCCAATAGAAATCGTAATACATCATCTCTGTAAATTAGGACAATTCTGGTGTAGTTGGGTTTGTCCATTCAATTACCATCACAAGAGAATTTGAAAAAAAATTACAGAAAAAAATAATATAATGATGGTTGGAGATATTTTAATAATGTGCTATTGTAAACTAAACTGATGACATTAATCAACAGACTTTAGAAAAACATCTCAACAGGAGCCAAAAAATGCTAAAAGTTTTAAATAAATTATTTTAGGTAAAGGAGCAACATACTGAAACATTAACATGACCGGGAAACAGTTTAGTAGAGAACAAGTATTTTAAGTAAATACAATTGATAAAAATGGATTTTTTATTTTACTCCATATATCATTTAAATACAGAGATATATTTTCTGGGAGTAAGCTGATAAGCCTGCAAATGCATGTACAAATTGTTTAAATCTATGTAAAAAGTAAAAGTTAGCCTTAACCTGATCAATCTTTGAAATGTGCCATACCTCATGAACCGGTCAGCATAAATTTTATATGCAGAATTGAGACAACTATTCTGATAACTGTTAAATGAAAGTATTTGTATTTGATGCATTTGGATAACTTAAAGCAAGATATGAAAGACATTTTTGGTGGGGAAAAGATTATTTATAGGTACTTGACAGTGGACATTTGATGTGTATGGACTTTATAGAGGATTTAAAAGAGAATTTTGTTAATAGTTAACAAGTCTCAGAAAATCCATCAGCTTTGGATGTGACAAAGCTTGCTGTAACATATGATAAGATCTTTCTGTGCAGGTGGAAACATTTCATTCTGGCTTTTTGCTATCTCAACTCACAGGGAACAAAGCCCATTGGGTGTGCTCCTTGAACCAACCAAATGGAATCAATCAAAAGACTCACATAGCACTGCAAACATCAGAGATTACAAAGAGAGTACAAGAAAATGCATCTCAAGGGCTCTGTTTGTATAGGTCTGTCCTCTCTAAGATCTAGTCACGCTCGGTGTAGTAGCTGGAGAGGCTTTGCTTGATGCATTGCCTAATGGCTTGGCTCTTCAATCCAGACACACTCCATTAGGGCACATATGTTATGCTGCCCATGTACTCACTACAAGACAGATCTGAAGCAGCAATCACATTCCAAACCAAACAAACTTAAAAATTAATTCTGTGAAGGGGAGAACTGTGTTGTGAATCTCCATGAACTATTATCTGTGCTAAATTGAAGGAATACCAAAGGGGACATGAAGTAGTGTAGGAAATAAAAGAGAAAAATGTCCTTTGGAATTCAGTACTTTAATAGAGGGAGGTAGACAATCTATTCAGGTATGGTGGTCACTGGTGTTTTAAAATGTACCCTCAATCACTTATTCAATCCCTTGCAAATTGTTGACCGTTATATAAGTGAAGGCAATTCTCTAATCAAGGTGAAGTATAAATAGAGATATATAACACAGTCCCTGATTTCAGCAAGTTTGGAAGGTTGAAGTGGAAACAAGATATATGCCTAGATTAATAATTCAAGGTGAAGATCATTATGTAAGAATTTTTTAGTGTGAAAATGTGCTGTTTGAGTTAACAAAAAAATCTAAGAACAAATCTCAAACTGTTCTGTAAGCATGATAATGTCTCATTATACCATCCTGTAATTTGACAATTTTCCCAAAAAACAAAAAGCTGAAATTATACATGTACCATCTCTTATAGAGTAAATTAAAATATAGATGATAGAACTTAAAATATAAATGTCTCTAATAATTATGTACAAACATTTAATCAGTAGTTCTAATTACAAAGTAGAGATGTGTAAGTGCTTAGAGAGGATGGTCTTGCACATACCATTGTCTGCACTTTTAGTAAAAGAATGGCCCCCAGGTGAGAGATGGATGGTGCTGAGCAATGTTGTGCTGCCAAAAGGGGAGTTTTACATAGTGCTCAGAACCTTTTACTAGTTTTCAAATTTAATTAAACTTTTCAATTCCACGGTTCACAAATGTCTAAGTACTCAATTGCATGCTGCTATTTAATACAAGTGATTTATTCAAAGGCCTAGTGTTACAAGATTGAAGTGGAAATGTTTCTGTTTTGTAACACATGAGCAAGCTCTGAAGATATAAATATATTTAATAACAGTCAAAATGTACACTTTCTAAAAGACCTAGTTGAGGCGTGGGACCAAATCTGTTTGCTCCTTAGTTCTTAAAAAATAATCTGATGGATATCATTACAGAATAAGATAGGAAAAATATTTGATTAAATTAACTTACATATGTTGTCTTATATAATAATGTATAGTATGCAAACTGTCCTCTTTACTGGGTGTTCGACCAGGGCCAGGGCCAGCCTAGGGAAGGGAGGGAGGCCTTGGCTGGCAGCCGGCAGCCTCTAAGGACACTACCAGTGCAAGAATTTTGTAGACTGGGCCTCAAGTTCATTAATAATTATTTAAGTTTAAATGCATCTACTTATTAGATGGATAACCCTAACCCTAACCCTAACCCTAACCCTAACCCATTAAGTCTCTTTTCCTCTTCAACAATATACATTGAAACCTTAATATTTCACTTATATGTAGTGGTGATTATTATAAGAATATATTTTTTGCATTCATATGACATTCTTTCCTTATAATTTATTTTTCCCTGGTCATTTTAATTGAGAGGAAAGGTAAAGGAATATTAATAATCATTAAATTCATTCACTGTGTTTTACTTAAGTTCAAGAAATAGATAATTCTTAGAGCAAGAGGAAGATTCAAAAAATTATTGTATATAATTAGCCACAATTTTTTCTCTTTCTTAGTAAAAGATTACTAAAGCTTTCGTTAATTTAATGGCTTTGACCTTATAAGAAATTATAAACTTTCAGGAAAGCAAAACCATCAAAACAATTTCATTGAGTAGAGTTTTAAAGACATTAACCAAGAGACATAATATCTGAAGTCCATATCAGTAGTTTTTCTCCTCACCATGGTCTTTTAGATTAGAAGAGAAGTAAGATGGTTTCATTTAATAAAATAGTAATATGCAAATTTTATCCTATCTAATCTAATAAAATAGTAATATGCAAATTCACTGCACCTTCGCTATACCACAAGCCACGCCCACAAAGCCAATTAAAGCGGCTATGCAAATTAACCCAACCAAGATGGCCGTTAATTTGCATATCCTAGTGCTGAAAACAGTGTAAAAGGAAGCCAAGCACTGCAGTAGGGAGCAAAGCTGTGGAGAAATAAGCAAGCAGAATGGGGGAGAAGGGAGGGAGAAAGGCAGAGATGGGAGGGAGTGAGGCAGAGAAGATGAGAGGACGGAAGGCAGCAAAGAAGGAAGCAAGGCAGCAGAGATGGGAGCAAGTGAGGTATTGGAGAAAGGAGTGAGGCATCAGAGAAAGGAGGGAGCTTTGCTCAGGCTGCAGGAAGCTCTATTCTTGCAGGAATCTTCCTGTAACAGGTCTCTAGTATATATATGTGTGTGTGTGTGTATATATTTTTTCAGATGATATTATAAATATCACAATGCTTTGACTCTTAACATTACAGGATGGGTGTCATTAATCTATTTTACAGAAGAGGAAACTGAGGCCTATATAACATGCAAAAGCAGTGTTATATAGACCTTGGTCTACTGTGATTATACTTGTCTTAAACACTGTGCACAAGGCAAAAGAATTTTATAAGGGTAGTGAAAAATAAAAGGCCAGAAGGCAGTGCTGAGCAGAAAACTCCTGATAAAGAGGATTACATATACATTTACAGTACCAATGAAAGAAGTGTGATATTTCTCAGAAATGTCGCAGCAAGGAGGTGGAGAGGCCACCCAGAAAGAGAGGATTGTGCAGAGCAGCCACTATCCAGAGTTCATGAAAAGCCAGCTATTGTAAATACAGAAAGTATTTACATTCATAAGGGAGATTTTCTAATCTATATTAAGGAGGAAAAACGGAGCCATTCCTCTGGTTGTTTCCTAAAGCAGGAGTATACATTCAGAGGTGAGAGCTATATTTCATCCCATGTGTCACCTCTGGCCACTTGGTACTGGTGCTTGGGAGCGTTAGTGGAAGAGATTGTAAAACAACATACTTAGAGCTCTAGATCTGAATAAATTACCCATTTAGTCTTCAAAATTTCTAGGGAACAGTTATTCAATATGAGCAAATTGATAAGAATGACTCTCGAGTATAAATGCAGTTCAATCTATGACATTTGATCCTCTATTTTTAAATTATTTTTACTTTATTTTTTATAGTTGAAAGTATTACAGATGACCACTTTATTAATCTATTCTAGCCACCCAGCCCCACACCAGGCCTTCACTACATTATTATACTGTGTCCATGGGTTATGCATATAATATCCTTGGGTAATCTTTCTCCACTCACCCACCCACCTACCCCTGCCTTCCCTCTGCGATGCCACAGTCTGTTCCATGCTTCTATGTCTCTGGAACTATTTTGTTCATCTCGGTTTATTTTGTTCTTTAGATTATACATCACAGTCTGTTCCATGCTTCTATGTCTCTGGAACTATTTTGTTCATCTCGGTTTATTTTGTTCTTTAGATTATACATATGAGAGATCATGTGATACTTGTCTTTCTCTAAATGGCTTAGGCTTTTGCTATTAAGTGAGGAAGTCTTTACCTGCAGTGCTCATGTCTATCTTATAAAGAGCTAGCTAAGTGTCGAGATTTCTGATTCTCTATTTCCACTGTTTCAATAATCTAAAGTAAGGCTCATGAGGAAAATTTTAAAAGGGCTTTGGACATTCAATTGTGGGCAACAGTACATAGAATAACAATATTGAGAAATACTGTTTTAGTAATTTTACTCTTAAAAGGATACAAAACAACCCAGTTGGTTTGATTCAGTGGACAGAGTATCAGTCTACAGAGCAAAAGGTCCTGGATTAAATTGTGGGCAAGAGCACAAACCTCAGTAGCAGCCTCCTCCCCAGCCTGGGCAATGGTCAGGGCTTCTGCAATAGGCAACCAATCATTGTGTCTCTCTCACATCGATATTTCTCTCTGTCTTTCACTCTCTCTTCCACTCTCTCTATAAATCAATGGAAATATATCCTCAATTTAGTATTAAAAAAAAGATACAAAATATGTAACACCAACAAGAAAACTCAATAGCTCTGTTGATCCCCTTTCCCCCTTCCACCTACTGCATATGTCACACTTCTTTGCACTTCCTCTCCGAAAAATAAAAACATTCTTTTTTAAAAATATATATTTTATTGATTTTTTACAGAGCGGAAGGGAGAAGAATAGAAAGTCAGAAACATCAATGAGAGAGAGACATTGATCAGCTGCCTCTTGCACGCCCCCTACTGGAGATGTGCCTGCAGCGAAGGTACATGCCCTTGCCGGAATCGAACCCGGGACCCTTCAGTACGCAGTCTGACACTCTATCCACTGAGCCAAACTGGTCTCGGCATAAAAACATTCTTGACAGATTTTCTGTCTAGGCTGTTCCATATTCTCAAAATCCAATTTTCTTTAATTAACTTAAATTTGATTTATGACTTTACTGCTCTATTGAAACCCTCTAGTCAAGAATACAATGGCCACTTATTAAATCTCATGAATACAACAGACATCATCATATGTTACCTCTCCCAAGACATTCAATATTCTTGGCCATTAGTCCCTCTAAGAAGTAATTTTTCTCTGTTTGATTTTGTGAAACAATGTTTTGCTTCCTTCTTATTTCCCCAGCAGACTCTTTACTCCTTGTTTTATTTTCCCTGTTTACTTCCTTTCTTATCTATAAACTAGTGGCCCGGTGCATGAAATTCGTGCACATTAAAAGGGTATTAATAAGAGGAAATATTTTAATAGTGCTATTTGCCCTTTCTCTACAATAAAAGTGAGAGAGGTAAAGGGTAATGAGTACAATGTATATGAAAATAATACATAATTTCATTAATAAAAAATAACAAAATGATATAACAACAATACAAATCCACAATAAACTGTTGAGTTAATTTTCCTGCATTTAAAATAGGATTGAATGTGTCCCTCACAGAGAGATGAAATCCATAAAACTGCACTTGGGTGACTCATGTTCTTACATTTTGTCTAGTATTATTGTTGAGTACACTGTTGTCTCTGAGTCTTAATGCAATATCTGTTCCCCAACCTTTTTCACCATGTGGAAAAAGAATAGGATATGTCATTGCATCTAATGTAGGAAACAGGATACTGATTCGTTTCACTTTAGTAGCATTTGGATTATTGGGATCTGGTTTACAATGAATGAGCAAGTCCCTTTCAAAAGGAGGTTCTCCATCTTTATTTCTGAATATGACAGCAACCTCAGTTACACAGGGAGAATTATATCTACCTGGGTCACTATTACGATCATATTTAATTTCCATAGTTACTTCCGTGGGAGCTATACCTTTTGCTGGTGCGTCAGATTGGGCTTCCTTTTCTACCTCATGTAGCATCTTGTACGATTTTGTTAATTCATTTATTTCATGCATGAGGTTGTTGTGATCATGAGTCTTTCTGAGCAGACCTGGTTTGCTGGGATTGCTAATCTTTTACGTGTAGCTTCAGCTGTATCCAAAATATAGAGTTGAACAAACTTCTGAGAAACACCTTCAGAAGGATGTAAAGTTCCAGTATGATGATAAACTTGTCCATGTATTCTAAAACAGTATGGCCCATACCCTGATGGTGATGCAACATTTGCACCCATGGAAGCAAAAGCAAAAGAACTACTTATAGATCAAATGTTTTCCATGAAATTTTTACTGTCAGAATCTTCGTTTGTCATTAATCTTTTTAAATATGGCAGGTAATATGGAAAATGTATATCATTTGGACAGACTTTCCATTTGCTACAATATTGAGTAAATTTCCCATCAAATGGTTTTTCATCAGAGAAATTTTGTGTTAGGCAAAATTCACATCTAACAGTCATTTCACCACAACTGTTCGAGAATTGCATCCTCATGTACTCCATTTTCACTGAGAAGGCAGTTCCTACCACTATTGCTAGTACTTGTTGATGACTGTTCTTTAGACATATTCTGTCTTTGCCACAGCCTTTTTCAACTTCAAAGGCACATTGTTTTTTAGACATTTTCTGTCAAAGATGCTGGAGTTTTTCGGCTTCAGAGCAACGTTTTTCCAATAGCTGCTCTTCAGATAAATTCTGTCGCAGGTGTCGCCTTCTTTCAAGATCAGATGCATGTTGCTTTTCAGACATTTTCTGTCAATAACATCGGCACCTTTCTGCTACACAGCTCTGTTGTATCAGCAGTTTATATTTGGACATAGTCCCACCTCTCTATTGCCACATTCTGAGATAGAGGAGAATGACACTCTTGACAGTCACGCCTTTCAGCAGTGTGACCAATGGCTGATTTGGACAGATTCTGTGGGGATGGGACTTCCTCCTACCTGTTGTCAGTTTCCACAGCTGGGATGCTGAAGCTGGAACTCGGGGGGCTTCCCTCTGGTCTTGCCTTCCATTTTTGCTGGCATACAGCTGAAGCCACACATAAAACATTAGCAATGCCAGCAGCCTCAGTTACATGCAGCTGTGGTTCACTGGTGCTGCCACTGCTTGGTCTCCGCTCCCGGGGCCGGGTGCTTGATGCCTTCACCACTTCGTCTCCACTCCTGGGGCCTGGCGCCTACAACCCTCGAAACTGCCCCTTGCTCCAATTGGCTGGTAGCATAGCCAATCAGGATTTAAGGTACAGTCACATTTGCATGTTACTCTTTTATTAGATAGGATTATACTGTCCTTTCATTTTCAATAATTTATAAAATTACTCATCTTCACAACTGCAATGTAAAGGTAAAGTTTATTTTTATGTTATATTTATAGAATATAGAACTAGCCTATGAAATAAAAGGGAAATATGCTAATTGACCTTCAATCCATTGCAAAGATGGTGCTTCCCATAGCCAATAAGGAGGGAATATGCTAATTGACTGCCTACCCTCAAAGATAAAGGCACCTACAGTTAAAAGATGAGAGCATCCAGTCCCTTAGCCCTGCTGGAGCTGCAGACTGGCAGAAAGGCCAGGGCTGCCCCCATATGGGCCCACCAGTGCAGCACACCTGCCTCTGGAGTCCCCCAGTCCCTTCAGTTCCCCAGCCACCCAGGGCCATCCCAAGACACAGGCAAGCCTTGGATGGTGGCTATCCAGCCAATGTCTGAGGCACAGGCAGCCCTTGGATATTGTCTTCCCAGCTGCCCAGGGCCACCATGAGGTGCAGGCAAGCCTCAAATGTCAGCTGCTCAACCACCCAGGGCCAACCTGAGGTGCAGGCAAGCCTCAGATGGTAGTGGCCCAACAACCCAGGACCACTCAAGACTCAGGTAACCAGGGCCAGCCGAGGCTTGCACTCCTGGCAGTGGCAGCAGAAGAGGTGTGATGGGGGCATCACCTTCCCCTGATCACCAGGTCACCTCCTACCTGAGGGATCCTAGACTGTGAGTGGGGGCAAGCTGGGCTGAGAAAATTCTTCCATTGCAGGAACTTTCATGCACCGAGCCTCTATATATGATAAATGGTTGCTTAATAAGTATATTAATGAACATAATGCATATGTTTACAATAGTTAACATATGTGATATTAAAGGGTTTCTTGATTTATGATTTTTCTTTCATTAAAGTATCATTAATTTCTTCTGGAAATAAACCACAGATCCTTTTGAGATTTTTTAGTACAGTGTTCAAGTCATATGTTGGTCCGTAGATGTGTAAGAGAGCCTGCACAAAAAAGAAATAATTGTGGTGGAACAAATTAAAGCTTTACAGTTATAAAGACCTGGATTTTATTCATTCTGCCTCAGATTCCCTGGTAAATATATCTGGAAAAGTAACCTGGCCTCACTGAATCTGAACATCAGTATCTGAAAGAGAGAAAGTTTATAGTAACTAGTAAATATATTGTCAAGAACAGAGATAATACATGCATAGAAAGCATCTACCACATGATGTGTCAAAATTTCATCTCTGTCATTGCCATTCATCATTCATCATCAGAGTTTTGCCAGAACACTAGCAGCAGAGCAAGATGGTAACCAAACAGAAGTCCATTCTATGATCATACATATGTACCACAGGTTCAAGGGCATTCCTGATCTGTTAGCAGGCAATCGTCATAACATTTGTTGTACAATTACCATATATTTTTTTCTAAGTACCTCCTCAATTTCTGTGCAACCACTCATGAGTTCTGTGGTCTTGGGCAATGAAATAAAACCCTCTGCATCTCAGATTTTTCATATATAAAATAAAGTTCATAGATATGTGTGGTGACAATTAAATCATTTAATTCATGTAGAGTGAATAGTATAGTATCTAGAGAATAATGTATAGTCAATAAATATTCTTTTATTATAATTACTAGAGCCCTAGCTCATGAAATTCGTAGATGGGGGTGTCCCTCAGCAGATCCTTCACCTTCTGCAATCTAGGACCCCTTGAGGGATGTCTAACTGCTCATTGAGCCTCCTGCTTTCTATGTAGTCACAGCCATGTTGGTTGGGTTAATTTGCATACTTGCTCCTGATTGGCTGCTGGGCATGGCTTGTGGTTGTAGCAGAAGTATGGTCAATTTGAATATTACTCTTTTATTAGATAGGATGTGTTGGTCTCTTATGTCTTATATGTAATATCATTAATTCTCACAGACTTTGTGTTGAAAATAAATTTACCCTCCATTTCAAAATGAGATAGCAAAGGCATGAAGAGGCTAAATAACTTACTCAGGACATCTGATGAAACTGAGATTTAAAGTTAAGTCTCTATAATTTCCAAGCCTGAGTTAATAAAATGTTTGTATAATCTGTGTTAATAAAATATTTGAGTAATCAGTAAAAATTGAAAATTTTAAAGAATGCTTTTTTAACTTTTAAAATCATGTCCTTTTTTTAGTATTTAATAATATACATATATATTCCTACAGTTTAGATTACATAAACACAGCTGTTATCTCCTTTAATCTTTACATTCACACACAACTACAAATTATGACTTTGGTATGTGATCCTACTTTGCATATGAAAAACTGAAGATTAAATGAGTTAAGTGACTTTTCCAAGCTTAGATGATAGTGATTGCAATGAAAATATCAATAAAAACTATAGTTTAATTTCTTATTGTCACACATTTTCCTAAGATTTTTCCATGCAATAACTCATGTCATACTTTTAATTAATGTGTCAAAGGATGGTTCACACTTTATAAAGGAAGAACCAAGTTGTAAGACACTTTGTACCTTGCTCAAAATAACAATAATTTATGCAACATAATTGACTTAAAACTGGTTTTGTCTAATTTCAACAATCTGCTTTTAAAATTTTGTAATAATGCTTCCTGTTTTAAGTCTGTGAACAAGTGTACAGTTGAGACTCAAAAAGTCCTATATCCCAATCCAGTTCTATAGATAAGCTGATTCTTGGTTGGAAAATTTTAGGGACAGATATTAACCTTCAGCATCTTGAGTCATAAACTGAGTTCAAAGTAGTCTCCAAAGAAAGACTGATTTAGCATACCTCTTCCTGTTAATGGGCCTTCCAAGAAGGGTCAATTGTCTATGGTCTGCCAAGTACCATAAATGAATTAACTTGCTAGGAGAAGTTATTTTTTAATGTCAAGGTGTCCTGGAGGAAGAAATGAGGTAGAAAATAATAATGCTTAACCCTTTCATAAAAGTTGCCACAGTGACATTAGACCCTATCTTAGAGCAATATATAAAAGATTTGAGTTCAGAGAATAAGTAAACTAGTGCCATTTACTGTTCTTTCCATGCAAAGCAAAGGTGATAGATGAATTTTTATGGTCAAGAGAGAAAAATACAAAAAGAGGGAGAAAAAAACTTCACTTTCATATTTAAGTTTATCAGAATTTTTTTAAAAGGGAACTTCTTAAATTTGAGAATATTAGCACAGAAAGGCTAGTTGCAATCTTGAGACATTCATTCAGTAAGAACATTAATTTTATATTTAATATTTCCTAATTGACTTACTCATGCTATAAATTTGATTAGTCATCATAAATTTTTAAAAAAACACTAATGGGGTTTTATTAGTTAAAACATGTAGGCTATGGTGACCTCTCTCTAAGTGTTTTCTTTCCTCTTGTACTTAAAGTGAAGTAGTTATTCAGATAGACATCAAAATGGTAAATTGCAGTCTCTTTTTTAGAAACCTTTTCTCTAACTTCTCTGTATACCATGCCTCAATTTCTATTAAATCAACTTTACTTTCTCTAAAGGCAGTCTGCTAAAAGCACTCCGTGAAAGATCAACTTGTAAAATAAATGGAACTAGTCATTACTTTTAAGTGTAAGTACAAATAGCATTGAGAAAATGTACTAAATTAGGGATGGAAAGTCAACATACACACAGCTAACTGCTCATCTTCACATTAGCAAAAGGACTTTTATATTGTTTTTCTTTCTTGAGGGGTGGGGTGGTATTAACAGTATTTATTTTCTAAATAATGAACCATGTGTATCCAACTAGACTAAAATATTGCCAAGTATAAGAACATTTGCATATTATGTTGAGGTAAGTAAACAAATCATATTAAAGAACAACAATGAAAGTCAAAACTCTTGGAGGTGTTGCTTTTGAAGCAAAGCCATTATACACTATAAAAACATTATAAGGAAATTGCAAGTAAGAACACTTTGAGCAACTGGGAAAGCAGACTGAGTGTGTCATGAGCCCACAAAACACATTCGTGTGGTGAAATTCTCAGGAGTTAGAAATGAGAAATATTCCCTTATTTTGCCCCTTCTCAATACTAAAGCTATTTTGTATGTCTCTGGGTTGTGTAATAGCCCAAATGGATGCTTTGTGGATGTAGTTCTGCTGGGTTAGAGATATGATATGACAGATGACATCATCTTTTTGACACACTCCAGTTTCTCAGGGTTCTAGCATAACAACTGTAGCAACAACCATAGTCTTTACCTTCAGAAAAGTACAACAGAATAGAAACAAGTTGATGTTTTTTAATAGGGATAGCTACATTTATTGCAATTGTTGAAAAATTCTAAAAGAAGATTATCAGGAAAGTAAATTATTTTTGATACTCAGGAGATAAAATGTGACTTATTCATATGTCAGATCACCAAAGCTGTGATCGGAGAGCTGATGTAGGGCCATGCCCAACATGAAGTTAGTCAGTATCTCCTTAACTCCTGGCTACAGATCAGAACTTTAACATTAAGTGAAATCACTCAGAGAAATACAAATACCCTTTGATTTCACGTATATGTGGATCTAAAACAAATAAACAAAAACAGATTCATAGAAATAGAAGCCAAAAGGATGCTTACCAGAGGGGAGAAGTGGAAGGTTAGGTTAAAAAAGTAAAAGAGAATATCACAATAATAAAAGAGAAAGATGCAAATGAACCATACCTTCATGATGCCCACTAGCCAATCAGGAGTGAGTATGCAAATTAACCCAACAAAGATGGTGGGTCAATTTGCATATGCAGGCACCAAGTGGACATGGCAATGATGCAGACATTCCATACCATCCCAGCCACTCTGGGCCTCTGGGCAGCGTGGGAGGGCAGAAAGGTGGCTCTGGGTTGGAGCAAAGGCAGAAAGGCAGCTCTGGGCCAGAGCGAAGGCAGTGCTAGCAGCTATGGCAAGGAAGGCCCATTCTTGCATGAATCTTGGTGCATCAGACCTCTAGTAGTGAATAATATTGTAATAAGTTCACACATTGACAGATGATTATTAGAATTAGTGGGGTGATCACTTTTCTTGAAAGTTATAAAAATTTTGAATCACTTGAAATGGATTTTATACCAACTATGCTTAAAATTAAAATTTTAAGAAATCCTTAACTGTAGATTTTAGTCAGGATTAGTCTTTGAATGATAATGTGTCTAGCTTGAAATATCTACAAATCAGAGATGAAATTCAAGTTCTCCTCCAAAATTGATATAGAGAGCAATGAGTTAACACTAATTTGTGCTGATCTTTATAGAAAAAAAATCAATATTCATAGGTCATATTAGGAAATCTGTATAAACATGTGTGTTTATTTTCCAAAGTGAAGTATTGATATCATGAACCTTAATTGAAAAATATACCTTCTGATTTTCCTGCTAAAGTCAAGCCATGTCCCAGGGAAGGATAATTTTTTCCTTAAGCCATACCTTAACAGCCAGGTCACTTGGAAAACAATGGAATTTAAGATAGCAAGATTTAGCAAAAGACTTCATGCAACAGAAACCTAATTATTTTATTTAATGTTTGATGAAAATGTTTAATTTTATGATAACTTATTAAAGATAAAAAATAGAATGTGAACTTCCCGGTGAAATTTTTATAACATTCCCAGATTATTTCAAAGAAGCTGACAACTTGGGGGATATTTCAAATAAGTTTAACTTTTATTCATTACTTATACTTTCAAATGTAGTTACTCACACAATATAACTAAGGAAGGAAGCACATCACAAATTTAAACTCAACAAAATATAAAATGAATACGAATATTATAATCATCAGCATAAAGGCCACAGGTCTTAAGATATTTTAGATGTACTTTGTTTACAAAGAATCAGTATATATTGTATTTGTATTAAAATATTTAAACTTGATTGTTTTCAGGAGCATGTATTTTATATACTTTCTTTTTTATTGTTAATACTATTACATAGATGTCCCCCATTTGCCAGCCTCCATCCAGACCCTGCCCACTCTCCACGACCACATATATGCATATATGTTGTTTGGCTAATCTCTTTCAGCCCCCCCTACCCATTCTCCCCTCTGAGATACTCTCTTGATGGACAGAAAAAATTATATTTTAGCTACTGAATTACTGTTATTCACATGTTATATATCCTGGGCAATTATTCACAGCCTTCAATGACAGAGAATTTAAAGCTATCTCTCCTTTAGTCAGCAGTGTTACAGTAAATAAAAGGAAACGTCTTCTGTGGTGAACAGTTTCCTCCTATTTTATAACCTTGTGGCTATGAAGCTTTCAAGTAAAGAGAAAATTATTTATTTAGTAGCTAGAATAGTATTTATGATGTTTCATTTACTGTTCAAATGAAATTATTGAATGTAAAATAGGTCCAGTTACTAGGTGAAGGGAACAATATTTGCTACCCCAAATATGCTACATACTGATCATTTTGAATTTAAATTATTGTGAAACACTCAAGCTAAAACAAAACAAACAAACAAACAAACAAAACACACTAGTATCTCTTTTGTTTTTCTTCTAAAAGTAGAGAATATATCTACCAATTGAAGATATTCTCCTTATACCAGAAGGATAAAAGGTAACCCATCACCAGTGGTTAGAAAATTCAAGGCTGAAAAGGCTATATAAACAAACTTTGTTACTTTTTTCATTAGTTTGCTACTTTAAACAGAAAACCCTTTGTTTTTTCCAATCTTCAAAAATAATTATTTCTTTGTCTAAAAATAGGCTGCTTTAGTCCTGTATCTATGAGATCTCCATACACATGTAATTAAATTTGATTTTTTCCTGTTATTCTGTCTAATGTTAATTTAACTTTAACCCAGCAGAAGAACCTGAAAGGTAGAAATAGATTCCTTTTGCTCCCAATCGGAAGCTATTTTCGACAAGACTGATTATTATGTTCTGAAATTAATTTATATACATATTAAATTATTTCATTGTATGTGTTTTTTGTGTTTGTTTTGTTTTTTTTTTTAATAGAAATCTTTTAAAGAGATTATAAGATGTAATAAATAGGGAAGAGATAAGGATATAGTTCAGGAAGATTATTTGTAATTTCAAGTACTCAAAATTGTCTTTCCATATAGATTTGTTTTAAAAACGATTTACTAGTTCTTTCCAGTTGTTTTAACTTGTGGGAATACATGTAAATTTGTTACCTAGAAAATTTATTCTTTTCCAGAAAAAATATGCATGAGACTGGGATGCAATGTTATATTATTTTATCAATTAAAATTAATCTCTGTGAAGATCAACATTTCTTAAAAACATTTGAAATAATATTTAAAATATTTATTTTTAATCTGCACAAGCTGACTTTGCCTATTCTAATACTGCTTTCAGGATAAATTTCTAACTCTGCTTCTTATTTATATTTATTCATGAAGCCACAGGTCCTCCTAAGGTGTTTCCTTTATCTACTTTACTTTTAGAAAAATGTCATGCCTTAAAACTGGACAAGATGTACATTTCATTCCTACACATTGCTTTATTTACTAACTAGAGACCCAGTGCATGAATTCATGCACCAGTGGGGTCCCTCAGCCTGGCCAGTGGTATCAGGCCATACCCAGTAGTTTGAAATCCCCCAAGGGATGTAGTAGTGAGTGAAGCAGCAGACAGCCAGGGAAAAACCTGAGCTTGGGCCTGGCACCATGCTAATCCTGCTTATTCCAGCCTTACTGGGCCTGTTGCCACCACTAGATAGGATAGCTGTTGCTCCATCATGGTTTCTGCATGCCACATCAGTCAGTTGAGCTATTCTACTGCCATGGGAGTGTACTGACTACAAGGGATAGCTCCTGTATAGAGCATCTGCCCCCTGGAGGTCAGTGTGAAGCATAGCTACCAGTCAAAGAGTCAGATGGACACTTAACATATTAGGCTTTTATATACATACAGGGGTCTGGTGCATGAAATTCGTGCACTCAGGGTGGGTGATCCCTCAGCCCAACCTGCCCCCTCACACAAACTGGGAACCCTCAGGGGATGTGCTACTAACCACTCACCCCACCGGCCCAAGGGCTAAAGCCTCAGGCTAAGGCTTTAGGCCTTGGGCACCCAGCCATCACCCTGAAATGGGGTGCGTGGCTGGCTCCATTCCAGCCAAGCCTCCGCAACCCCCAGCCTAGGCCTTTACCCAGGCCAGTGCATGCTGGAAATCTTGGCCCCACTCCCCGCAGCCCGGGCCACCTTGGTCCTGCCCCCTGTGGCCCAAGCCGCCTTGGCCCCAACCCCCCATGTTCCCGACTGCCTCAGCCCTGCCACCCTGGCCCCTATGCTCCAGGCCACTTCAGCCTCGCTCCTCCTGACCTGGCCCACCCCCGGCCCTGACTACCTTGGCCCCTACCCCCACCCCAGCCAGCATCAGCCCCACCTCCCTCATGCCTTGGGATGCCTCGGTCATGCCTCTGGCCCCGCCCACCTCAGCCCTGCCCCCCCCCCTCGGCCTGGGTCACTTCAGCCCTGCCCTGGCCCACCTCAGCCCTGCCCCCTCTCCTGATGGGCTCGTGGGCATGGCTGGTGGGCATGGCTCATAAGTGTTGCAAAGGTACATCAATTTGCAAATTACTCTTTTATTAGATAGGACTAGAGGCTAGGTGCACAAAATTTGTCCAAGTGGGAGGCAGTGTACCTTAACCCAGCCTGCAACCTCTCCAATCTGGGACCCCTCAAGGGATGTCCTACTGCCTTCTCACAATCTAGCACTGCAGACTCCCAACTGTTCGTGTGTCTGCCTTCCTTATTGCTCCTAACCACTTCTGCCTGCCAGTCTGATTACCCCCTAACCACTCCCCTGACAGCCTGATTGATGTCTAACTGATCCCCTGCCAGCCTATTTGGCCCTAAAGTCCTTCCTCTCCTGTCCTGGTCACACCTAACTGCCCTTCCCTGCTTGCTTGATCACCCCCAACAGCCCTCCCCTATAGGCATAGTCCCCCACAACAGCCCTCCCCTGCAGGCCTGGTTACGCCTAACTGGCAAACCCTACAGGCCAGGTTTCCCCCAACTGCTCTTGCCTGCAGGCCTGGGTCCCCCTACAATTGCCCTTTCCTGCAGGCTCGGTCTCCCCCAACTTTCTTCCTATGCTGGCCCAGCCACCCCCAACTGCCCTCCCTTGCAGGCTTGGTCTCTCCCAACTGCCCTCCCTTGATGATCATCTTGTGGTGGCCATCTTATGTCCACTTGGGAGCAGGATCTTTGACCAGATGGGGGCAGTCATCTTGTGTTTTGGAGTGATGATCAATTTTCATATTGCTCTTGTATTAGATAGTATAGAGGCCTGGTGGATGGGTGGGGTCCAGCTGGTTTGCCCTGAAGGGTGTCCTAAATCAGAGTGTGGGTTCCTTTAGGGTATGGGGTGGCCTGGGCGAGGGGCCTGTGGTGGTTTGCAGTCCAGCCACGCCCTCCAATTGACCCAAGTGGATGCCCTGGTATCTGGGATTTATTTACCTTCTACAATTGAAACTTTATGGCCTGGAGTGGAGCCGAGCCTTCTGCTCACTCCAATATGGCAGCCATTTCTGTTGGGATTTATTTGTCTTCTATAATTGAAACTTTGTTGCCTAGAGTGGAGGCCTAAGCCGGCCAGGGCCGCAGAAGCTTGCCTTCCTCCATCACCGGGGAAACCCAAGCCTCCCTCTTGCTCTTAGTGGCCATAGCCATCTTGGTTGGGGTTTATTTGCTTATTTGCTTCTGATTGGCTGGTGGGCATGGCTTGTGGGTGTAGTGGAGTTATGGTCAATTTGCATATTATTCTTATATTAGATAAGATATGTAACCCAGGGTTCACAGCATCATTATAACACTGCTCTTGTCATTTATTCATATGGAATTTTTAAAGCTGTTCAACTCATGTATTAATCATTTTTCATTTCACAGTATTAAAAACCAGTAGTAGTTTCATAAGAAATGTCATATTGGCCATAGGTTTTTGAGTTGGCAGTTGGATCTATGTATATAAAAATATAATGTATGAATGAATGGATGAATGAATTTGAATTTATTAAGAGAAGGAAAAGTATATTTGCACAGAGAACAAAAATAATCTAAAAGTAGTCTTTAAAAATGCCTGATGTACTTCACTGTGAAATCTCTCAAACTAAAATTAGATATCTATCTCAATGACAATTTGTCTCCTTGATTTACTGTATTTTGAATTGTCAGATTAAATATCCCAGAAGGCATGTGTTTGTTTACCATGAATCAGAGCATGTTCCCTTGTGCCAAGCTATCAACCATCTTGATTTTGGTCTATTTACTTAATTTCATATATCTAAACTTGTAGTTTAATCTTCACATGTTATGTTAACTTTTAACTACCTTATTTATTTTTGATAAATATTCTTTGCCTATCTAAAGAATGATCCCCACTCCTCTGTTTGAAATAAAGCTATTTCTTGGTAAAATAAAAAAGATCTGATATATAATGTTATTCTTTGTTATGTTACAATCCGATACAACCGAACATTGCTGGTTTTGTATAAAGATATAAATTAAAACATACATTTTTTAAAAAAAGTGAATACCGTTCTTTAAAAATTATCATTTCCTCCCTGCCAGCATGGCGCAGTATTTGAGCCTTGACCTATAAACCAGGTGGTCATGATTCAATTACCAATGGGGACGTATGTCCAAGTTGCAGGCTGTATCCCCAATATCAGGTGTGCCAATCAATTATTCTCTCTCATAATTGATGTTTCTATTTCTCTCTCCCTTTCTCTTCCTCTCTTAAGTTAATAAAAGTATATTTAAAAATAAATAAAAATTATAATTTTCTGGCAAAAATCATCAGAATAAAGTTATTCAGATATGGAAGAAAAATTTTTATCACTGGTTAAATACATAACACTCTTGAATTTGAAAAAGTCAGGTTCACATCTTCAAATCCAGTTTTATTATTTGTATGACCTCAATTACATTACTTGACTTCAGCTCATCAATCTGCAAAGTAGTTTGAGTAATTCTTTTCCTAAAGATTTGTGAAAATCAAGTGAAATAATAGAGCACAATTCTTGTGAAGAGACAGAATAAATGATGACCACAAAAACTATTTTTATTATTTACTATAGGCCCAGTGCATGAAATTTGTGCACTCAGGAGAGGGTCCCACAACCCAGGATGTGCTCTCTCCTCTCACAGCCCAGGAGCCTCAGGGGATGCCCAATTGATGGCTTAGGCCTGCACCCCATGGGGAGTGGTTCTAAACCATCAGTTCAACATCCTTAGCACTGCTGCGGAGGCTGGAGAGAATCTATGCTCACCAGTGGTGAGCCCAGCTTCTGGCTGAGTGGTGCCCTCCCTGTAGGAGTGCACTGACCATCAAGGGGTAGTTCCCCATTGAGTGGTATTAGGCCAAAACTGGCTCTCCAACATCCCCTGGAGGGTCCCAGATTGCAAGAGGGTGCAGGCCAGGCAAAGGGACCCACCGATGCAGGATTGAGTCCAGGGAGGGATGTGAGAGGTTCGCCAGCCAAGGTAGGACAATGGAAGGGCTCAAGGGCATGTCTGATCCATCTTGCTCAGTCCCTATTGGCCAGACCCCAGCAGCAAACTAACCTATTGGTTGGAGCATCTGCCCCCTGGTGGTCAATGCACATCATACTGAGCAGTTGAGTGACCTTAGCATATCATTAGCATATTATATATTGATTGGTTGAATGGATGACCAGACACTTAGCATATTGTTTTTATTATATAAGATGGTTTTTAATCTTCATCCAAGATATTTATTCCTATTGATTTCCAGAGAGAATGTAAGGAAGGTAGGAGGTAGCAGGGAGAGAAAGAGAAACATGGACATGAGAGAGACATATCAATTGGTTGCTTCTCACACACACCTCATCCAGGGTTGGGGAACCTGCAACCAAGATATGTATCCTTGACCTGGAATTGAATCTGTGACCCTTCAGTCTGCAGGCTGATGCTCTAACCACTGAAACAAACCAGCCAACCTAGAACAACATTTTTTTTTTTTTTTTTAATTTTTTTTTTTTTTAATTTTTTTATCTTTATTGTTCAGTTTATTAATTACATTGTTTCCCCTTTTTATCCCCCTATAGCTTCCCTCCACCCTGCACCCATCCCACCCTCCACCCTCCCCTCCCCCTCCCCACTGTCCTCTCCCATTGTTGCTAGATTTTTGTCCAGTCTCTTGCTGCACTTCCCACAACCCTTTTCTCCCCAAGAATTGTCAGTCCATTCCCTCTCTATGTCCATGTCTCTGTTATATTCACCAGTCTATCCTGTTCAACAGCCTATCAATTCACTTGATTTTTATGTTCATATGTTGATAGATGTGTATTTGTTGTTCATAATTTTCATCTTTACCTTTTTCTTCTTCCTCTTCTTAAAGAATACCTTTCAGCATTTCATACAATATTGGTTTGGCAGTGATAAACTCCTTTAGCTTTTTCTTATCTGCGAAGCACTTCATCTGACCTTCAATTCTGAATGATAGCTTTGCTGGATAGAGTAATCTTGGTTGTAGATTCTTGCTGTTCATCACTTTGAATATTTCTTGCCACTCCCGTCTGGCCTGCATCGTTTCTGTTGAGAAATCCGCTGACAGTCGTATGGGTGCTCCCTTATAGGTAACCAACTGTTTCTCTCTTGCTGCTTTTAATATTCTCTCTTTGTCTTTTGCTCTTGGCATTTTAATTATGATGTGCCTTGGTGTGGTCCTCTTAGGGTTCCTATATATTGGGGTTCGGTGCACTTCTTGGACTCCTAAGTCAATTTCTTTCACCAGGTGTGGGAAGTTTTCAGTCACTATTTCTTCAAATAGGTTTTCATTGTCTTGGCCTCTCGCTTTTTCTGGCACCCCTATAATTCGGATGTTGGTATGCTTGAGGTTGTCCCAGAGGCCCCTTACACTATCTTCAATTTTTTGGATTCTTTTGGTTTCTTGCTTTTTCAGCTGAGTGGATTTTACCTCTTTGTATTTCAAATCTTTAATTTGGTTCTTGGGGTGCTCCAGGGCACTTTCAGGTCTTTGTATAATATTTTTTGTTTCAGTCAGTGTATGCTTAATTTCTGGTTGGTCCTTTTTCATATCCTTGAGAGTCTGCTTTATATCCTTGAGGGTTTCTTTCATTTCCTTGTAGGACTCATTCATTTCCACGTTGATCTTGATCATTTCCACATTGGTCTTGATAATTTCTTTGCAGCTCTCATTTATATCCTGGAGGGTGTTGTTCATTTTCTTGTAGGACTCATTCATATCCTTTGTGGTCTTGCTTATTTCCTCATAGGCCTCGATCTTTTGTTGGAACCTCTTAAAAAACCCTATAACCGTGGTTCTAAATTCCATGTCCAGTCGTTTTTTTTCCTCCATTTCTTTCACATCTGATTTCTTTCCATGTTGTTGCATGTTGACTGCTTCCCTGAGTTGGTCAATTAGCTTTGTGTGGTAGACTTCCTACTAGGGATAGTGGCTCAGCCTCCCCGGTTACCTGAGGTGAATATGGGCTGCACAGTCTTGCTGAAGTTAAGCTCAGTTAATCGTTGCTAGCACTTGGAGGGTTGACCTCCAGGCCAATTGTCTGTGAAGCTCAGCTGTGCTCAGGTTGGGTGGGCGGAGTCTCCAGGCCAAGCAGACAGCGTTAGCTACGCCCTATGCGGCCCCAGGGACTCTGTGCTGGGGGCAATGGCCGCCAGCACCTCTGAGAGAGAGCCGCTGCGGAGCTCCGCAGGCTGCCGGTTGCTGGGGAATTCAGACTTTCCCAAAATGAGTCTGCATGCGCAATGTCTCATCCAGGGTCGTAAAACAAAGCAGACTGACGGTTTTCCGAATGAGAGGCAAGTCGCGGTGCGCTCTCTGCGCCGTCACGCAGCTGAGCTGTTCGCACAAGCTGCCTTCTCCACAAGCCGGGAGACCCGGCAGCACCCGAGCTTCGGCGTGCCCTCCCACTGTCTAGTTTTCACCCCGTGTGATACTGGGTTCTCTGGACTTCGCCCAGAGCTGGAGAATCAGTCAGTGGGACGCCTTTGTCTCCCCGTTCGAGAAAACTGGCCGGTTTCCAGCCGCCCGCCCTCTCCAAGGCGCGCACTCCAAACCTCTCTCCGTGCGAATCTTTCAACGCCGTCTGCCGCCGCTCCTCCGAGTCCCAGTGTCTTATCTTCACTTTTATTTGTGGAATTTTCACTCGGCGAGCTTTCTGGTGATTCTGGAAGGTGTTTGTTCTTTCGTTAAGTTGTAGTATTAAAATTGCTGATTATGACGGCAAGATAGGTGTTTTGCCTTCTCCGCCATCTTAGTTCCTCCTAGAACAACATTTTTAAAAAACATAATTCAAATATAGATATATTATCGGAAAGGATGACATATTAATAATCACATGCATAGTAAATAGCATCAATTTAGCATTTTTCTATCTCCCAACCAAGACCTGGTGTAGACAGAACTGTTTATTTTAGATATGAGAGTCAGTGAAAACAGGAGAGACAAATAGGCCTCATGAGTTACTTAATAATAGGTACTGTTATGGTAGCAGCCTCTCCTCCTAATCAGCCAAGTGGCTGTGGACCCACCCTTTGAGTGGCTGATCCCACTGTGGGATCACCACTCATTATGGTCAGCCAAGTGGCATTCGCACTGTGGGAGCACACTGACAACTAGGGGAAAGTTCCTACATTGACTATCTGCCACCCCGGTGATCAGTACACATCATAGTGACTGGTCAACTGGTCAATCTGGTCATTCTGCAGTTCAGTAACTGGGCTTTTACATATATATGCTAGAGACCTGGTGCATGAAATTTGTGCACAAGGGGTGGGGGATGTCCCTCAGCCCAGCCTGCACCCTCCCAATCTGGGACACCTCGAGGGATGTCCAACTGTCCGTTTAGGCCCAATCCAGGTAGGATCAGGCCTAAAAGGGCAGTCTGACATCCCTCTCACAATCCAGGACTGCTGGCTCCAAACTGATCACCTGCCTGCCTCCCTGATTGCTCTTAACTGCTTCTGCCTTCAGGCTTATGACCCCATAACCACTACCCTGACAGCCTAATTGATGTCTAACTACTCCCCTGCCAGCCTGTTTGCCCCCAACTTCCCTCCTCTGCCGGCCTGATCACCCTTAACTGCCCTCCTCTACAGGCTTGATCACCTCCAACTGCCCTCCTTTGCAGGCCTGGTCCCTTCCAACTGACCTTCCCTGCTAGCCTGATTCTCCACAACTGCCCTCCCTTGCAGGGCGTGGAACCTCCCAATAGCCCTTCCCTGCTGGCCATCTTGTGGTGGCCATCTTGTGTCCACATGAGGGCAGGATCTTTGATCACCTGGGGGCAGCCCTCTCGTGTGTTGGAGTGATTGTCAATCTGCATATTACTCTTATTAGATAGGATAGAGGCCTGGTGCATGGGTGGGGGCCAGCTTGTTTGCCCTGAAGGGTGTCCTAGATCATGGTAGGGGTTCCCTTGGGACATGGGACAGCAAGGCCAGGTGGAAAACTTGGCTTCCTCCATTGCTGGTGAAACCCAAGCCTCCCTCCTGCTCTCAGTGGCCGCAGCCCTCTTGGTTTGGGTTTATTTGCATATTCTCTCCTGATTGGCTGGTGGGTGTGGCTTGTGGGTATAACAGAGGTATTACCAATTTGCATAATACTCTTTTATTATCTAGGTCTAGTGGCCAGGTACATGAAATTCAAACAAATTTAATTGGAATTATTAAGAGGAAATATTTTAATATTGCTATTTGTCCTTTCTCAATAATAGAAGTGTCAGAGATAAAAGAAAATTAATAAAATGTATATGAAAATCTCCAACTTGTCAGAGTCTGAAATGCACCGCTGGACCCAAATCAAGTCTCTGTCTACCTGTGTGTGCCTCAAAATTGTGCAAGACCCAGACCCAGCCAGCCCCACCCCCATCAAGCTCTGCCAGGCAGGGGGTGTACCCTCAGGTCACCTGTCAATCCCTACCATGTTGGGGGCAAGCCTCAGGTCCCTTGGCCTTGTGCTGGGGTGGGAAATGTGCCTCAGGCCCCCCATCCCCAGTGCCCAGGTAGGGAGCATGGCCTCAGGTCTCCCAGCCCCAGGACCAGGGCAGGGTGTTCACCCTCAGGTCCTCCAGCCCTGGCACTGCAGCCTCTGGTACCCCAGCCCTGGCACTGGTGTGGTGCATGCAGCATGTCTGGTCCTTGCCCAGCATCAAATTTCCTGCCCTGGCTTCAGGTCCACTGTCCCCAGTGCTGGATGAGGGATATGGCCTCAGGTCCCTCGACCTGGTCTCAGGTCCCCTGGGACTGGCACAAGGGCACAAGGGCATTTTCACATTGGCTCTTTATTATATAGGATATTAGAGTTCTGGTGTGCAAATTCATGCACAGGTGGGATTCAGCTGACCTGTCCCAATGGGGGCCTATTGGGAAAGGCCAGCCAGGGGAGAGAGTCGCTGAAGGTAGGTTGGCTGGCAATGCCCCAATTGGGAAGGGGTTGCGAATCAGTGGTAGGGGAGAGGCCATGGGTGGTTAGCCAGCCACAGTCTGCATCATAGCAACTAGTCATTCTGGTCGTTCTAGTGTTCCAGCCACTTGATTTCTATAATTAGCCCTATGCTTGTTCAAAATATATGTACATGAATGATTTACCACAAAATATTTCACTTAATATTAATTATATGTATTAAATGGAGATGATCATAATTATTAATTGCCTAGAGGCCCAGTGCATGAAATTCATGCACGAGGCTCCGGGGATGTCCCTTAGCCCAGCCTACACCCTCTCCAATCTGGGACCCCTCGAGGGATATCCAACTGCCCATTCAAGCCCGATTCCAATAGGCAGTTGGACATCCTTCTCACAATCCAGGACTGCTGGCTCCAAACTGCTCACCTGCCTGCCTCCCTGATTGCCCCTAACCACTTCTGCCTGCCAACCTGATCACCTGCTAACCACTACCTTTCCAGCCTAATTGATGTCTAACTGCTCCCCTGCCAGCCTCTTTGCCCCCAACTTCCTTCCTCTGCCGGCCTGGTCACCCCTAACTGCCCTCCCTTACAGGCCTGGAACCTCCCAATGGCCCTCCTCTGATGGCCATCTTTGTGGTGGCCATCTTGTGTCCACATGGGGACAGGATCTTTGACCACATGGGGGCAGCCCTCTTGTGTGTTGGAGTGATGGTCAATCTGCGTATTTCTCTTTTATTAAATAGGATAGAGGTCTGATGCCTGGGTGGGGTCCAGCTGGTTTGCCCTGAAGAGTGTCCCAGATCAGGGTGGGGTTTCCCTTGGGTTGAGGGGCAGCCTCGGTGAGGGGCCTGTGGAGGTTTGCAAGCCAACCACGCCCCCCAGCAACCCAAGTGGAGACCCTGGTATCTGGGATTAATTTATGTCTACAATTGAAACTTTGTAGCCTGGAGCGGAGCCAAACCTTCTGCTCCCTCTGTGGTGGCAGCCATTTCTGTTTGAAACTTTGTAGCCTAGAGTGGAGGAGGCCTAGGCCATTAAGAGCAGGCTGAAACCTTGGCTTCCTCAGTTGCCAGGGAAACCCAAGCCTCTGTTCTCTCTAGCTCAGTGGCTGCCACCATTCTGTATCTTTTATAACTGAAACTTTGTAACATTGAGTAGAGGCCTATGCAGGCAATGGCAGGTGGCTTGACTTCCTCTGTTGCCGGGGAAACTCTAGCCTTCTTCCTGCTCTCAGTGGTGGCAGCCATCTTGGTTGGGGTTTATTTGTATAATCTGCTCCTGATTGGCTGATGAGCTGTGGGCATGGCTTGTGGGTGTGGCAAAGGTATGATCAAATTTGCATATTACTCTTTTATTTGATAGGGTTGTATAAAAGCTCAGAAGACATGAAGTAACATAAAAATTTCTTTTTTTAGGGAAAGTTCACTATGACTGAAATATTTTTTGCTGGGCCATTATCAAATTCATACCACAAATGACACTAAAACAACTTAACTTGTAAAACCATAGGCTTTGTATCAGAACAGATCTTATATATTCAATTTAATATTTTTTCAAAGTTGAATCAGCACAGATATGACTTTTATGAACAACACTAGAGACCCGGTGCATGCAATTCATGCACTGAGTAGGGGTGTCCCTCAGCCCAGCCTCCACCCTCTCCATTTGGAACATCTCAAGGGATGTTTGACTGCCCATTTAGACCAAATCCTGGGCCTAAACGGGCAGCCGAACATCCCTCTCACAATCTAGAAGTACTGGCTCCCAATTGTTTGCCTGCCTGCCTTCTTGATTGTCTCCAATCGCTTCTGCCTGCCAGCCTGATCACCCCCTAACCACTCCCCTGCCAGCCTATTTGCCCCTAAATGCTCTCCTCTACAGGTCTGATACCCCCAAATCTCTACCCTGCAGACCTGGTCGCCCCAAACTTCCCTCTTCTGCTGACCTGGTCATCCCTAACTGCCCTCCCCTGTTGGTCTGATCACCCACAACTGCCCTCCTTGCAGATTTGGTCCCTCCCAACTGCCCTCCACTGCTAGCCATCTTGTATTGGCTATCTTGTGTCCACATGGGAGCAGGATCTTTGACTATATAGGGGAAGCCATCTTGTGTGTTGGAGTGATGGTCAAAATGAATATTACTCTTTTATTAGATAGGATTACTTCAGTTCTCCCTTTGAGACTATGAGATAGACCCATACTCTTTGGCTGAGAACTGAGTAACTAACTCAGCTTGGTTCTTTTTCAAATATGTTTACTTCTATTTTTGTACAGAAAAGATATAGAACACATTAGCTTCATTTTATTTTTTAAATATGGCTACTAGAAAGTCTAATATTGAAGAAATTCTTTTTCCTGAATTTCTTTTTATTTGAATGGGTATGGAAGTCTTATTAAATGCTTGTTCTGCATCTATGAGATCGTATTTTATTTTCTTGCATTTAGTTAATTTAGTGAGTTACATTCATAGGGTCAGCCATTCTTGCTCTCAAGTGATTCAACCCAACCTTGTCATATATGTTTTTACAAATTTAATGCACAACTAGTTTGCTAATATTTTACTTACGGCTAATGAACCTGTTATTTGGTATATAACATTTCTTTCTTGTGCTGTCCTTGTCAGATATTGATATGAAGGTTATACTAGCCCAATAAAATAAGAAATGAATCTGATTAATTTCAATTTGATGTTTTGCTGCTTAAAGTTTAATGGTTTAAATGATCATAAGACCATTGATATTTTTTAATTTTATTGTACCAATTTTGGTAATCCCAAATCTCTAGTTTATTTTCTGCTACTTCTTTGAGCAAATTCTCATCCTTTTGAGAAATTCTTAATCTAAAATTTCATCTTTTCTTCTATGTGTTTTGCTAGAAATTTTCCCCTAATTTATATTTTACTAGTACCAATTAAATTAAATGTATTCATTATTTTGTCCAATTATATTTCTTGATATGTTTATCAGATATTTTTTGATTTATCATACTTTGAATTTTAAATTCCAACCATATGAGAGATCTTTAGTTAACTTTTTATTATTTATAACAATATTGTTATGGTTAGAGAATGTGATAAATATTACTATTTTATGTCTGAACAATACACATCTCACAAATGTTCCCTAATATATTGACATTTTAGTCAAGTATTCTTTTTGACTCCTAAAATTAGTCATTTTTGTATTTATTATTACCTTATTGAGTCAGTATTTGTCTAAACTGTCTCATATTTTTTATTAGTAACATGTTTTGAATTCAAATTTTCTTTAATAACTTTAGCCTCACTCAAGTTTATATACAGTATTAGAAAAATATATTATGTTACTTTCTAAGAGTAGTAATTCTGATTTTTTTCCCAGGTTTTTGCTCATGGTTTATGATTTTTCCTCAGGCATTTGCTGATGGCCTATTATTGGTAGAGAGATATCCATATTAGTTTATGTCATGTGTTCCATGTATTACATACTTTTTTGCTAATTTCTCTGTTTGTAATTTACTTTGCTACGCAGTACTAAATATTCCAGTTCCAAACTATCCTTGCGTAATATAGTTTTGAGAAGGCTATTTTATTCATATCTCTTTGTGCCTACAGAAAAACAGACAAGATTCCTGCTTTCTCCCTGTCAAACTGGCAGATTTTTTAAAAAAGAAATTAGTTCATTATTTTGCACTATTATATACAGTGACAGTTCAATTTCCCTCCTTTGTAGGCTAAAGAACTTTTCTATTCTTCACCTCAAGAACCTTCAAATCTTCAAACATCTTGAAAATATAAAAATAGAGAAAACTACCTTAATACTCTTTTTTACAGCCTTCTTTTCAGTTTTGTCATTTGGGGATTTTTTCCTTATTTTTGTCAGCTCCATTAATTCTGTAAATTGTTTATAACATCCAGCATTTTTAGGTGTTGTAATACAATATATAGTCTATCTTTTGCAAGAACTCAACTTTACTGATTCTCATTATATCTACTCTACTTATTCATATTTGAAGGCTAGAACCACCTTGGTCAAGGTGTGGCAGTGGTTAGAGCATCTACTTGGATATGGAAGGATCACAGGTTTGATTCCCAGTCAAGGGCATGTACCTGGGTTGAAGTTCAACCCACAGACCCTGTTG
Organism: Antrozous pallidus; assembly: GCA_027563665.1. Classification (NCBI taxonomy): domain Eukaryota; kingdom Metazoa; phylum Chordata; class Mammalia; order Chiroptera; family Vespertilionidae; genus Antrozous; species Antrozous pallidus. The sequence continues at coordinate 65,778,268 of CM050519.1, read as the reverse complement.
GGGCATTTGGGGAGGAAGTTAATGGGTGCGTCTCTCTTACACCTCTATCTCTCTCTCTCTCCTCTCCCATTCTCCCTTCCACTTTCTTTAAAACAGACAAAACACAAAGTAAATGGAAAAAATATCCTCCAGTGAGGATTAACAACAAAAATTCAGAACCATGGCACCTGTATTCTGTAAAGATTTTTGAAATTGGGTCTCTTGATGGTTAATCTCATGTGTTAACTTGACTAAGCCAAGGCACTCAGGGGTTTCTAAATATTAAACATGTCTAAATGTTACTGTGAAAATACTTTCAGGTGAAATGAACATTTAAATCAGTAGTTTTGAGTAATCAGATTATCCTTTATGATGTTAGTGGAACTCATCCAATCAGTTGAAGACCTTAAGGAAAACACGATGTCTCCTGATGAAGAGGGAGCTGTTCCAGCAAACTGCAACTTCCATGGTTCCCCAGGTCTCCATCCTGGTGGCTGATCCACAGATCTTAGACTTGCCAGCCTCCACAGTCTCATTCTTCAGAGAACTCTGTCTAATGCAGCTCTACCCTGGACTAAGCTTTTCATCTCTGAATTAATCTATTCATAGAATAAGTGTGGAAGATACCTTGCCTTCATAATTCTGCTGGATTAATAATATTTTCACATTTCCAGAACTTCCTCATGTCATAAAATTTCAGAGCTGATTATGCAATCAAATGTTCGGCCCAGTTGTTTTAATTCTGCCTCCCCAATTTTGAAACAACATTTCTCTATTTTTCAGTCAGCTTTATTTCTCACTTTTTCTGACTTTTTCATTCTCACTGGCATAAGTACTCTCAAATAGATATTGTCTATTACATTTTTAAGGGACATTAGTTTTTAAGCAGTAGGCGTATTAAACTCAATTGTATTTGATATGCCTAATATTAGGTAATTATCCATATACAAAAATAATAAAATATAACTTAGATATATCTTTAACCAACTATTTAAATACCCATAGCAATGGTATTCCTTATATATTCTGTTTTCAAATATGTGTCAATAAATGTTGGGATATTTCATAACACTTCTGCAATCCATTTTACTTCCCTTTAAAAAAATGATCTTAAATGTACCTAAGATCAAAGATATGTGCTTCATATCTCTGAGGTTAATTATTAATTAAGATAAAATCTAATACAGGCTGAAACGGTTTGGCTCAGTGGATAGAGAGAGCATTGGACTATGGACTGAGAGGTCCCGGGTTCGATTCAGGTCAAGGGCATGTACCTGGGCTGTGGGCACATCCCCAGTAGGGGGCGTGCAAGAGGCAGCTGATCTGGTGTTTCTCTCTCATTGATGTTTCTGACTTTCTATCCCTCTCCCTTCCACTCTGTAAAAAATCAATAAAATATAAAAAATCTAATACAGGTTTAAGTATTGTCTTAGTATCTTTAATTTTTATAATAACAATAACTAAAAGTTATTTTAATTTAAATTTTAGGTTTAACTATTTTCCATGAAAAGTATCTGTACTATAGATCACAAAATGTTGACTCTTCCCCCCCCCCCCCCAGTCCCTGCACTGCCTTAGGATGTGTACAGTTTTGACTATTGTTTTCACTTAAACTAAACTATTTGAGTGGTATAAAAGCAAGTCATTAGGATAAAAGGGTTTCTGGTCTATAACTTAGCTTTATTCTTCACCTACCATATATAAGTTAAGTTTTCACCAGTGATTATTATGCACCAAATGTGATTTTTAAAGCTTGTGTATTGGTTACACTAATAAACTGCAATGTTTAACTTACACCTCAATGCTAAACACTTCCTAATCCATACAGTTTAATATCTTTTTATGAATGAGCCAGGTCTATCAGAATTTTAAAGTGTAATGTAGATACGGGGGGACAGTGTCTTATGCAGCAGGGCCTTGAATAACGTTCCATTCAATGATATTTTGTTCAATGTCTTTTCATTATAATGTTGATTTTTTTTTAAAAAAATGAAGTTCAGCTGAGGACACTGCCTGTGTAAACATTTATGTTCTCCCCATGTCGATGTGGGTTTTCTCCAGGGACTCCAGTTTCCTCATATATCCCAAAGATACAGACATTAAGTGAATTGGAGTGTCTATATCCTCAGAGTCTAAGTGAATGCAGGTGTGGGAGTGCTCCCTGCGATGAAGGAAGTCCTGCATAGGGCTGGATCCTACCTTGTGCTTACAGCTGCTGGGGTAGACTTCAGTGATCATTACCTTAGATAAGTGGGTTGCAAAACCATTATCTTGCTCATTTTTTCTCAAATGTATGTATTGCTCACATATATTTCAGTGTCTAACATTAGAAGGGTTCTGGGTTTTAGAGGTTTGGTGATGTTTTTATGACCAGAAATATGACATATGAACTTTACTCTTGTTTATAATTCTATCTAATAAAAGAGTGATATGCAAATTAACCATCACTCCACTATACCCACAAGCCACAGGCACTAGCCATGCCCACTAGCCAATCAGGAGCAAGTATGCAAATCAACACCAACCAAGATGGCTGCAGCCACTGAGAGCAGGAGGGAGGATTGGGTTTCTCCAGCAATGGAGGAAGCCAAACTTTCTGCACACCCTGGCTGGCCCAGGTTTCTGCCTAAGGCTACAAAGTTTCAATGATAGAAGATACATAAATCCCAACAGAAACGGTTGTTGTCACAGAGCGAGCAGAAGGCTTGGCTCTGCTCCAGGCTACAAACTTTCAATTGTAGAAAATAAATAAATCCCAGATACCAGGACCTCCACTTGGGTTTCCAGGGGGTGTGGCTGGCCTACAAACCACCACAGGCCCCTTGTCCAAGTGCCCCATGTCCCAAGGGAACCCCACCCTGATCTGGGATACATTTCAGGGCCAACCAGCTAGCCCCCACCTATTCACTAGGCCTCTATCCTATCTAATAAAAAAGTAATATGCAGATTGACCATCACTCCAACACACAAGATGGCTGCCCCCACATGGTCAAAGATCTTGCCCTCATGTGGACACAAGATGACCACCACAAGATGGCCAGCAGGGGAGGGCAGTTTGGAGGAATAGGAATGCAAGGGAGGGCAGTTGGGGGCAATCAAGCCTGCTGGGGTGACTAGGCTGGCAGAGGAGGGCAGTTAAAGGCAACCAGACTGTCAGGGAGGGCATTTGATGGCGAGATCAGGCTAGCAGGAAAGGGCAGTAGGGGGTGAGATCAGGCCAGCTGGGGAGGGCAGTTAGGGGTGACCAGGCCAACAGAGGCTGGAACTTGGAGGCAAACAGGCTGGCAGGGTAGAAGTTAGACATCCATTAGCCTGGCATGCTTGTGGTTAGGGGGTGATCAGGCTGGCAGGCAGATGCAGTTGGCGCAATCAGGAAGACAGGCAGGCAAACAGAGCCAGCAGTTCTGGATTGTGAGAGGATGTCCGACGGCCTCGAGGGGTCCCGATTGGAGAGGGTGCAGGTTGGGCTGAGAGACACCCCCCATTCTGAGCATGAATTTCATGCCTGGGGCCTCTATAGTTGTTTATAATTAGCCTAGGCCCTAAGGTAACATTTGTTTCATTATTTGTTGGCTAGCTTAACATCACAGTTTCCAGGAATCTACTGACAATGTTAAGTATGGACTTATCATATTGGAAAAGCATAATGGTGGGGAGCTTTGTTTTTTCTTGCTGTTACTCTATAACCTGTTGCACTCTAAGAATTTATCAAGTTTTCAGTAACCACAGAATCCAAAGATATTGACTTTGGCCTATGTAATACTTGAATCCCTAGTTATTTCAGAGAGATTATTTGCTTACCTTCATGATAGCCACCCTTGGAGAAAGTGATCAATAAGGCATTGCTGCCCATATTCCTCAGACTTGAACTTCCATTTCCCCCAAAGGACACATATATCTGGAATTCATTTCCTGTTCATTACAACAAAGCTAAGGTTCTTGGCCTTTGGGGAACTACTCAATATTAATTTGCTTAGTTAAGCTTTTACCTAACTGATGAGGTGGAAAAGAGTAATTGAATTGGTAGCAATTTTTAATACATATTCATGTGGCTATACCTCTGAATATATTCATAAATTTTCATCAGAGTTCCATTTTTTAGTTAAATTTAACAATAACTACTCACTTTTTAAAATATTCCATGAATGTATTTCTCTTTCCTAAAAGTGTATAGTCAAATTGCTTCCACAGATTAATAAGGTAGAACTAGGTTATTAAGCTTTTTTATTATTTAATGCATTTGAATAAAACAGGATACATGATTATTCACTTCTCTGAGTTAAAAAATCTTATGACAAATTATTCTGCAAAAAAATGGCAATACTGTCCTCAAATATAGTTTTTATCATAATATTTTACTAAATTTAAAAATTTAATAGGTACCAATGTGATATTTATTTCTATATAAAAAATAAATATGTGGTCAAGCATGATTAGATTAAAATATTTTAGGTATATAGGAAAATCAGTTTGATTATTACTTATCTATTAAGTGAATCAGATGAAAAAATGGAATAGGTTAGATTTATAGATTTCACACATGCAAAGGTATTTGAGTGGGTGACTGGAATATGTGATTTTATAGCTATTGTGGGAAATTTTTACTTAACTGTGTTTCCATTTATGAAAACAGTTGGTAAATAATTTTTCAAGATAAAGCAAAATAAACACTTTAAAGTAAATATGCTTTAAACATTTGAATTAGTACTCAAAGTAAAACTTTCACTTTACCTGATGCAGTAGTGTTTTGTAGATAATGGCATCCCCCCATATTTTATGATTATTTATAACACAAATGTTCAAAGAACTATGCTGCATCCCTGGCTAAGGAAAGGCCAGAAAAATAGCTTGAAATCATCACAGAAATGATTGCACTTCTGATGTCCACATGCTTTGCTGATAGCATAGCATTTCATTCCATCTGTTGAATAATTATTTCCCAATTATGTTTCCCCTTGATTTTATAGTTAGCATTGAAAATAGTAAGGATAGACTTCTTTGATAATATGAATATCAAAGGAACAATCTTGCAATAAAGCCTTATTAAGTCTAGTGGAAGTAAATTTAATGGTATCCTGCTCAGCTGGAAAAAAAAAAGGAAAAGAAAAAGCCTTGACTTACATATGTCTTTCTTCATAGTGTTATTATTTTTTGACCAACTCTTTACAGAAAAAAAAAATTATGCCCAGAATTTTAAAAATCTCTCATGTATAGTAATAAAAAATGACAGAGACTTAGGCAAGACTTAAGGTATACATGACTGAATAACATTTATTTAAACCAGCACATTCATGTGTCCCTCTACCCCACCCCCACCCTGCAGCTGAATAATTCTTATAACACAATGGCCACCATCAAATTCTCACAGGAACCCAGAGCCTGCCGTTTGGATGCCATCTGCGAGGCAGCTGAAAGTGGCTGAGCCTTCCTTTATTATGCCTGTATGATGTTACGCCTTGGTTCATGACTGAGAATTCAGGTTAAAAAGAAGGATGAATCCCTCTGATGTCATTCCCTTTTTTGTGTCTGGAGATCTGTGCCTCACCACCCACCAGGCTTCCCCTGACTGACCCGTGTTTCCCTTCTGCCGGTGCCACTTCCCACTGGGTTATTGACGTGCTTCTCTGCCCAGGAAGCCCGCACTCTCCATGCACTTTGTTAAGCTGACACCATGGGCACACACCAGCTTTTGTTGCACGGTAGGCAGAGAAGAATGTCTGTGGAGGGAGACTCTGAATATCTCAGCTGTGCTCTTTTTAGAGAGACAGACAGACATCTTATTACACATTCTTCTGACTCAGATTATACCTGGCAGCTCATTCAGTTCCCAGGGACGTTGAGGTCACATAATAGCAGATGGTGACTAAAGATGGCGCCCAAAGTGAAAGAAAACACACCTGCGCTGATTAAACAAGAGAAAATGAAAAGTCGCATCATTAATTATATGTGTTTTCTGTCTTATATAATGAAAATCATCGCTCTGTTCTATTTCAATTTAAAATAAAATTGGGTTCATCCACTCATCTTTTTTCATGTCTCATAGAAAAAAAATGATTACATATTTTAAAATAATTTAGGTAACATTACTGACTATATGAAAATGGTATTTATTTGTTTTCACTATTTTATGCCTCTTATAGAAAAAAGACAGATTTAAGGATAACATAAGAATATTTTCAAAATGGAGATCCCCAGTTGTTGTTGCTTTGTTTTGATTTTTACTTCTATGTAAGAATGTTTACCATAAGTTAATATTTGACTAGATATGCTCATATTACATGTGAAAATGCAAATATGAGCCCAAGGCAGAAAATACTGGTAAAACTTGGAGTTACACAAAATACAGTGAGATTAACACACTTGTTTGTAAAAATTTGAATATGAGACTAAATTTTCTGATCAAATATTGATATGGCCTCTACCTTTTTAGTGTTCAATTTCTTTATATGCAAAATAATTGGTTCAACTGTTATCAGTGGAGGCGGGGTATCCACTAGTGGAAATGAGTTGCCCCTTTTCCCATTGGATGCTCAGGGTTGGGTCTTTATGATATCTTGAGAAAAATAATTTTCTAAGACTCTCATGGGAGATTGAGTGATACTTATTTGCATGTGATTACATCCCTGGTTCCCATTCCCCTTAAACCAGTCCTGGAAGATGTACATATGGGGATTCAGCAGAGCTAGAAGCAAGGCCAACATTTTTGTTCCATGGTGAAGCTGGGTCTGGCATAGCATTAGACTAGTTGTGGTCCATCAGTCCTTTGTGTGGGGTCCACATAGCAGTGAGCTATGGGAGCAAAGGCAGATGTGTGAGAGCACCCCATCCCCACAACAAGAGTCACAAGAGAGCAAGAATACCAAGAGAGAGAACTCATTTGTTTAGGAGCTTATGTATATGAAATCTTCCCACCCTGGCAGTGGCCACACCAACTCTGGCCAATGTGACAGGCAAGTACCTTCCCTATGTCACCCAGACTTTACTGGGCATGCCTATAATATTTGCCTTCTCTTTGATCCTTCACTCTTAATTAATAACTAGGTTATTTACAAAGGTATCACAACTATATCAATTTTAATGCCATGTTTAGCTATAAAACATACAAGAAAATGCAACAAAGACAATATTTATAATTCAGAAAATTAAACTTATTTGTTGTCAACAAACAACAAGTGTTGATGAGGATGCTTATAAAAGGGAACCCTAGTGCACTGTTGGTGGGAATGCAAATTGGTGCAACTACTGTGTAAAGCAATATGGAGTTACTTTAAAAAATGTTAAAAAATAAAACTAATAGTTATATGACCCAGAGATTTCACTTCTGGAAATATATCAGAAGAAAACTAAAACAATAATTCAAAATAATATATGCACCCCCATGTTCATTGTGGCATTATTTACAATAGCCAAGATTGGGAATCAGTCCATGTGTACATCAGTAGATGAGTGGATAAAAACAAAAGACAAAAAAACTGGTACATTTTCACAATGGAATACTACTGGGTCATAAAAAAAATCACCATTTGCTATAGTATCTATGGACCTAGAAAGCATTATGCTAAGTAAAGACAGTCAGAGAAAGATAAATACCATATGATTTCACTCATATGTAGAATTTAATAAACAAAATGAACTAACAAAATAGAAACAGACTCATACATGAATAACAGATTGACAGCTATAGATAGTGGAGATTGTGGGTCTGGGTAAAAAAAGTGAAGGGATTAAGCAAAGAAAAAGGAAAAACAACAACTCATAGACACAATAGCATGGTGATTGCCAGGAGCAAGAGCTGTGGTGGAAGTAGAAGAGTATAGGAGGGATAAATGGTGATGGATGAAAACTTGACTTGGAGTGAACACACAATACAATTTACAGTTGATATGTTATAGAATTGTATACCTGAAACTTATAAAATTTTGTTAAATATTGTCACCCCAATGAATTCAAATAATAAATAAATAAAATAAAATGCCACAATAACAAAAAAGTTAAAGTCATTATTAAAAATTAGAGGATGGTTAATCATTTTCCTTGTAATTTATGCTCCAGATTATAGAAATGATATTACAGATAAACCATCAATCTTATTTGTGGTCTTGATGAGATGTATTTTAAGAATGCAGAGGCTATCTGACCAGCACATTTTGATTTAAGCTTCATGAACAATACTTTAAAAACACTTTAAATAGAGTGCATTAGCTGTAAAGTTTATGTTTTTTACTAGTAATTAACTAAGACAGTTGCTATAGCTATGGATAAGTGAATTGCCCCACCTTTACACAATATTGAATAATTATGTTAGGCCAACTCTGACATGGGACTGAGAAGTATTTGGAGACAGCCTCAATTCCCTTATTTCAGGTCGGGTTTGGTAATAGTTAAATTTGTCATCATTAAATATTTTAGATGAGTGTATATCTTTTGTGTAGTATGTAATGAGTGACTTTTGTCTAAGAAGTTTTTTAAGACTTTGAGTTCATAAAAGGAATGTGATGCTTATCCATTCAAGCCTTCAGAGTTTAATAAGAATGTTTGTTTAATGGAGGAGGATTGACATAAGATTCCATATAGTACAGTGTAATTTAAAAGCAAAATATTAAGTTTTTACAAAAGACTATTACAATCAACCATGATCCACTGTAATCCTTAAAACTGAATTGCATATACATTCTGAAAATGTTTCCTATTTCTCTAAAGGACATGAAAGTGTTTTTACTCTTAATGTGTACACAGGGAGATATTAGAATAAGTTTAATTAATTTATCAGTCATTGTTTTTATCAATGTTATTTTTATATCATGTTTTTGTTATTTCATATCATGTTTTTGTTGGTTTTATATCATGTTTTGTTCTTATATCATGTTGTTATTTCTTCCAATTAATTTCTTTTTAATGTGCATGAAACTGTGCACCAGGCCACTAGTCATTATAAAATGTAAAATTAAATTACATATTTGTGTATGAAGATTATGGGTAATAAATAATTTTACATTTAGGAAATATGCTTTTCATGATATACACATTATTAAATTTATGTTTTTCAAATTAACATTGTTTTTGTTAATTAGTTACCTAAGTTAAGTTTTTCTTTACATATGTATGGTTTATATATAAATTGTTTTATATATATTTATAAACATTTTGTATATATGTAGTTTAAATTACCTGTCTGATTAAATATAATCTGTATAATTTTATTTCAGTAACTTTACTGAAAATAATCTTTAAAATTTCACTGTCCTCTAGATTAATATAAATCACTAGAGTTACAGTGAATGAAATCATGTACTCTGGGTTGGTCCCTCACTCTGGCCTATGCCTTCTCACAGTCCAGGAGCCCTTGGGGGATGTCTGATTGCTGTGGAAGTAGGAGAGGCTCCTGGCACCACCATTGCACTTGCCAGCCATGAACCTGGCTTCTGGCTGAATAGCACTCCCCATGAGGGAGCATTAAGTATCTGCCCCCTGAGTGGTCAGTGAGCATCATAACAATTGGTTGTTCTGCTGTCAGGCTGAAACTGGCTCTCTGACATCCCCTGAGGGGCCCCAGATTGCGAGAGGGCACAGGTCAGGCTGAGAGAGCCCACTGGTGCACGATCAGGGCTGAGGAGGAACATGGGAGACTGGCCAGCCAGGGAAGACTGTGAAAGGGGTCCAGGGCATGTCTGGCCCTTCTCACTCAGTCGCCATCGGCCAGACACTCAGCAGCAAGTTAACCTACTGGTCAGACCATCTGCCCCCTGGTGGTCACTGTATATCATAATGAGTGGTTAAGTAGCCTTAGCATATCATTAGGATATTATGCTTTGATTGGTGGAACAGATGACCAGACAACCAGACATTAGCATATTAGGCTTTTATTATATAAGATTATCCTATCATTTGGAATAAGAAGTTTCACTACCTTGTTAATAATTTGCTAAATTTTAAACCAGAATTTTCTTATAAAACAGAAGCTAAAAAGGAGAGTAGATGAGAAGACTTCAAGTAATATTCAAAACCTTTCAACCTAAAGCCACAGGACAACAGAATAATGCTTCCCATTCAATTATGTACATTGTTTCTTTGGGGGGGGATATATATGTGTGTGTGTGTGTGTGTGTATATATATATACACTTTTTGCTTTTATTGATCTCAGACTATTCCCTTGCTTCTCCAATTTATTTTCTTCTGACATATTGGATTTCCTTTGGCTTAATTGGGAATGGGAGTAATTTTGTCATCCTAGTGAATTTTTAAGGGTTAATAGTGGTACCATCTTAATAGTGATAAATTTTATTTTACCACTGATAATGTAGTATGGATTAAGAACAAATATGTTATTCATAATATAGTCAAAACTCTCTGATCAGTGTAGGAATTTTTATTTAATTTTGACTGATAATAAGAACTTGAAAATATTTTAATTTTTTGTCTATAAATTATATTTTTACAGATTAACATGAACAAAAACATCCCCCCATATACTAATACTCTCCCCTATTTTTAAAGGAATGTTTCCTCTTTTATCAAGAATAGGTTTTAAGATAAATAAGGTAAATATAGACTTTAAGAACAATTAATAAACACTAATAAATATATCCTCAAAGTTCCTTATACAAAAAATATTCTTTTAACTAAGTATACATTTGTAATCACAAATAGAGAAAATTTATGTTCATGGAGGTCAAAAGTTCGTGATTCATTCATTTATCACAATATATGCATTGAACTTTTCACAGAAATATTTAAATAAACCTAGTTTTGTTATAACATTGGTATATATTTCCTAAAACATAGAAACTGTCTCTTTCAAGATAATTAAATAGTCTAAACTTTAGAATAATAAGCAAAGTGATTTCTGAGTGAGTTTGTGCAACCATATAAAAAGTAAAGGTACATTCTGCTGTCTTATGAACATACAAACTTTATCTGCAAATGAGATGATGCAGAATTTCATTTCAGTTAGCCTTCAAATTCCTACAGCCTGCTCTATCATCAGTGTTTATGTTATTATATTTCAACATAAATGAATATCTTTTCTATGTCAAATCAAGAAGAGCAATTCAAATATAGCACTATTTACTAAAAGAAAGATATTTTAATGTGACCATTATGGAAGATATGACTAATCTGGAGCATTTCCATTTGAAAGAGAAATGACTAATAATTGATTGGCCAGAATCCAAAGTCACAGTGGGGTTCAAAAAGCTGGTAAGTGGCCTCATAAAAAAATAGAAGCTGTATCAACCAATTGAATTTAATTATATATGAAGGTGATGATGGAGCTAAACTGCCTGTAATTGGAGTCCAATTACTCAGCTGGCCTTCCATAAAATTAATTTATCTGAAAGTTTGCCATTGTCCTGTGTTTCAGGCCTGCGGCTGGTTTAATTAGTTAACACTGAGGAATCTTGAAACAGTAAATTATTGGTCTTTATTGCCAATTATTGGTTAACAAAAATTGTATGTAAAAAATTAACATCTGTTTCTAGCACAAATAGAAAAGGGCAGAATAAAGGCACTTTATGTTTTACCCTCACCACCCCCCCGCCCCGAAAAAAAGAAAAGAAACAAAGACACTTAAAAAAAAAGAAGAAAAAACCTTCCTATATGTCAGAATTATGAAAGTTTTGAACTAATAAGTTATTGAATATGCTGCCCTTGCACAGTTTATTGCATAGAAAATGATTTCATAAATATGCCATTTAGGCCCCTCAGGGCATACAAAACCAAACTTAAGTTTAACATCAATATAAAAAATATGGCTAAATAACAGTGCTGAATAAGTTTCTCTACAGGGCTTTAAATTACTTTGCAAATATTTGGTAATGCTTTACCATAGTTTTAAAATGATGTTTTCTGATGCCTGTGGTTTGATAAAGTAATCTACATTAAGTTTTTCATAATTACCTGGAATTGCATATTAAGTGAGTCACTGAGCAGTTGAAATTTTTTTGGGGAAAAAAAGCTCTAATGGTTTAGATACCAAGTTTAATATTGTTTTTCTAATATAACAAAATAAAACATATTGCCAGTTGTACTGCAAATACTGACACCATCCCAAAGCTGCCACCTATTAATATAATGTAGATAGATTTAGCTCATTTCAATGTAATAGACTTCAACATATTGTAATTTAATATAAAAACAATCAGAATTCATATTTTACTTTTTAAATTTTGAGTCCAATAATTAAAAATGAAATATAAGTGAAAGTATTTAATAATAAAAAGTCAATTGCAAAGTTTTGATTTATCTGCAAGAGAAAAGTTAGTATAATCAGCCCAGATACCATCTCTTTAAGTTACAGTGGAGTAGGCATTGCAGTTCTCTTCTGTTATAACATTATTTTTGTAAGAAAATGAAAAATTGGATTGTGTAAAGCTTTAAAAACAGAGTTTTATATATCTTCTCCCTAAGAATATAGAAGTCTTGAGGGCAAGATAAGGTTGTGATTAATTATAACATTATCAATTCTAAGATATAATTTTAAGTGTTGAAACAGACACGAATACCTTTTTGGGCAGCCTTATTCAGTAGATGTGTCTCTTAAGATTTGTGAACTTTACAATAAATAATTATGTTACCACAGAGTGCAACAAATGTACTATAAGAATTGTGGTTACATTTTTCTATATTTCTTCCAAAAATAACATTGCAAAAACCAATTACCTTTTAAAATCCTTGTATTCAATCCAAAATGTCAAGATAAGCTAAAGTTTTACAAGAAAACTGAAGGCGATCCGTTCTAAAAGAAACGTGCCTTTGTTCAAAAGAAGCATGATACAAAATGATCCTGAAAATATTGTTTCTCTTTGCAAGATTTCACTAAAGTTTAAAAAGGAAATGCTTTACTTAACTTACGAGTAATTATAAGTCAAGATAACTGGGATTTACCAACTTGATAGAACACTGGCAATTTCTTTATGTAGTTAACGTTTTATATTATGGTATTTCAACTTACATCTGTATATTTTGAGAAAACCCAGATTTTCCAAATACTATTAACATAGGCAACATATATATTTAAACATGTCAATGATTATTTGATTTTATTTTGGAAAACTATAGCATATGTTGTCTTTTTAAAACAATTTATTAAATATGCCTCCAAATCAGGGCTAGCAGAGATTCTTTCATTTCAATGTTAAAGTAGTTATTTGTCAAAATATGGGTTTCTCATACATTCATAGATAAGAAGAGGCTGGAAAGAGCCTCAAGGCTTTTTTTTTTTCATGAATAATGTTTATAGGCAGCTTTGCACAACATGTGATTGCTTAGTATTACTAAGGTCAACAAAGCAATATTGAAATGTTCCCCATCGAGCACAGATTTCGGCTCTGAAAACCACTGACGGAAATGTGAGTGCTAATGCAGCCTCTTTTGTTAGGACTCTGAGAGCTCTCTATTAAAAGAAGTAAACACACTCTATGCAAAAAGTGGACATTTTCTCACTTTATACGAGTAACACATTTAAGAGGAAATAACCCATAGTGAGAAAGACCTGTCACCGGTGTCTACTTTCTCAGTAGCCTTTCTCAAGACAGTCGCTTACTAAAATTGCAATAGCACTCAGTTAAAAAATAAACATTCAGATTTTAATTTTTTCTAACTTATTAGAATAAATTGCAAAAGAAAAAAAAAGAAGCTTCCTCTAGACTTAAAGGGACTTGTTATCTGTGTTTGTAAGATTACCTGGTTACTTGCACATCATTTGATATGGTCAAACTCTCAAAAGGAATTGCTTTTTTTTTTTTTGCTATATCACAGATCTCTTAATTCCTTTACAACTACACACACACACACACACACACACACACACACGGGCGCAGCAAGAAAAGTTTGTCTTAGGGGAAAGCAACTTTCCTCAAAGACTGGCCTCCTTACAGTTTCCCTAATTCCCATAGGGTGCAAAATGCACTAGAAAAGTGGACAAAAATTCCTAAGGATATCACCAATGCCCAGATGAACATGTTTTTATGCTGGAGATATGAATTGTTCACCATTCATTAGTTTTAGAAAGGAAATCATCTCCTCTCTCATCTTTATTGAGTTTCCAGTCAGTCTCACCCTGGGGAGGCAGATGCCATCAGGAAATTCAATCTTGATTAAGATATGTAGGTGAGAGCAGTAGGGAATCCACTAAATACTGCTGGAGATCCAAAACTCACTGCAGATTTTGAATAATTTATTTATTTTTTTCCTTATGAAGAAGTATCCTGGTGGTTTTTATTTTTTTGAATTGTTTTTGTTTTGCTTTGTTGTTTTTTTTATTTTGTTTGTTTGTTTGTTTGAAACCCAGTCTTAAGTTCTATCACACAGAAAGAGGAAAAATATTGATGTGTTCAGACAGGCCTTTGCTTTTGAACAGTGGGATTCTTTTTCACATCAAATCAAAACTAGCATAGGACTTGCAAATCCTGGGGTACCAAATCTGCGGAAAGTTGACTTGAGAAAGACAGGCCTGGAAACAGAATTGCCAGAATGGCAATAACTAGTTGCTAGGCTTCTGAATGGCATTTTTGAGGTTCTTCAGAAACATACCTGCAAATTGATTGTTTTTTCTCCATGGGAACATGGTTATAACATAGAGACCTCCCCACCAGCAGCCCAGAGACATCTCCTTTCTAGTTCACTTTGGAAATCTGTTTGGATATTTATTTGTAAAGAAAAAATATATAAACTGAATCTTAAAAGACATGTATTTGTAATGAAAGGTTATTAAATAAAAATATCAGTAAAGTTTAGAGGAAAAATGTGTTTATTTTCTGCTATGTTTCTAATATTTGAAGGCATTTTTATTTTATTTTATCCAGTTGGAACTGCATGTCCAGTAAATACATTTTATTATTTCTAGTTAAGTTATCTTGAAATTAGGGTAACTAACACCAAATAGTCTGATAATTATGCTAAATATCTGAGTAATAAATATAATCAACAGGTGAGGATTAAAGATTTTTTAAAAAATAATTTACTCAGAGATTCTTTTTTTAAAGTTCCAAATTCTATTTTATTTTTATTTAATTTATTGAGGTTGCATTTTTTAATTTTTTAAATATGTTTTTATTGATATTAAAGGGAGAAGGAGGGCAAGGGAGAGAGAAATAGAAACATCAAGGAGCCCTGACTGCAAATCAAGTTGCCCCCCTCTTGGTGCATGAGTGAACACTCAACCACTGAGCAACACAGGTAGGGTTATATTGGGTAAATTTTGAGCACCCATGATAAAAGACCAGACAAGTATATCCAACATGTTGCTTTTTAATTAGAGGGCACTATGGATTTATTATATATTTTATTTGCCAGTTTTGAAAGTCATGTGCCCCATAAATATTTCTTGTTTGCCTCCTGTGTGGGTGCAATTTTAGTATCATATAGTATACTAGAGGTCCAGTGCACAAAATTTGAACACTGGGTTGAGGGGGTGTCCCTCACCTCAGCCTGCACCCTCTCCAATCTGGGACCCCTTGGGGGATGTTCACCGCACATCCCTGCTGGATTGGGCCTAACCTGGCACTTGGACATCCCTCTCATATTCCAGGACTTGCTGGTTCCTAACAATATCCCTTCCTGTCTGCCTGATTGCCCCTAACAGCTTCTCCTTGCCAGGCTGATCACCCCCTAACAACTCCCCTGGCAGCCTGATTGATACCTCACTGCTCCCCTGCCAGCCTGATTTCCCACAACTGCCCTCCCCCGCAGGCCTGGTATCCCCAACTGCCCTCCTGCACTGGCCACCTGTGACAATGTTGGGGGGTGGCCATCTTGTGGTGGCCATCTTATAATGACTTGGGAGTTGGCCATCTTGTGATGATGTGGGGTGGCCATCTTGTAGTGGCCATCTTGTGACATCATGGGGACAGCCACCTTGTGACAACATGGGGGCAGCAATCTTGTGATGTGAGGGCATGAGGTTCAATTTGCATATTACCTCTTTATTATACAGGATTAGTCAGTTGCCCCCCAAAAATATAATCCCTGACCTAGTAGACTTTTTATTCTAGCATTATTTACAGAATAATAACTGATAAACACAATAATAACTATGCACTTTATGTGGTCTTTTAGAAGGAGATAATTGCTAAAAGAATATAGAGCAGTGTGTGAGTGGGGGCTGTAAATATAAATAGGATAATCATATAGGCCTCCTATAAACTAAGAAATAAAATGTTTTTTTTTCTGTATTGTCTGACCAGAAGCACAGATGCTGTCTCTACCCACAAATCCAATCTTTATAAAGATGAAGAAATGATGAAAATTCACAAGAAACTAAGAGTGAGCTAGAATCTAGAAAGAAATGCCAATCACTACAAAATCAAACAGAATTAAATTGAAATATACATTTTGGAGTCCATTCTCATGTGCTACTGAAACCAGGGAAAAATTCATGGGACTGGTGCATGTGTACAAATTTTTCTTCCCTTTCTAAGAAGTGACCACACATTAGTGTGCGTAAGCACATGCGCACGCGTGCATGTGTACAGGCACACACACACACACACACAAACACACACACACAAACACACATACAAACACACACACACACACACACACACACACACACACACACACACACACTATGTAGGAGAATCCCAGATGACTGGAGTGACTCAGTGCACCAGGATATGTAGTCCCTACAGGTTAAAGTCTAGAAGGAGAGGTTGAAGCCCGATGGCCTGGGTTAGCACTTCCTGATGATTTACAGGCATGTGAAACTCAAGTTTCTCATTGGTAATCTATAAAGATACCAATTACTGCAATGTACAGTATTATTCACATTTCAGGATGAAATTCCATTTTTAAAATTGTAATACTCCATGCTGGTTGAGCTGAACTGAGAAGGGAAATGTTGCATTTTTGTGGGGACAAGTAAATTATTTAATATACCTTAAGAACATTGGATAAGAACCTGAAGCAGCAATTTATGTTCTAGGGCCTATGTTATGATTCTCCACAAATAGTCAACCACATTGTATAAGGATTCTTGCAACGGTTTAATCTAGAAGAGCTAAAAATAGAAACAAATTGAAGTGTGCAGTAATAGAAAAGGGCTTCAATAAATTATGGTCATTAAAATATGAACAAGTAATAACTATAAATAATAACATTTAGTTACACAAACATATTTATAATAACATAAATGAAAAATAATGCAATGTTATTAGAACTATGAACTAAAAAATATTAAAATTAAGAAAATAATCCCAAAGTTAGTAAAAATCATGTTAATTTGTTTTAAAGAAAGATTTATGACAAATTAATTTATTTCTATATTTATTTTTTCTCCACTTTGTAAATTTTCATATTGAAGAGGGATGAAGTGTGTTGTTCAAAAAGGTCACTAAAGAAAAGTTTTAGTAAAGAAAAATATCCCTCACTTTCTGCTAGCATAAGGAACAATTAAAATCTAGTGTCTTAGAGAAGCAGAATAAGCTCAATATCTTTGAATAAGACCCCACAGATGCATTACTTGAAGCTCACATAGTCTCTGCATTTTGGTTTAATATTGGATTTTTATGTAGGTTAAAATTTAAAAAGTCATAACAAATTGTAAAACTAAGCAGCATAACCAGATTAACCTTGGGTGCACTCTATTTGGGATAGTAGGGGCAACAGAGATAAGAGTGGGATGAGCTGACATCTCTCCATAAGCAGTTTCTGATTGACAATAGTCCTGCTGAAGTCTCTGACCTGTGCCCTCACAGTCTTGAAACCCTTTGGAGTCCTGCTGTCCATATCCTCCCTCTTCTTTATATTCTGAGCCTTCATTCATGATCTGTGTCATCCATCAATAGGCTCTCATTCTCAGTTCTCTTCCAGATATTTGTTGAAACCTCTTTTGTACCCAAAGGTCTCTTGGCTGTACAATTCCTTGTTTCATATTTTGAATAGAGTCTGGGGAAGGAAAAGAAACAGACACTCAAGCTGAGCTAGACATCTTCAACTGAGGCCTTGCTTTTTTAATGTATGAACAGAAACAACTTGATCCTGACTATAGAATTGTGCTCTTTTAGCATCTAACTGTGTGGGTTGAGGTGAGTTGTAATTATAAAAGGAAAAAACATTGTTTCTTCTATTCTTCCCAGATACCCCATAGCTGACAGACCTTAGGGTGGTCTTCATTAATTTATGGCCCTTGGTATTCAGGTGTTTGTTAAATGCCCTCCTCTGGAGTATGGGAGAACCCTATATTTTGCTTTTAGTAGAACATGGCAAAGGTGATGAACTTCACCCATTTATTAGTGTGTTATATAGAAATAGTGAAGATATGTCCCTTCTGTGATTATATGACTCCACATTTCTAACTGGAATAAGAGACTCCTTTGTTGACCTCAAAGAGCATGCTACCATGTTGTAACCGCCTCTTGGGAGGCCCACAAGGGAGGAACTGTGGGCAGGCAGCCTCTAGAAGCTGAGAGCCTCAGCCCTAAACCTGCTGCAAGGAACTGAATTCTGGCAATGGCATTGGAGTTTGAAAGAGGACCCTGAGTGCCAGATGAGAACATGGACCACAGCCTTGGGAAACCTTGAGCAGAGGAAGTACTCAGCTAAGCCATGTCCAGATAGATTCCTGACCCACAAAAACTGCATCACCAATTGATGGTGTTTTAAGTCACACAACTTTCTAGTAATTTTTGACACGCATAGTAAATAATATGCCTCCTCATAACTAATTTAGCAATAGAAACTACTTCTGTCACCATGAGGTCTGCAGTGTCTGGATTTTAGGGTCAGCCCAATGCTGATACTCCTCCCCAATCAGGAGGTTATCACCACTATGTAGCCTCATTTATTTTATTTTGTTTTGTTTTGTTTTAACTCTTTATTTTTGAAGTATTACATATGTCTTCTTTTCCCCTCCATTGACCTTTCCCCATCCACCCCCATCCCCCAGCACATGCCCTCACCCTCCTACTGTCTGTGTCCATTGGTTATGCTTATATTGGTGCATTCAAGTCCTTTGGTTGATTTTATTGGAGCATTGACAGTTATAATATGCATTTTCTAACCCAATGTTTAAACTGACTATTATATACCACCAAAATATATTTTAAACATACCAGGAAATTTTGTCAGAGTTAGGCAAATCAATTCTCCATGCTGATCTGAGTACTTTTTTCCCTACCATTAATCACTGCCTGAAATGATACATTTTGCTTCATAATTGCCACCAACTAGAATTTTAGTTCTATCAGAGCAAGATTTTCTCTGACATGTTCCTTATTGTTTCTTGAGCAGAGAGGGGCACACAATAGAAACTGAATATATAAAAATTCTTGAATACGTCTAATAATTTCTGAATACAAAATAAGTGAAGTCTCGAAATCCACAAGAAGAAATCTAGTTAGAAAGCAAATGATCCATTCAACAAGTGTGCTAAGACTTATAAAGTTTATTTTCATTACTACTGAGACACCATGAGGAAATGAGGAGTGAGATGAGGTGGGCAAAAACAGAAAGACAAAGCCTCAGAGACCAGAGTCACACACTTACACCTCATAAGGAGCTCCCTTTCCACCCATTTTCTAGACTGACCTTCCCACCCATAGTGGCCTCAGTCCCAGCACAATATTGAAAAGATCCTTACCAGCAACACCAGCAAGGACAATAAAATTGCAGGATGATGCCTTAACTGGTTTGGCTCAGTGGATGGAGCGTCAGCCTGGGGACTCAAGGGTCAGTTCCAGTCAAGGGCATGTACCTTGGTTGTGGGCATATACCCAGTAGGGAGTGTGCAGGAGGCAGCTGATCGATGTTTCTCTCTCATAGATGTTTCTAACTCTCTATCCCTCTTCCTTCCTCTCTGTAAAAAAATTAACAAAATATATTTAAAAATTGCAGGATGACTCACTATACCATCATCTGCACACTGCACCATGTGCCTATCACCCTAAGCAAAGTTTCTTCTGTCCCCATTTTACCCCTCTCACCCACCTCCATCTAGCTCCCACCCCCCTTCCCTCTGGCTATCATCACACTGTTGTCTGTGTCTATGTGTTACATATTCATGTCTTTTGGCTAATCCCATTGAAGTGTATTGACTTGTATAATGTATGGTTTTGAAAACCAATGTCACTCCAATAATTGCAATTAAAATAATTTAAAAATAAATACATACATACATACATACATACATACATACATACATACACCTGGAAAAACTGCAGGATGAAATAACATTTTTCCAAGTGATGCAGGTCTAGAGACCATGTGGAACAAAAAGAAAAACAATGTTGTCACTATCTAGGTAATAGAATAGGCTATCACTTCATATTAAACCCACCAGTCATGTTTTTCTTAGAACAACTTGAGTGCATCTTTCCTTCTTATATCTAATTTTTTTCTAAAACTGAAAGCTATCTGTGAATGGTTCATCTTATACCCATTCATAATTACATGCATATGGAAGCCAAAAAACATGTATAGGAATTCAGAAATGTCTAGAAATATAAGAGAAAGCAAGAGAAACAATATAATGGGAAGATGATTAGAGTCACTGTGTTCCCGGCACCTTGCCTCTCTCTGCTCAGTTCAATCTACAATGAGTGTGCATAAAATGTGTACAGTCACCAGCCAGTGGACATATTCTAACTGGAGTTGCAGGAAGCTTACCCTTTCTCCACTGCTGACCCTCAGAAAATGGGCTTTCTGGGAAGAAATTGAGGCTAAATGTGAATCTCTCTGGAGATAAGATGGTGATGGTCATCATTTTTCTCACACTGTATGTGATTGCATATCATTTGTGCTCTTTAAAATTACATATAATCAAAAATCTTTTATTTACACAGTCCTCTGTAGGGTGCTCTGATGTTTTTAGAGATAAGACAGATGTTAAATGTAGAGATAATCAAATAGCAGGAACCTGCTTCTTGTCCTTTCCCTCATACAAAGGAATAATGCTAAGATCTGTGTGAAACTGTTGAAATTCACTATTCACGCATTCACTTGAAAACTTGGATTTTGCACCAGCAAAAATTATTAAACAGTGAGTATATTCTGTGCTTTGTGAGTTCTCACTAGCATTGCTTATAGAGTACAATAAATACTTCTTGTACTTACTTCAATCACTTACTTGAGATGGAGTTATATAAATGCAACTGAGAGTAAGCCACTAAAATATATTATTGTGAATTTTAAACCAAGTTATCTATCTCTGATTATTGTTATTTCCATCCACTTTATTTGTATACCTTCTTATGTGTATAATTTTGTATACATAAATAGTACCCTACCTTTATATATGATCCTACTTTCTCTTTTTACTTCCTCAGTAGTGATAGAGAGAATTAGTCTTTACCCTTGGCATTCATATTTTCTAATTTGATTAAATTTGGGTTCATGTACCCATTTTTTAATATGGAATCTCTATATGAGGTTATAGAAAGAATTCCTAACATTGAACACAGTTTCCTGGGCAAAACGTAACTGTCTTGACAACTTCCTTATGCTGATCAGCAGAACTTTCCTAAAAGCATAAATTCATGGAGATTTCAGGCTTTGAAAAAGGATGTTATTTTCAGATCCCTGCCATGAAGCCTCTAAAGCCCTCAACCCAAATATTGATGTCCATGGCCAATAGTGGCATAATTCTTCCTTTTAAAATTAAAGTATGACTTATCTTCAATTATTCTTATAAAAAAATAGAGTCTTTTATTTCTACAGGTTTTTTTGTTGTGCAAATGAACCATTCAATGCTAGCTTAAACAGGTAGAGAAGTTATTTCCCAGTTTTTATAGCATTTTTATTGTTATTTTAAAATAATAGCATACATTTTCCTACTTATTAATAAGTATCTATCTATCTATCCTATCTAATAAAATAGCAATATGCAAATTGACCATGCCTTCACTACACCCACAAGCCATGCTCACAAGCAATGCCCACAAGCCAGTCAGGAGCAAATAAACTCCAACCAGGATGGCTGCAGACACTGAGAGCAGGAGGGAGGCTTGGGTTTCCCCAGCAATGGAGGAAGCCAAGCTTTCTGCCAGTCCTTGCTGGCCTAGGCCTTCACTTAATGCTACAAAGTTTCAATTATATAAGATACATATACCCAATAGAAATTTCAGCAGCCACAGAGCTGGAGAGAGCAGAGGCTAGGGTTGGGTCCACTCTAGGCTACAAAGGTTCAATTGTAGAACATAAATTAATCCCAGATACCAGGGCCTCTGCTTGAGTCACTGGGGTGTTTGGCCGGCATGCAAACCACCATAGGCCCCTTGCCCAGGCCACACCACACCCCAAGAAAACTCCCACCCTGATCTGGGACACCCTTCAGGGAAAACCAATTGGTCCCACCCATGCACTAGGCCTCTATCCTATCTAATAAAAGAGTAATAAGCAGATTGACCATAAATCCAACACACAAAAAAGCTGCAGCTGCCCCATGTGGTCAAAGATCCTGCCCCTGTGTGGACACAAGATGGCCACCACAAGGTGGCCAGCAGGGGAAGTTTGCTGGAAGGTTCCAGGCCTACAAGGGAGGGCAGTTGTGGGCAATCAGGCCTGCAGAGGAAGGCAGTTAGGGGTGACCAGGCAGGCAGAGGAGGGAAGTTGGAGGCAAACAGGCTGGCAGGAGAGGAGTTAGACAGCAATTAGGCTGGCAGGGGAGTGATTAGAAGGTGATCAGGCTAGCAGGCAGAAGCAGTTGGGGCAATCAGGGAGGCAGGCAGGCAAGCAGTTTGTAGCCAGCAGTCCTGGATTGTGAGAAGGATGTCCAACTGCTCATTTAGGTCCAATCCTACTGGGATCAGGCCTAAACGGGCAGTTGGACATCCCTGGAAGGGTCCCAGATTGGAGAGGGTGAAAGCTGGGCTGAGGGACATCCCCCACCACCCATGCACAAATTTCGTGCACCAGGCCTCTAGTATATACATAAAAGCCTAGCAACCAAACGATGGAACAACCACAATGACAAATCACTATGAAATGAATGGATCACCCCAATCACCTGATCAGGCCCTGCTGGCCAACCTCCCGATGGGGAACAGGGAACCGGAGGTGGGTGGCTGTGGATGCAGGCACTGCCAGGCCACAGAGGGTGTGAGTCTGGGGCAGGGCTGGCTGCTAATAACCAGGGTAAGGCAGGCCTCAGCCAGCAGTTA
Organism: Antrozous pallidus; assembly: GCA_027563665.1. Taxonomy (NCBI): domain Eukaryota; kingdom Metazoa; phylum Chordata; class Mammalia; order Chiroptera; family Vespertilionidae; genus Antrozous; species Antrozous pallidus. The sequence goes on along the minus strand of CM050519.1, from coordinate 65,755,198 downwards.
TCAGCCAGGGGAAGGAAGGCCCTGACCAGTCCCAATTGCCACCCAGGTCTAGAAACTCTACCAGTGCATGAATTTTGTGCATTGGGCCTCTAGTAAGATATAAAGAAAAAATCACTACTTTGAGGCTTTTGGGGTGCCTAGAGTTTAAATGATTATAAAGTTAACAAAATAATATTTATGATTACAGAAACCAATATCATAAAAATGTTGCTAAAGATTTTTATTACATTTAATATGTTTTATGTGGCTCTGCTATATAGTATATCTTCTTACAATCTAAACTTTTACACTTTGCAACTGAGTACTGATGAAGTAACATAGAATGTCACTAAAAGCTTCACTGTATATATATATTTCATAATTTTACTAGGTATTTCAAGTAAAGTGAACTATTAAATGTTAACTACTGCTTAAGATATTTCTTCAAATCTTCATATTGTCTTCTCATTTAAAAGATTATACCTAGTAAAAATATCATCAGAAAGAACATAAATATATATATATATAATAAATTTATAAGTTACATATATAAATTGAGTACATGGGTATTAAACTAACATTACTTAAAATCTACATATATAAGATATTTTTATAAATAAATCATTGCTTTAAAAAGACTTATTCATAAAATATTATACAGATATTTTTAAAATGTCTATTGACTCTGCTTATAAATACCATAGTATCAACTTGTAAAAAAATGAATATTTCCAAAAGTTAATGAAATAGTATTTCTACCTTTTATGTCATTAAATGTTGTAGGCCTTACCCTGACTTTTCAACTTACTTGTTCATGTTTACTCACATATGCATTGGAGCTTCTGATATATCTACTGTGCCCATAAGATCTATAATAGAAAGAAATTCCAAAAGGAGTTCCCACGTTTAGAAATATTGGAAATAATTTATAATGTGATTTATTAATATTGTAATAAAACTTTCATTGAAATATAAAACAGTTATCATGCAAAACTGTCTCTTTAAAATGAATGAAATAACAGCTTTGATTTTTATTTTTATTTCTGAGAAATGATCAGGCTGATTATCATTTGGGAAAATACCCAATGAAAGCAAGATGATAGATTGTTAAAAAATAAACTGAAAAAAATATGCACACACACTCAACAGAAAACACCTAAACATTTTATCAAATATACTCTAATATATGATCTGCATAATTTACTTGTTAAATATGCGTGCTCTCCAGTGTCTGTTAATTGTCCTGATTTTTATTCCTTTTGACATTGAAAATTTTATAATTAACATGATCAACAGTAGGCTATCATTACTGAATGGAAAAAACTTTCTATTTGCTGGCTGTGGTAGCCCATAATTGATATAATAGTTATGATATGTTCATATACATAATACTACTTTTATAATCCTGCAAAATATTAGGTTCCTAAAGGGTGCTGAAAAATGTAACTACTGAAACATTCTGAGGCTGAACACTACTATAAAATTTTTCTTAAAGAATGGCTTGGTGACAAGACCTAGGACCTGATCTAGCCACATTAAGTTAGCTGGAAAAACATGGACTATAGAGTATGGAGAAATGGAAATTTTATTGAACCAGGATTGTTACAACCAATAGAGTTTGACAAAATGAGAATAGGGTAAAAGCCAATACAAATGAATTATTGTAATGACTGACTTAAAGTTGGCTAGCACAGGAAAGTTAGGGCATGAGGGAAGTGAGGAGCACCAAAAAAATCATAGATTGTATGATGTTTGAAATACATGAAGAGTTATCATGCAATTGCAAGTAAGTTCTCAGAGTACTTAAGAGAATATTATGCTAAGTGAAATAAGATAGTCAGAAAAAGCAAAGAACCATATGATTTCACTCATCTGTGGGATATAAATGGAAATTCATGGGCACAAGCAGCAGTGTGGTGGTACCAGAGGGAAGAAGGTGTGGGTAGGGGAGGGAAGGGGGCCTGATATATGGTGATGGAAGATGATTTGACTTTGGGGGATGGCCATACAGTATCATAGAAATTTATACCCGAAATGTATGACCTTATTAACCAATATCACCCCAATAAATCTAATTAAAAAAAGAAAAAATGTTATGTGTTTAAATATTAGTAATGATAAGATCCAAGGAAAGACAAGTGTCCTATTAATCTATATAAAAATATTGTTTGCCCTAGTAAAACTAAAACCTTTGCTTCCACTAACCTCTAATCACTCTGTGCTTTTTCTTTTTACTCTGTGTTTCCTGCTTTCCCCACCTTGCAGAATCCTGCAAGTTTCTAATCACCTCCATGACCAATTTCTTAGTGCAGTAGGCATAAACCACCTCCCATTTTTCATCAATTATATTATTAATCCTACTAGAGGCCCATTGCACAAAGATTCATGCAATAGGCCTTCCCTCCTGTGCCTCCAACACCAGTTTTTCCCCAGTAGGTGAGATGCAGTTTTTCACTCTGGCCTCAGCAGAGAAGCTAAGCCTCGAGGCTAGACTTCTCTATTCTGGGCACACAAGACTTGGCTTCTCTATTCCGGCTGCTGCAGAGAAGCCAAGTCTCTTCAGTATTCAGTCTTCACTCCATGTCTGTGCATGCAAATGAATGCTCCATTTTTGTTGTGTTAATTTGCATACTCACTCCTGATTGGCTGGTACATGTTGTGGAGGTATGGTCAATTTGCATACTTCTCTTTTATTAGTGTAGATATACTAAAAGGCTAATATGCAGATTGACCAAACAGCAGACCAACTGGTTGCTATGTCACACACTGACCACCAGGGGCTGCCCCTTGGTGGTCAGCACACTCCTGCAAAGGTGGCACCACTTGGTCAGAAGCTGAGTTCATGCAGAAAGCAGTTTGGCTTGGTGGATAGAGTGTCAGCCTATAGACTGAAAGGTCCTAGGTTCAATTCTGGTCGAGGACATTTACCTTGGTTGTGGGCCCATCTCCAGTAGGAGGTGTGCAGGCAGCAGCTGATTGATGTTTCTCTCTCATTGATGTTTCTGACTGGGCTCAGGGACATGTTCCCCCTTCCCGGAGTGCATGAATTTAGTGCATGGGCCTCTAGTATAAATATAAATATTTATAAATTTTAAAGTGATTTTACTAATAAGTTAATTAATATTAGCTTTCCTTATTACAATGAACCTCTTATGATATAGATGTCAAGAACATATCATCAAATTTATATTAACAATCCTATTAAGCACTTGAGGAACAAATGGATTAATGAAATGAATGCAAAAACAATAAAAACCCATTTTTTATTCTAAAATTCTATTTAGATATCAAAAGATACCCAGATCCTACCTACTATTGATATAGTAGAGGCCCAGTGCACAAAATTCGTGCATGAGAGGGGAGTGTCCCTCAGCCCCACCTGCACCCTCTCCAATCTGGAACCCCTTGAGGGATGTCCAACTATCTGTTTAGACTTGATCCAAGTAGAATCAGGCCTAAACAGGCAGTCAGACATCCCTCTCACAATCTAGAACTACTGCTCCCAACTGCTCACCTGCCTGCCTTCAAGATCAGACAAACATTGGTCTTCAGACATTTTCTGTCAATAATGTCAGCTTCTTTTGGCTCCAGAGCTATCTTAGCCTTTGAGCGAACACTGGCCTGGCAAATATAATTTTCTATAGCTCAAAATTCCAGCCATAACAATTTAGTGAAAAGTCAGGCATAATGGCTCTCACTTGCAGTTAGGTTGCAGAAATCACAAGAAAATATTTTAGCAACTTCATTCCAATAGGAAAGCTAAGTAGGCTTAAGAAAATCATAAATTTGTTTGTTTGTTTAATCCAGGAGAGAGCTGCAAGTGCTAGAAATCGAAATGCACTATCATGAAGACATTGATGAGCTCTTAGATAGAGGGGACCTATGACTGTTTGCCCTGCTGCTGGACAAGGAATGTGCCACAGAGGAGAGTAAGGAGAACCAAAACTCCTTAGAATACACATTCAGCAGCCTCATAAAGGTTGGCTCAGGAGAGAGGAGCTCAGAGGAACTCTAGCTCCCTGATCAATCTACATCCATATGCAGATCTTTCTATTGACCTCCATCAAATGCCTTGACTCACTTTTCTCTTTCTTTTTTTAATTGAGGTCAAGCCAAGATTATTTCAGGAAATTCCCTGTAGGGTCTTCTCCCTCCAAGTGTAAGGCAGTGCCATTGACACTGGGTACAGGGTGCTAGGGGAGACTTCTTTGAATATTTCACTGACACAGTTCTGCAAAGATCTGGGGAGCAAGGCAAGGTAAGCAGAGATTTCTCAAGGCGCAGAAAATCAGGGGCAGAACTAAGGAGAAAAGAAATGCTAAAAACTGGCAGTCTCAAAAGCAGAGTGCGTCTCAAATGGTTTGATTGCTGTTTAAAACTGATAGCTGACCCGTGCATCTCAATATCATCTCCAGAGTGTTTCTGGGCCTTAGATTTCAAGCGATATTGAAAAGAATGCCCTGATTTTACCCTCAAAATGTTTGGAGCTGTTAGTGAATTAATTCTAAATATTGCAATAAACTTCTGAACTAATTTATCGAAAGAATAGATTCATTCCACTCTATACACTAGGATACCAACAGAAGTCATGTGACCTTTTCTGATTTATATATTATACTAGAGGCCAGGTGCATGAAATTTGTGCACGAGGTCAGGGGATGTCCCTTAGCCCAGCCTGCACCCTCTCCAATCTGGGATCCCTTGAGGGATGTCCAACTGCTCATTTAGGCCTGATCTTAGGATCAGGCCTAAATGGGCAATCAGACATCCTTCTCACAATCCAGGACTGCTGTCTCCAAACTGCTCACCTGCCTGCCTCCTTGATTGCCCCTAAATGCTTCTGTCTGACAGCCTGATAAACTGCTAACCACTATCCTGCCAGCTTAATTGATGTCTAACTGCTCCCCTGCCAGCCTGTTTGCCCCCAATTTCCCTCCTCTGTTGGCCTGATCACCCCCAACTGCCCTTACCTGTAGGCCTGGTCCCTCACAACTGCCCTACCCTGCTGTCCTGATCAACCACAATTGCCCTCCCTTGCAGGGCCTGGAACCTCCCAATGGCCCTCTCCTGCTGGCCATCTTGTGGTGGCCATTTTGTGTTCTTATGTGGGCAGGATCTTTGACCACATAGGGGCAGTCCTCTTGTGTGTTGGAATGATGATCAATCTGCAAATTATTCTTTTATTAGATAGGGTAGAGGCCTGTGCATGGGTGGGGAACAGCTGGTTTGCCTTGAAGAGTGTCCCAGATCATGGTGGGGATTCCCTTGGGGAAAGGGGTGGTCTGGGACAGGGGCCTGTGGAGGTTTTCAGGCCAGCCATACCCCTAAGGACCCAAGTGGAGGCCCTGGTATTTGGGATTAATTTATGTCTACAATTGAAACTTTGTAGCCTGGAGGAGGAGCCAAGCCTTCTGCTAGTTGCATGGGGGCAGCCATTTCTTTTTGAAACTTTGTAGCCTAGAATGGAAGCCTAGGTTGTTAACAGGAGGCTGAAAACTTGCCTTCCTCGGTTGCCAGGGAAACCCAAGCCTCTGTTCTCTCTAGCTCAGTGGCTGCCACCATTTCTATATCTTTCATAATTGATACTTTGTAGCATTGAGTAGAGACCTAGGCCGGCAACAGCAGGTGGAAAGCTTGGCTTCCTCTGTTGCTGGGGAAACCCAAACATCCCTCCTGTTCTCAGTGGTGGCAGCCATCTTGGTTGGGGTTTATTTGCATAATCTGTTTCTGATTAGATGATGGGTGTAGCTGTGGGTGTGGCTTGTGGGTGTAGCGAGGGTATAGTCAAATTTGCATATTACTCTTTTATTAGATAGGACTAGTGGCCTGGTGCACAAAATTTGTACAATGGAGAGACGTTCCCTTAGCCCAGCCTGCACCTTCTCCAACTGGGGACTTCTTGGCAGATGTCTGACTGCTGGTTTAGCACCAATCCCTGTGGGATCACACCTAAACTGGCAGTTGGACATCCCTTTCACAATCGGGATGACTGGCTTCTAATTGGTCACCTGCCTGTCTGTCTGATCACCCCCTAACTGATTGTCCCTAACTACCCTCCCTTGCTACTCTGATCTCACCTCCAACTGCTCTCCCTTGCTGGCCTGATCTTTCCCCCAACTGCCCTTCCCTGCCAGCCTGATCTTGTCCCCAACAGCCCTCCCCTTCTGGCCTGATCTTGCCCTTAACTGTTCCTCCCTGCTGACCTGATTGCCCCTAACTCTCTCTGCCTGCCTACCTGATCTGATATCCAACTGCCCTTCCCTCCCAGGCTAATCTCACCCCCAACATCCCTCCCCTGCTGGCCTGATTACCCCTAACTGCCTCTGCTTGGGACCACACCACCATGGCTTGTCCAGATGGAAATCAGATGTCTGGAAGATAGCTGGTCAACCAGTCTAATTACCATATTATCCTTTTATTAGTATAGTTAGATTATATAGGATAGGATTGCTTAAATGTGGGGGGAGCCTTTTTCAGCAGGAGGAGATGCTCTTGGCAGACAAAAATACATAATCCCCATATGTGGACTGATAGCCACCACTATGCACTATGCTGCCAAACTAAACATTAAAAAATTGAACCACTTTCTTACACCTTACACCAAACTGCTGTTGCCCTTAAAACCCCTCCTCAGCTCCCACCTTAGGTTCTGCATTCACAGTTCACCCTGATTAGGTTCTGATTGGTCAATTTCTATTCCAGTGAACATCAAAAACTCTGCCTTCTAGGCAGCCATTAGCTCCTGGCAGTTCACCCAGATTGGGTTCTGATTGGTCAGTATCTAAGCCAGTCCATGGTCTCTGGACCTATTAGTCTGGGCCTGATCACAGAGGTGGAGCTGATCAGTAGACCCCGGGCAGGCCCAGAGAGAAATTAAGTCATGTATGCTGGCCAGGCCCAGAGAGAAAAAGAGAGACAAGTGTTTATAAACGGCTGCCACAGAGGCTATATATTGATCAGACTCTGCAGGTCTTTCTCCAAGCCTAATCTGCAGCCCCCTTGGCAGTCAGTGCTGGTCTCTGAGCCTGCAGCAATGGCAGTCGATGCTGGGTCGCCAAAGGCAGGACTGACTTCTGGTCGGTTGAGCTGGTCATTTTGGATCTTACAGAACCTGGGTTTTGTTTTTTTTAAATATAATTTTATCAATTTTTTTACAGAGAGGAAGAAAGAGGGATAGAGAGTTAGAAACATCGATGAGAGAGAAATATTGATCAGCTGCCTCCCACATACCCCCTACTGGGGATGTGCCTGCAACCAAGGTACATTCCCTTGACTGGAAGCAAACTTGGGACCCTTCAGTCCGCAGGCTGACACTCTATCCAATGAACAAGACCAGTTAGGGCCGGACCCTGGGTTTTTATATATTAAGATACTTTACATATTTTTACTATTCCCTTAACCTAAGTGTTTGTCATATATTTATTTTGTGACCAATCATTTCAGTGCAACACATTTATCCAATAAAAATGTGTGTCGTAGAAAAAAATGTTGTACAAAATAATTTATATTAATCTAGTACATAGTAGTCCTAACTGGAAACAATCTAAATGTTGATCAATATATGAATGGATAACCAATTCTTCCTGTATTTTCTACAATGAAATACCACTAACCAATAAAAAATATTATTACAACGAAAAACATGTATGATCTCATAAGAGCTATATTGAGCAGAAAATGCTAGCTAGATACAAAAAAATTATTATGGTTTCATTTTGATGGTATCTCATAACAAGGAAAACTAATCTTGGCTGACAAAAATCAGAACATATGGTGGGTGGTGAGAGGTTCATAGGGAAGTGTCCAAAGGCAACTTTTCTGGGTGATGGAAATGGTCTACATATTCATTGGAGTGGTGATTACATGGGAGTATTCAATTATCAGAATTCATTGAACATTATGATTTTCATGTGTATAAATGGTGCTTTAATATAAAATTTAAAAGAAGTTTTAAAATGTATAAATCAAGCATCACAAAATTATGCATTACCAATGAACACATATCTGAATATTTTCATTTACTACTGAAAAAGTTAGGAAAAAAGAGATAAAAATATTTATGGCATGTCATATAGTGGTTATTTTTTCAGGCTGAATACAGTTTTCATGTATAATTTTTGTTTTTAGGCATCATCACATATTTTATGTTCAAGCTCTGATTATTTTAAATGTCCTATAGGAAATAAACCAAAGCAGTATATAGCATATCAATATGAAGAAAAAAATTGAATAAAAAACACTTTAGGTTTTTTATACTTCTTAGCTACTGAGTAGAATTTAATAAATAAAAGGTATTTTCAATTTTAAAAATATTTTATTTATGCAATGTAGTGTTACATACTGGATAGAATTGCTTTATGTAATGAACATGTTTATTTTATCTTAACCTACTGAATTAATTGGCTTGAGAGGCAGCCAAAGTAATAAAAAATAAATTGACTACATTAGCTAATATAAGTATAGCTACTCTATTCAAAATAAGATAATTTTAAAAAGTTTAAATCACTTCTCACCAATGGGTTTTATTTGTTGGATTCATTACTTATGCCTTGCTTCGGTCTCCATTAAAAGTGCTTACTGTAAAATTCCTAAATGGTTCCTTCTCTTTAAAATTCCACCATTGTCTCTGTGGACACACTTATTTTTTGGATACTGCATTATCCTACTTTCTACAATAATTTCACGCATCAAATCCCACATACACACACAGAGAGAAACCTTAGTGACACTGTTGCCATGCATTTGTGCTATTCAGAGCAGATACACTTAGCTCAGTTCTATCCCCAAAAGGACAAACCAACTATAGTGCTTTATAGAGGAAATAGTAGCAATAGTTCCAAAGAGCAAATAAAATACAGGCCAACAATATATGTAGGCTTATATCTAGCAAAATAACAGTCAATTCCCAATTTCATTTTTTATTATTGACTTCCCTCACTGATTTCTTTTAACCTACGTATTTTGTGATTGCTTCATCCAAATTGTTCAGCTTAAAACAACATATCTAGGGACTCAGGAGTAGCTGGAAGGAAGTTCAAACACAGGTCAGCATGTAGCCTAACTGAGCTTAGATTTCTAGATCTTTAGCTTAAATTAGAAGATCATTAAAAATCAGTGTACTGTGATGTGAAATGGCAGCTGAGTCTCTGTACACAAACAACGTGCAGAAACTTGGACAGGGTGTTGCTTCACAGATATGATGAATTCTGAAAGCTCTGACAAAAGCTTGCAAAAAGAAAACATGAGGAGTTCAAGGCTCTCATCCCCCCTCCTTCAAAGCCTCAGATGAGCTAAGTGGGTAGTAAAATGCCCTTGTAGTGAACTCAATATAGCCTATAAAACGTATATGGTTTGTAAAGATGTACTTTATATAATTCCTCGCAGGGTGCTGGGGAGAGAGACAGCACACAAGAAAGAGGAAGTCAGAATAGGCAATGATAGTAATTCGGATATGTCAAGAAACTGATGAAAGGAATAATTCATTCTGTTGTTTTATCTTGTACATCTTCTCATATCATTTTGTTTCTATGTTTTTCTCAATTGTTTGCATTTTTATAATATTACATTTCATTAAAACTAACATTATCTGACCCCTATTTCATGTTAATTAGGCTCTGCTTGTCTGAATGATGCTTATAGGTCTATTATCATCTGGCTCCATTTACAAAAACATCTTAAATGAAAAAAGGACTTGAAACAAAAATATAATTTCTTGTGCTTTGTATTTGCAGAGAAGATGGGCTTGAAAATTAGAAGAATAATCTAAAATGTATGTTAAAGGTGAAGGAAAATAATATATATGAAAATATTCAACAGAATGACAGATTTCCCTCAGAAACTTCTGTTTTTAAAGGAAAAAGGACAAAGCAAAAGTAATATACTGTATTAATTCTAATTATTTAATACTAAATATGCCTGTTATATCATGATAGATGAGATTTTTCCTGGTTCTAAAATCTTAAAGTAATTTGTCACTTTATGTCCTTAGATTAGATACTCATTAATTAGTGGTAAATAGTAATTTACAAAGTATTTATTTATTTTAAAATATATCACTTTATTGATTTCATAGAGGAAGGGAGAGAGACAGAGAGATAGAACCATCAATGATGAGAGAGAATCATTGCTCAGCTGCCTCTTGTGTGCCCCCTACTGGTGATCAAGCCTACAACCTGGGCAAATGCCCTTGGCCCGAATGAACTTGGGACCCTTCAGTCCTTGGGTTGACACTCTATCCACTGAGACAAACTGGCTAGGGCAAAGTATTTAAAGGTTTTTGTTTGTTTGTTTTGTTTTTTCATAAAAGGAAATCATAGATTTCTTTAACCCCTTTTTATGTCAATTCTCCATAACTAAAGTTCACAGGATTAATCCTTATTTGCAGGCCTACACTAATGTGTTATAGAGGCCGGTATTTGTATATATGTATATACAAATGAAAGAGCATGAAAGAGTTCCCCTTTATCACCTTTTTTTTCATCATTAAACATTTCAGGAATATTCAAGTTTCACCATATTCTATGTTAAAGACATACAAAATTCCAGGTTCAGCAAATAGAAGGTATGCAAATATCAAGTTCAAACAAAGCCTGTTGGTCTCTAGTCTCTCTTATCCTCTCCCTTTCACTTTTGGTTTACCAAAGAGTTAGTTATAGTAATAATTAATTACTATAGCCTACACATATTTAATAAAGTGTATTTCTGAAAATCTAGAGGAAATAGTTACAATTCAGAAGCTTCAGGCAATTTTTAGAATGATAAATTTACTTCAGGCATTTCTAAACTTTCATTGAAAATAATTTTGAAATCTGAGCACACTAGGGAGGGAAAAATACACATGGTCTCCATTTATTTATATCAATCAATGTAATCATAAACATGTTCATTATATTGTTATTATAGTTGTGCTATGCTTAGAACATTTATGATAGTAAAAAATGAATACATAAATTGTATGTAGATGCTTAGATATAATGTCTACATGAGAAATCTTTTTTCTAATACTTCAAATGATAGGTTGTTTAAAGTGCCATTCTCTGAAGAAAAATGACCTGTATTCAGAATTCACATAAAATATACTATCAACAAATTGGAATATTTCTTACACTTTCCTTTGGGGCAGTACTGAACTCTTGCTCTATATAGCCAGTCACAACAGTTGAACATTTTTTAATGAAGCTAATGTAAAATGAATGGTGTGTGTGCATTTCTTATTCAACAGTTTTTTATCTGAAAAAAAAAATTAAAAAGTGAGCATCGCCAATAAAGAATTTCTTCCTGAAGGCTCCAATAACCTGCTGTACATTTCTACAGGACTTAAACTGCCAAAGGCTCTCTCGTGCAGCCTCAGACCCTAAATATAATACCTCACACTTGTGGGGATGGGATATAGAGTATTGTGGGCAAAGGCATCCTAGTGGATTTCCAGAAAGGTGGGGAAAGAGTTATGTGATTACTTTTAGGAGAAAAAAGTTTTTTCTCTGAGAGCTAAGAAGTCAATGGCAGAGGTGTCAGGTCAGAAACTGGTGATTTCCGTAAAAGAAACCCTTTAAAAAGGTGTCTCTCCACAGATGCTTTCTCCTTGCTGTTTGGAAAAAGTTCTATATAGAATACAAATAAAAATCTTTTCTATTTGTGTTCGATGGTATAATGTGATCAGACCACCTAGGTTTGTGAGATGATATTCCTGAAAAAAAGGAAAAAGGAAGAGTTCTATCTCTCTCTTTCTTTCCTCCCCTTCTCATCACTCTTCTCACTTCTCTCCTTTTCTTTCCCCAATTACTCTCTACTAGTGCCTATGGCCAGGAAGGAGCAATCTATCAAAAGCTTGTGTCCAGGGATCCTGTGGAAGCCAACGCAATAGGAAGGGATGCCCATGGGGGACTGGAGGGTTGTCAGACACAGCAGAGAAGCTGCTAGCTGGACAAATCATGAGCTGATATAAAAATAACTTCACGTTAATTTTTCCATATGTAGTAGGAGGTGTTTCTCAAAAGAAGGGAAACATCAGCTTTTGGAGTATAAGTGTGAAACATGGAACCCTTAATAACACTATGATTTTTAAAAATATATATTTTTATTGATTTCAAAGAGTAAGGGAGAGAGAGAGAAACATAAATGATGAGAGAGAATCACTGATCGGCTGCCTCCTGCACACCCCCACAGGGGAGCCAGCCCACAACCCAAGCATGTGCCCTTGACCAGAATCAAACCCGCAACTTGTCAGTCCACAGATGGACACTCCATCTACTGAGCCAAACCAGCTAGGGAAACACTGTGTTTTTTTTTTTTTTCTTTTTTCTTTTTTTTTACAGAGAGGAAGGGAGAGGGATAGAAAGTCAGAAACATCAACCAGCTGCCTCTTGCACGCCCCCTACTGGGGATGTGCCCACAGCCAAGGTACATGCCCTTGACCGGAATCGAACCCGGGACCTTTCAGTCCAAAGGCTGGCTCTCTACCACTGAGCCAAGCCGGTTTTGGCAACACTGTGTTCTTTTTTTAAAATATGAATGTTTCTTACTTAATTTTAAACACATTATTTTGCCTAGTGACAGTATTTGAACCTAATAATTCCACCCTTGCACTAACTACATACTTGAATTTTAAATTTTGTGAAATGAGAAATGATTTTTTCCTGCCTTTTTTTAAAAAACACAATTTAAAAAACTTCCTAGGAGATAAATGACTTGGCTTTCCCTCAGGCCAGTACATTTGGTCCCTCTGTGCTCTGGGGACTGGGGACACAGCTGACGGTCAAAGCCACAACACCTGCTGGAGCCTGGATATTCCAAAGGTGGGCCTGGGAGATGGCTTTTAACTTACTGGTTTCCCAGTGGAAACAAACAAAATAGTTTGCTCTATTAGATCATGGCTTATCTTGGAAATCATCCAGCTGGGGAAAAGCTTTAATTTTGGCAAGCATTCTGAAGAGACCATCAGTGAGAGAGGATTCTCTGTGCATAAGCAATTCAGGAATTAAGAGAATGACTACAAATAACACACTAGTTTTGAACTGCAAAGCATGTGAAATATTCCAAAGGAGATGTCTCTGAAGTATAAGCATTCCTCTCTAACTAAAACATTGTTAAATGCTGATATCACCCAAGAATTAGGAAGCTACCCAGTGATAACAGCATTGTTTTAAGAGGGGATTGAATCGTATATTTATCTAGGAAAAGAAACATTTATACCTCATTTTCATTGTCCTTTGTTCATATTGATTTTTATCATAATTTAGAAATATTCCTGAACACAAAAGCAGAATAAACCTCTCTTTCTTATTACACTAGAGACCTTTTAAGCAGAAGAGGATTTTGATTTAGATTCAGGCATTAAAATTAAATCACCCATCCTAAGGAAAAATGATCTGTAATAATGAAAGCCACACACATGGGATGTGAGAGGACGATTGAATAAGGAAGCAAGCTACAGTTGCAGTGTTTGGGGCCAGTATGATTAAATGAAGAGTGCTTCTGGAAGCAAATTTCTTCCATGGTCATCTATCGACTGCTGACATGTTAGCAAACAAATTACTGAAAGAAATGAATATCATAAATTAGAAAGGAATTATTTTTTCTCAATTAAAGTATCTCCGTTTATGGATGCACTGTGGAGGTGGTTAGGGCAGTGCCCGTAGTTATAATTGCAAGGCCCACTGGATTCATCAGCAGTAACAGGCTGGTATAACGGCAGCCATTCCATAATTGCTACTTGCTGACCCTAAACACCAGGTAGAGAGAGAATGAGTGGTTCTAGTTTTGACGTTTTGTTCATTACCTGGGATTTTTGGCTCAGATCCATTAAACACCACCCAAGGCAGTGACCTAGGTCAAAATGCTTCTTCATTAATTCTGAGCTACTTTGAAAACTCTGAGTTTGGGCCTCCCCCCCCCCCCCCGCCTTCTTTTAAATCAACATTTTTATCTTGTTTGATCCATTTTAAGATTTTCTAATTTAAATGTTTATTAGTGATAGTTTAACCAAGTTACAGAGTTTTATAACATTTTTTAAAAAGACATTTTCTTTTTTCTATTGGGTGATAAAGATCATTATAGTACATACTTTTTTTATTAGCAGATTAAACAGATGAGGATTGGAATCCAATTAACTCATGTAAAGGGTTTCCACCCATGTAATATGTGTGTGTATGTTAGTGTGTAGTTTTAGGGCACTAATGTTTTGAAAAAACACTGAGCTAGTTTCATTCCCTTTGATTTCCATCACAAAAGAATGCATTTTTTTTTCCAATTAGTCCTCATAAACCAGAGACTGTTTTTATGGCAGCGAGCAGAAAAAGTATTTCAAATCTCTTTCTGACCCATGCTATGTGATTCTGTATTAATTTCATTTAATCTTTGACTTCTGAAAAACATGAAGTATGTAACCTATAAATATTAATGATGATCATTGTGTGATATATTAAAAGATAAATAACTATTTTTATTTATATTAATTTGAAACTTTTTTTAAAGGAAGAAATGGAGAAAACCAAGATAGGGGTATAGGTAAACACTTGAACTTGCTGCTTTGCACAACCACTTCAAAACTGTAGTTAAAAGACAAAATGGATATTATCCAGAACCATGGGAAGGCTGGGTGATGAAAAATTATTCAATGAGAAGGAAAGAGAAAAGCACACTGAGAATCAGAGGAGGTGTGGAGGTGCGGAGGTGCAGAAGTGAAGTGCAGAGATACAGAGGCCCACTCGTGGAAAGGGGCTGGCAACCAAGTACCCTGTTGCCTTTTTCAATCAGGAGGGAGATACAAGCTCCTGACTGCTCTGAAATCCAGGTCCAGGTGGGACTCTGGGGACCCAGGCTCATACTGGGAGAAACTGGACTGTCTGGCATCAGGGCCAGAACATAAAGATGACTTTCTCTCAGAGGTACTTATAGCAGTCATCCAATTTACAACCCTACCCAAGCTATGCTTAGAAGCTTTTGCATATGAATGGCCTGGCTCTTTGCAATCTGAAACCTAACATACTGCAGCTGGGTCAGAGAGCACCAGAGCCTCAAAAAAGAAAAGAAAAAAAAAAGGCCCAAGGCTTCAGAGCAGCTTGCATTGTTTCACAGCTGGGCCTCATCTGGGCACATCCAAATCCCCAAAAAAGAGGAGGAATATGCAGATCTCTCTGTAGCTTCTGCTGGTTGGCCCCAGGCAGTGGCTAACTTTGCACCTCCTTGGAGATTCAAGAGCCAGTGTACCCAGGGGTGAGAGTGGGACCATCCAGATTACAACTCTTCAGATCCATAAGAGACACACTCCAAGCAGACTAGGTGAAGCCCCACTGAAGCGAGTCTTGCCGCATAAGGGTGTCTCCAGCACAGAGTTCTCTCATCGTAGACACAACTGATTCTCATAGACAATTAGCCTGGAGGGTTATTTCCTTCCAGTGATACCAACAACAATCAAAGCTTAACTACAACAACACTGTGCACCCAGCCCACAAAGGGTTGCACCAAGTGTGTCCTATAGGCTGAGTTACTGGCCCTATAAGACACTTAGAACACAAAGCCACTCTAACAACACAGGGAAGCAGACAAAATGCGGAGATAAAAAAAAACAAAAAAACAGGTCACACATGAAAGAAATGGAGAAAATAAACTACTGGATATAACCAAAACCACGGTTATAAGGTTACTCAAGAATATTCAAGAAACCTCTGATAAATTTAATGAGATTCTCAAGAATATGAAAAAGGACCAACTAGAAAATAAGCATACACAGACTAAAACAAGGAATAATATACAGAGATCCAAGAGCAGACTAGAGGATCCTAAGAATCAAGACAAAGATTTGAAATATGAAGAAGCAAAAAATCCAACTGGAAAAGCAAAAAGAATCCAAAATATGAAGATAGTGTAAGGAGCTTCTGGGAAAACTTCAAGCACACGAACATCTGAATTAAGGGGGTGCTAGAAGAAGAGAGAGAGCAAGATATTGAAAACCTATTTGAAGAAATAATGACAGAAAACTTTCCCTACCTGGTTAAAAAAATAGATTTACAAGTCCAGGAAGTGCAGAGACTCCAAACAAAAGGACTCCAAAGAGGATCACACCAAGACACATCATAATTAAAATTCCAAGGACAAAAGACAAGAGAGAATATTAAAAGCAGCAAGAGAAAAACAGTTAGTTACATACAAGGAAGTATCCATATGACTGTCAGCTGATTTTTCAATAGAAACTATGCAGGTCAGACGGGAGTGTCAAGAAATTTTCAAAGTGATGAATAGCAAGAACCTACAACCAAGATTACTCTACCTAGCAAAGCTATCATTCAGAATTGAAGGTCAGATAAAGAACTTCACAGATAAGAAAAAGCTAAAGGAGTTCATCACTGTCAAACCAGTATTATATGAAAATGCTGAAGGGTATTCTTTAAGAAAAGGAAGAAGAAGAAAAAGGGGGCAGGACCATGAGATGAAAACCTTCTGTTTTTTACCCTTGCCTTGCTACAATACACAGAACAGCAATGCTCTGGTGTTCACCAGCTGCCCTAATGATGCGGACACAGTGCAGGAGTCCAAGAACCAAGACATCCAGGGGGAATGCAGGCATCAGTGTCTATGGCTGCAGGTTAACATCAGAGGATGTTAAGGGGCCCCAGGAGAAGGTTTGAAGATTCCTTCAGGGTGAAGGGTGAAGATGCAGTACCAGCTGGTTCATCCTGTCTTTCCTTATAATGTTCTCCACCTCCCACTCCCAAACTCACCACCCAACAGGCCTCACAGGGTTATCTTGGAAAGATTTAAAAACACTAAGAAAATCATTACAAATCTGTCTTACTCTTTTAGTATATACATTTTTAGGTTCTTATAGAATAGAAAATATTAGTGTTTAACAATGACACTTGGTTTAGTGATTTATTTATTTATTTATTCATTTTTAAAATATTTTATTGATTTTTTACAGAGAGGAAGGGAGAGGGACAGAAAGTCAGAAATATCAATGAGAGAGAAACATTGATCAGCTGCCTCCTGCACACCCCCTACTGAGGATGTGACAGTAGCCAAGGTACATGCCCTTGACCGGAATAGAACCTGGGACCCTTCAGTCCACAGGCCGATGCTCTATCCACTGAGTCAAACCGGTTTCGTGATTTATTATTTCCAAGACATATATCCAACTATTTTTAAAGATTCTAAACTGTGAAAAAAAAAGGAAGAAGAGTTTACAATTGCAACACTGAAAAAAAAATAATCCTCCAAAACGCCGAACACAGAAAAAAAAAATTCCTACCTTATAGGTTTTGGTTCAAAATACTATGTGAACATAAATAAGAATTACTCTATAGATAAGAGGAATGGGTGCTCTTATAATTACTGAAGTGTAGCAATGCTTAATACCAACTCACTATGTCAAAAATTCTCACAAATCAATTGGGCCTTGAGGTTTTGAATAAGCAGTTGGAAGTGTTTTCCAAGATAGCATTTAAGTAATGGCTTCTTCCTCAAAGTATAGAATGAAAGACTAATGTTAAAATATAATAAAATATTATTTTGTGATTTATACCTACTATTCTTAAATTATTTGAATAGACAAGTTTAAAACATGCCTGCTGTTTTTCTACAGAGCATTTAAAGTAGATCAAGGTCAACTGCATAAAGTCAGTATTTATTCATTTCCTAATTGTTCTGTAAATGTCTATCTACTCTTTTTAAATATGTTTTTATTGATTTTAGAGAGAGAAAAAAATTGATGTGAGAGAGAAACACTGATGTGTGAGAGAAACATTGATCAGTTGCCTTCCTGCATGCCCCAACCAGGGACTGAGCAGGTAACCTGTATATGTGCCCTGACCAGGAATTAAACCGGTAACCTTTTAGTAAATGGGACGATGCTTAACTAAATGAGCCACACTGACCAGTACATGTCACATTAAATTGTTTCTATATCACTTTTAATACACTTTCTAAGGAAATTAGGACAAATGATTGTAAAGAAGAAAAATTCATAAACATGGGTATGTTTGAAAAGCCAGGAGGACATGGGTAAACTAATTTCATGCATATTCATATGTGTCTATAAAAAGGTCATGATTTTAAAATTCAAATTTTTCCCTCTAGTGTCATAATCAAGTATAATAAAATCCTTAATTTTTAAGCTTATTCTTCAAAAAATAGTTTTAAAGAAATCCAGAATTGAAACAGAGAATTAATGTGTGTGTTCGTGTGTGTGTACATTAACTGAGCTCTCTGTTTGAGATACATGAGGTTCAAGAGGGTGCCTTGGAACTTTCTCTGTGGTCTTCTGTCTCCACCCTGTTACTTTATATGCATTTTTAAACATTACTGAAATAGATCTGCAGAAGAAACATGAGACTTCTGATCTTTGGCTTTCAGTAATAAAATAAAGCTAAAACTGCAGAAGTATAATGTCTTATGTCACTGTAGGAAAAAATGCACCTTCAAAAATTCACTATTCTTTCTACATGTATTAGAAGTAATAGTATGCAATTATTAGAAGTAATAAACTAAATAGTGTTCTGTGTAAGTTATTCTGAATAAAGTTTAGATGATATTATTTTGAGAGGAAAAAAAAGAACCAGCAGCCTAAATTAACTATCCAGCCTGAATCATCTCTCATTATATTAAAAAGTATCAAGATATTTTTATTACACAAGTCTTAAAACTAATTTAACCTTAAATGACACCGGTACTACCCAACCCATTTTCATATTTATTAATATGGCTATTATCAACAAAACATTTTCATTTATTTCACTGAGAATTTCCCTTTAAAAAATGGGCCTCACAAGATACATAAAACACGAGACTATTCTCAACAATGCCACAATTCTCTAAAATATAAAGTCCAATAAAAATTCTCTTGGAGTAGATAAAGTCTGTGAATATGCTACAATGTGAAGATAACACAGTGAGCTGACATTTATTAATCATAGTAAAATGCCCATTAAAATTAAATTGCATGTGTGTTAGGCAGAAGCATTCAGGATATCACAAGAGGAATCACAGTATTCTGTTTCGCCCAGCTTGAGTTGTAACCTGAGGCCTGAGGTTACATTTAGTTCTTCTCTCTAGTGGTTTCATTGTTCTTTCTGTGACTGGGATATGTGTGTGCAGCTTCACACTGGCCAATCTGTGGCCCCTTCTCATGACTGAAAACGGTTTCTCATTTTCAGTATTCACCATGAATAACTGCCAACAAAATTACCATGTTTTATTTGATCTTGTTCAATTTGGGAAAAACAAAGTAAAAGCAAGAGGAAAAATATTGTTTCTTTTTCAGTTCCTTAAGAGCTAAGCAAAAGTGAGGAGGGATGCTTTCTAAAAGCAATAGCAACGACTGTCAAGAGTAAGTGCTATTGACTGAATGACCTCAAGTGAGAGGACCCCAAGAGGCCAGATAGGTGTGCTTCTTGGCAACGTTGATTTCAGCTGTGACAGTAGGACATGACTTTGAGAAATCAGGATCCCACACTTTTATCACAAAAAAAGCCTTGGAAAGGAGTTAGGAGTGACAATACTTTGTTTTCACTTTTGTTTCTCTTTGCATTTTCTCAAGATTCTGTGAGATCAACATTCAGTCATCTCCATTACACCCTACCACAATTTACTGACCTCTGAATTCTGCTTCATTTATGTCTATACTCATCACAACATTATCAGAAATAGATTCTAAAAATGTTACTTAGTTTGTAAATGTACAGATAGAGTCTCTGTGTTGAATCTATATATTTAACTTAGGGTTGGCTATTTGGTGTTTTCTGGATACTACACGTGTTTTTGCTTCTATAAATGTTGACTAATCATTCTGGTTTGTCCTGGATTACAAGGTTTTCCAATGTGTGAGACTTTCAACGCTAAATTTGGAATTTTCCAGGCAAATAGGGATGCGTTAGTCATCGTAATTTTTGATTCTACATATTTTCTCATAAGTGGAGATGGCTATCCCTGTATTGGCTTCTCAAAGTGGAAGTCTTCTAAATTGTGTTACTTCTCAGATAATAAGGATGGATGTGTTTTTTGAAAGAGAAACTAAAGTGAGTTTAGCTGTAAAGTGCGAGGTGTGAAATATAGTGAAATTACAACAAATTTTAACCTCATTTTGCAAAAGATACTCAGGGGGGAAATTGGTGTTCATAATGATCAATTTCTGTATTATCATTTTTACAATGGGAAAATTCTTGCCACATTAAAATGCAAATGGAACATATTTCAAGATGTCACCCAATATGCAGTAGGGGATATTTGCTAATGTAATTTAGACCTTTAAAATAAAACTGGGTAAGTCTTAGACAACAAGTTCTTAATAAAGTTTGTTGCCCAAAATAATATACACACATCAATTAATCCAATTATTATTATTATTTGTATAATGGCTGGTGGCTGAAGAAGTTGATTTAATCAGTGTTTAGAGGTTAGTGATGGGCTAGACATGAACACCATTTACTCTCTTCTCTGTTTCAGTTATGGAATCAAGTTAGAGTAGGGCCACAGCATAAACTCTCTGTGAAGTAATTATTGCTACAGTATGCTAGAAAACCAAAATCTGAATTTTTTAAAATATAAAACACTGAAATAAACTTTTACTTGAATATACTAATTTCCTTTCTTTGGTAAAACAATTGTTTACTATTACATAGACTGACTTGATATTATCACATAACCAAAAAAATAATTCTGTAAAACCATGTTTTGTTTTCCCTATTTTTCCCATCCAATCTCTCCACAAGTATTTCCAGGTCAGATTCAAAGTAGTTCTTGCAGTTGGCAGCCTGTCTCCATTTCACTGCTAGTAGCCCAGTCCTTTCACTAATTTTAACAGCGTCCTAACTGTTCTGCCTTCCTCTGATCTTATTCCACAGAGTGCATTCCTCATGCAGGGGCTAGAAGGCATCTTTGTGTATAAAAATATTATTATTTTGGGCTTAATTTTATTAAATGTATTGGGGTGATACTGGTTAATAAGATTATATAAGTTTCAAGTGTGCAATGTTATCATGCATTACCTGTATATTTCCTTGTGCTCACCACCCAAAGTCTAGTTTCCTTCTGTCAAGATATATTGAACCCTTTACTCTCTTTTACCTTCTCTACCTCCCGTCCTATCTGGTAACCACCATACTGTTGTCTATGTCTATGAGTATTTTGTTGTTGTTGTTGACAAGATTATGCCTCTTCTCCAGCCCCTGCCCCAACCCAGGCCTTCACCACACTATTGTTTGTGTCCATTGGTAATGCATATATGTATATTGTAAGTTCTTTGGTTAATCTTTTTCCTCCCTGCCCCCTTGCCTGTCCCTAAGATATGTCAGTCTATTCAGGCTGTTCCTATACCTCGTGTTGTTGTTGTTGTTACTTGTTTAAAACCCTTAAGTGGATTTACAGAATCTTAAGATAAAGTAAGAATTTTAAGCTAAGGAAACTAATAGGCCCCTTACCTCTTCTGCTCAACTGATACCACTCCCCATTACCCACTCCCAGTATTACCTCTCCTCATGAATGCATGCACCTCACCCTTCCCCTCTCAGCACAGATCAGTTCACCTGTGACCTTTGCTGTGCACCTCCTCAGCCTTGCACCCAACCTTGTCCATCTAACTTAAGTTCAAATGACACCTGCACAGAAACAGTATCTGACAACACCATCAAAGAATTCCTGTTCCAGACACCATGTTATTTATCCTCTGTTTTATTTACTTCTGTTTCAAAGTCTGAATTTATTTTATTTTATTTTGTTTCATTGAGTGTTAATTTTTCTCTCTCTTCATTAAGGATCTCTGACAGCAGGGATTTCTTTGCCATTTTATTGTTATACTAGAAGCCCAGTGCACAAAATTTGTGCACTGCTGGGGAAGGAGGGGTGTCACTTAGCCTGGCCTGAGCCCTCTTGCAGTCTGGGACCCCTTGGGGAGTTTCCATTTGCTGGCTTAGCCCTAGGAATCAGGCTTACGCCAGCAGGCAGACATCCCTCTTGTAGTCTGGGACCCCTCACTCCTTAGTGCCCACCAGCAGCGGAGCCAGGAGAGGCTCCTGCCACCACTACTGTGCTTGCCAACTGAGCAGTGCTTTCCCCTGTGGGAGCCCACTGATTACCAGGGGGTAGCTCCTGCATTGAGCTTCTGCCCCCTAGTGGCCAGTTCATGTCATAGTGTCAGGTCATTCTGCTATTTGGTTGATTTGCATATTAGGGTTTTATTATATAGGATTCCATCATTACTCCAAGCATAGAGTAGATGCTCATTAAGCATTTGTTGAATTAAAATATTATTGATGCTGACTAGTTTCCAAGCTTAAAGAGCCATTTTATCATTTGGGGGTCAGTATTTAATTTTTAAAAAATGTAAGTGATAATTTTTGTTACCTTTTTTTGTTTCTATTTTGCCCCCACCTCCTTTTTTCAAAATTTTTAATCTAGAATAAACAGCTAAATGTATTACTTGACATGTTGATTATACTATGACATAGAGTCAACAAACTACCTGAAAAATGACATTAAAAATGACATCAAATTAACAAAATGAACTTGCAATACAGTGTATGTATGTATATATATATATATATATATATATATATATATATATTTTTTACTATTTTATTGTTTTTTCTCTTCTTTATTGCTTATCTTCCACTAGAGGTAGGCCTGGTACATGAATTCATGCATGCGTAGGGTCCTGATGGAGTAGGGTGGAGGGGTGCAATTGACCCTCCAGCAGGCAGTGGGTTGCCCTTGCTGGCCCCAGATCTGGATCTGTCCCACTGACATTCACGCTGGTTGTTGGAAGCCAGCTGGAGGCCACTTTTATTTCTTCCTTGCAGAGTGTCTAGGGTGGGGAAGTTGTGCAGTGGCTGAGGCCAACTTCCAGGAGGCCAGTGGCACTGTCTGGATCATGCTGGCAGAGCTGGCCCATTGGTGCCTGACCCATGCTCACGTGATTAGACCTGCAGGACTACTGAGGGAGTGAGTGGGTGCTGCTCGGCAGGTGAGCTGCCTGAACGGATCTGTCAGCTGAGTTGTGCAGCCACTGTGGGAGTGCACTGACCACCAGGCAGCAACTCCTGCATTGAGCATCTTCCCCTTGGTGGTCAATATGCATCATAGCAACTGGTCAATCAGTCGTTCTGGTCTTTCAATTATAATGATCGCTTAGGCATATATATATATATATATATATATATATATATATATAGAGAGAGAGAGAGAGAGAGAGAGAGAGAGAGAGAGAGAGAGAGACAGAGAGAGACAGAGAGACAGAGAGACAGAGAGACAGAGAGAGAGATTTGTACTATATTTAAACTTTAGTTAAGATAAAGAGGATATAGAAAATCTTTTTTATAAGATCTAAATTTCCTTACATAATTAAATTATTCTTTGCAGAATATTACATAATTGAAACTAAACAATTACTAGAAACTTGTATCTATAAATGGTTACATTCTTTTTATTTTGTTGTAAATCAGTAGGAAATATATTTCTTCATTTAAAACAAATAGCTTGATTGTTTTAAGTATTCAAAAGTAAAAGAATTTTTTTTTGTTATTCTTCACAAACTTGATCTTGTCAGGGAAAAAATGATGTAAGTTGAAATAGAACTCTCGAGTTGATGACGAGGCAAAATGATTATTGAAATTATTTTGACAATATAGGATTAAAATTTACAGTGTCAGGATATAGGTTTATGATGAATCATTTCCCCTAAGGGAGGAAAAAACTGCTGCTACAAAAGAAATAACAATAATGTGGTCATTTCTTTTAAATTTCAGTTCAATTAGAGTCCTGCTGAGGAAAGAATGAGGTGTGAAGAGAGGGGATATTTGCTGAGTGCTTATGTTGTGACTTTAGATACATCAGTTCATTTATTCTTCCCATGACCACTTTTACTCTGCAGCACATTTTCTGCTTGTAGATAAGATGTAAATGAAGAATGATTAAGAGATATAACCAAATTTAAATGGCTAGTAATTGAAAGATAGTGATTTGAATTTGGATGTATCTGTTTATAAACTTATTGCCATAGGGACATTGGAGCTTCTCTATCTCCATTCATAGTGACAATAGTGCCCCTCCTAGGTGTGGGTTTCCTCATACCCTGGGTTTCCTCATACCCTGGGTTTCCTCATACCTGGGTTCTGCAAGCCATGGCAGCAATAAAATCAACTGCCAAAAATGAACTTAGTTCTAGAAGTTTCTTCAGAAAGGCTGAATTATAAAAATATAAACTTTCATAAAATTGCAATAGGAAGCAATAAATGGACATTTTGGACTTAATTTTTACAAATCTGAGTTAATTACTATGTAGCTACAGAAGCTTCTCTCCTTCATTTCAATTTTTATAATTTTTTATTGTTTTAAGTATTACAAATAGTAGTACATATGTCTCCTTTTTTCCTCCATTGACCTCCCCCCGCCGCCTCCCATAACCCCAAGTACATGCCCTTACTGCCCTTGCCTTGTCTTGTATTCATTGGTTATGTTTATATGCATGCATACAAGTCCTTCTTATTCCTTCTAACTTTCTTCTCTCTCTTCCCATACTTCAATTTGTGAAAAGATTTTCAAAATGTTTCAAACTTGCTATTGATTATGTGATCCAGGGCATGAGTGTGTGTGGGAGGTGGCAATAGGAAGATAAGAACACATATGTACCAGTAATACCTTAATCAATAAATAAATTTTTAAAAAAGAATGTGTCAAATATCAGAAACTAAACTTTAAATGACTGTTTAATTTCTTTCTGCCTTTACATGCACACATACTCACACACATAATTTACATGCACAGAAATATATGCACTCTATTTGGAAAATGTACTGTATTCTAATCTATAATACATAGTGTAGTTCCATGACAATATATATAAATGTATGTTGTTTTTCTAAGTAATGATAACACGTTTTTGCATGAATATATCATACAGTCTATCACTACTTAATTACAGAATTCTAAGTGGTTACTAAATACTTTGAAAAATATTTAAGACAGTATAATTTGGAACCTGGCGTTAGCTTCTTTATGCAACTTTTCTAATAATGTCTTCGCAAATGAGAGTAAGCTTTCTGGAGTAAAGGTTAGGCTCATTTAAGTTTTATGTATATTCCTAAACTTCTTGATTAAAAGTTTATATAAAAATAAATCTCCATATTTCACATCATAGAAAATACTGCCTCATATATGTGAGAGAGTGTGTGTGTGTGTGTGTGTGTGTGTGTGTGTGTGTATGTATACACACACACACACACACACTCACACAGACATATACACTCAGTGGCCAGATTATTATAATCTCAGTGGCATAATAATCTGGCCACTCAGTATACATATGTATGTATATGTATATTAGAGGCCAAGCACATGAATTCGTGAATGGGTGGGATCCGGCTAGACTAGCCAGGGGGAAGGGGATATAGATGGTTGGCTGGCCTGACTGCTAGTTGAATTTCTGGTCGAGGGGACAAGTTGCATATTAGCCTTTTATTATTCAGAGATCATAATAATTTTGCCAATCAATGTATATAGACATACACATACAAATATAGTATGTACGCTAAAACAATTAACAAAGGTTATGATATTAACATTGCTTATCTTTCTGTCATTATCCTGGCTTTCTGAAAACAATGGAAGTATTCATTCTTTCTCTATATGTTTTAATATCTTAGTTACAGAGAATTTGTGATTACTGAAGTTTTGACATAATTTACCTTTAATAATTCTATTTAAACTTCTATTATACAAAAGTAATTATCAGATAAATTTTTCTATGTATTTCAAAGTTACAAGTCCATTCATTTTTCTACGGTTTTTGAGTCATATACATTGGAACATTTCTTTTTAATTTACTTATATTTGTATGTATTTATTTTTTATTGAATATTTTTAGTGTTTGCTGTGTGCCAGAAACAGTTCTATTTCTCAATGAACCAAACAGTCAAAAATTCATGGACTAAATACTAAGCAAAATGAGAGATAAGATAAAAATTAAATATACAAATATTCTAGCCTATTAGAAGTTAATGCATACTCTTAAGAAAAAAAAAGTACAGCAGATTAAGGAGTATTTGAAATGTTGTGTAACGGGGGAAAGACAGGAAGCAGTTTGAAGGTTTAAATGGTTTCTTCCAGTTCATTTTATTGACTAGGTAAGATTTTTGTAAGGAAAAAGTAAATTGGAAGGAATAAAGTTTTAAAAAATTAGTTAATGGAGCTCATTTTTCAACAGAGGAAATGGTCAGAACAAGCTATGTGGCAAGAGTGTGTCTTATGTGTCCTAGGATTATAAGCATTGCATACTATAGATAAAAAATTATACAAATTATTATCACACAATTATTTGGATCAATCTAGTCCTCTGTAGCTTTCTGTGTTCTATTCCTGAATCCACCACTTACAGGTTCTTCGTGACCTTCTGTAAAACACTTTACTTCTCTATGCTCTAGTTAGCTCTTTTAGAAAATGAATAGTTAAAAATTCTGACCATAGAGTGTTGAATACAAGTAACACATTGTAAACAATGCCTAATAGAGTGTACGAACTAAAATGGATTATCTATGACCACCTATACCATCAATATCATTATTTACAATTCAAGAGGAATTACTTCTAATTAATACCAAGTCATTGAACTCTTTCCTTTTTACTGCAGCATAGTGTTCCATTGTGTAGATATACCACAGTTTTTTTAATCCACTCATCTGCTGATGGGCACTTATACTGTTTCCAAATCTTATCTATTATAAATTGTGCTGCTATGAACATAGGAGTGCATATATCCTTTATGAATGGTGTGTCTAGTTTTTAGGATATATTCCTAGAAGTGGGATCACTGGGTTAAATAGGAGTTCCATTTTCAGTTTTTTAAGGAAACTCCATATTTCTCTCCACAGTGGCTGCACCAGTCTGCATTCCCACCAGCAGTGCTCAAGGGTTCCTTTTTCTCTGCATTCTTACCAGCACTTGTTGTTTATTGATTTGTTGATGATAGCAATTTTGACAGGTGTGAGATGGTACATCATTGTCAACTTGATTCGCATCTCTCGGATGATTAGTGACTAAGTGAAATAAGCCAGTCGGTGAAAGATAAATATCACATGATCTCACTCATTTATGGAATATTATGAACAACATAAACTAATGAACAAAAAAATATCCAAAGACAGAGGAACATCAATCAGGCCATCAAACCTCAGAGGGAATGTAGGGGAGGGTGGGGGTAAGAGGACAAGATCAACCAAAGGACTTGTATGCATACATATAAGCCATAATGGACATAAACAACAAGAGGGTAAGGGCATGAATGAGGGGTAATGGGGTGGTAATGGGGAAATATGTAACACCTTAAGGGCACATATGTAACACCTTGATCAATAAAGAAATTTAAAAAATAAAATAAAATGACACTGTGAAGTTTCACATAAAAAATATCAAGTCATTGAGATTTTTCTTATTCTGGCCAATTGTTTGCCTCAATATTTATTCTAGCCTGGCCAATATCAAAGATCTATACTTTTCTTCAGCCTCTCAGGTGTCAAAAGTTGTAAAAAGATTCCTAGAACCTAGGAACCTAAAATTTGATTTTTGGTATTGTTTTCATAGTGTTTTTATAGGGCCAGTCTGTGAGGTTGGGAATATCCTTATCAATAAAAAGTGCACTTCTGGTTACATCAGAGGAAAAATGCTATTATTTTTTCAGCCTTATTATTTCCTCTAATAAGAGGTTTTCTTTGTTTTTACTCAGACTTGTCTGTTTTAATTCTCAATTTTCCCCTTTTCACAAACACATGCGTGCTGCTTCTTTCTTCTGATGCTCATATCCAGATTATTACTCTTTTCATATCATTTCTACTTCTGTTTCTAATTCCATCTTAATGCCATCTTAAATGGTGAGTAGAATCCAATTGGAATAATTTTTAACTTGGGATTATCAGTGATTTTCTATCTATTGTAGATGAAAATGGTTGAGATTGGAAAAGTGAATATTCAACATTTCAGTGACCTATCCTCACTCTTGGTCTTAACCCCCACATTTATGACTATTGATAAGGGGATTTTATTTGTGATATTTTTGCTTCTGTTAATATGCTTCACATAGGGGCCCAGTGCACAAAATTTGTGCACTGGGGGTGGGTGATCCCTCAGCCCAACCTGCTCCTTCACACATACTGGGAGCCCCCAGGGGATGTACTACTGACCCCTCACCCCTGGCTGAGGCTTTAGGCCTTGGGCACCCAGCCATTACCTTGCAATGTGGCTGATGGTTGGCTCTGCCCTGGCCGTCTTGGCTCCACCCACCCAGCCCTGTCCTTAGCTCCAGCCCTTGGAGACCACTCAGCGACCTCCCAGTCCTAGGGGACCCATGTGCTTGCTGGACACCTCAGCCCTGCCCACCCCCCCACCCCCAGCCCAGGCCTTAGTCCTGGCGGCGACCGCCCAGCCCTGGGGGCACCGTACACTCAGTGGTCACAGCAGCCTCCTGCAGCCCCACCCCCTGCCTACTATGCTTGCCAACTGCCTTGGTGCTGGCTGCTGGTGAACACCCAGCCCTGGGCACCCTCCACCGCACACACTCTCTGGCCGCCTCATGCAGGCCTCAGCCCCGTCCCCTGCTCCTGATTGGCTGGTGGGCATGGCTGTTGGGTGTAGTGAAGGTATAGTCAATTTGCATATTATACTTTTATTAGATAGGATTCTTAATTCTATAAAATGCAGTGCTCTCCTAAAATGGAATCACTGTATAGATTCCTTAAATATTATTTTGACTTGTTCAACATTATTATTGATGTCCTATCTTGAGGTTTGCTGGATGAACTTAGGGTCCCTCCCAAATACAGTATTTATTACATAATCTGTGTGAATACTCTTTTATTCATGTTGGCAGATAATTAGAATTTTTCTTTTAATTTTTTTTAGAATTAGAATTCTCAAAGCCAAAGGGGGAAAAGTTTAGCATTAGGAACTCAGGAATAATTCATTCAAAAATAAAATCCACCAGGGTTTGCTTCTAGTTCTTTAAACCTAATGTTGTATATATTATATTCCATATCTTAAGATCAAGTTTTATTGTTTTTCAGTTGAGTCTTCTAATGTTGCATACAGTAATTCATTTAAATTTCATTTTTATATGTAAATATAGGTTTGTAAATCATAAAAACCTGCTTTAATATTGTTCCCAAAGCATTGGTTAACATTTCAAAAATTCTTGTGGTATAGAACATCCATTCTGTGTGCTGTTAACAACTATTTGTGTGGCTTTCCATCTTTTAGGTGGTTAGTCATATAGGCTCATAGCTGCAATTTTGTAAAAAATTTGCTCTGTCTTTAGCACATGGCTACACAATAACAAGCAGATGTTGTAGAGAACAATATACAAGTATATTGTTTCTTTAGCGAGAAATAGTACAGTCTCCTATGTAACATTCAATTAGTTAGTTTCTGGTATGTTGGTCTTTATTGGGAGAAACGGGTAATGGGAAGAGGTTCAGTCAGTAACAGTACTTTGGCTGCTTCTCTGGACTATCAGATGCTTCAGGTTGACTATCATCTAATAGGGAGAAGCATTGCTGGAGCACTCTGGAGCCTTGTGTCCAATTCTAGTTTGTTTTTCTGATTGGTCTAGTGAGAAATCATTTATTTTGTCCTTAAGTCTTTCAACTATAATACAAAAAATGTAAAAGTCTTTCCCAGGCCTTTGCTACAAAGCATCCTGATCCTCTTACTCTAAACTTCAGTAAATCTTAATTTATGAGGAATATCATATGAATTATCAAAAATGTCTATTCAGGTTTCTTCAACTTCATGTATAATTTGGTGTTCAGGCAGGCAAAATAGCAACCAAGTTGGTATGATCTGACATCTACCCACAGACTTATGTGTCTGAAAGCACTATACTTCTTAGCCTTCTATTATATATTATCCATAACTACATTTACTCTGTATAGGTAGCTAGTGATGTAGATACTTTTTCTTTCAGAGGTAGCCATGTTGCCAGGTAGCTAATATTTACATGGTATTTATAGGTGCTTGATAACTATTAAAATAATGAATTGTATGAAAATGTTAATGTCTAGACTTCAGCAATCTAGGTTATCACAAATTATTTTTCAAATAGAAATAGAGGTCATCATCTGATTAATATTGAAAAGATACACATAACACAAAACTTACATTTCATTTTTTAATCCCAGTTTTTAGACAATTTACCTTCTGTGATATAAATCACAAAGGAAACTATTTGTATTTTCCAATTAATTATATTATTGAAATTAAGATGAAAATAAATTCTGCAATAATCATCGAATACTTTTTTAGGCACAATCTATTATTATGCTACTGTTTTCAGCCAAATATTTCCTGTTCTGCTTTTGACTCTTAAAATAATTCTTCTAAAATGGGACATGGGATAAATTTTTCAGCTGTGATAATTTAAAAGCAATTTGTTACAGTTTTCTTTTTCTTTTCACTTTTACTTTTCTAAATACCCATGTCTACCTTTTAAAAAATAACTACTTTCCCACAAGTAAGGAAAAATATCCTGAACATTTGTGATAACATAATTTATCAAGCATTGTTTAAAATAGTTTGCATTATTTTTTTAATCAACACATCTTACTTTAAAAAGAAAGTAAGTATAATTAATCAGCCTATAAATAATTAAGGGTGACCCTTTGGAGAAGCTTAATCCCTTCTTCTGATTATGGTTGAGATTGATATTTGGCTCAAGATCAATTTATTAGTTAAGAACTACTCTTGGCTTCTAATAGCAAAGAATTGACTTCACTGCCTTGATCATATAATTAATGTTTATTCTTACAAATTAAAGAGTTCTAGAGGTGGCAATCCAGAGCTGGAATAGGCGCTCCATCAGGCAACTAAGAAAATGTGCTCTTTCTATTTTCAGTTCTGCCCTCATATTACTATCTTCCCTGTTCAAAGAATCTCATAATCCAATACAGCTACTGTATCCCCAAAATAATCATGTCTAAGTTCCAGGTAAGTGATAGTATGCAAGTGAATTGAAATCCTCTCAGGGCGGAAAATGTTTGTATTACCTACTTCAAATAATAAATCTCTATGCCCATGTCCTAGTCTCATACAATTTGCTCAGTTTCACATTCACACACAGCAAGTCATAGCTCAATCTCACTCGCCTAAAGAAATTAAAGGCCTAGCTCCAAACATTAAAGACTAATCTCTTATTTTTATTCAGTATGTTTCCCATTATATCTTGGTTTAAAACTCCCACTGAGCATTTTTATTATAAAATATTTACTCTTGACATGTGGGAATTTCCTTTTTATGAGTTAATACATGGTGATGGGTTGAAGTTGCATTGAATTTGTCGTATTTTCTCAATATTTGTCATATATTTTTGTGTTTTGTAATATGGAGAGGTTTTACCACAATAAATTTGAATTATACTGTTAGAACCAATTCTAGATCATACTCAATTTTGATATTTTTCCATGAGACTGTTTATTCAAAAATTAGTAAAAATTAAAATTATCTTAACCTCTGCTTTCACTACAACTATCCACTACATTTATTTTCCTGTGTGGATATTGCAGAGATAAAAACAAAACACAAACACATAAACAAACCAACTACCTGACAAGACAGTTCATGGTGTAGGTGAAATGGATCCGAAGTCTGTGTGGTATAGGTGAATGGGAGCCAAACTCATTCTTCCAGGTGATGTGTCTTTCACAGCGCTCACAGACTTTTTCACATTTTGATAAAATTTCTCAATTAGCGTTTATTCATGGGTTTTGGCAAATATCTATATATTTAAAAGCCTAATATGCAAATTTTCCCTCAGTAGTTAGACTGGGAGACCAGGAGTTCAATTGCTTGCTATGCATGATGTGTGATAACCACCAGGGGGTGGTGCAGAAGGAAGAAATGGAGGCCCTAGCCAGAAGCCAGCAGCTACTAGGGACCATACCCATACACGAAGGCCCCTAATCAACCCTAATCCTGAGCCAGGCCCAGGGACCCTACCCATGCACAATTTTTGTGCACTAGGCCTCTAGTTCCATTATAATTGCAACATCAACAAACTCTTCCCTGTAATTATAAAAATTATAAGCACAGTTTGTTCCAAATACTATGAGACAAATGTTTGCAGAGTGAAATATTTCCTGCAAACCTTTCTTTCATTAAAAATCTAAGTAAATTTAGCCATTCTGTGGCAATATTATTGTTATCACAATTAATATATCATCCAAATTCAGGTGATAAAACTAGTTTTCATACTGAAAGTTAAAAAACTGGACTTATGTATAACCCATGGACATAGACAATAGTATGATGGAGGTCTGAGGTGGAGGGCAAGTGTGGTCTAGAAAAGGTCAATTTAAGATAAATTTAAATAAATAGATAGATCAAAGGGATGCTTTGTACCCCTCAATATGGTTGGTATTTCGATAGTCGTTCTTGTTTTCTCTTATACTGACTGTACTTCCATGAACATTCCTCAGCAGTTTTTTCTTCTGGCACTATCTTATATCTATTGTTAATCCTTTCTGCATTTATTTGCCGTATATGGCCCCTTCAATTACTTGTTTGGAATTCAATTTTTATTTTTTCTATTGAACTGACTTCTTGCCTGAAGGCCTTGCCTGACATGCAACGTCAAGGTTATTTCAGAGTTAATGGTCTCTTGATTGTACACAGTTTTTATTTTTATTTAGATGTCACAAAATCTTATAAAACATATTACTAGCATTCAATTCTTTATCTGTTGTGCTGTTCTTATTTAAGACTAAAGAGCATTACATATTCATTTGACATCATTAGTTTAAAATAAATTATAAATTTACCCAGGAATAACATTTAAAATGATAAATTTATTTTTATCATTTATGAAACCAATTTTATGTCAAAAAGGACATAGTTGGCATATCTAATCCCTAATTATAAAGTAGAATAAACTGTCATAGCAGATTATAATATCTAATATGTTTAGTCACAGAAAAATATTTTACTTCACATAAAATATAGGATTGACAAATTAATCTTTAATCTCTGAGAATGTCAGTGCTTTAGTTAAACAATGACTGATTTAGAAAGATTAGAAGGCTTGAATCTGGTTTCATTCAAACCAAGTAAATATTGTATTATATTTTATTTAACAAATAGCTTTTTTGATACTGGTTTTGTCTATGTGTATAATCTATATATATAAAAGTGTAACATGCAAATCAACCAGACTGCAGAACAACAGGTTGGCTATGACAAGCAGTGATCACCAGGGGGCAGATGCTCAATGCAGGAGCTTGCCTCAGCCTGGAGGCCTTGATCACCCAATCAGGGCCTGCCAGCCAACCTCTTGGTCCCTCCATTAGGCCAGCAGGCTCCAATCGCCTAAAGGGGAACAGAGAACTGGGAGTGGGAGGTGGCAGCTGCAGGTGATGCCAGGGCCCCAATTGCCCTGCTCATCACCCCACACATAGAAGGTGACTGGTTGCTGCTAGGGGGTTGGGCTGGAAAGCTGGTGGAAATAGCAAACCTCCCTGTCCCTCCCCCAATCCAGCAGGCTCTGCTCGCCCAATGGGGAACCAGGAACCAAGGGTGGGTGGCTGGGGATGTGGGCGGCACTTGGGCCCCAACTGCCCCACTGGTTGCACAACCGCCAGAGGGCAAATGGCAGCAGCAGGAGGCAGGGCCAGCTGCCTGCAGCTAGGGAAGATTGGCCCTGATCAGAGGCCAGGCCTAGGGACCCTACCTGTGCATACATTTTGTGCACTGAGCCTCTAGTGTATATGATAACATCTGATCTTGCTAACTTTAAATAATTGTTTTATTAAATAATAAATATTCAATGGTAATAATAATCATAATACAGCAGTTTAAAAACCTTCAACCATTTTATGTGTGTAAAGTAATTGACCTACTAGGAATATAGTTGACTAGTTCCCCATTCCTTCAGTTACAGTTCACTAAAAGTTAGTTATTATTACTAATTGACTTATTAATTGTTAATTGATTAGATACTTGTTTTTCTGTAGCCAACACTTAGAAGGTGAAAATGAACAATAAACATGTATACAAATAAAGCTGATACATCCTGATGGTAAAAAGTGTAATAAAGTAGACCAGACCGTATGAAAGGAAATAACTCTCTGTGTGGACTTGGGGTTTGATGGGGTGGAATTGCTTTATTCAGGGTGCTCACGGAAGGCTGCTCTGAGAAGATGAGGTCTGTGGAATAAGAAGAAGCTAGCCAACACACCAATGAGATTTAAAAGTAGCAGTACATATGGCATTAAAGAATGAGATAGATGGATGTATTTTGGAAAAACTGAGAGGAATATTGGCCATATTTATTGTTCAGTTGGATATTGGAACCAGAAAAAGGAGGCTTGACTTAAAGGTCATTGGCTTGAGAAACTGGATAAGCAATAATATCACTTACTGAAATTAGGAAGATGTGAGAAGAGCAAATACTAGTACAAAATAGAATAACAAAAGGTCTGTTTTGAAGATATTACAATTTGATGTATCTATGAAATACCCAAGCAAAGATGTCATAAAGGATATATGCATTTGGAACTCAGTAGAAGAATAAATGCCAGAAATATAAATTCAATAATCATCAATGCATGGAGGTTATCTGAAACCACAGAAAAGAATGAGTTCATGTGGAATTTGTAGATAGACAACATGGCATGAAAGAAAGAAATGGAGTAATTGACTATATGGAAAAGCAGGACTGATAGTCAGGGTTTGGCAACAAAGTGTGAATACTATTCAAACAAGATGTGAATATTATTATTCTTGTTCTATGAGCAGCAGTGAGGATGTGTGTAATAGTTCTCACTACTCTGCATAGTCCCTTTAGCCTAGTTTCCTCCACATGTGCTTTTGTTACCCGCAGACTGGGATTTAATCAGAGTGTGTTAAACCTAGCAATGACTTTAAGAATTGTTCTTTCCATCTGCACTATTTTATACATGAGATAACTGAGGCCCCTAAGAGTTTAATAATTTATATAATTGTACAACTGAGTGATGGCAGTCAAGAAGGTCTAGGCATGCTTTTAGGTTTTGTATATAACAATTACACCATGGATTATATTATTTTCTTTCTCTCAATAGTTGAGCAGTTTGTATGTACAGAGAAAATGGACTTATAAAAACTTGCAGCAGTAGTTTGTTTTTGCTTTTAAACTTTTGTTTTTGGTTTATTTTATGAATGCATGAAGTAAGGGAGTGAATCAGTTTCTTGTTTATATTTTTTTTCACAATTTAGAAAAATTATTAAAAACTATTTTAATGCATAAAAAAAGAGTTCTTGAATTAGATGCCTTTCCAATCACCAAATTTCTCTAATAGTCAAACAGAAACCAAGATATTTTTTTCTTTGTATTGGGTGCACATGGCACAAGAAATGAACTTGAAAATGAGAAATATAGCCCTAGCCGGTTTGGTTCAGTGGGTAGAGCACTGTCCTGAAGACTGTGAAAGGCCCTGAGTTTGATTCCTGATCAAGGGCATGTACTTTGGTTGTGGACACATGCCCAGTAGGAGGCAGTTGATTGATGCTTCTCTCTCATCGATGTTTCTATCTCTCTATCCCTCTCCCTTCCTCTCTGTAAAAAATCAATAAAATATATTTTTTAAATAAAGGAGAAATATTAAAATACTAGAGGCCCAGTGCACAGGTACAGTCCCTAGTGACTGCTGGCTGCTAGCCGGGCCTTCATTCCCCACTGCTGACTGCCAGTTGGTATCTTCCTTCATTCTGCATCACCCCCTAGTGGTCAGCACATGCCATAGCAAGCCATTGAATTCCTGGTCAATTGAACTCCTGAGGGGACACTTTGCATATTAGGCTTTTATATCTAAACTAGAGGCTCAGTGCACAAAATTCATGCACTCACATTTTTGCAGTCCAGGAGCCCTGGGTTGATGTCTGACTGATGGCTTAGGTCTGGGGAGCGGGCCTAAACTGGCAGTTGGACCTCCATAGGGCTGCCATGAGCCAGGCTTTGGGCTCAGCAGTGCTCCCCTTGTGGTGGAAGCACACTGAAAACCAGGAGGCAGCTCCTATGTTGAGCATCTAAGCCCCTGGTGATCAGTGTGTGTCACAGACCTGTCATTCTTCTGCTTGGTCCATTTGCATATTAGACTTTTATTATATATGACTAGAGACCTGTTGCAGGAAGATTCCTACAAGAATAGGGCTTCTTGCGGCCTGAACAAAGCTCCCTCCCCTCTCTGCTGCCTTGCTCTCTCCCATTTCCACTGTCTCGCCCCCTTGTGTCTCTGCTGCCAATCTCCTTTCTCCACTGCCTCACTCCCTTCTGTGCTGCCTCACTCCCTTCTCTGCTCCCTCCCTCCCATCTCCTCTGCCTCGCTGCCCCTCCCTTCCTGCTTACTTCTCTTCAGCTTTGCTCCCTTTTGCAGTGTTTGGCTTCCTTCTACACCATATTCTTCACCCGGATATGCAAATTAATCAACATCTTAGTTGGGCTAATTTGCATGCTCACTCTGATTGGCTTGTGGGTGTAGCAGAGGTATGGTCAATTTGCATATTCCTCTTTTATTAGATAGGATTATATAGGATATAGATATTATAAAAATAAATTTTTGTCTCAATTTTTTCTTTGTGAAGATAACAGCAAACGTGGATATATAAATTGCAATTTTGAAAAATTGGTGTTTAAAACTATTAGAAATTTCCAAGTTAAATGGTTTGTTATAATATAAAAATAACTTGTATTTTTCAAATTATAATGTAAATTTGTTTTCATTCTCTTCACAGAAAATTTTAAACCTCTAATTTTCAAGAAACTAAAATGATGTACACAAATATGGATACAATCTATTTACCCTGCTGGGAAATTTAATTAATGTTATTTTCTATTGACTTGTATTTTTATATAATTTCAATGTCTATAAATGCAATTTTGAAGTTCCCAAGTGTAGTATGTAGGCACAGATATAAATTTAAAGAGTCTCATCAATGAAAATTGCTTTTGAAGTTGTAAATAAAACCATTTATTTTCATATAAAATCTTTCCAACAGAGGATCTCAAAACATATTTAATTGTGACATGATTTATATAGAGCAAAAACAGTGCCAAGAAAAGTCTTTATTTTTTCTTCATATAAGAGCATCATGCTACAAGGATAAATGGCTACTGAATATCTGTTTCACATATTATTAAAATGGGCATATATATATATATATATATATATATATTTAATCCAAGTACACTGTAATATAATACTTAAGTATTATTTCTCTTCATAGTTATGATTTTTTTCATAATTCTTGTACATCTAATGAACCTATTCATTGGACATGTGTGTATTCTATTATATTAAATAATAATCAAGGTAATTTGCTAATTCTTTTTTGTAAATCAATTTTTTTTGTGGATTTTAAGACAATGCAGAAACTTAGACTGTGGACAAAATTTTCACAGCAAAGCTCATAGAATTTTCACCAACATTATTTCTTATATATACTTTTTCTTTTCTAATGTTTTTCAATATGAGATGTTTTTTAAAAATCAAATTAAAATTTTAAAAATGCAAAAAATACCAATTACCAATTAAATTAGAAAACATTTGTGTTATATAATAAAGACATTATAAACATTAATGGCCTCTAATTCAAAGTGAATGTTTATAGATAGGTAAAATTTCAAATTACACACAAATAAGACAAATTTAATAAGTGATTTTGGTGAATGTATTAGTTGAGTTTATTTACAAAACTATATAATGGAAATAAAACTATTTTTAATTATTTATAATAATTCTGTATAGATATTTCTATATTATATGTAAATATAAAATAAATTATAAATAAAGTAAATGGAATTTACTATGTAAATAGTAAGGTAGTCTTCCCTTCTTTCATTTAGGAAACATTCTGCAAGAGAAACTTCTAAAGAACCTAAACAAAACTTTAGTATTGGGAATTGAGTTGTGGTAGAGGAAAAATTTTACTTAATGTCTTGAATTTTTGAAAGACAAAGAGTAGTAAAGTGTCTTGATAGAGAGATTTGCATTTGTTTAAAATAACAGAAACATTTTATTATGGTGTACAAGAAAATATATTCAATTTCATTATATGTCATTGAAATATATTAGCTTAATTATTTAAATATGCTTTGTTATAAACTATATACTTTATTTATAGATATATTATATATTACGGGCCTGGTGCACAACCCAACCTGCCCCCTCTCACATACTGGGAGTCTTCACTTTCAGCCTTTGGCAGGGGACCCTCAGTAGGATATCAGGCTGAGGCTTTCAGCCTTGGGCAGGCAACCTTGGCCAGGGAACCCCCAGCTCCCTGTGGTAGGCAGATTTCAGGCTATGCCCCAGCCCCAACCTACCCAAGGGATCCCCAACTCCTATGATGGATTAATCGCTGGCTCTGCCCCTACCCCCTCAGCTCTGATGGCTTATCTCTTAGTGACCCAGTGCCAGGATGTTCCTGGAACACAGGTGCTGGGCACTCATGTATGCAAATTAACCACCATCTTTGTTGGGTTAATCTGCATGCTCACTCTGATTGGCTATGGAAATAGCAAAGGTACAGTCAATTTACATGTTTGTTTATTATTGGGTAAGACCATATATATATAAGACCCAAGCCATCCCAGAGCCATGCACACCAGCCAATCAGGAGCAAATTATGTAAATAAACCCCAACCAAGATGGCTGCCACCACTGAGAGTAGGAGGAAAGCTTGGGTTTCCCTGGCAACAGAGGAATCCAAGCTTTCCGCCTGCATTGCCAGCCTAGGCCTCCACTCTAGGCTACAAAGGTTCAAACAGAAATGGCTGCCCCCATGGAGTGAGCAAAAGGCTTGGCTCTGTACCAGGTTACAAAGTTTCAATTATACATATAAATTAATCACAGATCCCAGGACGTCCACTTTGGTCACTGGAGGGTGTGGCCAGCCTGCAAACCTCCACAGGCCCCATGCCCAGGCTGCCCTTTACCACAAGGGAGCCCCCATCCTGATCTGGGACATTCTTCAGGGCTAACCAAATGGCCCCAACCCATGCACCAGGCCTCTATATCCTATCTAATAAAAGATTAATTTGCAGATTGACCATCACTCCAACAAACAAGAGGGCTGTCCCCATGTGGTAAAAGATCCTGGCCCCATGTGGACACAAGATGGCCACCACAAGATGGCCAGCAGGGGAGGGCTATTGGGAGGTTCCACGCCCTGCAAGGGAGGGCAGTTGTGGGCAATCAGGCTAGCAGGGAAGGGCAGTTAAGGGTGACCAGGCTGGCAGAGGAGGGAAATTGGGGGCAAACAGGCTGGCAGGGTAGTGGTTAGGGGGTGATCAGGCTGGCAGACAGAAGCGGTTAGGGGCAATCAGGGAGGCAGGCAGGTGAGCACTTGGGAGCCAGCAGTCCTGGATTGTAAGAAGGATGTCCGACTGCCCATTTAGACCCGATCCTACTGGTCTGGGGTCTAAACGGGCATTCAGACATCCCTTGAGTGGTCCCAGATTGGAGAGGGTGCAGGCTGGGCTGAGAAACCTCCCCCCATGCACAAATTTCGTGCACCAGGCCTCTAGTATATATATAAAATTTCTTGCTGGAGAGAAACAGCAAAATTAAGCCATTTTTTCCCCCCAAAGAAGTAGTTTAAAATATAAGATTGCATGTTTTTAGTGAAAAATATTCAAGAAGTATGTGATTCTGACATATCCAATGCTGGAGTTCTTGTTTGTTTATTTGTTTGTTTATCTTTGTATCATGGAAGTTCTCAGAAACATACAAAGTAAATAGAATAGTCTAACTAATCTCCCATTGAACCATCATCAACCTTGGACAACTGTTAACATTCTGCCATTTTTGTTTCATTATTGCAATTCTCACCACAACGTTCACTTGTGATTTTACAAGTGTTTGTATATGAAGCCACATAAAAATCTCTGTAACCCCAGAACGTTTTTTTCATTTGCTATGATGCTATTCAAATATCTTTGATGAAGTGTCTTAGTCTTTTACTCATTTATATTTATTGAATAATTTCTTTTATTTGTATTAGTTATGGGCAAATTCTTTACATATTCTAAAAATAAAGCCCTTATTTTTTTGCGAAATATTTCCTAGTATACACATTGTGTTTTCATATTCTTATCAATGTTTTCTGAAGAGCAAAAATTCTAAAGTTTAGTGACATTCAAGTCATCAATATATATTTAATATGTAGATGGATATTATCATTTCCATAATTTTTTAAGAGTTCATTGTTAACACAAATTCTGTTATGGTTAATTTACTATTATTAAAGAATGCCCCTTTATTTAAACCTTTAAAGGTATTATTAATGAAAGGTAAATTATTATCTTTTTTATTTTTTATCATTATTCATTTTATCATAACACATTTTATGCTTTTATACAGTATTGTTTTGAAATTATTTTTATTTTCTTAAGAACTACTATATATAATGTTATATATCTACACCAATAAAAGAGAAAAATGCAGATTACTATCACTCTGCTATACTACCAGCCAATAAGAGTGAGTATGCAAATTAACCTGAAACCATGGTGGCAGTCCCCCCTCCCCCTTCTCCACCACTCAGGGC
This sequence comes from Antrozous pallidus, assembly GCA_027563665.1. Lineage (NCBI taxonomy): Eukaryota > Metazoa > Chordata > Mammalia > Chiroptera > Vespertilionidae > Antrozous > Antrozous pallidus. The sequence goes on along the minus strand of CM050519.1, from coordinate 65,714,674 downwards.
CTATGGGTATCAGAGAAGTCAGTTGCCAGCTTCTGAGGCTGGCTGCAGCCCAGGAGATGAATAAGCCACCTGCCCCATGATTCAAGGCTGCAGACAGCTGGAGAAGTTGGCCAGAGACTGCATCCCAGGGAAGACAGAGAAGCTGCTCATCTCTGGTCCAGGTGCCAGCACCTGCAGCTGGCTACAGCCTGGTAGATGGAGAAAGTTCACACCCCACAGTCCCAGGCACCAGTACCTGAGGCTGACTGTGGTCCAGGAGATGGATAAGCTGCCCACCCCGAAGTCCCAGATGCCAGCACTTGTGGCTGCAGCGCAGAAGAAGCCACCTACCCTCTATCCCCTGTGGTTGCAGCTGGCCTGGGCACCTATGGCTGACCAGAGGGAGGGAAGTCCAGATTCAGGGTGCCTGTGGTTGGCTGAAGGAGGGAATCCTGGGTCCCAGATGGGGGTCAGAGGCAGAAGTGGTTGGGAGAAATCAAGCCAGCAGGGGAGCAGTTAGGGACAATCAGGCTGGCAGGCAAAAGAAGTTAGGGGCAATCAGGCAGGCAGGCAGGCAAGTGGTTAGGAGCCAGCAGTTCTGGATTGTGAGAGGTATGTCTGACTCCCAGTTGTCCCCTGAGGGGTCCCAGATTGAAGAGGTGCAGCTGGGCTGAGGCACACCCTCCCTTTCCCCACCCCATGCACAAATTTCATGCACCAGGCCACTAGTATATAGTTGGCCTGAAGTTGAAGCTCAAGGTTTGTGGAAAAGTAATTGTGTATAATTTAAAACACACACACACACACACACACACACAACTTGATTTATAACATCAGATAACAAAAGTTTAAACCATAATAATTTGTCTATGCTTAACAATCTTTATCTTCAACAATGGTAATATCATATAATTCCTTGAGAAATAAATGGTTAGTTGATTTTTTTTTTTTTTAGTATTCTTAGAGGCTCCCTGAATACTCTCAAAAATACCTTAGTCATTTCTGGAGAACCCAAATGTGTTTTGTTTTGTATTTTTTTTCACCATATACCCTTGTTTAAAGAATATGTGTTACATACTCCAGGGAAAGCACAACAGAAAGTAAGATTTTCCTCAGATCTTTACTACATGGAGAAAGTGCTAATTGGAGACACTGCATAATTTGAAAAATGGCTACTGAAAAAGTCATTTGTAGCCTATATTTCAAGGTTCTGACAAGTTTCCTTCTTTCAAAATTAAATCAATTTCATCCAAAGGCACTCAAAATAATGAAAATTTATAACAATTAATATAGAAATATGTAGTCTGGTCAGGTACAGATTACATCTTATCTCTACCTAGTGTTTTAGGGTCAGGTATGCCATATATATTTCATTAAACTAGCATACTACTAGCCAAACTAGGTTTTCATTATTTTCAGAATTGCATTAACTTGAAAACATAAAATTAAATCAATGGACATGCAGTGAACAATGTTTAAAATAGCATATTTCTTCCATCCTCACCACCCTATAGATGGAGACTCAGATACTACATCTGTAGACATCGAGTCAGCCCTGGCCAGGTAGTACAGCTGGTTAGCATCATCCCTAGGCGCCTACATTGAGAGTTAGAATCAGGTTAGGGCAATAGGAGAATTATCCACAAAATGCATAAATAAGTGGAACAGCAGATTATTGTATGTTTTTCTATTTTTCTCTTCCATTCCCCTTTCTCTCAATCATTAAATGAGAAAAAAAGACATCAGGTCATTATAATACATAGTATATTAAGTTGATTATGTCAAGTGTAGTGTATAATGCAGAACAAAGCACACAATATGTTTTCAATGTTTAGGGGAGTGATAAACAAAAGTTGATTAAAGACAGGACATAAGAACAAATAAATGAAAAGATATTTGAAATTTCCATTTAGTTTTCACATAAGGAAAAAAAAAACATTCACAGACAAATGAGTTTACAAATTAGGTAAAACACCTGATTTCTCATTAATGATTCTTTATTCTATATGATAATATTTCCTCTTAGGTATGATAGTTTTGAAACAAATATAAATATCTATCAATTAATTGAGGAGTCTTCTTTTTTCATAATTGCCTTTAAATATCATCATTTAAACAAAAAAATAAAGTGTACTTATTAAAAATAAAGTCAATTAGCTTTGTCATTAAAAACAGTTCACAAAATTATGTCACAATGCTATGTGTTGTATAGTAAGAACTTAAAAAATACTTTATCCTAAGAATAAAGTTTTTAATAAAAGCACTGATGCTAAATAAAAATAATTAAACTCACTTGTTTTTGGAAAAAGGGACAAACATAGAACAATTAAAGTTGTTTAAAACAAAAAGTTGTGGGTAAAGAAGCCTTGATCTATTTCCATAGAATGTAAGGCACATTCTAAGGAAATATTTCACCCACGTCCATACGATACATGCTCTTATAAATTTGAGAGCCAAACAAAACTTTTTAGATGAACTGTGTTGCTGCTTTCTTTGTTTCCATTTCTGTATTATGACCAATTCTATTGGTGATTTAAGACAATCACCAAAATGTAAAAGAATTTATTAAATATTTTCATATTCCAACCAAAATGTTTTACCAGTGAAGGGAAAAGGCCGTAGTATTAATCTAAACTTTGGGAGAAACCATATGATATCTCTCACAAAGCATAAATATTTGCACAATGGACTTCTAACAATGCCTTTAGTTATTTTGTAAACAGGAGAAAACTAAACACCAAACTGTATGCAGGCACCAAAAACAATATATGTGTTTATTTTATAGGGATGTGAAATCTTATTATTTTTAAATGATCTTTTAACCATTATCCAGCTTGAGATAAAACAATATCAAAAGTCAAAAATACCACTTTTAATTTAAAAAATAATAAACAAAATAATACCTCATTGTAATAATTAATGTTTCCAAACTAAAAGTTTCCAGAAGATAATTACATAGGAACTCATTGTCCAGGCATGGAGTCCCAGATTAGGCAAACACAAGCTGGGTATGACTCTTTTCATTTTGTCTACTTCATTTCTTTATCTATTTTTCTTTATCCCCCAACCCTCAGAAACAAGATATTCTAATTTAAGCACCTCTCATCAGAATTTTGCTCAGAATAGAGGGTATACATATTGAATGTTATAAATACTTGCTCTGGGTATCACCGACCCAGAAAAAACATTGAGGAGCTTCCTAAACCATATCCCCCAACATATACACACTGAGGTAATTATAAATATATAGCTTACCCTAGTTGGTTTGGTTCAGTGAATAGAGCCTCAGCCTAGGGATGGAGGAATCCAGGGTTTGATTCTAGGCAAAGGCACATGCTTTGGTTGTGGGCTTGGTCCCAAGTGAGGGATATGCAAGAGACATTCAGTCAATCATTTTCTCTCATCATTAATGTCTCTCTCTCTCTCTCTCTCTCTCTCTCTCTCTCTCTCTCTCTCTCTCCCCCCTTCCTCTCTGAAATCAAAGAGAATTGATTTCAATTGATAATCAATTGAATATATATATATTCAATCTAACAAAAGAGAAACATGTAAATTGACCATACCTTTGCTATGCTACCAGCCAATAGGAGCAACATGCAAATTAACCCCCAAGCAAGATGGCAACTAGACTCAAAGCCTGGCCCTGGCAAGCCTGGGGTGGTAGCAGCAGTCACAATAGCCCCAGCCCCAGCAGGGGGTTCGGACTTTAATTTTCACATTTGTAAAAAGATAATAATGAAACAACTATTTGGTTATCCACCAGTTTCAGTGAATATTGACATTCATGTGGTTTTTTGAATCAGGATTTCATTATAGGACCTCAATATATACAGTGTTCATCCCTTTCTATTAAATAGATGCATATTACTGCAAAAGCACAAGGGAGCAGTTATTGAGCTAAACAATTAAGGCAATAAAAAGCACCCGGAGGCCCCAATGCTCCAAGGCATATGCCCAAGAGGAGAGATGACACCAGTTGAAGAGATGACTCACTTAGAACAGCTACTTTTTCTCCTTTTTCTTTTTTCCTACAGTATGTGCAGGCTGGCTTCCTGGCTACTTGAACTTTGTTTTGTTTTTTTTTTTAAATAACAGTAGCAACGATATATAGACAAACAATTAAAAACACATACAATCTTATATTATTTTCTTGGAAATGTTACAAAACAAAAAAATAGGTCATAACACCTAGGACAGTAAACTGCTTATTACATGATAAATTGATTTCTGAAATAGGCCAAGTTACAGGGGGAGCAATGTTAGACAGGAGCAAAACCAATGGTTTGGGAGTAAGACAAAACCTGAGTTTTAATCCTGGGTAGGCTACTTTCCTTCAAGAGTTACTAAAGCCCCTCTAAACCTCTGAGTCCAAACCGTAAATAGGCAACATGCCACAACTACTGGAGAGATACTGTGAAGATGAAATAAGTTGATGTGTGTAACATCACCATGACAGTCCCAGTGCTTACAAATCATTGCTTAGTAACTGGGTCTTACATGTCCAGGCTCACCTGTCTCTTAAATTAGCTACATTAAATGAAGACCTGGCATCAAGTTGTGTTTATTTGGGTGCCCGAAAGAACAGAGGAGTGACGTGGCAGGCAGGTATTAATAGAAATCTATACTAATAAAAGGGTAATATACTAATTAGACTGGGAGACCTTCTGGATAAGCCATGGTGGCTAGGCTGAGGCAGAGTCTGTTAGGGGCAATCAGGCTGGCAGGGGAGGTCAGTTGGGGACAAGCAATTCAACAGGGCAGGGGACAGTTCGGGTTGATCAGGCTGGCAGGCAGAGTGGTTAGGGGCAATCAAGCCAGCAGGCAAGTGGTTAGGAGCTACTGGTCCTGGATAGCAAGAGGGATGTCCAACTGCCGGTTTAGGCCTGATCCCTGTGGGCCTAAACCAGCAGTTGGACATCCCCCAAGTGGTTGCAGATTGGAGAGGGTGCAGGTCAGACTGAGGGACACCCCCTGTCCCCATGCAAAAATTTTGTGCACTGGGCCACTATATTAAAGAGGCCCAGTGCACAAAATCCGTAGACTTGGGTTGTGGCGGGGGGCATCCCTCAGCCTGGCCTGTGCCCTCTCACAGTCTGAGAGTCCTGAGGGAATGTCTAATGACTGACGGTTTAGTGGGCCTAAGCCATCAATCAGACATCCTTAGCACTGCCACAAAGGTGGGAGTGGCTCCCATCACTGCCAGATGTGAGCCCAGCTTCTGGCTGAGTGGTGCTTCACCTGTGGGAGCACACTGATCACCAGAGGGCAGCTCCTGTGTTAGGTTTCTGCCCCCTGGTGACCAGCACGCATCATAGTGACCTTTCATTCCACCATTCCATCATTTGCATATTAGCCTTTTATTATGTAGGACTTGGGGCCCAGTGCACAAAATTTATACACTGAGGGTGGGTGGTCCCTCAGCCCAACCTCCCCCCTCTCACATACTGGGAGCCCTCAGGGGATGTCCTACTGACAGCTCACCCCCAGCCTGTCCAAGGCCAAAAACCTCTAACTGAGGCTTTTTCTGACCTTGGGCACCCAGCCATCACCCTGCAATGGGGCCAATTGCTGGCTGACTCTGGCTGAGGCTTTTTTCGGCCTTGGGCAGCAGCCATCTTTGTTGGATGTTAATTTGCATATGGCTCCTGATTGGCTGGTAGGAGTGGCTTATGGGAATAGTGAAGGTATAGTCAATTTGCATATCACTCTTATTGGATAGGAAATGCTGTAGATGAGGCCTCCTAGAACCATAAGAAGTGCAAAATATTGACTGTTAACTTATTCTCAAATTGTCCCCCCTCCCCCCCATAGGGCATGGGTTTGACACTTTTCCTCTCTGAGCTTCATTTCTTAATACATATGCATATGCCATGGGAATTGTAATCTCTTCTCTGCCTACCTCACTAGGTTGTCATGAGAAGGTTCTGAGCTAATAAACCTAGAAATGTTTCATCAAGTAAGTGATGTCTAAATGGGAAGTGGTTGTTATTTTTAAGCTCACGGGTACCCTTGTAGGTAGCACTTCCTAATTAAGGGAGGAGGGCTTGATTGTTTCCTGGGACTACAGTTATGGAAGCTTTGCAGAGGGTTCTGAAGGCCTCAGAGGGACGGGATCTGGCCAGCATCCCTGTAACAGTGGTTGTCCCTGGAGGTGCTGGTGGGGTCAGGGCATTAGGGAGGGTGCTAAGGCCAAAGGGAGAGTAACTGTCAAACCTTCCCGCTTGGCGCCATTCTTTAAATTGTATGTGGCTGTTTTGCTCAGGGCGGGACTCCATTCTTCTGGAGTGGGGTGGGGGGTGGGCCAGGGTGGAGTCAGGTGGACTAATAGGGTGGGTTTAGCCATGATCCCAGTGAGGTTCAGTGAGCTTCAGTTGCAGAGACAGTGATGTTGCTGTCTGGGGAAGGATTTGACCCTGAGGGGCCACTCAGGCCTGCGTTCACCCAGGTTTGAAGTTGTAGGGAGGATAGGTGTGCCCAATCCCAGTGAAGAAGGCCTGGCAGCAATGGACTGCAGGCCCCAGGTGCCTCAGGTGTGCTGACAGGTGGTCACTGGCATGCTATTGTGGGCATGCCTGGAAGGGGTGGCAGGGGAAGAGATTGGGAATTGGAGGTGTGGGCTGCAACAATCCCTGAGGCTGGGTCTTCTCCCCATCTGGTTATCCTCCCCATCCCCCCATGGGTGCAGGGGCTGGGTTAGGTGTCTTTGTAAGAAGATTGAAGAGCTCCCTGTGGCCACTTACTCTCCCTTCTTGCAGTCCAGGTTCCTGTCAGGTACTCTCCTCAGACCCCAAGAACTTGACTCTACCCGCCACCCCCTGCAGGGTGTGCAGCCTCCTGTTGGTCTGTCAATATGCAAATTGGTCATTACTGGGTCAATTGCATATTACCTATTTATATGTATATATATGTATTTTTTTCTTTCCTTTTCAAATGTTATAATCCTTATATATTTCACAATATTAACATTTTAAAGATTTAGTATCATCTCGTTATAAAAAAATACATTTGAAATAATAAAAGAAAGTTACAAGCATTCCCTACCACTGAGAAATACTAGCAACATATTAGCATAACTACTTTGGATTTTTCCCTTTGCTGGTTTCATTTAGAAGCTGCTTTTGTATATGAAAACCATTTTCTCATGCTGAGAGGCTGTTCTTCAACTTCACTCTTAAAATGACATAACATTTATATTAATGCTTCATGATTTATAAAATTTCTTATTATTGTATGTTTCATTTATATTTAAGCTGTTATTATAAATTAAAATATGTGGATGTATTATTTATAAATCTATGCTTAATTATGAAATATGTCACTTAATATTGTAACAGAAATGTTAGATTATACAAGATACTTATTTTGATTTTTAAATAAGAACCTCAATACACCAATTATTTTCACAGAATGAAAGCACTGAATAGCATTAAACTGATATTGTTAATACCTCCTAGGTAAACAATGCTCAGATACCCATTTTCTTTTTAAAAGTATATTTTTATTGATTTTAGAGAGGAAGGAAGAGGGAGAGAGAAAATGTAGCATCAATGATAGAGAATCATCCATCAGCTGCCTCCTGCATGCCAGCTACTGGGGATTGAGCTTGCAACAGGGGCATGTGCCATGACTGGGAATCAAACTGTGACCTCCTGGTTCATAGTTTGATGCTCAAACACTGAGCCACGCCAGCTGGGCAGGTAGATACCCACTTTCTATATTTGTATTTAGAGAATGTAAAGTAGCTGTAAGCAATACAGTGGGGAGATTAACTGCACTAGTACTATAGACAGTTTGCCTGTATTCAAAACATTGTTGTGTCACATATTAGATGCATCAGCTTGAGTGAGTCATTTAGATTATTTTCTCATTCTTGCTTATAAAATGCTGTGATGACAAAAAATATTGTGGTAGGAAAACATAGATGGGGTCACATAAGCTTTTCTAATCCTTCCCTGTTAACCTGAACTCTACTAGTCTGCTTTGCTGTATTTCTGGCAATGTCTTAATTGTTAAAAGGGTGTATTTTTATCTAATCAGATCATTGTGTGTATGTATTGCCATGAAGATGTGGTTTAATTTAAGTTGGTTTTACTGTAAACACAATTCTGAGAAATGGCTGGGGCAATAGGAGGGTCAGGATATTGTATTCCCAGCGTAGGCAGAAGGATGAATAAGAACACAACACTTTCTGGATTAGTGTCTCTCTCCAAGCATGATTCTGAAGTATAACACCAGATATCTAATGATACTGTAATATATGCTGATGTGTTATTTATTTACTCAATTTACATATATTTGTTAAGTGCCTGCTCACCTACTCTGTATTAGGCGCTGCACGTCTGTACAAAGTCAATGTGATTCCTATTACAGCTCAATGAAGACAAACAAAAAATCAGGTTATAGATAAATACATATTTCTGATTTTCACAAGAGCTATGAATTTAGAGAGAGTTAGCTTGAAGCACAACAAATGAGAGCATCTGATTTAATTTCAAAACTCAGGGAAGGCCTCTATAAGAAAACGACAGGTAAACAAACACATGAGTAATCATGTGAGCCTCCTTCCATGTGCCTGGTCCATGAACCGTTCTGTTTTAGAACACATGCTAAAATACAAAAAGCTCTTAACTTCATTCAAAATTCTTTCAACTAATTTTATGATCGGGATTTTTTACAAAGAAAGGGTTTGAATATCTTACCTGCTTTTGAGGGGCATGATAGAAAATTCTGAAACTAGAAATCTTATTTCTTAAGACCTATTTTCTATTCCAGTTACAATTTCCTTTATTGAGTCTTGTTTTTATAAGAAGTTCTTTAAATTTTAATAAACAAATCAAAGGGAATCACACATTTGGAAGAACATACATGTTTCACTATGTAAGAGATAAACACAGTGTGTCTTCCTTTGATCAGAGAGGAGCCTCTGAAGAATTAAGTCTGCAGTACACACAGAGGGATAAGGTGCTCAGCATCTTTGAACTTCATTTTGACTTAAAATTATGCATGCCCTGCCGATATTTTAAAGATCACTTGTCATTTTATAGTTTCAAACAGTCCTAAAGAAGCACCTCATTCAAAAGAATGATTCTTTAATTTCAGCTCACCCTCTACTTTCTGACAATTGTAGAAAGTTTGCCAGCTGAGCTCAAACCAAGATTCTGTTTAAATGTTTATATGATTAGTAGCTGTTCATGTCTCTGGTATTTATTGTATGAGTTGCTCATGAATTTCTAAGGGTTTTACAGGAGTTGGGAGAAGAAAGAGAGAAATATATGTGCAAAAGTGTTAGATACAGAGAGTGAGAAAGGGAAGCAGAGAGAGACAGAGAGTGGAAGAGAGAGAATAATGACTGATGAAATGGCTTTTGATCCCCCATCATGATAGACTACTTTTGCAAGAGCTCAATAGTGAGGGTGGCTGTGTTAGAGTTCCCAGAAAATTCACTCACAAACTTCTAAGACTGAGAAGTCCCACAAACTGCTGTCTGCAAGATGGAGATCAGAGAAGACGGTGATGCAATTCTTTCCCAAAAGCCTAAGAAACAGGGAAACCAACTGTTTACACCCAACTCTGAGGACCAGAGAAGATAAAATGAGATGTCCTGACCCAAACAGGTAAAAGATAAAATCTTTTTCTTCTATCTTTTGTTCAGTTTAGGCTCTCAATGGAATGATTAGATGATGCACGGCCACATTACAGATGGAAATCTACCAAGTCCCCTGATTTAAATACTAGTCTAATTTAGGATCACCTTTACAAGCATGCCCAGAAATAATGTTTAATCTGGTACCTCATGGCCAATCAAACTGACTAATAAAATAAACCACAGTGGTATTAGGATCAAAAGAGAAACAAACTATTTTAATAAAACCAATTAAACAACAAGAATAAAACCTTTCTATAGTCTGTTATGGTCAAGTTTATAGGGACAAATGAGACCTGAATTTGGAATTGGGTCAATGTTTCCTTCCCCTATCTCAGATGCAATGCTGTTATGTTTCATGAACTTCAGTACTCTGAGAACTCATTTAAGTTTATAGTAGAGGCAGAGTTAAAATACCTTGATGAAGAAGCCAGAGTAGATGAAATTGTATGGAAATTTTTTAAAACACATAAAACTACTTCTAAGATCTCTCTGAGAAGATTATATAAAACAACCTAAAATCATTGCTGTTGAGTTCCTGTAGTTATAAAACGTGGGAACTGAAAGTTCTACTGATTAGTACGTGAGTAGTTATGTAAGCCATTTCCCCAAATGTTGATGGTAGGACTTTAAAGGAACAAACACATTCTCAAGATTTGGGTTTGGGTCACTGTGACACCAAACAACATCACCATACTTATGATTTAATAGGTAACAAGGAAGAACATTTCAATAAGTTAATGATAAATCAACGGCATAAACTAGTTAGGTCATTCACAGTAATTTTTACTTTTCAGTAGTTTAATTTTGCAGTATTAATTTAAAAATAAACTATGACCAATGGAATAGTCTCACCATATATCTTTTTAATGCCCACATCATTGAATATTTTTGTATTGATGTAATTATAAAGAAATGGTTCTAATATTGTATTAACAAATTAAAATGGTAGGATCTATTCTTCATACCTATTTCACTATTATCTTATTAAAGCCGCAAATTAGAAAATTACCCATTATTTAGGTGTCACTTTTAGGTTATTTTTACTTCTGACTTTCTTGACATAGTTTGTTCAACTTATTTTACTACATTTTTATTTAAAATGATGACTTATTCTTTGTCACATGTTCAGAAATTAAAAGTTCACTACTTAGTGGCTCATATGTTAAAAAAAAAAAAAAGCTCCCTAGGAAACTCACTTGGGTTGTGAAAGAGTATATTTTTAAAAAATATTTTTAACATTATTTGTCATTGCTCATTTACTTTCAGAACTTTTCCACTGTTCAATCAAGTGGTAAAAATCTGTCTTCTCTCCTTGGATGGGGAGGGTTTCCCCTCTTATTACAACTAATAGAATAAGAAAATAGAAATGTTATATGATTGAAAATAGACCATATAATAGGACTTTTATCTGAATATCCTATATTTATTGTGAAATTCAACACACATAGGGAAACCCATCTTTAGCTCAGTTTGTTAACTCTAGCCTAAACTTGCCAGCCATGTGAGAAATGGACCATCTTGGATATCGATTCTCCAGCCTTCATGGGAGTTTTCCCTGAAGATGCTCCATGAAACAACACCAAGCCCACTTAAATTACAAAGTAATCAGTAAAGTAACTGGCAAGTTTTTAAAACCCTAAGTTTTGAAATGGCTTATTTTGAAACAATAAATAATCAGAATATCAAAAGTTAATAGATTTTAAGTTACCCAAAAATCAACAAATAAGGCAAAATGAGAGGTGCAAATTCTTCAACTGCTATAGTGGATAACTGTCTAATAGGTCTTCAACGGATTATTTAATATTCTAACTGATAAACCTTTATTTGGCTTATGCATGCTTGACTAAGACACACTCTGTACAGTCACATGCCAGCTTATATGTATAATATTTTTCTATCACAGAAGCAAATGATGTTTGTCCTATGGAGAGAATAAACACAATTGTATGGTTTTATTTCCCTGTAGGGAATAAACCATTTTTCCATCTATTGGCAAACACATTTCTGTATTCCTTTAACTGTTTTAATATAGATACTTAGATTCTTAAGGTATCTTTGAATAAGATTTATCATCCTATTTATCACCTCATAAATGAGTTAAGAAAATTTTTGATAATGTGTTTTTATTAAAATGATAACCACCTTTTTAAAAAAAACTACACTTTTTAAAAAAATATATTATGACACGGGTAAGGTACATATAGTTTAAATTGAGGGGAGCTGGTGATGTCAGTGAAAACGGCGAAATAAGGACCTCCAAAAATTATTTCCAATATAACAGCAAAAAAGAAACTTGAAAAAGTGGTCATAAGCCACATTTTAAAAAATTCTGTACAATAATAAAATGCAGCAATCTGAGAAGTTTTTATTCAAGTAAATATGTCTAAATTTCAGTAAAAACAGTAAGCCTGGTTTTACATAGGCTATTTTCACCCTCCTCTCTCCAACTCTGTGGTAGTTTGAAAAACAACAGCAGTAATCATGGTGAAAGCAAGTCACCTGTCAGCCACTGGGGAGGGCAGAAAAATGTTAGAGCTCCTTCAAAACCTCATTCCGAGAAAATTGTAATTATTTGACTTGCCTGGGATTTCCCTAAAAAATCTGTTTGATAGAATGTTTTATTTGACCTGTCTCAGAGCTCATCCAGTGCAAAGCCTTTCTCTAGGAACATTTGTTAAAAACAGTTAGAGACAAATGTTTATTTTGGCTGCCCAATGTAGTAGATAAGAGGTAAGCAGAAACGACCTGAGAAGGTGCTAATGTCAGAAGGTGCTAAGCTCTCATCTATCATTGAACTTGAGGCTCAATGGAAGCCAACCTAAAGAAATGGTATCAACTGCCATGTTGAATGTTGAAGCCATACCTATGATGCACAGAGAACATTTTAGCTAAATTGAGATATTAATGATTCATAGAAATATGTGGCCAATAAGTAACTGACCACATGTTAACCATTAAGAGTCTTTAATACGTGACAAAAATGCAAACTTTAAAGTTATTTCACAAAAGTCACTAAACAAACAAATACCATTACTAGCTAAGAACAACAAACCCTAGAAAAAAAGAATTTGATTTCCAGAGTTACATTATATTATTTAACATGTTCAATTTTCAACAAAAATTATGGGCTTGGAATTAATAAGAAAATATGCTCATACATAGAAATTAAAACAATCAACAGAAACTCTTTCTGTGAAAGGCCAAATATAGAGTGTACCAGACAAAGACTTTAAAGCAGTTATTTTAATTATGTCCAAAGAACTAAAATAAATCATCTCTAAAGAAATAAAGGAGATGGTCAGAATGATTTGGTGAGAGGATAGCATTAAAAAGATATAAATTATTAAAAAGAAAGATAAAAATTCTAGAATTAAAATGTACAAATATTAAAAGAAAAATAGAGTAGAGAGCTCAATAGCATATTTGACCCAGTTGAAAAATTAATCCGAAAACTGGAAGATAGATCAGTTTACTTAGTCTTAGGACAAGAAGTTTAAAGAATGAAATAAATGAATAGACCTTCAGAGACTAGTGGACATCATCAAGTATTTTGTAAAATAAAATTTATGTCTGGCAATTTGCTTTTACAATGGAAGTCTAAAGAAAGTAACGGAAGAATATTTGAAGAAAAAATGCTCAATAACTTCCAAAATTGGAAGAAATATAGTAATCTACACATTCAAAAAGCTCAACAAACTGGAAGCAGGATAAACTCAAGGAGATACACACCTGGATACATTATAATCTAACTCTCATAAGACAAATACAAAAATATTCTTAAAAGTAGCAAGAGGAAAGTTACTCATCATATATATGAGATTATTAATAAGATTAATAGCTGATGACTCATCAGAAACCACATGAGCCAAAAGGTAATAAGAGCATATACTCAATTTATGAAATAAATACACTGTCAACAAAAGTAAAAATGACATTCCCAAATACAACTGAGACATATAAGAAATATTAAAGAGCATATTTCTGACCTAAAGTATGGACACCAGGCAATAAAACAAATACACAAAAATAACAGTATCATTGATTGTAATTACACAATAAATATAAAAGATGGTATAAATGTCTGTTTTGTTTATGACTCTTTTTTTCCTATTTTATTGTAAAGACAATAGCATCCTATATAATAAAGAGGTAATATGCAAATTAACCATCATACCCCCACAAGATGGCTGCCTCTGACCAGGCTGGTAGGGGGTTAGTGAGGGACTATCAAATGACTGAACAAGCAGGTTGCTTGGGGTGACTAGAACAGTGGTGGGGGGAAGGGCAGTTGGGGGCAACCAGGCCAGCAAAGGGGGTAGTTGGGATGACCAGGTTGATAGTGGGAGATCAGGCCTAAATCAGCAATTGGACATCCCATGAAGGGTCCCAGATTGAAAAGGATGCACGCTGGGCTGAGGGAACACCCCACTCCCCATGCATGACCCCCTGTGCATGAATTTCATGGACCAGGACTCTAGTAAAGTAATAATTATGAATTTGTGTTGATGGGCTCACAATACTAAATATATAACCAGTAAAATAATAATAACACAAATGAGAAGTGAAGGCAGAAAACTCTATAAGAGAAAAAATTTTATATAATACTGAAATTAATTTATTAATGCAAACCATATTGTAATAAATTAAAATGTTTGTTATAACTACCATGGCAATCACTAGGGGAAACAATTCAAAAATTTAGTGAAAAAAATAAGAACATAGTAAAAAATATATATATAGTAAAAAAGGGAATTAGTATGTCACACTAGAAAACATCTGTTTAACATAAGAGTCCATTGTTTTTTTCAATAATGGAGAAATAGATGAACAAAATATAATAGCAATATGGCAAAAAGTTTCTATTTTATCAGGAATTGTAAATGTAAATAGACTAGAAATTCCAACCACTTCAAAATCCCCACAAAACATTAAAAGTATAAGAGACAATACATGGTCGAGCATTTTTATTATCTTGATCTAGTTTTGGAAATGTTACTAGCTAATTATATCATGGCTATTATAAATCCTTAGGCAATTGTATGTTAACTCTAAAAACATAGCACAAAGCTTATTATGTAGATACTAGGAGCCTGGTACACAAAATTCATGCACTGGGGGTGGGTGGTCGCTCAACCCAACCTGCCCCCTCTCACATACTGGGAGCCCTCAGGGGATGTCCAACTGATCGCTCACCCCCAGCCTGCCCAAGGCCTAAAGCCTCTGGCCTAGGCTTTAGGCACCCAGCCATTGCCCTGCAATGGGGCCTATGGCTGCCTCTATCCCAGCCTTGCCCCCCCACTCCACACCCCCAGCCCAGGCCTTCGCCCCAGCCAGCTCGCACGCAGCTAGCGTGGGCCTCACCCACCCCCATGGCCCAAGCCTTCTCCCTAGCAAGCAGGCACTGTCTGCCTTGGCCCTGCCCCCTGTGGCCATGGCCACCTCAGCCCTGCCTCCCCTGGTCTGGGCTGCCTTGGCCCTCCCACTGCAGCCATAGCCAGGACTGCCTCCGCTTTGCCCCCCGCAGCCATTGGCCACCTTGGCCCCACTCCCTGCGGACATGGCAACCTTGGCCCCGCCCCCACAGCCATGGTAGCCTCAGCCTCGCCCCCTGCTCCTGATTGGCTGGTGGGTGTGGCTGGTGGCCCTGGCTTGTGGGTGTAGCAAAGGTATGTCAATTTTCATATTACTCTCTTATTAGATAGGATAGCTTCCTTTTAATCATTGTTGTAGCATATAGAGAGTTCTGATAATTTATAGACATGCAGATTATTATTAAAAATTAGAACCTATTTTAATCTTATCAATATGTTTTTTTTCTGTTTCATATTTGAGCTTTGCAAAATTACTGAAGAAATTGAGGCAATTTCTTAGATACATAAAGTGGATAATAAGCTATATTTATTTCAATAGCACTGACTTTCAACTGCTATAATTTTAATCCCATCTAAACTCAACAAAATCAAGGTGAGCTGAAAAAGAAAAAAAATAGTTTAAATCCTCTTGTGGTGTACATATTTTTTCAATGCAACTTCACTCAATTTGTCATCTAATCTTTTCTAAAATGCTCAGCAAGAACTTTCCAAGGACCCATTACATGCAATCACTGTATTATCCAATGTGGGGAAAAGGGACTTTTGCATGTTCATCCAGACAATGGAATATAAAAAATAACCTGTGATCAGTGGTTATTTTCCTGTGGGCCTCAAACATTGTTTCCTCTTATGAAATCTTATGCTGTTAAAATTTCAGACACTTATTTGACTAAAAGTCACTAAATTGTAGGACATTAGTAAGCAGAGTACTGAGAATCATTTAAATATTTTCCAAAGATACCAACTTTTCAAATAAAAGAATAACAGGATTAGAGTTTATCATAAAGAAAATTACATTCTAATTTTAAGTACTGTATTGTGGGTGTTTTTCTCTCTTTTCCACATCCAGCGTGGAGAGAGAGATTGGGTCCAGTTTCTGAGTAGAGGACCTGGTGATTAAGAAATAGAAGTATAGAAGACAAAAACAAAGTAATAGAAAAAATAGCTGGGGCTCTGGTGGGATGTGTGTTCTCCCTGATGGAGAGAGGGCATCTGACACCCAAACAGCAGCAGTTTATTTATATTCCAAAATACAAAGGTGCTGGAAAACAATCCCTGTCTCACTAATAGAAAGATGTGGATAGGAAGCCGGGAAGGCTGGTAAACAACCTTTAATTGCTCTGAAAGGTCAGAGCTAAAACATTGTTAATTAAAGCAGCTTCCACTGCTGTTTGGTTTTTGTATATTTCTGTCATTGGAATTTTCTGGCTTAAGGCCATGAGCATATCAGATAGTGTTAACAAAAGGGATAGCCAGGCATCTTGGATTTAGCCCACAAACAGTTAAGGAATGCTCAAGGTGTCTTGCCTGGGGCGCCCTCCACACTGCATGAAAACAAATTTGCTCAAAAATGGTTAGCATTGCTAATTTTTTAGTATTTTCAATGTGGAGACATACCAGAAACTTTATTTCTACGTGTGTGGCAGGCATATTATGTTAGTTCTAAAAAGGAAAGAAAAAGAAAAATTATCAAAAGGAAGACTTGACTATAACACCACTGCAGGTGAATTTGGGCATATTTTCTTTATATTCTTCTATTCTACCTATCTATCTGTCTAGCTAGTTTTCTGTTATTTTTTTCTATGTGTCTACCTATCTACCTCTATCTATCTATCTATCTATCTATCTATCTATCTATCTATCTATCTAATCTACCTCATATATCTTACAATATGAGAATCAAACTACACTATAACACAAACCACTTTATACTCTGAATTTTGTCATTTAACTATATAACATGCCATTATTTCTGTTTCCAGGATCATTCAACATCATTGTTAATGAGTAAAGAGTTTTATATGAATGGTTGTGAATTGTATTTCATTGTATGACAGTTGTAACAGACATAATGGTTTGCATGTCTGATAATTATCATCTCTTTTCTTCCTAAGTTTCAGGTATCTATTCATCATTTGGGTAACTCAGGGAAAGTCTGACTATTTCATTCTCCAGAGAGAAGTTCTGATGGACTTAAAGACATTTGTGTGGTCCATAGTTTTTAAAATCAAATTGGCTAATTATGATAAATGTGATATGACACATATTATGTTGATTTAAATATAATATAAGTAGTGTGTTATAATAATAAACACTAATGTATTTGGGTAATAATTGTAGCAGGGCCTATATAATCAGAAGAACGTTTTTACTTAATTTTGGAGTTTTATGATTTAGAAGTACAATATCTAATACATTTTCAACTTTGGGATCCAATTGTATTTTATGTTGTTATATCCTGTTTATATTTGATAATGTCCTTAATTCTATTTTGGAAGTTTGGATTTATAGAACATTACAATACTAAATATTAACAGTTATCCAATTGTCTGTGACATATTGACATTCTACACTATGCTTACTTAAAATTAAAGCAAAGACACCACTGCACGTGTTATACACATACATTACATAATATAAACACACAAACATACAAACATGTGCTATATAATATAAACACACACACAGAGGGAAAGAGAGAGTCAGTATTTGGATTAACCAGTCCAAAGCAGACTTTAGGCAAAGCCTTAAGTATCTGTTTTTCATGTACTATTCTCTGCTATGAATATGCAATTCTAAATTACCAGGTATTAAAATTCTCTGCCGGAAATTAAAAATTGACTAATGCTAGGTTAAGACAATAAACGTGAATTATATTTGCATTTATATACTAAAACTTTAGTATAGTAAAATACAACATGATATATAAATTTGATAAGAAAATGTTATAAAATGAAATAGATTTGTAGTTCAGAAAAAAGTAGTAAGATAAACGTTTGGAATATCAGTATGTGATTGATCAGAATTAGTAATAATGAATTATGAAAAATAACTGAGCTTTTTAATAATAGAAATTAAATAAGAGGAAGAACTAGTTTAATGAAGCCAAAATCACAATTATGAGCCATACACTTATCATAGCTATTGATAGATAAACTAGATAACCCATTGTACATAATTTTGGAGACTGAGCTAGTTCAAATATATTAAAAATATCTCAAGCTAGAGCACACCATTTTATCTCTTAGGAGCTGACTATATATATAAAATAATAGCTGGAATCTGTCACCTTAGAAATTAGAACAGTTAGGTGTTAGCATGTGAGTGTTCTCAAATTGAAAGAGAACAAAAATAGCTAAAGGGAAAGGGGTTTCATTTTGAAGTGATGAAAATGTTCTAAAATTGACGGTGGTAACAGTTGCATGCACATATTTGTATATATACTAAAAGAAGATTAAAAAAGAGAAATCACTCTCTATCACAAAGTTCAGAGTTTTCAGTGACAATAGAACAAAGTAATTTTATTACAATTCCTTAGATGGAAACAATCTAAAACTAGTTGACATTACACAATAATTGTATTGTGTATTAATATGTTACTAGAGGTGTGCTGCACAAAATTAGTACATGGGGGGAGTGTGTCCCTCAGCTCAGCCTGCACCCTCTCTAATCTGGGAACCCTCGAGGGATGTCTCCATGTCAGACAGTTGGATATTCCTCTCACAATCTAGTACTGCTGGCTCTCAACCACTTGCCTGCCTGTCTGTCAGCCTGATCATCCCCTAACCACTCTTCTGTCAGCATGATTAATACCTAACTGCTCTCCTGCAGGCCCAATTGCCCCTAACTGCCCTCCCCACTGACCTGGTCACCCCTGACTGTCCTCCCTCGCAGAACTGGTCACCACCATCTGTCCTCCTCTGCCAGCCTGGTCACCCTAAACTGCCCTCCCTTGCTGGCCTGATTGCCCACAACTGCCCTCCCCTGCTGGCTATCTTGTGGTGGCCATCTTTGACCACATGGAAGCAGCCATCTTGTGTGTTAGACTGTTGGTCAATTTGCTTATTACCTCTTTATTATATATTAGGGGCCCGGTGCATGAAATTTGTGCACTGGGGATGAGTGGTCCCTCAACCCAACCTGCCCCCTCTCACATATTGGGAGCCCTCAGGGGATGTCCAACTGATGGCTCACCCCCAGCCAGAGGCTTTAGGCCTTGGGCACCCAGCCATCGCCCTGCTCAGCTCAGCTCCTGCTGCCTGCGACCACCCAGCCCTGGGGGCTGGGTGCTTGCCCCAACTTCTGCTCACAGCGCCCGGGGGTCGGGCGCTCCCTGTTACCACTGCCACCACCACTGCTGCTGCTGCAGCTGCCACTTCCCCTCACAGTGCCCAGGGGCTGGGCACTCGCTGCCACTGCCATTTCATTTCCACCCCCGGGGCCCAGCACTCATGCCACTTGGCAGTGCCCCCGCTCCTGATTGGCTGGTAGCATAGCCAATCAGAAGCGAAGGTATGGTCAAATTTACATGTTTCTCTTTTATTATATAGAACTAGAGACCCAGTGCACAAAATCCATGCACAGGTATGATTTCTAGAGGCTGCTGGATGTGGTCTCCTTTCCCCTGGCTGCCTGCTGCTGCTGCCCTCCAGTAGAATTCCTGGTTGAACTCCTGGTAGAAGGGACAATTTGCATATTAGGCTTTTATTATATAGGATTAGAGGCCCAATGCATAAAATTTGTGCATGGGGGGAGAAGGGTGTCTCTCAGCACAGCCTGCACCCTCTCCAATCTGGGAACCCTCAAGGGATGTCTGACTGCCCATTTAGGCCAGATCCCAGTAGGATCAGCCATAAACGGGCAGTTAAACATCCTTCTCACAATCCAGGACTGCTGGATCCAAACTGCTCACCTGCCTGCCTCCCTGATTGCCTGTAACTGCTTCTGCAGGCCAGCCTGATCACCCCCTAACCACTACCCTGCCAGCCTAATTGATGTCTCACTGCTCCCCTGCCAGCCTGTTTGCCCCAACTTCCCTCCTCTGCTGGCCTGATCACCCCTAACTGCCCTCCTCTGCAGGCTTCATTGCCCCCAACTGCCCACCCCTGCTGGCCTCATGGCCCACAACTGCCCTTCCTTGTAGGCCTGGAACCTCCTACTGTCCTCCACTGCTGGCCATCTTGTGATGGCCATCTTGTGTCCACATGGGGTCAGGATCTTTGACCACATGGAGGCAATCCTCTTGTGTGTTGGAGTGTTGGTCAATCTGCAAATTATCTTTTATTAGATGGTATAGAGGCCTGGTGCCTGGGTCAGGATCAGTTGCTTTGCCCTGAAGGGTGACCTGGATAAGATTGGGGGTTCCTTTGGGGTGTGAGGAGGCCTGAGAGAGGGGCCTATGGTGGTTTGCAGGCCAGTCAAGCCCCCCAGAGACCCAAGTGGCGGCCCTGGGATCTGGGATTCATCTATGTCTACAATTGAAACTTTGTAGCCTGGAGTGGAGCCAAGCCATCTGCTCACTCCGTAGCAACAGCCATTTCTGTTTGAAACTTTGCAGCCTAGAGTGGAGGCCTAGGCTAGGGCTGCAGAAGTTTGGCTTCCTCCATCACCCTGGTAACCCTAGCCTCTTTTCTTTCCAGCTCCCTTGGCTGCTGCCATTTCTGTTGGGATTATGTATTTTCTATAATTGAAACTTTGTAGCATTGAGTGGAAGCCTAGGCCGGCAAGGGCAGGTGGAAAACTTGGGTTGCCAGGGAAACCCAAGCCTCCTTCCTGTTCTCAGTGGTGGGCAGCCATCTTGGTTGAGGTTCATTTGCATAATTTGCTCTTGATTGGCTCATGGGAGTGTCTGTGAGTGTGGCTTGATTGGAGGTATGGTCAATTTGCAAATTACTTTTTTATTAAATAAGACTAGGGGCCCATTGCATGAAATTCATGCACTGGGGGTGGGTGATCCTTCAGCCCAATCTGCCCCCTCACACATTCTGGGAGCCCTCAGAAGATGTCCTACTGACCACTCACCCCCACCTGCCCAAGGCCTAAAGCTTCTGCCCGAGGCCTTAGGCCTTGGGTACCCAGCCATCACCCTGCAATGGGGCAGATTGCTGGTCATGCCTCAGCCCCGCCCCCCCCTGTCCCAGCCTTAGCTCCCCTTGAGCCCACCCCCTTGGCACAGGCCTTCGCCTTGGCCCTGCCCCCCTGGCCTGGGCCTTTGCCCCAGCCTGCATGAGTCCAGCCCCCGAGGCCACTCGCATACTTGCTGCCTCAGCCCTGCCCCACCACCTGAGCTTTCACCTTGGCCAGCAAGTGCCTGGCCCTGAGGACTGCAGGTGTACTGGCCTATTCAGCCCTGCCCCTTGGGCCAGCCTGTGCCCAGTCCAGAGGGCTGTGTGCACACTTACTGCTTCAGCCCTGCCCCCTGGTGGCCGCATGTGAGCTGGCTAGCTTCGCCCCAGCTTCTGATTGGTTGGTGTGTGTGGCTTGTGGGCATGGCCTGATTGGAGGTACAGTCAATTAGCGTATTGCTCTTTTATTAAATAAGACTAGTGGCCTGGTGAAGGGATTCATGCACATTGAAAGGAAATTAATTAGAAATTGGCTGGCAGGTCAGGACTGGGCAAGACAAGACAGACATGCCCTGGAGCACCTCCTGTGGTCCCTCCCAGGCCAGTCATACCTGGGACTGTGCCAAGACTGGAAGGGCATCTGTAGGGTCCCTCTACATATGTTGTCCTTCAGCCTGGCCTGAGGGGATTGAGCCAAAACCAGCTCTCCAACATCCTCCAATGGGTCCCGGAGTGCGAGAGGGCATTCTTCAAATTTGCTGTCATACAGGTTGTGGAACCCAAATGCAAGTGTGAAGTAAACAACATATCCCATGGCCGAAGGTGGAATTGTATACCCCATGATGAATCGGGCTTCCTTGTCTCTGGTTCTGTTTTGTATCACCTGAGAATTGCCACTGCCAAGTCATTGCAACTTGGCAGCTCCTGCATTGAGCATCTGCCCCTTGGTGGTCAGTGAATGTCATACGTACAGGCTGGTCAGACAGTCAGATGGTCACTTAGCCTTTTATATATATAGATGATTTGTAATAATAAAAAAATACATTTCTCAGCTCTATCTAATAAAATGCACAGAAGCAATGCCTCTTACACAATGTTACCCTTGCAACCAAATTATGGTTCCTGATCATTTTCACCAAAAGGAAGGAAAGTTGTCTGGAGAAATGGCTCTAGGAAGGTGCAAACTAAATCTGGAACATCTTGTTGTTCCAGAAAACATGTGACTTTCATGGATGAATGGTAGTATGGAACTGACAAAACAGCCAATCCACAAGCATCTGCCATGGCCAAATTTGAAACCATTTGAGCTTTTAAGAAAAATATCACCTGAAATCAGCTGAGGTACAGTTCTACTGATAAGTTTTGGTCCTGACAATACAAACAATGTTTAATAGTAGACAAAAAAAGAAATTGTTAATGCAACTCCCACCTAGATAAAGGACACACTATTGTCATTGGCAAGGGCTCTGAGTAGTCTATGCACCTTTTCAGCCCATGTATGTACTGCCAAAGCTACATTGTTGCCTCAATGCAGCCTGTCCCATTATATTGGAATTCTGGAGAAAAATACCTTATATCATATGGACTGGCTTCTATGGAATATTTCATACTCCCTCAGGCCTGCTCTAAGTGGAATGCCTCAATAATACATGCAGCTTTCTGACTAAGTCCATTAGTCAACAGTAGACAGAGACCTGTGTTCCACAATCCAGAGTTCTATCAAAACCACTAAACAATGTCACCTGCCTTCTGTGCAAATCATATGCCATTCAGACCTCAGTGGAGAGAAGCCTCTAGATTTTCAAAGGGAAAGAAATTATGCTGCTGAATGAGCATAAAGCAAAATAATTATGACATTTTTTATGATAAGTATCACAATTCAGATTTTACTTTTTATTTCAAGTAATTTTAAGAAATGTTGATGTTTATTCCTTTACATACCCAGTGAAACCAGTTTCATCTACTATCGTGGGGAGATTCAGATATACAATTTAAAAAATAGATGACTTTTGCTTTTTATCAATTTATTTATTCAAAACCTAGAATAAAATTGTTTGTCCTCACAGTGGTTTACTGAAGGATGGGAGCAAAGTTTGAATAGTTAAACACAGTAGTTAGTTTTATATATATACAACATGCAAGAAGAGAAATGATATCAAATACTAAATTTTTATAATATAAACAAATAAGTCTTTTATTTGCAAGTCTTGCTTCACAGAATTTCTCAGAGATTGTGTTTTTTGTTGTTCTGAGAAGGTGGAGAAGGAGACTTCTATGAAAGAGAAAGGAAGGTGGAAGAGGTGGAAAGTTCTATATGTTCAGAAGAGAAAATGGGATGTAAGGTTTTCAGTTTCATGCTGATTTTGTCCAATTAAGTCTTTGTCCAGAACTCTGCAATTAATTGAGCTGTCTGTGTTTGTATTTGTGTGCCTGGTAAGGCCCCTGGATATACAGTCTTTTCTGTCCTAAGTATTACCTTGTTCTTGCCAGACCTCATATTTATGAGGTACTGAATTTCACAGGCATAAACACATCTAAAAATGTCCCCATCTCAAGTGATCTTAATCACAGAGAAAATGGTCTCTATACTGCATTTGACTCATCCATAATGACTGAATGCAAACGAGGTCAATTCCACTCACCAATTATAAGCTTTTTATTTTAAATTTAGTATATGACAGGGATTCATTTTCTCTCCAGAAATGTGATGCTAAATATTGACCATTTACAACCTAATAAGATATTGAATGGAGAAGATTAATAAATCAAAGTCATTAACATTGCAAATGCCTTTGAATTTTGCAGGTTGCCATCACAGAAGTGATTTTATTTGACTCCATGGTACCATTATGCTAGCTGCTGGTCTAAATTTAGCTCATTGAATGCCTGATGAAATGTCATGTACTGTAAGTCCATTATAAGCCCATCAACTCTTCCATCTGCAATTTGCAAGTTTAGACAGTTATTCTTTGAAATAACTCTTAATATCCTTTAGCATTTGATAAATTGTGAACTATTTCACCTAGGACAATGCTCTCTTAGTCAAAACAGGTGCATTTCCTCTTCTAATTTAAAGATTACAATAAATTTAAATAAAGCAGCACTGGTATTCTTATTATATATTTATAGGTATTTCATGTATAGAATACTTTTAGTCAAATGAAACATAAAAAGATAAAGTGTATGCTATTTTATTCCAAAATAAAAACAACTCTGATAACAATAATAGTAGCAGATTTCTTTATGAAACATTTAGGTTAAATTAAGGACTGGCATAGATAATGATATTAAACTTCACAGCACATGTTCATTAGGCATTATTTCCCTTTTTGCAAATCAGGAGACTAAATTTCAGAGATATTATTTTTTGCAAGAAATAGAGGCTTAATTATAGCAGATTCAGATTTTGAGCCTTGAAGTAACTGGTTCCAAAGCAATTCTGCTACTTATCCATCTTAATAGAAATATGTAGTTACTAAAGGCCCGGTGATGGATTCATGCACTGATGGGGTTCCTAAATCTGGCCTGGGCCCTCTCCCAATCTGGGATCCTTTGGGGGATATCGGACTGTCCTGGTTCTGGCCTGATCTCTGCTTGGTAGCACTGCTGCAGAGGTGGGAGTGGTTTGCATCATCACAGCTGCACTCACCAGCCATGAGCCGGACATCTGGTGCCCGTCAGTCAGCTGAGCAGTACTCCAGCTGTGGGAGCACACTGACCACCAGGGGCCAGCTCCTGTGTTGAGTGTCTTTCCCCTGGTGGTAAGCATATGACATAGCGACTGGTCAACAGTCAACAGGTCAAGTGGTTTCTTAGGGTTTTATATATATAGATTCCTTTCTGCTCTCTTAATCTCAGTTTTTATCTGCTATGGTCTATAATTTAGACTGTGAAAATTGAATTTGTTTGAGGTAAGACTCCCAAGTTTGCAGCAACTACTGCATAGATGTGTCGAATATCCTGGACATCTTAATCATGATAACTCCCTATAGAAGGGCAGCACTACATTCAGGAAAAACACTTTCTTATGCTAGAGGAAGAATAAAATAAAGTACAGAAGCACAGATTTTGTCCTACTACTTTGCTCTCAGTTATTCTTCATGAAGGTAGTTGTCCGAGGAAAATTGGTTCATTTATGCTATTTATAGCCAAAATAATGAGAAATGTTCCACCACCTACTAATTTAACGTAGTCTCATAATCAATGCAAGCTCTATTTTATGAAGCATTAACTACAAAAAACATAAAATAATTATAATTAAATTGCAGTTTTAGTCTTTAGATTCCAGTTCCTTTGCACTTTGACACCGTGTGTTCCCTTAGATATAAATATCTAGAATGCATACTTAAATGTTTCCTTCCTCATTTTTTAACAAAATTAATTTGAGTGATTTTACAACAGTCCATGCCCTCAGGGTGAAGGTTTTCTAATCCATCTTTTGCATATTAATTCACCCCCCCCTTTTTGTGTAAGGGGTGTGGGGTGAATTAAGAAAGCATGTCTAGGCAGATTTAGGCAGAGGCAGCTATTCCCAACTCCAGGCACCACAAAAGGTGAGCTTTCTCAGAATTGTCCCTAATCTTCTCTGTGAGTGCTTGGTGGAAGATCTGCAAGAAGGTTCCAACCTTCCTAGGCTGGTAAGCATTAAGTGCTTCCTCCTCTCTCACTAACCCATAGTTGGACTTTGCAATGCATTATATACATTTCTAGTTAAATCTCACCAGCTTTTATAGTGTTCAGAAG
Organism: Antrozous pallidus; assembly: GCA_027563665.1. NCBI lineage: Eukaryota > Metazoa > Chordata > Mammalia > Chiroptera > Vespertilionidae > Antrozous > Antrozous pallidus. Next base: position 65,688,869 of record CM050519.1, on the reverse strand, counting down.
TGTCTCTCTCAGATAAGCACATGCTCAAATCCTGTTTCTCTCTATAAGAACATGTCACTAAACATTTGTGAATATTTGAGTGCCCTGGGATCTCAGTTCTTTGTTAGTTTTAAACAAAGTTGCTGACTTCAAGTTTGTCCTTGGCTTTTTGTTGCTGCTGCTGTTATTGTAAGAGAAGGAGCAATACTTTTCTGCTCCTTCTCTGTGCCACCATCCTATTAGGCACAGATACACCATATAATGTTTTAACAGCAATAACAGGCCTAATAGGATGGTGGCACAGAGAAGGAGCACTTCAGTCACTATCTGTAAGGGAGAACTCCCTAAGACTTTATTCTAAAGGAAATAATTGGGGTTCTAGGACAAGGAAAATAGAGTAGGAAAGAAGTCTACATAAGAAAAGAGTATTTTGTGACCAAGGGAACCATTGGGATCAGTTGGGATCATTAACAGTTTAAAATCTGAAAGAAAGTGAACCCAAGAGTAATGCTTTGAAAGGAGGTAGTCCCAGATTCCACATGCCATTTTAACAATCTTAGACTGTGTTCTCTCTCTTTTTTAATAAAATCTTTATTGTTAAGATTATTGCAGATGTTCCTCTCCCCTCAGCCCCCAGCTCCCCTCTACCTGGGTACACCCCATTCCAGGCCTCCCCACCCCACTGACTTTGCCCACAGGTGTAAGCTCTTTATCCAATCTCTTCCCACACCCCCTATAGTCTTTTCCCCCAAACCCCCTAAGAATTCTCAGTCTGCTCCCTTTCTATGCTCCTGATTCTATTATATTCACCAGTCTGTTCTGTTCATCAGGTTTTTTATTCACTTGATTTTTAGGTTCACTTGGTGATAGATATGTATTTGTTGTCACTTTGTTTGTAATTTTTTATCTTTACTTTTTTTTTATTCCTCTTTTTAGAGAATACCCTTCAGCATTCCATATAATAGTGGTTTGGTGGTAATGAACTCTTTTAGCTTTTTCTTGTCAGTGAAGTTCTTTATCTGGCCTTCAATTATAAATGATAGCTTTGATGGGTAGAGTAATCTTGGTTGTAGGTTCGTCACTTTGTATATTTCTTGTCACTCCCTCCTGGCCTGCATTGTTTCTGTTGAGAAATCAGCTGACAATCATATGGGTACTCCTTATTGGTAACTAACTGTTTTTCTGTTGCTGCTTTCATGATTTTTTTTTTGTCTTTTGCCCTTGGCATTTTAATTATGATGTGTCTTGGGGTGGTCCTCTTTGGATTCCTTTTGTTTGGGGTTCTCTGCACCTCCTGGACTTGTAAGTCTATTACTTTCACCAGGTAGGGGAAGTTTTCTGTCATTATTTCTTCAAACAGATTTTCAATATTTTGCTCTCTTTCTTCTTCTGGCACCCCCATAATTTGGATGTTGGTACACTTGAAGTTGTCCCAGAGGCTCCTTATATTGTTGTAATATTTATGGATTCTTTTGCTCTTTGCTTTTCCAGTTGGGTATTTTTTTGCTTCTTATATTTCAAATCTTTGATTTCATTCTTGGAATTCTCTATTCTGCTGTTGAATCTCTGTGTATTATTCTTTATTTCAGTCAGTGTATGCTTAATTTCTAGATGGTCCTTTTCCATATCTTTGAGGGTCTCAGTAAATTTCTCAGAGGTTTCTAGAAGAATCTTGAGTAACCTTATAACCATGGTTTTGAACCCTGTATCCATTATTTTGCTTTCATCCATTTCTTTCATTTGTGACTTGTTTCTTTGTCTCTGTAGTTTGGCTGTTTCCCTGTGTTTGTTTCTATGTACTGGGTAGCTGCTAAGTCTTCTTGAGTTGATAGAGTGGCGTTGTGTGGTAGGTGTCCTTCCTATAGGATCCAGTGGCTCAGCCTCCCCAATCACCTGAGGTGGATGCTCTTGGTCCAAACCTTTGTTGGCTGTTTGCACAGTCTTGTTGTAGTTAAACCTTGATTGTTGTTGGTATCACTGGGAGAAATTGACCTCCAGGCCAATTGGCTGTGGTGACCAGCTGTCTATACTGGGAGATCTGTTATGCAGGAGACACCCTTAAGTGGAGCTTTGGTGCTCACTGAGTCTGCTTCAGTGGGGCTTTGGTGATCAATGAGTCTGTCCCTTTAGTGTGTCTTTTAAGGATGTGAAGTGTTGTAATCAAGTATGGTCTCACTCTGACCACTGGGCACACTAGCTCTTGGGTCTCCAAGGAGGTGCAAGGTCAGCCACTGCCTGAGGCCACCCAGCATGACCTACAAAGACAGCTGCATATTCCTTCTCTTTGTATGGGATTTTGAAGTGCCCAGTTGAGGCCCAGCTGTGAAGCAAGACAGTTTTCTGCCAAGCATTGGACCTTCTTTTGGAAGCTTTGGGGCTCTCCGATCCAGCTGCAGTTTGACAAGTTTTAGGCAGAGAAAGGAAAGGCCATTTATATGCTAAAGTCAATTTGCACAGCTTTGGTGGGGTTGCAAATTGGGTAGAGTGGGTTTGCAAATTGGTTGGGGTGGGGTCTCAGGTGATCACCAGGGCGGAGAAAAGAGCAATGGCTGCCAGTCAGCCCTACACTACAGAGGTCCCCGGGTCTCTGCCTCCTGTGGCCCCATGCAGGAACAATGATGGATGCTAGCACCTCTGAGAGAAAGTGGCCCTCACATTCCTGTCCGATGCCAGACAGCCCAGTTTCTCCCCGTATGTGTCTGGGTCCCCCAGAATCTCTTTCACCCAGAATTGGAGTTCAGAGAAAGTGGGAGCTTGTATTTCCCTCCTGATTAAAAGAGCAGCACATCCAGGTGTCAGCACTTTTTGCACCTCCGCACCTCTGCCAGTCTCAGTGGGCCTTCTTCACCTCTCTAGTTGTGGAACTTCCACTCAGCCAGCTTTCCCATGGTTCTGAGTGGTAGTTGTTCTGCCTTTTATTTATAATTTTGATTTTTTTGTGAGAGGCAGCAAGAATAGGTGTTTACCTGTGCCGCCATCTTGTTTCTCTCCTTAGCTTGTGTTCTCTTGATTATGAGAAATTGTGGAAAGATTATTCAGGAAAGTAATGGGGTGAGATTTATAGTTTATGTAAATCTTGTATACATGTGCAACTGGTTGATTAGGAAGATTATTCAGTGAATGCAGGATGATCATTCAGAACTTCAAAATAGCACAGAAATAAGATGACAAAAGAGTGTTATACAGCCACCATAAATGAGGATAGAAAATAGGGCCAATTTGTTAAACCTTAGGAATCAATATAAAATTTAGGAATTTACTAGGTGTAGGAAGAAATGTAATAACATGCTTTGAGGTTATTGGCTGGATACATGTTGGGGTAAAAGTAGGTCTACAGTTTTTTTTTTTACTGAAAAATAATACAATTATCTATAATAATAACAGGGTAATATGTTAATTAGATCTGACATCCTTCCCAATGTCATTCCAGACAAAGCTGGCGCTTGGGGGAAGCCCGAGTCCCAGGTGCCTGGGGATGGCCAGAGGGAAGCCAGTGTGGCATTTGATTGAAGGAAGGCCTACTCTTGCATGACTTTTATGCATTGGGCCTCAAGTCCTATAATTATAAAAGTGTAATATGTGGAGTATCTGACCATTCAACCAGTTGCTATGACATGTACTAGGGGAGACAGATGCTCTGACCAGTAAGTTAGCTTACTGCAGAGGTCTGGTTGACCAGGACTGGGCAAGATGGGCCAGACATGCTCTGGAGCCCTCTTGTAATCCCTCCCCAGCTGGCCAACCTTCCGTGGTCCCTCCTTAGCCCAGATCATGGACTGGTGGGGTCCTTCGGCCTAACCTGCACCCTCTCGCAATCTGGGACCACTTGAGGGATATTAGAGAGCCAGTTTTAGCCTGATCTCCACAGGCCAGGCCAAGGGACTCCACCAGTGCATGAATCTGTGTTCCAGGCCTTCATTGAATAAATAAGAATACAATAATAAAGGGAATAAACTATGTTTTGTGTACTCATACTGTAAACCTAGTTTTGCCCCATCCTGTATATGAGACAAAAAAGAAGGGGAACAGGTTTATTCACAGAGAGCATATGTTTGGTTCTATATATATGAAACTTGAAATATTTATGGAACATTAGATAGCTAAATTCAAACAACTGGGTGCATGACTTTGAAGCACACACCAATTGCATGGGCTTGGACACCAAGATTCATCAATCTTGAGCATAAATTCAGTGGTTTGGAGCATATAAACAAGTGGGATGATCTAGAGATAGTAGGTGAGGGGGGAAGAGTGGGAGCCTAAGGACACCACCATGGAAATTCACTAAGAAGTAAAGAGAAAGATTGCAGGAATTAGCCTGGGAGAAGCAGTGATAAAGTCTTAAACACTGCTAGCTTATTTTTACAATCAGATTTACAAAAAGGATGGCAGGAAACTCTAGAAAGAGGTGGACTTAAGAAAAAAAAAAGAAAGAGAGAAAATGAGATAGTCATTGGATGCAATTATTAGGAGGCCATATTCTTTCTCCCTTTCTCTAAGATTACAGAGTGTTACATCAAGAGATACAGGAACAGGAATCCAATTTTTAAGGAGCCTTGAAATATTATACCAATACATTTATGAAATATAAATCTGTCCCAAATAAGCACTCTCATGTGTGCACATTTATATATATGTTGCCCACTATGGCCAGTGAACTGGACAATTAGGGGGTGGGGTTGGCTGGCCAACTTCTGAGACACTCCCCCCACCCAGCTTGCCCCTGATCAGACTCTTCCACCCTAATGAAGAGCTGACCACCAGACAAATGCCCCTCCTCTACCCTCCCAGCCCTGCCACTAATCAGCTCATTCTACCATGATAGGCCCTCAGCCCTTCCCCGCAGCCAGTACACCCCTCACCTCAATAGGAAGTGGGGCCTCCCATCAACCTCCTGAAGCCCCTCCTCCCATCTGCCCACATCAATAATGGGGGCCTGCCACCCTGATCGGCCTATAGCCCCTCCCTCCTACTGGCCTCACCCCTCATTGTCCCCCAAACTCAATAGTTGGCCAGGCTACCTGCCAACCTTTTATAACCCCTCTCCCTGCTGACTCCCATCCCTAATCAGCACCCCCACCCCATCAGGGGCAGGACCAGCTGGCCAACCACCCAAGGTGCCTTCTTTAGGCTGCTAGCCCCTGATTGGCACTCCTCCACCCCATTCAGGGGTGGGGCTGGCCATTCCACCACTCAGACACCTTCCCAAGATTGGCCCCATACTCAATTGGCTAACCAACCCCAGTCAGGGGCAGGGCCCATCTCCAATCATCCAAAGTCCCTTCCCCTGCTGGCCTGGCCCTGATTGGGCCAGAATGTCTCAGGCCAGCTGGCCAACCTCCTGCCATCTCCTCCTCCCAACAGGCCCAGCCCTGATCTGCCCCAATTGGGACCAAGCCAGCAGGAACCCACCTGTTCACATATTCGTGCACGGGGCTTCAAGTTTTTTTTCCATAAACATAGCATAGTATCAATGGTTTGAAATTCTGAAACATAGTAATGCAGATTCTAATGCTATTTTCAGACAATAAATTATATTTAATTTAAATGTTAAGTCATTCATATATCTAATAATAAGTTATCAATTACTGGAAAAATCAGAAGGAAACTGACAAACGATGAACAACTAGGTAAAATTGGAAGAAGTATACTATATTTTATCATTTATTTCTGTTAGTGTGATAAATTAGCAAAAGGTTCTAGTTTTGATTTGGAAGTAAAATAGAATGTTTTAGGTAATAAGTCATATATAATAAACAAAAAGTAATGTAGTGACTAAGATATAAAATGAAAACAATACATATTAATGCTAGAGGCCCAGTGCATGACATTTGTGCATGGGAGGGGCTATTTGCTTCAGCCCAGCCTGCACCTTCTCCAATCTAAGAACCTTCAAGGGATGTTCAACTATCCTACTGGGATTGGGCCTAAACAGGCAGTGGAACATCCCTCTCACAATCCAGGACTGCTGGATCCCAACCGCTTGCCTGCCTTCCTGCCTAATTGCCCCTAACTGATTCTGCCTGCCAGCCTATCACCCCCTAAACACTTCCCAGAAAGCCTGATTGATGCCTAACTGCTCCCCTGCTGCCCCAATCACCCCTAACTGCCCTCCCTTGCCAGCCAGTGAACCCTAACTGCCCTCGCCTGCCAGCCCAATAGCCCTGAACTATCCTCCCCTTCAGGCCTGGTCCCCCCTAACTGGGCCCCCCCCCTACAGGCCTTCAGCCTCCACTGCCCTCCCTGCAGGCCTTGTCCCTCCCAACTATCCTCCCTCACAAGCCTGGTCCCTCCCACCTTCCCTTCCTTGCAGGCCTGGCTCCTCCTATCTGCCCTCCCCTGCTTGCCATCTTGTGGTGGCCATCCTGTGTCTACATGGGGGCAGCCATCTCATGTATTGGAGTGATTGCCAATTTGCAAATTACCTCTTTATTATATAGGATACAATGAATTTCTTTTCATTACATCAAAATACATTTTTATCATTTGAAAAGTATTGGTTTTAAAAAGGAAGAATGTAGTAGACTAGTAACTCCCAGCTTCAAGCTATCAGACATTTATCCTATGATATTTATTATATAAATGATTTCTCTGTATGATCCCTAATCTTTTTGAAGTATCCAATTTAGCTAAACTTTAAGGCTTAAGAGGTGATTACATTCACTTCTTGAATCTGGCCATACCTTCCCCAGGGGCATCGTTAATTGCACAGAATACTACCAATTTATCTTCATTCCATCTATAAAATGGGAGAAGAGAAGCCATTGTAAACAAGCAAAAAACCGAAGTCACAAAGTATTACCTTATAATTCTGTTCAGTGGATATAAGAAAATATAGAAGAGCTATATTCTACTTGAACTGGAAAAAAATAGAGAATACTACATCAATTTTAGACCTTGTTATATAGAAAGATAACTGAAGTTTGTTTTTACTTTATTGATTGATTAAGGTATTACATACCTTATCTCCCCTTTCCTCCCACCCCCTACTCATGCCTTCATACCGCTTGTGTCTGTGTCCATTGGTTAGGCTTATATTCGTGCATACAAGTATTTTGGTTGATCTCTCCCCCTTACCCCTCCCCTCCCCTTCCTTCCCTCTGCAGTTTGATAGTCTGAGCAATGTTTTTCTGTCACTGGATCTTCTTTTGGTCATCAGTTTATATTGTTCATTATATTCCACAAATGTTTCTTGGTCAATATTGGTAGCTCTCTTTACACTCTTCAGTGGCATTGACCCTTTAAACATCAATTTACAGTATGTCCAAGTAATAAGAACATTTTCAATGTGCAGCAGTTCAACACAGCATACATTTTAACTATCTACTCATTTTAGGTAATTCATTTTAGGTAATGCACAGAACCATACCTCCAGGAGCTTCAGTACTAATAACTGTGGTTTAAATAGAGTAGTATACAGACTGCAGAATCTAAGAGAAAAGGTAAGGGTGAGTGGGTGGTTGGGAAGAGATCAACCAAAGAAATTGCATGCATATATGACTAACCTATGGACGCAGACAATAGGGTGGTGAAGGCCTGGGATGTGGAATGGCAGTAGGCTAGAAGGGTCAATGAGAAAAAGCAAGGGACATATGTAATACTTTCAACAATAAAGATTTTAAAAAATAAAAATAAATTTTATAAATAGAGTATAATCTGACTGAAGACCTTCTGGGACTGATGAAAGAGAAATGAGATTATATAACAAAGGAGCTACAAGAATTAAGAGCCTATACTGGTAGGATACCTGGAAGTATTCCTGGATTTACATTTGATTTACATTTGAGTGTGCTTGATTAACAGGGCTGGAATTAAGACTGAATAAGCAAGAATGAAGAATGCATTGACCTGTTGGGCTTTCTTAGGACACAGGGTTTTAAATTCTGACAAAGACCCTAAGTATAAGGTAAACACACTGGTAGTGTGGCTATTAGAAGAGTGGAAACAGTGTGTGGGGAAGGGGGGTGAGGAGAGGGCAGTGTTTACTGAAATAAACAAGTCTGAGTTGCTGTAGCAGTTAGAAGAGAAAGGTATGAAGAGGCTGAGGGAGGTGGCACACTGGAATAGATATAAAATGTTATGTCAGGGGACCCACTCACAGAGTGTTTCTGGGACCATGCACAGAATGTGCCATTTATTAAGGCCATTGAAGAAAAATACCCAACTTCAGAGATTGCTTTTCTTTGAAAGCTAAGACTAATGTTAAAATGGTTCTTTAAAATGGCAGCATCAAGATCATTGTTAGAATATGCTGGAAGAATTCTAACTCATTTGGATTTTATAAACCAGTAAAATTTAAAATATATATGACAATAGTAATTGGATTAGCAACACTTATATATTTATTTATATTTTTAGTAAGTATATAAAAATTCCAGAACAAAATTAGATTCTACCATCCAGAGTAGAATTTTTCATAATTGTCATTTCACGAAGTGAAAGATATGTCAATGCCAAAAATAATTTAAAAAATGATTTCAAACTTTACAGTCCTTAATAAATAAATAATTTGGCCTTTGGAAAATTTTATTAAATTCACCTTTTTTTTCTCATTTTGATATGGATCAATAAAATCTCATTATGGGAAGACACTCCTTTGCTGATCAGCACTTAGAAATAGCTCAATTAGATTTGGTTCCAAAACAAACCATATGTACCAAGGATAGAGGGCAGCTCAGTGCCAAGTGCTTAGATGTGGTTGAGAAGATTCAAATTGGAAGGTTTGAGACTTAATAATAATGCATTTGCTCCCTATTAAGAACTCTCTTACATCTGCTCGGGGAAAAGTTGCCGCTCAGCTCTTGCTTGAGCTGGTAAAGCAAAATTTCACTGGACACAAGTGACGGGAAATTCAAATTGGATTAGTTGGCAACAGATCAAAATGAAGACAAGTTAAATTGTCATTAGATCTTGAGAGTATAATCTGTTTAACTTTTCCTCATGTGTAAATCAAGGGTTACTTTTTTCATTCCTAATTAGAATGATATGCTGAAGAAGTAGCACTGCACTATTTATAGGGGAGTAGGCTGTTTGTTACTCATCAACATCAATTAAATATCAGTTGCTCATGAAAAGGGGGGAGACAGTAAGATAGTGATAGGGTGGTGTAGGTGGAATTTAGCCTGGTACAGGACTCATCTGTCAGAATTTCCTGTGGGCAAGAGATTATATAGAATTTTCTAGCCATATTATTGTTCTATCCATTGCTTGGTACATTTTATTCTTATGGGATTCTTAATTTTTGCATATGCATCCTGTATTTTTATGTATTTTAGAAACATCAACCCTGAAGATGTATCCTGAATCTATTTTCCAGTTCATTAATCTTAGTTTTATGTCTGATTCTCCTCCATTAATTTGCTCTCTTGGCTTTTTCAACATCTGTGGTTTGCAGTAATTATAGTAACAAATGCCATACACTTGCATAGAGCTTATGTGTACCAGGCACCATAATGTTTAAACCTGCTAGTATTGCAGAACCTTTTGTGGCAGGGCCAAAAGTGGGTTCAAGAACCAGAACATAAGGGTCATAGAAGACACAAATCTTGACTTTTTATGCTGATGAATTTGGATTGTGTCCAATAATGAGCCAAAGAGGGAGTGTTGTGATAAAATTAATTTAAGACAGAAACCTTGGTGACAAGGTAGATGATAAATTAGAATGAATTAAGACAAGAATAGAGTGAGAAAAATAGTAGTTTTTGAGTAAAGGATTCTAGGAGGTTGAGATAGGAAATTTTCACTGAGGGTAAAGAGAAAAGACTGTACTAAAGAGACATTTTGAGTTAGAATAGACTTACTATAGAAAGTAATGTAGATAATTGAGAGAGAATAATGGCTAACCTTAATGACACTGGGACATAAAATATGATGAAAGAAATTAGGTGAAACATTAGAAAGAAAATATCATGTTTTGAACAGATAGGATATCTGTAGAATATGCAGGCTTTTTTAGGAATAGTTTTTAAAATGAACACCTGGTCATTATACTTCCCTTAAAAACCATTGGTAATTGTTCCATTGTTCCCAGAGTAAAGTCCAACTGTTTAATATGCTCTACCAGCGCCTCTAAAATAATGATTCTCCATGCTTATCTCTCTGTGAGCACTGACTGGCTACCTTCATGAATTTCCTTTAGTTATCCCTGAATGCTATGTTTCTCCAAACACACCTATTGTTTATTTTATATCTCCTTTGCACTGTTACTTCTCCTGAAAGAAAAGCACTAATTTCAACTAAGGTGAACCCTATTGGATCAAGATTTACCCAACATAATCAACTTATTTTTGAGGTGTTTTCTTTTTCCTTTCCTTTGGCATTTTGCAAGGTCAAATTCACAAATTACTATTACATGCTCTGAATGCATTCTGCAAATATTTTTTCTCATAACAGACTTCATTGAATTCAATGTTTATACACTTGTTCCCTCAATACAGGAATGACACTGTATTTATTTTATTTGATTTTCTAGCCAATGTATCTAGGGCAGATTAATGTTTGTTGAAAGAGTGAATGAATGCCTAGTTGAACCAAGTTGTCCATTAGGCAGTTGCAATTATAAATCAGGTGCCCCAAAGATAGGTTGTTCATTAAGAGAGATATCTGTGTAGCACCCAGTTAGCTAGAAGAGTATTTCAATGGGCTTCAGATGTTGAGGAGAGATCTAGAGGATGAAGACTGACAAGAGGCTGAGTTTGTAATTAGAGAGAGAAGAACATGAATCATTGTTAGGAGATGATAATTAGCATAAGCACAACACTGGGCAGTTCTGTAAGAATATCAAATTATAATATTTATCTGTCTATTCACTATCATCTATCTATCCATTTGCCTATCTAATTAGTTTTGTGCTCCTTGCTATTTTTAAATGAGGTGATTATAAAATATATACATGGGCAAACTAAACTACCTATCCAGAGTAAATGTTCCTTTACAGCTGAGATTCTAACAATGAGAAATAACCAAATGTGCAATCTGGACATTTGCGATGTCATACTAGACAGACTGGTTCCTCAGATTAAAAAAAAAATATATATATATATATATATATAGGGGCAGGAGGTAGGCTGGAGGGGGTTGGTGGGTAAAATGAAGACATATGTAATACTTTCAACAATAAAGAATACAAAATAAAACAGGTAGTCATCTCGCTATCTCCCTCAAAAATATATGTTCAATTTAATTATATATTTATTTATAAAAGATAGTAACATAATTTTCTCCAAATTTTGGATTACACTTTCACACAAACCATATCAGAACTATGTAAGTACAGATTTCTGTTGCTGTGGAGAGTTATAACAATTAAGATGTTTCACTCAAGTGTCCAAGAAAAAAAATTTTTGAGGTACTAAATTAGTTCATTTATTTATGGCTTAATTTTTTTTCTGTTAATTCTCACCCAAAGATATTTTTTCCATTGATTTTTAGAGAAATTGGGAGGGAGAGGAGAGGCAGAAAGAGAGAAACATTGATGTGTATGAGACACATCAATTAATTGCCTCCAATTGAGCCCTCATTAGGGCCAGGCATCAAGCCTATAACCAAGGTATGTGCCCTTGACTGGAATTGAACCTGGGACCCTTCAGTCTGCAGGCTGACACTCTATCCACTGAGCAAAACTGGCTATGGCTTAAATTTGGAACGGATCGACCCACCTATAAAATAAGACTAACTTTTCATATAATTATATTTTTTACTTAAAACCTAAACTCACACATATCCTCATTTAGTCTAATATGAAATATTCACATGAAATAACTGTTATATTTAATCCATTAGGTCAATTGACCTATTTGTTACATTTCTCTGAAATTTTACATTGATTACAACAGAATATCTTTAATCCTATGATGAAACAGAGATTTACCAAATTAAAAACTATATTTTATTGTAATTAATTTCTGTTATAATATAAAATATTAATTTTCTAAGCATAACTATGATGCAACACACATTTTAATGTTTTAAAAATATATAGATGAACTGCTACTCACTGCAGCAAAAGATAATAACTTCAAGAATTTACACAGTACATCGTACCATAATGGTGATATTGAACTTTTCAACTGAAAATAATTAGGTTTTATTTCCAGTGTTCACTGACCTAGCTTGTAATTTAATGTAATACAGGAGTCATTTAGCTACGTTTGGCCTTATTTAGCAGCAATTGTTCATTTTGTGTCCTATTAAAATTGTTATCATCTTAGAAACTTTATTCACATCTGCATTGGCAATGTTTTGCCACAATTTAAGAATCTGGAATGATCGGTGATCAAAAAAATAAAAAAAAAATGGTTACTGTCACTTTCTCCAAAACAGATATTTACTATTAAATCATTTTAGCTTCAATGTCGCTGTACATAAATGCAATGCACTATTGTTACTGTATCTGTAGAAAGCCAATTTCAATAGAATCGTAGTAGCATAGAGTGTAGTTGCATTATAACTTCCAGTTTAATACTTCATACAATATTAAGAAAAAGAAACAACTTTACTTAGCCTGGTTTCTATTTTTTCACATGATTAAAGAAAAAGAATGAATATATTAGATCAAATAACATTTTTATATTATTCCATGTAAGTTACAGTTCAAACTATAAAGTTTGGTGATACGTTATACTTTTCCACAATTAGGTTTAAATAGTTTATATGCCACAATAGTTACTGCGGCAAACAATGTACCATGTGTTTTCATTCTGAATACATTTCCCTAGGTGTGAAGGTAGCCTGCCACCTCGTGTCAGCACCCGTTAGAAGGCACCATGCAACGTGACATGACACAGAAAGACAGATGTAACCCAGCTCAATGTGGCAGCCGTGAAGTTGACACATATGAGGGACTGCAGAGCTTGTGCCTTCTCATCTCACCAAAGAAGTAATGCAGAAATGCTCAGGTATTTTGTTTTCATTATCTCTATCCACCTGAGTTTTTGAAAGAAACAAAATGTGTTCAATTGATTTTTCTCAAAATGTGCAAAGCAGAAGCTATGTGGTTAAGAAGAAAAAGAAATCTTCATTTAGGCTGTCATTTTCCCCCAGAAAATGTTTCATAAACAAAGGATAAAATCATTCAAAATAAAATGGTAATAAAGTCACATCGTTTTATATCCCAAATATATTTTCAAGTACACACATCCTTTGACTCCTTTAAGCCTCTTAAGTAACATGAAATACCACACCCTCAATATGTAGGCATACTCTGTGTTGGGGGTTTGCTATTTTTGATGTACAAAACTTTTAATGGTTCTTATTTTGTCTTACATGTGCATTTTTTTCCTCCAAATAGGTTGCAATCTTATTGAAGAGATCTATCATGTGTTAGAACCTTCAATGAGAGAGAAAGAAAAAACCTAAAGTAACTAAGATAGAGATCCTAAGATACTTAAAAAGGTACTTGAACTTAATGGTCTTATAAATATTGACAAGATGAAAATAAAGTTTAAAAATAAAAGCTCAAATTCATTATGCAGTATAGTATTTTTAAGAAAATGTTAATTAAGTTGATGTTTAAAAATTTATTTTTCAAAATTTGCTAAATATAATATTTTTAAAAAGCATTCTAAATAAATTTCAAAAACCTCAAAGCAGTATTTTACTTCTATGTTTCAATGACAAATTAAGCAATGAGATATAGTATTTTTTTTAGTAGGACACATACAAATGGATTCATATTTTCACTTATTATAAAGCAGAAAGAAAGATATTTCGTATGAAAATCAAAATACTTAGATCTTCCTCCCATACCCTTCTGATTATATGATTTCTGGGAGTTCAGTTAGACTCTTAATCATCCACTGGCACTCTGATTTGTATTAAATCTCTGCATAAGGAGAATTTATAAATTTATTTATTTTCTAAGTAAATGTTATAAAAATTTGTATGATAATATATGAGAAGCTTAAAGCATTTTTCCATATGCAAATGATAACATTTTTCTCTTTCTCTCTCTATCCAAATGTATACATATATACATACTAAAAACCCAGTGCACTAATTCATGCATAGGTGGGATCTGGCCTGCTGGGGGAAGGGCCTTGGGCAGTTGGCCAGCTGGCCCCGCCCCCTGGTTGAACTCCATGTCTAACTCCTGGTAAAGGGGACAATTTGCATATTATCCTTTTATTATATAGAATACTTGGATAAAATATTTGGAAGGAAGGAAAGGTTAAATAAGATTTTAATGTAACCAATATAACACCCCAGAACGTATTATGGAGTTTTCTCTATTTCATTCCTTATGTGAGTTGAATTAGCACCTAAATAATTAAGTAATTAATTATGTTCTTATTGTATACATATGCACATACTGCACACATTTGGGTATGTTTTTGGGTGGTGGTCACAACGTGTTTTATATAATAAATATACATGTGGGCATATGAACATCTGATGAAGAAATATCCACCTTTTCTTCTTGATAACTGTTGAAAATATATATAGATAAAATTCCTTACTCTGCCCAAATTAAAACTTTAATCTCAATAAAGTACTATCTATGGTATTAGCATCCTTCTATGTGCCAAGCAAATTTAGTTATGTTTTCTTTCCCTTTTTTCTTTAATGTTAATATTTAGTATTTTACATGGTCAATCCAGAAACCCATTTCCTCTGAATTTCTAGTCCAAGAATAAACTCATCATCACGCAAGGCAATGTATTAAAACAACTTTTCTAATTTCTGCCTGTCTCAAATGCTTAATCTAACCATTGAAAGATAGGGTAAGCACCATTTCATCCTGCCCCAATTGTTCACATGTTTATATTTTACTTCATCCAAACTATTAGAACAAAATTTCACATTATCTGCTGACTACTGCTCAAGTAATATTTGCATTGTTTGTGTGGGTTTTTTGTTGTAGTTTTTTTTTTATTTATTTTTATTTTTATTTTTATTTTTTTGCTGGTATTTTGTGCTTAGTCCTAGGAGATCAGTCTACCTATTGTTCTTACAAAATTTAAGCACATTCATGCCAATTTTGACTCTTCATCAGAATATTTTATATTATGTATATATTTTCAGTATTCAGACCATTTACCCTTACTTGAATAAATTTAAAGAAATTAAGGAATTTGCCAAAGATTTCACCCAGCTAGCAAAGGACAATCAAGTATTTTAGATTCTTCATTTACAAAGCATCTCTCATATTCTTTACTTATAACTACATGCACTTACTCCACAAATAAATTTATTAACATTTGGAATGATTTTACCTTTTGTTTTTGTATTTGGCTCTTGGCTAGTGATAAAAATCATTTATATCATATTTAATTTTTAAAGGAAATATTATAGTTTGTAATATGGGTCTATGTCTACATTAATAAGTTTGTGTTCTCAAGTAACTTTAGTGAGGTCAGCAAAATTTCATCATCTTTTATCTCATCAGTAAAACAAAAATAATTTAATCTAACTCATTTCTTATACTTGAATAAAATGTTTATAAAGCATGGCTCAATGAATGAAATATAGCAGACTTTCAAAATTTATTAAAGAACTAAAGCATTTCGTTTATGAATGACATTATGATCTCCAATAATACTTAATAGAGCAGAACAACAAATAGAAATAAAGACTAAACACTAACATTTTATCAATTACTATAATAAATAGATTAGGTCAGCTAGTTACAGGTTATAATGTCTAAATGCATTTCACTCTTAAGGGGAATTTAAATTTAAATATGTTATGTGTAATAAAGATCTTTTATCAGAAAAACAATAAGAAAACGTAATAAATGTTTTTTTTCTTTAAATTTTGAGGTGATAAGGTAAAACAGTTTGGAGTTATGCAAAAGAATGTATATACATAACCCATACACACTTAACAACAGTATGGTAGTGGCCAGAGGGAAAGGGGTAGTGGAAATGAATGAAAGCGGGAGGAGGGGGTGAAAATAGGGACTTCTGTAATGGTGTCAACAATAAAGGTAAAGTTAAAAAAAAATATAAGAGGAATGACAGAATCTAGATATATACTAAGTGAAAAGATGACATAATATATATTTAAGGGAAAATATGATTTAAAATAAATGCCAAAAATATAAAATTTTCTCTAAGTATTTGTTTCTGTATTATCTTGCTGTATGCAAATATTCTTCTAAATACAGTACTTTATATCATATAAATTATATGTCTATAGTTTTAATGGTTTTTAATAAACACTTTAATTTTAAAAATATGCTACTTTCAAATATCCACTCTTATAAATATAATTGTTAATTTCAAATGTTAGGCCATTTTCACCTGCTTAGGAAGGAGAATGTGTAAAATTTTAGGAAAAAAAAAAAAGAAAAGACTATAGAATGTTCTGAACAATTGCATTGCAAATTTAACTCTGTGAGGTGTCAATAAACATCATTTTGTAATGTTCATAATTAAAGTGTACAGAATTATGTAGTTTTTCATGCACTATTGTGAAGAAATACAAATTTCTTTGTCTGCATTCTCCATCAACTAGTTTGTATTTTTCTGAGAACCAATATTTATTTACTTATAACAATTTCAAACTAACAATTCAGGTAAATTAGAGATGCTAATAACTCATTATTGAAAATTTTAATACAGAAAGTCAGTAATGAAAGCCCAGGCCATATATCAAGAGTATACCTTTGCATGGTCCATGTCTTGATAAATATCTTATTTATTATGTCACTGACTTCCAGGAAGGATAACCATTGGTGGATGGGAGGGCCAGACAGTTAATCCTTTTGAGTAGAAAAATTAAATGGCTTTAGGAATGAAGTCCTTCCCCAAGTACTGCATTTCAGAATCATTTCCCCATAATTTGTCAACTCTAAAATCAAGACACATCTAGAAACTGATGTCCTCTTTCAATCTCTGCAAGTGAACTTTAGCCATTGCAGGAATGATGGCAATTTCATCTATTCCCATACAAAGCAAAAACAAAGTGCTTCATTGTACCTAAGAATGGAAAACAAAAGTGAGTCATATGGTGTTATATTTTGCAGCTGAGGCAAGTACAAAATAATGACTTATCATCTACAAACTATATAAGAGAAAAGGACATCTCATCAGTAACATCTATATACTAGAGACCCGGTGCACGAAATTAGTGCATGGGGGCAGGGGATGTCCCTCAGCCAAGCCTGCAGCCTCTCCAATTTGGGACCCCTCGAAGGATTTCCCACTGCCCATTTAAGCCCAATACCAGTAGAGGCAGTCGGACATCCTTCTCACAATCCAGAACTGTTGGCTACAAACTGCTCACCTGCCTGCCTCCCTGATTGCACCTAACCACTTCTGCCTGCCAGCTTGATCACCCCCTAACCAGTACCATGCTGACCTAATTAATGTCTAACTGCTCCTCTGCCAGCCTCTTTGCCCCCAACTTCCCTCCTCTGTGGGCCTGGTCACACCCAACTGCCCTCCCTTGCAGGCCTGGAACATCCCAAAGGCCCTCCCCTGCTGGCCATCTTATGGCAGCCATCTTGTGTCCACATGGGGGCAGGATCTTTGACCACATGGGGGCAGCCCTCTTGTGTGTTGGAGTGACAGTCAATCTGCAAATCACTCTTTTATTAGATAAGATAGAGGCCTCGTGCATGGGTGGGGGCCAACTGATTTGCCCTGAAGGGTGTCCCTGATCAGGGTGGGGGTTCCCTTGGGATGTGGGGCAGCCTGGGTGAGGGGCCTGTGGTGGTTTCAGGCTGGCCACGCCCCTCAACAACCCATTAATTTATATTCTACAATTGATCTGGGATTAATTTATATTCTACAATTGAAACTTTGTAGCATGGAGCAGAGCCAAGTCTTCTGCTCGCTCCATGACAACAGCCATTTTTGTTTGGGTTTATTTTAATTCTATAATTGAGACTTTGTATCCTGGAGTGGAGGCATAGATGCTAGGGCTGTAGAAGTTTGGCTTCCTTCATCACCCAGGCAACCGTTGCCTCTGCTCTCTTCAACTCCATGGATGCCATTTCTGTTGGGGTATATCTTCTATAATTGAAACTTTGTAGCATTGAGTGGAGGCCTATGCCAGCAAGGGCAGGCAGAAAGTTTGGCTTCCGCCATAGCCAGGTAAACCCAAGCCTCCCTCCAGCTCTCAGTGACTGCAGCCATCTTGGTTGGGGTTTATTTGCATAATTTGCTCCTGATTGGCTGATGGACATGGCTGTGGGCATGGCTTGATTAGAGGTATGGTCAATTTGCATATTATTATTTTATTAGATAATATGTAAAAGCCTAAGTGATCAGTTGAACAGTAGCTATGCATACTGACCACCAGGGGCAGATGCTCAATCCAAGAGCTTCAGAGCTGTGGTGACTTGGCAGCTGTGGTTCTCAGGTGATGCACCCAGAACCAGAAAGGAGGAAGCCCGATTCTGGGGTGCATCACCAGAGATCTGCCATCTCGCAACCTGGGACCCCTCGGGGATGTTGGAGAGCTGGTTTTGGCCCAATATCCTGGGCCAGGCTGAGGGACCCCACCAGTGAACAAATATGTGCACTGGGTCTTTAGTATTGAATAAATTTCAAAGTTTCCAAAGGCTAATGTGACCATTACAAATTCTGTGTAAATTATTCCTAGTATGTATTAAAGTTTATGACTTTTATTTCTTCCTAAGTGGTACATAACACAATGATATATTTAGTAATCAAAACCCTTTTAGATTTAAATGAAAACATTATCTCCTTCATATGTATAGCAGAACCTGCAATTCCTTTATTAAGATTTTTCAGCTCTGTTTAAATATGCCTGAAAGAGATAACAATTTAAATTTTATTGGAAACTATTTCACTAGATTAATATAATGATATCTAAGAGTGAGGCTCTACAAGTAAATCTTGAAATTTCAAGAGAAAGATGTAAAATACAGCAAATACAGAGGTCACTGCAAAAAAAAAAAGCCCTGCAACTTGACTATTTGACTGGTTCATGATGTGATGTGTCAGCAAATTGGAGTAACACATTTATGTACCAGCAAGCAAATTTATGTCAAAATATTTGCTTACTTAAAATTAATTTATTAACCAATAAATACTTGTCATTTATCCACAATATTAAAGATTTTAATAATGAAGTAAAATAAAAATGTGTAAGGGCTATTTTTAAAGGCAAGTTAATACATTCTATGTATTTTATGATGAACTGAGGAGATGAAAACATTTTCTTCATGCAGGTGCTTCTGAAACATTCTAACTTAATGACTTCATTTATGTATTTTGCTCATCAGCTCTTGCCAGGATGTAAATTATTCTACAAGATTTAAGTAATTTAAGAGGCTTAGTAAATCTTCCAGGAAACTATGATACTGTTTAATAAATTATCCCAGCTAGAGTAGTAACATGATTAATACACTTCCCATATTGAACTGTTGTTTTTTTTTTCCTTCCAGAAAATATGAATGAATGCAGAATACCCAAACAGAAATGCATAATCAGGTTGGCTTTCCCATTAATGATTTCATTAGCATCAAACAGCCGTGTTTCAGTCATTGTAAACCTTCACCTGGGGAGATGATTTTATAAGACATATGATGCTTCTAAAGTTATGCTTACCGGAAAATAGGCCATAATGTTCCTAGACCCAGGGGGATAACATTGGGAGTAACCACCACCTTCCCCTTGAGTGGACACATGGATCACTCCACTTTTTAGCATCTACTATTTGTAGTCCAGTTTACCCATTTCTGTTTGCTGAGTTTTTAAAACAAGCCATCCATCCCTCAGACTCAACTCACTCAATATGCTTTTTCCAATCAGGCTGCTTGGAACACTGGCAACAAGCGTTCTTTTTCCTCTCACCATAGCCTAGACTTTTGATTCTGTTTGCTGAAGACAACACATCAAATTAAAGCACGTTCAAAGATAAGACATTAGAACTCCCTGTGGGAAATGTCTATTTTAAGGCGGTGACAAATTTGGCCCTGTATACTTATATATGTGTTGCTGGCATCTTTTATCAAAAGAAAAAAAAAAACACATACTTAATTTTTAAGCCCAGAACACGGATTTGTTGAGAGTCCCTTCATATATTTATATTATTTTTGCAGTTTTTTATTTAATCAGGTGAATGGTTAGTGTTCCCAGGGCCTCCCTTACCACCCACACATAGTTGCTGACATAACACTGACCAGGAAATAAATGCTTTAAAAAACTGCAGGCTGGGAGTGAACTTTACATGCCCTTAACCACTTCGGTAGACTTAAGTGACAAAGCACTGAAAAGAGTTTGGTTTTGCAAGCAAAACAGAAATAGTGAAACAATGCTCAGGTCAACTCGTGGTCTATAGAAGTATAACATCCAAAATAAAATTTTGCTTTTTTTTCCCCCTGAAGGACAGCGTAACCCTGACGCTTTGCTTTGAGTTCTGGCTTCCAAAGTTTGGCTTTGGATGAGTGTTTTTCTTATACTCCTGCACAGTGAAGAGATTTACTTCAGTTGCAGATAAATATACTGTGTTCCAAAAGTTGCTTTTATAACCTATTGCCCTGAAATTGACCTTTGCCTATAGAAAGAGTTGGAAGTGTGGTTGGCTTCTGAGGCAAATCCATAAAATCCGGTGTAATGCTTAATGGACACAATGCATATGATTTCAAATCCATAGAGGTATCAACCCCCTTTCCCTGGCATCAGTATTGTTTCAATGGGAAAATTCCTTAGGTGTCCCAAGTAAAGAGGGCAGAAGCACACCCAATTACATGAAAATAAAAGCAGCTCCCTAGTGCTATTCCTATGACTCTGAGGGGGAGGAATGTCTTTAGCAAAGGGGTCAGCAGTATGGCCACTGTGGATTGGGTCAGTAACTCTCATAACAGGGCTATACTAATGTTGAAGTTCAGGAATGATTTTTTCCAGAAGGTTGGTTGCTCAAGGATAACAGACCCTTATCACACCCTCTTTAGAAACAAAATTTGGTTGTTACCTAATCACCACCTTTCTTACTTATCACATGGGCCCTATATCTCACCAGCTCTTTTCCCTGTTACCACCATCTCCAGTTTCTGCCCAGTCTCTAGCTTTTAGTTGCTGCCTCTCTTTTAAATGGGTCCTCCTTCTTTTAAAAAATGATAAGCCATATTAATGGTGGTGACAGTGGTGACATTGGGCTGGAGTAGACCATTCTCATAGAGACACAATTATATTGGCTAAATGAGAAACTAAATATGAGTCTTGAAAATTCAATAGCATATCAAATGTACCTGTCTTCCTCAAGTTCACATGTGGAAGTTATAAACCCCAAGTGATGATGGCATGATGAGATGAGGCCTCTGGGCAGAGAAGGGTGGGAAGAGGATTAGATCCTGATGGTAGAAATCTTATTTATAGTATTTATACACTTAGAAAAAAACTAGAGGTCCAGTGCACTGGGGGGCGGGTGGGGGGAGGGTGAACTCAGCTCAGCCTGCTCCCTCTCGCAGTCCAGGAGCCACTCAATCACCCCACAGGGGAAGGTCCCACCCCACCTACCACAGCACTGCCAGCCAGGTAGCCTGGGCCTCCCTCTTTGGAGCCATGGATAGTGGAGCTGCTCCAAAGAAGTGGGCCCTCCCCACCCAGCTGGGGGTTCATGATGGATTGGCCCAATAGAAAGAGGACCCACCTTCCTGCCACAGTCAGTGGCCTGGGCCTCCCTCTGCAGGACGATCATGTGGTGATAGCGGGGCTCCCTGACCAATCTCATGGCACCTGCCTTGGCTGGCCTGGCATCAGTAGGTGTCATAGCATGGTCATCTAGATGTTCATTCTGCTATTTAGTCATTTGGTCAATTTGCAGATCACGCTTTTATTATTATAGATAATTTTGAGCCCTAGCCTGTTTGGCTCAGTGGATGGAGCATCAGCCTGTGGACTGAAGGGTCCTGGGTTAGATTCTGGTCAAGGGCACATGTCCAGGTTGTGGGCTCACTCCCCAGTGAGGGGGATGCAGGAGACAGCTGATCCATGATTTTCTCTCATTGTTGATGTTGCTTTCTCTCTCTCCCCCTTTCCTTTCCTCTCTGAAATCAATAAAAATATATTTGAAAATTATTGATGTGAGGGCACATTACAAGATATTTATCTATTAACTAGGAAGCAGGTCCTCACCAGAGGCTGAATTTATTAGTGCTTCTATATTCAAATTCTTGCCGGCAGAAGTGTGAGAGAAACCTCTCTGATTTATAAGGTACCCAATCTCTGGTATTTTTGTTACAGAAACACAAATGTACTAAGACAGATTTAGGAACTTCTTCTCATTTTAATAGCCTTGGGTGGGGTTAATAATACTCTAAGGAACATTCA
Organism: Antrozous pallidus; assembly: GCA_027563665.1. Classification (NCBI taxonomy): domain Eukaryota; kingdom Metazoa; phylum Chordata; class Mammalia; order Chiroptera; family Vespertilionidae; genus Antrozous; species Antrozous pallidus. The sequence continues at coordinate 65,666,646 of CM050519.1, read as the reverse complement.
AAATAGAGCCTCTGTTTGAGAAAGAGATTGGAGATTCAGAAAAGAGAAAACTCATGGGTAAGGGTCAAAATTAGAGTGAAAAACATTTAAAAAATGAAACCTTTTCTTCCTCTTATCTATCAGCTGATCAGGAGAGAAAACAACTACAGTGACTAGGATGAAAAACAGGGGTACAGGAGATCAGAGTCACAGGGGACAGCTAACAGAGGGGGCAGAGAGCACGAACAGGAGTAAAATTCAAAACCATTAACTGTGGAGTAGAAACGAATTTATTTAGTTATTACCTAATATGAGCCACATAAGAAGGCAAAGTTCATTTGTAAGGCAAGTGGAGACTATAGAGACTGTCTGTATGTCACAGCAAGGATCTGTGGGGAATATCTGAGTGAAAAATAAGCAATGCAAAGAACATACATATGAAGCTACTTGTGTAAATAAGAATATAAAGCCTTATGTTAACTGAATTAAACAAAAAATCAAAATAATTTAGTGCTAAGGGGATTATTTCCTCTATCTAAAGTTAGAGAGAGAATGATATGATTCTGCCGTTAATTGACAATTTAGTTAATTCTTTGTTAATATTCTCAACAGTAAACCCATTCAGAAGTATCATTTCATTCTCTAAAAACCTACATAAAAAATTAATCAACAATAAGCCCTGGCTGGGTGAGCATCATCTTATATGCTGAAAGGTTTAGGGTTCTATTCTGGTTTAGGGCGCATACCTAGATTGCAGGTTGAATCCCTAATCAGGCTCATACTGGAGGCAATAATGGATGTTTCTCTCTCATCTCTCTCTCTCTCTCTCTCTCTCTCTCTCTCTCTCTCTCTCTCTCTCTCTCTCTCTCTCTCTCCTCAAAATCAATATAAAAGCATATCCTTGGATGAGAGTTTTTTAAAAATTAGAAAAGGAAATTGGTTAGCAATCAGACCCACGTGATTTAGGGTAGTGATGTTCCACTCAGATTTCCCAGACTCTGATCATAGCAACTGTCTCCTAACTTCCTAACTTTGCATTTCTTCTATGCAAATGCATGAATTTTTACTACTTTTCAATTAGCTGATCTATCCTTCCTTTGGAATATTTAACTACAGCGAAAATGTCCTTTCTCTGAAGCTATTTTATATAGCATGGGAAAGAGTAGAAGAAGCTGTTCATTTGAATCTTCATCTCCTGTTTAATAATAGACCATTCATCTTTACAAAAAATGTACAGAGTGAAGGCAACCTACTCCAGCAGACTTGCTTACATATCACAAACTAGTTATATTTATTGGTTGTTAAATATGATAGAAGTAGTAACAATAATGACTGTCATTCATTACAGTGATTCAACTTTTGAAGAATTTTAAATTGTAATTGACAAACCCATACACAGAGGAATGAACCCCCAATATAGCTTATATCTAGTGAAAATTTTGCAAGATGCCATGAATATCTAGGATGTGTGTCCAATATTCCAGACTCAGTGTATCAACTGAGGGCTGATACACTCATTTTTCTACCTTTCTAAGAGGAGCAGCTAAATCTCAACAACATTTAGCGAACATAAAAAATACATTGTTTGTTTCTATAAAGTGTTTCCTTTATTTATCAATGTCAAAAGCAATGGTATGCAAACATTCTAAAATATCACTAATAATAATATTGCAAAATATACATTGGAATGGATATTTTGTTTGACAGATAATTTAAGTTTTTTCAAGTTTGTTTTAACTTTTTCAGAGGCAAGTTACATATTTTCCAATTTCAAAAAATTCCTGGGCTAAAATAGAATAGAAATGTTAGCAAATATTTTCTAAAGTAGTAAATTACTCCAGACTCTTTGGCATTTATAGATAATGAGTGAATGTGGAAAATTGTGACATGGAAAAATAAATAAATACATAAATAAATAAAGACTTTCTGTGTCTAGATGTAAAATACCTATTAGTATAATTTAGAGAACTTACTAGATCAAATGGATGTATAAAAAACAAACTTAAGTTTTAATCAGGGAAAATCACTAACAACATATTTACACATTCTTACAAATTAAGGCATGCATATTTATAAAACCAAATAAAAGCTTTTAGGTGAATTTCATGATTGCTTTTATAGACAAATTGTTTATATGAATAAGTTTACTTTTTTAAAAAGTTATCTTTATTATTAAAAGTATTACAGATTTTCCCGTTTACCCCACTTGTCCCCTTCTAGCTTGCACCTGCCCCCTTCTCCAAGCCTTCACCACACTATGATCTGTGTCTATGAGTTATGCATATATGCATATAAAGCCTTTGTTTAACCCAAGTTTGCTTTGAAAGATTAGAAACTAAACTTTCAAGAGTACATTTTAGCTTCAAATGTAAAGAAATATCCACTTTTTCATCAAACCCATAAGCTGGGAAGACCACATTAATTACATTAATATATTTCCCTAAGTTTCTTAATGACCTTAAAATAATTTCAAAATTACATTAAAACTTATATTTGTCATAGGAAAGTATTGATTAAAGTTCATCTGCTAAATGAAACAGGACATATGTACAACTGAGCATATAGAATGAACATATAGTAGTAGAAAGATGGGCAAAACAGCTCCCTTGTTTTAATTTTCAGCTTAACCGTCACTAGATGAGATATTCTGGCAGATTAAAACACTTTCATTACAGCACATGTTCAGTCTTAGGCAGAGGTGCCCTTGCGTGGGTTGAAACATTGAAGAACAGGCATAAAAGGGACCTGGGATGACAGTGCCCAATGCTGACTGTGTGTGAGAGACATTGCGGTTGCTGGGATCACCGATATCCTCTACATTTTTTTGTAAGATGGAAGTCTCAACTCCAACCCTACATTTATCAGAATGTGTTTAGATTAATCAAACATGTTATCTAGAAATAGAACATTAGTTCACAGCTTAAAATATCTGATGCCTGGGGTGTTCTTCTTTGTTTTTTTTGCCCATAAATTTTAAGCACCCATACTCACCTCCTTCAAACTTTGAAGAATTCACTAGCACAAATTCCTAGCCCAATTTGAAAAGAGATTATTCTTTTGTCCCTGTTCAAGGTTACCCACTGGAGCCGATTTCTCACTTGGCTGCATCTGGAGACAAATATGCCTTCCCCTTAAAGTCACACTGCCCTTTTACCAGTATTCTGGGACCGAAGAGTAGCCTCCAGGTCTTTAGTATGAAGGACGCCTGCTTTCAGGGCAGTTGGGCAACCATGAGAGAACAGCCTGTTGGTTGGCTCTTCGATCAGCACCTAATAACCTTATTTTAAACCACTTCACCCCCAGCCACAGGACCCAAGAAAAATAAAAGGAGGTAATGGAGGAGATGAATTATTTGTCCAAGGGAAAACCTGAAAAGCGATTCAGGTTATTTGTTTCTTTTCTTTTTTGCCATCTTATCTTTTTATGAAAGTTTAAATTTATTATCTCTCAAAGATCTAATTTTCCTATGACTATATATATATATATATATATATGCATCCATATCTATATCTGGATCTATTTCTATATTTATTTCTCCCTCTCTATATGTATACATAGAGAAAAAAGACCTAATCTAATTGAACAGAGTTAAAATAAACTAAGTATCAATTGGATAACAGTAAAATGATGAAAAATAGCCCCACCATCAGAAAAATAAATTAATAAACTATAAAACTTAAATTGGCATTAATAAAAAAAGAAAAATTATAAACATTAAAGGTCAACCTTTGAAAAAGTATAATAGTTTATTAAAGAACTATCGAAAATAGGGAGATATATATATATATATATATATATATATATATATATATATAGTTCTCCATTACGGCAGAGGTGGTGCTTTAGTGCTATTACTACTCTGGCAGTTAGAAAAGTGATGGGGCATAGTTTTCATTGTAGTTTGGTCTTATTTTGTGTGTGTGTGTCTATGTGCTTTTTAACTGATATAGCAGCCTGTGTAATAATTATATTACAGATAGTTTACTACATATAGAAGCCATAGGAATAAAATTAATATATAATAAGACTCATAGAATTTAATTAAAACATTTCCAAAATCTAGCTGTAATAATTAAGAAGCATATGGATTCAAGGAATTCATTTCTACCAACCATAAAAATGTGCATCACAGAAAAATCAATTTTTTGTGTATGTATATTTATATGTACTTATTTATTTAAATAGAGCGAAGATTTTTATAAAACTGTATGAATGAATTATAATCAAACATCTCTAAGTAATATATAAATGTAAATAACATAGTATTATTTAGGGCTACTTAGCAAAACCATAATAAATGATTTTAGAAGTATTAATGGGAGAATTTATCAAGAATTTAAAAAATAATGAGAAACTTGTTATATTAAAAATTAAAATACATTTTAAAGACCTTTATGATTTAAATGTTGCATTCTTGAATTGGAGAGAGAAAAAGAATTTAGTGAAACAGAAAGAACTTAAATGCATAAATAGACAGTAGTGTATAAACTTTAATATAAGCTAAAAATGACAATATGAATAAGAGTAGAGAGGTATATTATTTAATAAATAGTTCTAGGTTGAATTTTTAGTAAAAAATAAAAAATAGCATTGTATCTTATCATATATCCAAATATATTATGTACAGATAACATCACATAATATTCAAAACAAAAGATTATTAAAGTAAATATAGAACATTTCCATGATTTCAAGGAAAGATTATGTAAGCACTTAAGCAAAAGCATAAATTATAATAAAATGTCACATTGAATCATCGGCATTTGAAGTTATATATGCACAAAAATAAACATTTTAAACTCACTAAAATATAAAATAAAAACATTGCTAATTTATGATGAGTGATTACATAAAAATTTTATGTCAATTATAAAAAAATGAACAAATATACATGTGTATAACATAAAAAATTCAACAAGTATTTTTATACTACTTAATCTTAGAAGAGTACAAAAATGAAATTTAAAACAATCAAACATTTTTTTACAATTTGAAAAATTTTATTTAAATTTATATGAGATGCTATAAGAGGGACAGTTTAAAAATTACCATGTATATACTTTAAGAAAGAAATGAAAAATAAACAGCATAGAGTTTTTAATATTAAAATAAAGTAAATAACTGAAATATTTAAGCAATCTGATTGAGCAACTAAATTATACTGTTTCTGTGACATTAAGACTTACAAAGTTAACAAAATTCCTATTCCTAAATAATACTTCCTGAGATAAAAAATATTTAGGGTATAATATATGGAAGCATAAAAAAGACTCATACAAATAAATAGCAAAGTCTCACTTTTATATTCATTCATATTCATATAACTATGTCTGTGTAGACAAGTGAAGCACCCGCCATCTAACTGAAGAAGATATAATCTACCAAAATCTGAGGATTTCCAAATATTGTGATATGAAATTATTTTTTCTATTTTTGCTTTATAGAGTATTGAAATTTTCTATAATTATTTTGTTGTTTTATAAGTAACAAACATAATAATTGATAAGTGAAAATAATTTTTAAGAGTAATTTTTACTACATGCATAGATTTGAAGCTTTATAAATTTGTTGTTTTATAATTACCCAACAATAATCATTCAAGTCAATTAAAATCATTCATTTTAAAAAAAATAATTGGGTGATTACATTCTCTTAAATGTTTGCATTAGTATATGTGTTATTTTTCTCAAGACCCATTGTTTAGTTTAATAGCAGATTATATTCAGATATTAGGATAAAATTTCAAAATAATAATGCTTTCTGAGGCCATTACTCACTCATAATTAGATTACCTTAGTTTGTTTTATTTAATTTTTGGTCTCTATGTCTGTTTTTAGACACCAGGGGAAAAAATTCTCCTCCAAATTAGATAGGAAGTGTTCCAGAAATAAGCTTCTAGGCAATGGATTTGGACAGTGGACACATTAAGAATGACTCATTTTTATCTTAATAGAAATTATATTACATATAGATTCCTCTTAAAATAAGAATCTTGCACACATTCAGTAGGGATCTGCCCAAATGCAAATATAAAATTTTGTTGCATTCAATATAGGATATATTATGCATAGTTTATATTATACCAACTACAAAAGTTTCTTAGTTTCTTGATTTGATTATACATCTTTCATGTTGCTAATCATTTCTTTTTTCACTCTTCTCTTTTAAGTAATAATTAATCTGAACAAGTCTGAACTAGGGCATACTTTCCTCCTTGCTCACTTTATTTTGAAATATCCATGATTAATAAGATTTATGGATGGGGGTTTGTTCGGCAGGGCTTTGGGGCTGTTTTATTTTACTGTAGTCATTCTAGCTTTCCATTGTCTCTGTTCTTCCTCATGAATTGAACTTTTTACCTCCAAGAGTCCATATGCTCATCTGACTATAGAAATCCATAAATGCTGCCTAATTGTATCTCTACCTCAAAAATAGCAACAATTATTTCCCTTTCGAATTTTACAATGAAAAAGTTCAGAAAAGGAAAGGAACACTTCATGCTGAGATGAACACTAAGGTTCAATAATTTAAAGAGAAACAGAAACAGTTGGGGGTGGTTGTCTCTAACTTTAAATGCACTCTTTTTTCCTGTGTCTTTCTAAATTTTATTTTTACAAATATCCTTTGGCTTTTTATACATCTCAGACCTAATAATTTTGTCATTTTTCTGAAGTACAACATCCTTGCAAAAGATCCCCAAAGATATCAATGACCATGAACTCAAGGTACTACATTGCTTATTGCGAAGCTTTGATAGCACAGTTTTTCAAACGTAAATCCACTGAGGATGACACTAGGTTCCTGGTTTGCTCTGTTCATTTGCTTACATTTTGTCCAATGTTAAGTAGGCACATTTAAGAAAATTAAGAATGAAAATATTTACTGTTCTATGTTAGACTCCTTAGTGGGAGTAACATGATATATGTTGGCATTGACTTGTTAGATTGATAATAAAAATCTGACCTGTCATTTTTGACCCAAATATTTGTAAATATTATGCTTCTGGGATTGTTCCTGTGGCTGCGCAGAGTAAATCCAGAGCAAAAAGAACTCAAGCCTGGAAGCCAGCCTCTGGTGGAAGTCATTCCACTGCCTTATCAGCAAAGCAACAATTTAACCAGCATTCTCCCCATTTGTCTGTTTCCAATGCTTTTTAAGTAAAGGATGACATTGGATTTGCTGATTCGCAGCACTTCCTAGCATATGGTGCTTTTTAAAAGATATTTTTAAAAATCTTTTATGGTAACAGAGGGGGAAAATTCCCCATCTCTATACATGTATACTCATACAAATAAAATTCCCTCAGAAAATGTGCAGTATGCTTAATCCTAAATTAAAGTAGTTGCCGAAATGCTATTACCTAACCCCGAGGCATATGTGATGTCTAAAGAAACAAATTCAGCGTTTAATTAAGTCTGAAATCCTCCTGTAAATGGAGCTGATATGTGTGTGTAAGGTTCAAAGCAGGATGCATTTAGAGAACACTGCTCGGAGGGCTTGCTGTCTGCAGCAGCCAGGCCGCCCTATCTGAGGCAGACAGCTTCCTCACATGGCTACATGGTCTAAATTAGGGAGTGCGGAGGTTCATCGAGAGTGCACAGATTAAAATTTTCAATAGACCAACAAATGTCTCGAAGGCATGAATGGGCCTGTCACTTTTCCTCTGCCTCTCCAGCAAATGATGGATTCACTTTATCCCCAACACATAACCATGAGATCAACCGGGTTCTGTCCGTTATTCTTGCTCCTCAGTCATGCTGAAACAGAAGTTGTGGTTAAACAAATCTGCTTTTATGGAGCAAAGCACTGTGAAACAGAGCTGATTAGGGCCTGACATTTCGAATTAGACTGGGTTATAAAATTGGTGATGACTCTATTGTTTCAGGGACCTGGTTCTGGCTTTGGCATTCTTTCTAGCAACACAGTCACTTTGTTCTATGTTGATTTAAGATAGAAAACCTTTTCTAGGGTAAAATAATTTTCACTACAATCTTATGTATTTTATTTCTAAACATTACTAAGCATCTTATTTTTTATTGTACTTTAAAATCCAGGTTCTTGGCAACAACTGGACTCTAGATTAACAAATCAGTTGACAGGCATAAGAATTTACCATGGAAGGAATGGTGTTTTAAACTAAGTATTATCCATGTGAGAAATTGCCAGACAAATGACTGATAATAAATAAAAAATATGTGTAAAAGGTTCTAACATATTTTAATAAAATCACCTCTGTAAGTATAACTGAGACTATTCTTTAGAGTATAGCAAAGCAATTCCACCTAGTTCAAAAATTATTTAAAAACAACTAGTCATCTTATATGACAGTGGTTGTTGTATGACAATAGTTATATTTTGTGTACTCTTTTATATATCCTCTGGATCAGTTCATGTGTATATATACATTCACCAACTAATATGAATCCAGAATATTTATCAGTATTTTACTTCATTTTTGAGCAAATATCCTCTGAAAGATGCTTCCCTCTAAATACATCATTATAGCTGTTTATGCAAATACATTATTTTTTCTTCTCCCAATGCTAGCGAATTTTGTTCACATTATTCTATTTTGCAATCCCGAAGCTAATACATTTCAGCATCAAATAAGCTTGAAATAGCAAGGGAGAAAATAATATAAAGAATATCAGGTAGGAACTCAGGAAAAAATGAATTTGTAAGTCACCAACTGAATGTATCATCTTCTCACATCTCAGTTCAACACACTGAAGTTTAAATCATAGAAGAGAGAAGGGTTTGATATGTAGACCAAGTTTAAAAATAAATTATAAAGCAGAGTTCACTGGGCCTGCCTCCCTCCCTCAAAATACCTGTGTTAATCTTACTGCTTTATGTGAGGCCACCCAAGGCCAGACTGTGGTATACTCACCAGGAGGACCTCTGCCCTGAGTTTTATCTGCCCCCTTCCTGGTGTAGGTGTGAGACGTGTCTGAACTTAGTCATTTTTCAGATATTTGAAGGTTGTGATAATGCCAAACAGAATGTAGCATATAAAAGCAATTGTTCTTGAAATTCCTATTTTTCTGTGGCATCTTTTAAAGCTTTCCAAGGTTAGAGAAATGTAAATGTGATAGAATAACTTACCCTAAAAAATCAGGCTTTTTATTACATATATGTCACAAATGACATGCAAGTGTGGTGTGGTTTGGGGTTTTCCTCTGAGACGTAATGTCTAACATTACTAGGAAAAAGTTATTGTTTTTTTTCGTAACACCTTTGGACGTGGTAAGAGCACTCGGGACCACCCACAATCCTTTATATGGTGCAAAAGAATGGTAAGAAACAAGTTCTCATAATGTGTTATGATTCCATTACTTTTGTTGTTACATTTGTAATAGAAACTATGGGTTGAAACCTACAGGGGCTTTCCAGAGGGTTGTACTTCAATAATGTATTTCCTGAGTTGGAGTTCAGAGGATTCTAAGGCCCAGGGGCTCCAACTAATTTCCTGACCCATCCCTTTGATTACTTCATAAACTCATCCTGTCCAATTCCTCTACCATGAGGCAAAGGGGCTTTTCTTGAATCTTGCATTTGTATTCAAAATTGTTTCTGTCTTAATTCATTTAAAGATTACTCCACACATGACCATACATATGCATGCCTACCCCCACACACATATCTCAGAACTGCAAATTTAACCAGTGATAGCATAACAGTAGATGAAAATTATGAAACATATCTACAAATGTGAAATCTATTTTGATAGACTCTACGGTTATATAAAATGGGAATTTTTGAACAGAATCCTACAATAATTTACGTAAGGTCATTTTCACTCAATACATTAATAAAAATGGTTGTCTTCTCCAAATATATTCCAATGAAACAAAATACATGGGATTAAAGCACTTTATGGAGAAAATCCTCTTGAACTGGGTACACATTGCTGAGAAAAATTAACACTCCGTACTCCTTTATTCCGCATTGTATTTTGGGAGCTATATAAAATATAAACAAACAAGTGAGACGATTTTAGCTATTAACAAATGTCAGTAATAAGATAAAGTAGGTAATATGGCTGAGAGATGAGAGGTGGCTATGAGAAGGATTTTTAGGGATTATGGTAGGGTAAGACATCTGTGAAGAGCTGGGCCTTGATTTCAAACTTATACATGATGTTAGATGAAGAGGATTTCAAGTCAGAGCAATAGTACCCATGGAATGCTATAATAGGAAAGATCTCAGTAGTTTTTTAAAACCAAAATAAAGCCAGTTGGGATGGATTTTAGTGAAAAATGGAAGAGTTTTCAAAGGGATCTCAGAGAACTAAGCATTAAACTATGCAGGGTCTTTCAGGCTATGATATTTAAGAACTGTGGAAAATTACTGGGGGGTGTTCAACATGTATTTTTATTTCCATATATTTTTCATTAACAAACAAACAAACAAAAATCTCTGGCTGTTCTACAGAACACAAGGAGGGGAAATGTGGAGGAAGGAATAATTAGCAAGCTGTGGGCGTACTCCAGGCCAGAGATGATGGTAATAGGGACTCAGGTTTTGGTCATGGAAGTGAGAAAGCACAGTTTGATCAGGGCCTTTCAACAGGACTGGAGTGAATGTTGGCATGAGCAAAAGAGATAGAGCATTACTCCTAGGTTTTCTCAGGTGGTTGGGTGAATGGTCATGGAATTTACTGAAAGAAAGAATGCTTGATCTTGGTGGCAAGAAATTAGTAGAATGAAAAACCTTACCTATATTTTGTCTAAACTTAGCACATATCTTAGTAAAGACATCCAGTAGGAAGTTGAATATGGGAATCTGATGGTCATGAAATAGGGGCTCTTCTATTGATGTGCATTTGAAAGTCAGTGTATGGATGCTATTTGCAGTCAGAGGCTAAATAAGGTAACCTTGGGAAAGTGCAGCTACAGAGAAGATGGGTGAGAAGGAGTCCTAGGATCCTTCTCTAGTCAGTGAATTGGTAAAGTAGAAGAAATATCAACAATAGTAATGTAAGTACATTACCAGTGACTGAATAAAATCCCAAAAAAGCTAAGAAAAAATAAATATTATGAAAAAGATAGTACCAAATACTGCCAATATATAATGTAACATGAAGACCAAAAATTGATCTTAATATGTGGCAAACTTTATAGTTTCTGAAATGGTTGCATAGAAAGTATGACCAGGGTAGCTGAGGAAAAACTGGGAGAAAAGGAAATAAGACCAGTATGACAGAAATTTTTTAGAGAAGTTTAGCTATGAAGGAAAGGAATTCACAGCGCAAATGCAGGAGAAAATATTATCAAAGGCTTAGGTAATGAGGTTGGTGTTTGAGCATTGAGGGCACTTGAGTAGTTGGGTCCAGATTAAATGGTGATTAAAAAATGAAGTAGTTCTTGCCTGGTTTCAAACATCTTATTCTATGCTGAGAATCATGTTGAAAAAGAGTTGTTGAAGATTTGGGGAGAATGAATAAAATAGTCATCAGAGAGAGCTCATTCATTGCATGGGAGAACATATTTGCCAATGATACATCTAATAAGGGGTTAATTTCCGAAATATATAAGAAACTCATAGAATTTAACATAGGAAGATAAACAATCCAATTTAAAAAAATGGACCACGTGATATTTATCTTTCTCTGGCTTATTTCGCTTAGCATAATGCTCTCCAGTTCCACCCATGCTATTGAAAATGGTAAGAATTCCTTTTTTAATGCAGCATAGTATTCCAGTGTGTAGATGTACCATAGTTTTTTAATTCACTCATCTGTTGGTGGGCAGTTAGGCATACAGATGGCTAAGAGATATACTAAAAAATGCTAAAAGTACCAAATCATCTGAGAGATGCAAATTAAAATAACAATGAGGTATCACCTTACTCCTGTCAGAATGGCTATCATCAACAAACAAGTGCTGGCGAGGATGTGGAGAGAAAAGAAACCCTGGTGCACTGCTGGTGGGGATGTAGACTGGTGCAGTCCCTGTGGAAAACAGTATGGAGTTTCCTAAAACAATTAAAAATGGAACTTCTGTTTGACCCAGTCATCCCACTTCTGGGAATATATCCTAAGAACCCTAAAATACCAATAAGAAAGAACATATGCACATATGTTCATAGCAGCATTCAATTCTAAAATTTAATTATACATTTGTTTTACAAAAAGATAAAACTTTAGCCCAAAAATATATCTCATATTATGCCATACTAACAAGTCTGAAAAAAACATAATGGAACAATTAACATACCCTTTCTTGAAAATCAGAGAAACGAAGAAAATATAAGAAGTTTTAATTTTCATAAGAAATTGCACCACTGTAGATGTATGTACTATATCTTTGAGTGAAAGGAAATAGCACCAAAATTAAATGTCAAAACAAAGGTTTAAATAAAATATACAATAAATTGAAATGCCACAAATAAGTTTATTTAAATTCAACATCACTGAAAATGTAAAAAATGATACTTCTTATACTTACTTCATGCATGAATTTTATCTCTTCTGTTCTTATAGTTTCTGTTTATTTGATCTAATATTCCCTGCTCATCTAAATTCAGGATCAATTGTTTATATACCAAATGCTACAATGGTGGTGATAATTTTTATTCTGTGTTCCATAGCTTTTTAATTGAACTCAAGCAATTGCATTTTTTAAAAATATTAGCTAAAATTGATTATTCTGGATCATAATACAAAAAACCCACTTGCTTTATTGAAATTAAATCTTTCCACAAAAGTTAATTCTGGAAAATCACATATATAATTAAGCACTTTGGTAAAATGGGGGGTATTGTTAACCTTTATTGAGCAACTGCTCTGTTAAAACTAGACAGCACAATAGAAATTCTCTTTCACTTTAATTGATTTCAATGAATTTCACAATTCACTGGAGGAATGTTAGCTCCACATTTAGTGGGGGAGGGGGAATTGCGTTTTAACAAAAATAGTGTTAAAATTATCCTAGTTTTATTACTGTGGGTCTTCATGATTTAAGGGTTCCTATGAGCAAATATATGGTAAATGATCATTAATGACCAGTTAATTTATGGATAGACCGCGGAACCAGTGATAAAACTCAAAGCCAGAAGAAGAACAAGTGATGAAGTGATGGCAAGTTATAGTGAGTGACAAATTCTTTCAAAGAATGAGTCAGACTGAAATGTTAAGGAGAGAGGGGAAGGCAAGGAAAGGCATTTCATTTACATTATGGAGCAACCACCCATTCAAATGACTTCAGACTTTTCCATATATTATCTCATGTCCTCCCATGAACCCTATGAAGTATTAGCAGCACATTTTATAGGGAAAGTTCCTTGAAGCTGAGAGCATTTATATAGGTTACCCAGTGGTCCCCTGATAATAAATAGTGAAACCAGAGTCCCAAATTTAAACAGACTCTTTCAATAATTCATGGTTTGTCAACCAAATTTTTGCTACACAAACTGATCTGTGACATGGGACCAGCAGTGTCTTCATCTGGGAGCTTGTTGGAATAAAATCTCTCATAGCCACAGAAGCAGAATCTCCATTTTAAACAGGTCTCTAGGTGAATCATAACCACATTAAAGTTTGAGAAGCACTAAAGTAAAAGCCCTCTCAGAGGATAAGTAGAAACAGTGACAGGGACTCAATTGGTGAAATGAGCCAGAGGGGATCAAAGTAAATAAGACTTAACCAATTTAAGGAACGCAGAACACCTGCTGGGGTGTTGTTAAGGGAAAATGTGTTGGTTAGATGAAGGGGATTCCTTGTGGGAGGGAATGAAGTGATCATTGCAACAATTTAGAAATAGCATTCTAGTGTTGAGGTTCTCTGCCTAGATTAAACCAAGAGAACCATTTAAGAGAAGAGGGTCTCAATGAGAGCTGGAATTAAGAAAACAATAAGGTGATTTAATATATGTGTTCATCAGAATGCCACCTGAGATTAATTAGTTCACAATATGTTTAGGCAACGAAGCAGGGGAAAAATTAAAAACATGCCTCAATATTCCTTCTTGAGAAAAAAGTCTTAGGAAAACCTTGAATAAAACTCTTGAATGGAAAGTCAGTCCCTGAAAATGATTGTTCTGCTTTAGAAAGGTGAGGAAAATTTGTGGAGAAAATGCAAAGAAGAGAGAGAAAGCCAGGAAAATTGAATAAAGGTGCAGAAATATCGAAGACTGGATGGCAAGCTGGCCAAAATTCAAAGACATTTTTAGGATCACTTGTGTCTAAGGTTGATGTTATTGTTAAGCCTGTTTTATATGCAAAGCCTGATGTGAAATTTTTACCATGTCAAGTATTTGCATGTGAAGAATAAAAGGAGAAGAAGCTAAGTTTAATATCTGGCTTTATGTGATAGATAAATAGAGGGCTTGAGTAGTGGATAGCAAACAGTGGAAACCATCAGACTATAAATGGGAACGTGAGCCGATTAGAGAGATCAAATCTCTTGTAAGTAGAGGATCTGCAAAAATAAGAAACTAGACACATTTGAGATATGAGAAGGATGACATTCAAAATATCAAGGGTGATACTGAAAAGGAGTCATGTCGTTCATCTGAGAGCCCCGATGTTTGTTCAGATCTACTTTCCAGGATGTCTATCTCAAATTTCTTGCTGAGCCATCTAAGCTAGTGTTTTCAAGTTAATGTCCCTTTATAGGGCCTAATGGCCAATGTGAAGACCAAAAATCAAAAGAAAAATAAAGAATAAAAATTTCCACCAGACTTTAAACCATTCTGAAATATCCATCTTTGATTTTGTAAAAGTCCTTCCATGAGTCTTTTGCAGGAACATGGCAATATATCCAAACTATCATACATGTACTTTCATAGCAGACAGAATTTAAAGTGTTTTTATTTTCTGCTTTCTGTTTTATTTTGTGTTTACTTACCTTTTCATTTCCTCATCCTTTCCTAACCCAACAAATAATGACATCAACCAAGTTGATTTGTTTTCTGAGAAATTTTATATTGGAAATTTAAAAATATTATTTGAGGAAGTTGTGTCTTTATTACATAGGCACAACAAAAAATAGAATGAAAATGACAGTGCAGACAAATACCACATAATTATGTTTGATAATATACTTAAATGCATTAGCTTGACAGCATGTATTAGCTTGAGGGCTGGGTCCAGAGATAAACTGGTTGCATTTGTATCCTGATTATTCCTTTTTTATTTTATTTCCAGCTATGTGTTGTTGTGAAGTTACTTAATCAC
The DNA here is from genome assembly GCA_027563665.1 of Antrozous pallidus. Lineage (NCBI taxonomy): Eukaryota > Metazoa > Chordata > Mammalia > Chiroptera > Vespertilionidae > Antrozous > Antrozous pallidus. The sequence continues at coordinate 65,651,490 of CM050519.1, read as the reverse complement.
TCTGTATTCCAGTTTCATTATAAAATAAGGGTAAAAATAAAACCTTATGGAATAATTGAGAATTAAATTAGTTAATATATGTACAGCAAATTGGATTATGCTTGGCACATAATAGATAGTATGCAAAATAATTAATTTTGTTTATTGCTATTATTGTAATTACCAGGTTATTACTCTTCCATTTCCAGCTCTAGAATCATGTGTGATTCTCACTTGACTTTGCCCCATGTTTGTATGTCCCTGAAGTGACCATATATCTCTTTTATGGTGTATGATAAGCATCCAGGTGGTAGGGTGAGGAGGGCGTGTTACCTTTGTTTATTAAAGTTATGTTGGGCCCTAACCAGTTTAGCTCAGTGGATAGAGCATCGGCTTACAGACTGAAAGGTCCCAGTTTCGATTCCAGTCAACGGCATGTACCTTGGTTGTGGGCACATCCCCAGTAGGGGGTGTGCAGGAGGCAGCTGATCCATATTTCTCTCCCATTGATGTTTCTAACTATCTATCCCTCTCCCTTCCTCTCTGTAAAAAAATCAATAAAATATATATTTTAAAAAATAAAAAATAAAAAAATAAAGTTATGTTGAAATAACTGTGACCACATGAGTTGATGTCTTAGGTTCATATTTTCATTTCATAAGAAAGAGCGTGCCTCAGGTATAGGCATTTTGCACAATGACCCTGACTCCTCTTTCTAGTTTACCCAAAAGAGCAGTATTGAGAAGTACCTGCAGAGTCTTTATGAGGTCTGCTGTCCTGCTGCTCACCCCCGTCTCGACAGTGTGGATGACAAGAGGGAAGAAAGCAGTCCCACTGCAGAAATCACCTGGAACAATCACTGTAACATTAAGGAAAACAACACAGAAGGTCAGAGAAGATTTAGCAGCAGGACAGCTACATGAGGCATTGACGGATAAGCCCACTAAATGTGATGCTCAAGTTGTCTTCCCTTACAATCAATCTACTGGATTTAATTAGTGTGTGACAGCCATGATTTACCCTATTTCAGTTATTAGCAGTATTTCTTCAAGAGCTTTCACCTTGATGATGATCTGAACTCACAATAAGCATGTTGCATTTCAATTCAACTCTCTCATAATTGCATTTATTGTCATTCTATATATTTTTTAAAACTGTATCTGAATTTTAGTAAAGGTCCGTGTATGCACAGGTTATAAAGGGTCTCAAGTTCTGCTTATGTGAGGAACATATCTAGGTGTTTTTTTTTTAATTATATAGCCTGAATATTTTATTATTTTTCATGTAAAAGTCATTATTTCCAAGAATGTTTGGGACATTATGATTTGATGGTAAATAATATTTATTTTCACTGATAACAATCAAAAGGAAAGTGATCACTATGTAAATCAATGTTGGTTATTTCTAATTGTATTTACTATATCAATTATTAAAGACTAACCAATATTCACATATTTAATATAAAACTTAAATCCATTATAAGGAGTTAGAATTACAAATATGCTCTCAGTTTTTAAAAAAGGAATAACATGATAAAAAGTGTAAATAATGAAAGAATATAAATAATCCTTTAATTTGGTATTTTTAAATTATTAAATCTTAGTAAAAAATGCAGGCTGGTTTTGACCTTCTCAATAGAGGTTGTCATTTTAAAAAGCAATTTTATTTAAATTCAAACTACTAAGCATTTTAATTACTAAGTGAATCATTTTCATATATACTGAAGAAACACATTCAGAGTTATTAATAATAATATTGATAGGAAAGTATTAAAGACTATCGCACTCTTGGAAAAACCACTCTCAGTAAGCCTACTAAAACTATAAATGTTCTACTATTAAATTTGCCTAATTCCTAAAAATGTTTAAAAAATATATTTTTAAATGGATGAACATTATTCAATTAAGTTACTCCTATGATGGCAAATACATATGTGCCCCTGTTAGCAGAGAGGCAGTGATTACAGGATGTAGGGAAATATTCCCCAGCCAAAATGAATGCAATATTTAATATACATCCAGGAAATACAAGTGCTGCTGGCCCTTGGTAGCTAACCCTGAGACCTCTGGGTGCTGAGCTAGAAAAATGAAGTCTGATTTTGATTTCATCGTATAAACAAAATGTCATCCACACATCAAATTGCACCCACCATGAACCCCTGGCATGGCTAATGATTATAATCCTCACATTTAATCATGGGAACTCAGTGACAGGCAAACAAAGGTTAGCTAAACTGACAGTTCAGATGGTTTCAACAGAGAACGCCACAAGTTTTATTTGTAAATGTTCATGTGCAACTCCAACTGAACTTTTCCAAAATGCAGTTGAATTTGTACAAAGCACACTGACACAAAAGAACTTACCATTTCCTTAATCTTTATGTGTTAGAAGGGAAGTTTGTTAGGTTCCTTCCAAATGTCTGCTTTTCCAATGCTGCCCTTACTATTGGGTTAAGTTGTGGTTTCTTAAATCTGAAACAAAGATCTGGTGAGAAAGTGAATTCTGTTAAGGAAAACTGTTCTTATCTTCTCATCTTTCTTTGAATCTTTTGAATTAGTTTCTCTAAATCATTTCATATTAATTTATTTCATTCCCTTACAGAATAAACAACCATAACACCTGTAGCCTAATAAGGGAAATAATTTGAGACATATTTTATAATAGCAAGTATCCAGAAATTCATAAATCATTTAAAGTTTTTAGAATTTAACACAAATGCACCATGAAAATAGAATTAATTTAATATATTTTCACTGGTTAAGCAGAATAATTCAATGAATAGATATTTAAAAACTGATGAGTACTATTTACCAAATAATAAAAATTTAATGTACAAACATTTCACTATTTTATATTTATTGAGTTTTGTAAATTTTATGTTATAATACATAGTGTACAACACCATTATATAGAAATGAAAGTTTTGTTATCATTTGGTACCTTTTTCAATATTATGTTTTCCTATAAATAAGATATACTATAAAATGTATGAAAATTATTTGACCATTTTACCTGGCATTTATTGGCTGTTATTAACAAAATATACAATTTTTAGTTCTCTATATAAAATATTAAACAATATAATATAATACAATTATATAACTTATTAATATGCAATAATGTTATTAAATTTCTATAAAACAAAAATAAATATTTTATGGGAATTAATTGATTTTTCTTCTACAATAGTTTCTTTTAGTTACTTTACACTATGATTTTTCAAAAAAATAAATGTGTTGTCTTTATTCAGCATGACAAAATAACTTTGGATCACTATGGCTTTTTATTACCTTCTGTTTTTTTTCTTTTCTTTTTTAGAAGGACTTTCTTTTTTAATTCTTTGTTTTTGAAAGTATTACATATGTCCTCTTTTCCCCCCATTGTCTCCCAGCCTGCCTCTGTCCCCCATTTCCGGCCTTCAGCACCCCCATTGTCTGTGTCCATTAGTTATACTTATATCCATATAAGTTCTTTGGTTGATCGCTTCTTCCTCCCTCATCCCCCTCTCCCTGCCCACTCCTCCCTGCCTTCCCTCTGAGGTTTGATGGTCTGTTCTATGATTCTGTGTCTCTGGATATATTTTTGTTCATCAGTTTATGTTGTTCATTATATTCCCCAAATGAATGAGATATGTGATATTTATATTTCTCTGATTGGCTTATTTTGTTTAGCATAATGCTCTCCAGGTTCCTCCATTCCGTTAAAAATGGTAAGAGTTCTTTCCTTATTAAAGCAGGATAGTATTCCATTATGTAGATGTACCACAGTTTTTTAATCTACACTTCTGCTGATGGGCACTTAGGTTATTTCCAAATTGTGTCTATTGTAAATTGTGCTGCTATTAACACAGTGATGTATATGTTCTTTCTGACTGGTGTTTCTTATTTGCCTGGATGTATTCCTAGGAGTGGGATTACTGGATCAAATAGGAGATCATTTTCAATTTTTTAAGGAAATTCCATACTGTTTCTCCATAGTGATTGTACCAGTCTCTATTCCCACCAGCAGTGTAGGAGGGTTCCCTTTTCTCCACATCCTCGCAGCACTTGTCATTTGTTGATTTGTTAATGATAGTCATTCTGACAGGTATGAGATGGTACCTCATTGTCATTTTGATTTGTATCTCTCAGATGAATAGTGACTTTGAGCATTTTTCCATATGTCTCTTGGTCTTCTATATGTCCACTGTCAAAAAGTATCTATTTTGGTATTTTGCTGATTAACAAATGGGACTACATCAAAATAAATGCTTCTGTACAGCAAAAGAAACCATAAACAGAACAATAAGAAAACCCAATGCATGGGAGAACACATTTGCTCAATGTTGTCTCTAATAAGGGTTTATAGGGAACTCATACAACTTAACAAAAGGAAGATAAACAAATCACTATGGCCTTTTTGTTTAACTTTGTCTAATCAAGGCTTGTTTAATTTTTGTTTTCTAATTTTTTAGGAATAATAACTTTAATAAATCTAAAATTAAAAAAATTAAGGATATTATGATTTCATAATATTACTTGTGAAAACAACAACCACCCCCCCAAAAAAAACACAACAACCTAACATCAAAATTACTACCAAAGAGAGAAATACAGAGAGAGTGAGAGAGAGAGAGAGAGAGAGAGAGAGAGAGAGAGAGAGAGAGAGAGGAAATGAAAGAAAATATGCAGGTGCAGATCAATGTTATGTTTGGTCAGCGACTTATCAAATTCAGGGTTCCATTTTAAGAAAAATTATATAAACTCATGAATAAAGATACATGTAAAGAGGGAGAATGACTGCACAACATAGTTGATAATAGTAACAATATTTTATTATGTGTTTAAAATATGTTAAGAAGATAGATTTAAAATAAATCTCAACATTCACACACTTGCAGAGTAACAGTGATGTGATGGATAGTTTATTTACCTTGATTATGGTGATCACTTGACAAAAATATTATAACATTTTTTGCCAAAATAAGATAAGCCATTCATTATTTTAGTCTGTCTAATCAAAATTTGTTTTTTATTATTGATAGCTTATAAAAATTCCTTTCAGCTTCATAATTCCAGGACTTTTATTCAATTTGTAGAACCTTGGTCAGTTTTTTTCCATATCTAAGCTGTTTCAATCAATTCCCCCCCCCCCCTTTTTTTTACTATTACTACAGGTTGTGTTCTGCAAATATAAGCATTTTAATTAATTCTATTTTTCATCATGCTCATAAAAATAAGTGTAAAATAAATGTTTAAGTTTGCACAATCATTATTGTGAATACTAGAGGCCAGGTACATGAAATTCATGCATGGGTAGGATCCCTAGGCCTGGCCAGAGATCAGGGTCTTCTGGCTGATGGCCAGCATCTTCATTCTGGCTGCTAGCCAGGGCCTGCCTACTCTAGATGGCGTCTACTGGCTGGAGCATCCCTCTCCCGCTGCCACCTCCCAACCAGGGCCTTTCTTTGTTCCACCTCACCAGGTCCTGATGGTCAGCACATGTCATAGTGTGTGATAGAACTTCTGGTCTCCCAGTCGAACTCCCAAGGGGACACTTTTCACATTAGCCTTTTATATAGAGAGATTCTTGACAGGAAAGAATTGACAAGTTCCTCACAAGAATAATTATAAAAGTCTGCATATAAGGTTTTGAGACCTTTTATAGAGATTAGTTTTGAGCTCCATATGTTACTGACTTTGGTTTTCCTCCAGGATCCACATACCTTGAGGGTGTGCGGTGTAGAACACATTCATAGCACAATGTGACTACAGGCACTGTACCTTCAGGTTAGAACACAGAGTGTGGTACAATATGGAGAAGGTGGATTATTCTTGGAAACCATTTCCTACCTAGGTCAGCAGTCAATAAGTGAGCTATACACTGAAGTGATATGAACCATACATCTATATCCACTAAATGTATTCTTATCCAACTTCCTCTTAACCAGACCCATAAAGGCCCGCAGCATTCCTAGCTACATTCCCTCAAGGGAAAAGAAAATGGAAGAAAAATCCCAATGAAAAGAGTGATCCTTTTGAAGATTTAGAAGCATATTACCATGTAAACACATTGCTTATGCAAGCCTTCAAAAGACCTCTGCAAATGAAGAGGGTCCCTGGAGTTAACATTCCTTAGGTTCATGAAAAATTACCCTGTGGATTCATTATAGACATTACAATTTGCTTTCAGTAAGCATGTTTGAGGCTATTTGATTGCAAGGTTGTTTTTTTGTTTTGTTGTTTTTTCCCCATGGCTTACACTAAAAATGTAAATGTGTTGAATTATAAAGCCACAAAATATATAAATTTGTTTTCATAAAATGTCTCTCTTATTCTCTTTTTCTTCCTCATGAACAAATGCTCACATGTCCCAGGTATATGTATGAGCATAACCCACATTTAAAATCTTACAGGCAAAAAATAGTTATAATTGAGATTAGATATGTCTCCAACAAATTTCTTCTTTAGTGACATCAATAAATTATTGAGAAATACAGATTTCAAAATTAGAGTTAGATTTTAAATTAATTATTTTTGACAGTATTACACATGTCTCCCTTTTCCCCCTTTTGCCTCCCTCCACCTAGCTAGACCTCACCAAAGGCCTTCCTCATGCTATTGTCCCTGTCTATGGGTTAGTATGCATATATGTTCTTTCATTAATCTCTCCCCATTCTCTCCAGTCTCCTATCCACTCAGAGCTGTCAATATGTTCCATGAATCCATGCCTCTAAATCTATTTTATTAGTTTATTTTAAAATCTTTCAGATTTATCATCTCTAATTAAACCAAACACCAATTAATTAAATCCAACTAGTAATTCCCAATAACAACTGGCACAAAAATAACCTTGTTATTTTCTAAAAACAAGAATAAATTAAAAAGCAGAAATTTGGATTAAAAAGCAATTAAAATTACATTTTATTTATGAAAATTCAAATCATGTCAGCAGAGAAAAAAACTCCAGAAATTTCCCTTTTATTGTCAAATAAACTTATTAACTTATTCTTTACATTTGTAAGGAAAGATTTATGGTGTTGGTGTTATTAATTTTAAAAATGTACTTTAAAGCATAAATAATGCTAATTGTTACCTTCATCATCTATCTCATTCATTTTTTACATTCTAGCATGTTATATTTACAAAATAAGGATATAACAAACACTTATATATAATATACACATGAATTTCCAACAAATAAAAATATAGTTTCATTCAATCATTTGGAATTTGATAAAAGTCAGATTTTATGAAATGTGTAAACTTTATAAACACAAAAAACAATGTTCTCTACATTACCTTTCCCATCCAGTCAAAATTTAAGCACACAGCTTCCCTCATTTTCTTCTGAGGAAGTTTACTGTTATGTGAGTTGTTTACAATTAAGGTAGCTTTACCTTATCTGAAGTATATTTGCAATAACAACAATTTCCTATTATAAGTGTTCTTTTGTGATCAGATACCAATTATGAGTTTTAGTGAATTATTTTTGAAAAATGCCATTTGTAACTCATCAGACTATTTTAAATAGAAATGTACATTCAAAGAAATTCTCAAGATTTTTTTAACATAAAAATGAGAAACAATAAAATCTCTAAGAATTTTACATGTAGCTGAAGATTAGGAAAGACTGAATAGCAATAGATGTTTTTTTAAATCTATTTCTAAGGTTACATAACACTTTGCAGAAGCTGTCAAGATTTTATTAAAGAGGAAAATGGAGGGGGGGTGGTGATGTATTTTTAAGCCTGGGATGATAAAGTGATAGCAACAAAAGAGATTAGAAGTGTTGTTTATTTTCACATCATTCATTCTGGTCTGTAGACATTTAAATGGATGTACCAAAGTACTGAGAATGAATGAGTAACCCTTATAACTTTTTCAATTATATAACCATAGAAGCAGATCACAATGATTTATAATCCTGAAACATCTGCTGTCAATCTAATGGGGAGAGATGACATTGAGGAATAGACTGATCAACTTTCTCAAGTAGGTACTAAAGATCTATGAAGGATGCTGAGACATAAAAGAAACAAACAAATTAAGAACATGAAGTTTGAACTTGACAATCAATGTGTATTCATGTAGATGTATCTAGCAGGGGGTAAAAACACAGGGCTATCTTTGTAAAAACAAGTAGAACCACAATCTAGCTAATATGCAATGAAAGCCTTAAATGAGGTTCTTTAGGCAAGTTAGAGTATTTAACATTTTTTTTCATATAGGGATTATACCACAAATAGGGCACATACAAATCAAGTAAGAGGATCTATGTGGCAGTACCTACTAATTATCAAGTGTTATATAAATAGCAGATATGTAAGCCCTGCTGAGAAGCAGGAGATGGTGAGAGGAAATATTTGATTTGCTCTGCTCTCAGGCAGTCTGCCTCTCACAGAGCAATCGCCTCAGTTCATTGGTTTTGTTATCTTGATGATATACGTTTTCACTTCCCATGCTGATTTTAGAACCTAACCCCATGTAAGAGATTCAATGTCATGCAGATTTCATCTGAGACTGGAAGTGAAGTGTGAGATAGAAAAGATGCCCCAAGGGCTATCAGGGAGTGTTTTGCTTTTTTTCACAAGGAACTGTGATTTTCTATTGACTAAGTCTTTTCTCAGGGTATTGTCCAGGTGAAGTAATTGCCCAGAGAATAATGGTAAAAAAAATAACAAACAAACAAACAACAACAAAAAAAAATAGCTCTATTAGATCTTAGTGGATGAGCATCAGTTATCTCCAGCTCTACTGAGATCTAATATAAAATGGTGGCTTTGTTTCCAAGAAATGTGGTACATGCAACTACCTTTGTTCTTATCAGAACAGAATCAGAATTCCATCCTGCTGCACTCTTGAGGAGAGAAAAGCCAAATGCTTGTTTCACGGATTCTCCTTGAATTCACAGAAGGGCATTGTAGGATAGGAAAAGGCCAAAATTATCTATATAGAGCCAGAGTATTATTATGTCTGCAAAGCTACTTGTTATCCTACAAGAATGGTTTTTCCTTCAATCTTAATTTGACTTTGATATTTACTTATACAGTAGCATAATCACAGATGTAGCTTTATTTGTCATAGCTTACTACATATTAGTTGTATATCAAAACACCATAGAGTTGCATTAGGTCACTATAACAAAAGAAAAACTAAACAAAAACTAAAGCAAATATTAAATAAATAAAAGATTTGCTATGAGTTTAGGTAAATGAAGCAGATTAGCAAAGGGAGATCCCTCCCCCGCCCCCAAAAAATTTTTTTCCTTGTTTGTCTATCACTTCACCAGTATTTACAGCTAGCAAAACAAACTATTAAAATATGTTTGTGTATGCCTAGCTGGTGTATGCTCAGTTGGGTGAATTAGTCCCATGCACCAAGAGGTCCGTAGTTCAATTTCTGGTCAGGCACATGCAAGAGTTGTGGGCTTGATCCCCAATAGGGGCATGCAGGAGACAATTGATTGATGTTTCTCTCTCTCTCTCTCTCTCTCTCTCTCTCTCTCTCTCTCTCTCTCTCTCTCCCTGCCTTCTCTTTAAAATTAAGATACCTAGGCCCTAGCTGGTTTGACTCAATGGATAGAGCCAGGGCCTGCAGACTGAAGGCTCCTTAGTTCAATTCCAGTTAAGGCTTGATCCCCAGTGAGGGCATGCAGGAGGCAGCTAATCAGTGATTCTCTCTTGTCATTGATGTTTCTATCTCTCTATCCCTCTCCTGTCTTTTCTTAAATAAAAACAAAACAAAAAAAAACCAAACAAAACACAAACATACATTTTTAAAGAAAAATTAAGATACCTAGGAATAAACTTAACTAAGGAAGTAAAAGACCTATACTCAGATAATGCATTATGCTGAAAAGAAATAAAGGAAGACACAAACAAATGGAAGAATATATCATGTTCATGAATTGGTAGAATCAACACCATTAAAATGTCCATACTACCCAAAGCAATCCATAGATTTAATGCAATTCCCATTAAAATGCCCAAAGCATACTTCAAAGATTTAGAATAAACTCTCAAAAAATTCATCTGGAATAAAAAAAGACCAGACCCCAAATAGCTGCAGAAATCTTGAGAAAGAAGAACAAAATTGGAAGGATCACAATACCACATATCAAGTTATACTACAAAGCCACTGTTCTCAAAACTGCTTGGTGCTGGCACAAGAATAGACATATAAACCAATGGAACAGAATAGAGATCACCCAAGCTATCATGCTAAATTAATATTTGACAAAGGAGGCAAGAGCATACAATGGAGTCAAGACAGTCTCTTCAATAAATGATGTTGGAAAAATTGGACAATTACATGCAAAAAAAATGAAACTAGGCCACCAACTTACACTGTACACAAAAATAAACTCAAAATGGAAAAAGGACTTAAATACAAGATGAGAAACCATAAAAATCCTAGAAGAAGCCATAGGCAGCAAAATAGCAGACATTTTTCTAGAAATATCTTTGATGCAGCTCCTAGGGCAATGGAAACTAAGGAGAAAATAAACAAATGGCACTACATAAAAAAAAAAGCTTCTGTACAGCAAAAGAAACCATCAACAAAATAACAAGAAAGCCCAATGCATGAGAGGACATATTTGCCAGTGCTATTTCTGAAAAGGGTTTAATCTCCAAAATTTACAGGGAACTTATACAACTTAACAAAAGGAAGATAAATAATTCAATCAAAAAATGGGAAAGGAACTAAATAGATACTTTTTGAAAGAAGACATACAGAAAGCCAACAGACATATGAAAACATGCTTAAAGTCACTAATCATCTGAGAGATGCAAATCAAAACAAGGAGGTACCATTTCACACCTGCCAGAATGGCAGTCATCAACAAATCAACAAATGACAAGTGCTGGAGATGATGCGGAGAAAAAGGAACCCTCCTGCACTTTTATTGGGAATGTAGACTGGTGCAGGCTCTGTGTGAAACAGTATGTCATTTCCTCAGAATATTAAAATTGGAACTCCCATTTGTCCCAGTAATCCCACTTCTAGGAATATATCTCAAGAAACCGGAAACACTAATCAGGAAGGATATATGCACCCCTATGTTCATAATCTACAATAGCTAATCTATAATATCTAAGATTTGGAAACAGTCTAAGTGTCCATCAGCAGATGAGCAGATTAGAAAATTGTGGTATATGTACACAATGAAATACTAAGCTGCTGTAAAAAAAGAAGGTATTCTTACCATTTGCAACAGCTTGGATGGAACTGGAGAGCATTATGCTAAGTGAAATAAGCCAGTTAGAGAAAGATAAATATCATGTGATCTCACTCATCTGTGGAATATAATGAACAACAGAAAATGATGAACAAAAATAGAACCAGACTCATAGAAGCATTGAACATACTGTCCAACCTATAAGGGAAGGCAGGGGTTGTGGGGATAAGAGATCAACCAAAGGACTTGTATGCATGCATATGAGCACAGAGGGGGATTAGGGAGTGTGGGCATGTGCTGGGTGATGGGGGTGGCTGGGGAGCGTTCAATGAGGGCAAAAGGAGACTTATGCAATACTTTAAACAATAAAGAATTTAAATTAAAAAATCAATAAAACATCATAATAGTAAAGAGCTAATATGTTAATGGTCAGGTTGCCCAAATGTGTAATGACAGATCACAGGAGGCTACCTGCTTGTGCTGTGGGGCTTGCTTGGAAGATGGGGCAGAAGCAGAGAGTTGTGACCAGGCCGAGGCAACTCAAGGGACTGAAGTTGGGCTTTTAAGTGGCCAGTGAAGGCCAGAGGGGTCTCGGGCTGGGCCAGGCATGCTGGAGCTTTGCTTGGAGAGGTTGGAGCATCAAGGCAGGGAGGTGGGGGGTGGGGGGAACGATTTCAGGCTCCTAGTATTTTTTTTTTAAAGATGCCTGTGCAATATATAAACTCATTATTTCGAGGTGTTGTAGAAGGCCAAAACCATGATCCATTTTTTGCTACAGCTGCCATTAAATCACTGAGGATCATTATTTCACATCTCCATTAGCCTTTGTATTCTCTGCAACAACCAGAAGTTTGCTGAAATTTTGAAAATACTTAAAAATTGAAATACTTAAAATTGACATTTTCTAGTCCTGAAGTTTGGAACCCAGGGAATAATACTTGAGACTCATTGAATCATTTATATAACAGTACCTGAATAAAAGTCTACAAGGCAGCTACTATTGCTAGGCTCATTTTAGAGAAAACAAACCTTCAAGAAAGAGAAAATACCTTGCAAATTTTTAATGTCAAGTGTTCTGTAGATTCTGGATAGACTAATTCAAGAGCCTGTACTCGCAATGGTTTCCTCCCACCATCAGGGAAAGGATGAATTCCATAACCTCTCAAGTCTGTCTTCAAAATATCCATTGTTTTTCAGCATACCGGTTTCAAACTTAGAAACCTAAAAGCAAAGCATGCTTACTAACACTCCTGTTTTTCAGATAAAAGTATCTAAAAGGTCTAATGTATATTCATTTTTAACAAAGTCCAAAACATTTGTGACACATTTCTAAGGTCTCTTATATAAATTGTTATTTTACATCACAGCTATTTCTATAATTGAATATACATATGGTACAAATTGCTCTCGAGCAACTGATCCTACATCATGCTATCACACTGTGCACATTGAAGTAGCAAATACATGAGACTCTTTGCTTTCCAGAAGATGATATAAACTACATTTCTTTAGAGTGAATTTTATTTTTTTCATCAAATATGTAACAGCTAAGCAAGAAGAAAACAGCTCCCCTTTTTCATTTCTTTTTCTTTTAAAATTATGATATTGTTATCCTGTACTTTGTGTTCATGAAAAATAAATCACATTTTTATTCTGATTAATTAACTCAAATTTCAAATATTCTGCTATTTTAATGATTAAAATTGTCTGGATTGATTTGAAGAATATAATTCATTTTTCAGTAGTTTTCACACAGATTGCCTTTCAATGAAACATTAATTCTCCCAATGTAAATATTTTTAAACAACTTTTAGAAGACCAAAGCAAGAAAAAAAGGGGGGGCTAATATGTAAAAAAAAAAAGGTTTTATTTTGAAACAATAAAAAATACATGAAAAACTTGCAATCATAGATGGAGAACTCTTATTTTCCTGAATCTTTTGAGATTGTTATCTTCCTAATTCCCCATCACTTCAAAATAATTGTATGTTAATTTACATAAACAAAAACTGTCTCTAGTGACTGCAGAGCCACCAACAAGGTCAACAAATTAACCTTTACTGCCAGGTAATCCTCAGACCTCATTCACATTTCACCAAATATTTCTATGACAAACAAGTTCAGTTCAGAATCATAATATTTTATTTTAATTTTGCCCTAAACATTTCACTTTGGGAAAGTCCCAGGTTTGTTATCTATAATTCATGGTCTTGGCACTTTTAAAGATTACGGACTGGTTATTGTGTAAGTGTCCCTCAGTTTGGATTGGGGTTTGTTTAATGTTGCCTCACATTTAGATTCAAGTTAAGCATCTCTGTTTGAAAGAATGCTGAGTTTTCTGATTGCAATTCATTGGGTAGACAGGATTTCAATTTGGCAATTACTGATGGCATTCATGTTGATCATTTAATAAACTATTTGCCAGTCTTCTCCACTGTGTAATTATAATTTTCCTCCTTATAATTAATAAGAATTTGAAGGGAGATAATTTAAAACTATGCAAATATCATATTTTATGGAATTTAATTATTTGATTTATTTACATCTCAATGGATTTAGGTATTACATTTTATTTAATGGATTACAATATATTATTATAATAATTAATTTTGATGTTTAAATTCCCTTTCAAAATAGACAATCTGACCATTTGACTTGTCATTGTCATGTGTTGAGCACTTTTTTGCTTTGTGGCCCAATAATATAATCTAGAGTCCTCTAGGTTTTTCCCTGCCTCTGCTTTGAAAAAGGAGCCTTATTCCTTTTATTGGAATATTTCACTGAGCTTGTGCAATTTTCTCTATATTTTTATTTATTTATTTATTTTTACTTCCTCTTGGAAAGTCATATAGAGTCAGTTTGGTCACACTTATCCAATCAGAAACAATACCATCTGCCTATGGTTTGTCCCTAACCACTAAGGGTTTTGTCTGAGGGTCTTGTGCATTCTGTGGGCCTCTTCCCTCAGGCATCTCCTATCATTATCTCACCAACCGGCTGAAAAACTCCAGGCTGCTTTTCAAAAGTTTTATGCTAGGGCTGTTAGTCTGCTTCTCATAGTGCAGTGGCAGGGTCTCCTGTCCCAGTATGCCCACCTCCTGCCAGTATTAATAAATATCCTAAGGGAAAACAGCCAGGTGTTTGAAGCCCATAAGTCTCTGCTTCTCTCCCCCCCCCCCCCCCCCCCCCCCCCCCCCCCCCCCCCCCCCGCCATTTACCTTGAACTTCTTTCTTTGGGTGTAACATCTGATGCTCAGTCACCTTTCCTCCCTCAAAGTGAACCAGCCTGGGTGAAATTTCTGCAGGTCACTAACCTGAACAGGATTTCCCTCCAGGTTTTATATTTGTTGTTGTTGTTGTTTTTTGTTTTTTGTTTTTGTTTTTGTTTTAGCTCCTCGACTGCTTCCACTTGTCCCTGTATGATTCTGCAACCTTCACATGAAGATTCATTATTTTTTATTTCCTCTTTTCTAATTGTTTAGGCATCAGCTACTCTAATCTATTGGGAATCAGAAGACACTTCAGTTCAAATTCACAGATTATTCCTTTGTTACTTTTCTTTTCTCAGTTTTACACAGGTGAATTTTTCCTGGATCAGAAATACATGTACATATTTGATATCTATCTATCTATTCTCACAGGTCTCTGATGTTTTATTTATGTTTTGTGGAGAAGTGAGGGTCAGAAAGTGTTTCAGATTACCTGCAAGTTTCCTAAATAATCGAAAATTTGAGTAAATTCATTTTTGTTTACGTCTCCTTAACCAAGAGGAAGTAAGAGCCATATGAATTGTTTTAGTTATTTTATTATTTGAGTTGTTATTTTAAATCCAAGGACTGTTTTCTTCTGTTCCACAGACACAGTCTATATACTAACAAAATTGGGTTTCTCATGTGGCTCCTCATTGGTTCTGCAGAATCACTTTCTGAAATCAAGCATGATTTCAACAGATCTCTGCTATGAGTTTATCTAGTTCTTTTCCTGTGTGTTAAAAAGTGGTTTGGGTTTTGCACCTAACCCTTGATAACTGTTTTTGACCAGTTCCTTTAGACTACTACACTCTGGATCCACTCTCACTGGTACTTCCTTATGATCTTTGAACTGCTCATATCCTGGAACATTTCCAGCTACTTATTATATGGAGGCCCCTTATTTCTTCTAGTTTTCAAAAAAATTAACTGCTACATTTTGATTTTAGTTCTCCTTGCTGCGTTTCGATTATTTCAGGATCAGCTTTACACATCTTCATATGGAAAATTAGCAAGTACTATACTCTTATTAATTTCCATAGTTTAAAGGGTGAATTACACAGCATGAAGGAGCTGGATTTGTATAATATTTTCCTAAATCCTCAAGCTCTTTTATAAAAAAGAGACACCTGGCTGCCCATATGCTACATTTTAATTTGAATGCTTAAGGTAGTATCTTATTTACATAATAGCTAAAGATTAAAACATGTGAGACTAAATCAGAAATATAGCAGAAGAGTTGGGGTGATAATTCCAATGAATGAAGATTAAAATGCACACACATATGGATAAGCACAGGAGAGATGCTATAACAATGTGACAATAACCAGTATGTTTGTAAAAATTGATGTTCTAACATAAAACTTACAGGATTTTTAGAATTTATAGCAACAAAACACTTAGTTGAAATATCCTTTATATTTGACAAACATAAAATTTCAGGTAAGAGGTGTACTGACCTAGGTTGATGTATTGAAAAGTAAATTAGGATCCAGACCACTAATTTCCAACATGTAGAAGAGCTTTGCTACATAGCCTGGGAATTCCCAATACCAGAAGGATGTTCTACAATTCACTTCAATTTTGATTCTGTCTACCTGGAGAAAACACAGATTCCACAGGTTTAGTCCTATCAGACTGCTTTTTCCCACTTCAACTTCAGACACCAGTCCTCAGTCCAGGTTGTTACCCATTGGCTCTAAGTCTTCACACATCTTGGATGGCTTCCTCATGACTCCCTCTTTAGGTCTATTCATTTGCTAAAGCCGCTCCCAGAACTCAGAAATATTTTACTAAGTAGATCAATGTTTTACTACAAAAAGATATAACTCAGGAACAGCCAGAAGAAGACATGCATAAGCAGTGGTTGGCAAACTCATTAGTCAACAGAACCAAATATCAACAGTATAATGATTGAAATTTCTTTTGAGAGCCAAATATTTTAAACTTAAACTTCTTCTAACGCCACTTCTTCAAAATAGACTCACCCAGGCCATGGTATTTTGTGGAAGAGCCACACTCAAGGGTCCAAAGAGCCCCATGTGGCTCACAAGCCACAGTTTGCCTACCACTGGCATAGGGCAATGTATGTGGGAAGAAGTGCAGAGCTTCCATGCCTTCTTCAAGCACTCCACTCTTGGGGCACTTTACCTGCACCCAACCCCAAGAGCTCTCTGAATCCCATTGAAATCAGAATGTGGGGTTTGAGTATGAGTTCCTTATCTCATAAACTTGAAGAATTAAGTTGGGGACCAAAATGGAAGCCAGCCCTGGAAAAGGTGCAGCTGGTGTTCCAGGAGCAGGCCAGCGTCCAGCCATGTTACAGTTGGGTGTTAAAGTCTAAGAGTCCCACATGGCCATAGTCATGTGGGCTAGGAGCACATCTCTCTGGTCATGAGCCCAAGAGCCTAGCACACTGGGGAGAGAGAAGAGGGCCAGAGGAAGCCAGCTCTTTTAAATTTAGGGGGCGGATGCAGCCTTGCTAGCTCCTGCTTGGTCTATTTAAAGAATTCTGCAACATCCTTGGGATGGTTTCTACGCTCTACTGCCTTGTGATTGGTTATCTGCACTCTGGATGTCTTAGCAATCTCCACACATTTTAAAGTTCCTGCCTCTTGTGTGTGCCCTTCTTTCCCTCCCCAGTTAAGTTGTCTTAATAACTCCACCTATTTTGGTTCCCAGTTCTACTTTCTCTCCGACCATGGTCTCAGTCCCTGACTATCTAGCTTCCCTCTGTCTCCTCACCATCTTTTGGGATTTCTATGGAGGTTTCATTGCATAGCATGAATGATTAACTCATTGGCCATTGGTGATTGAGTTAATTTCCAGCCTCTCTCTTTCCTAGAAATCAGGGTGTGGACTGAAAGTTCTAACCCTCGAATAACATGGTTGACTCCACTGGTAATCAGCTCCCAACCTTGGATGCTTCCAAAAAAAAAGCTATATCACTCTAATTATTTAAGAAATTCCAAGGATTGTATGAGTTCTTTGCCAGAAGTTGAGAGGAAGATCAATATCACCAAAAAATATGGAAAAAACATTATATCCTAGTCTCAAAATCAGTCAAGTCCATGAGTACTAATAACTAAAAAGATGAAGAGATTCCAAAATATTTTTATTTAGATCACTTTTCAGGCAGTCCAATAATTTTAAATATTTCAGTGCATCAATCGAGCTAGGTGAAACATAAAAATGAAAGATACTGTGTTAATTTTGGGAATGTTTAAAATCTTGAATAAGTACACGGGAAATTTAAAAATTTTATTCTGTATGCATATTTCACCTCAGAATGCTCAATATCCTTTTAATGTCTTTGTTTGTGATATCATTATGACTTCTGGCAAGCTCTTGTTAAAGAAACTTTCAATAATTAACAATAGTTAAAAAGTAGGAGAAGATAATTACCCTCATTAATGAGGTTGCATACCAGATTCCACAGCAGTAGCTTGCACAGCAGGAGAGCCAGGCTATTTTAATGTCAGATGTACTTACCCTTGACATTCCTTAATTACTTTTTTTAGTTTTCCTTGACTCACCTTAAATGCCAAGAATGCTATGCTCCCCAAATTGAGCACCAATTGTAGGTAGTTCAGGTGACAACCCATTGTTGGATTTGATGTAACACTGAAAAGGTTAAGCTTGTTTTAAAGAAATTATAATCACAAATTGTTTATTACATTTTAACACCTAGGTTTATATTTAACACTGTGAATAATTTTTTTTAAACTTTGAGAAGATAGTCATTTACCTACTCAATCTACTATAAGCAATAATATTCTCAAGGTGATAAGTAAAACAGATATTTGAAATAAAAATAACATCTACAGAATTACAGAGTGCTGGTGCTTCCTATGTGTTAAAGTTGCCTTAATTTATTATTTATTATTTTGTTAAATTTATGCAGTTAAAAATGAATCAGTTGATTATCATAGTTATTAAAGGCTTAAGTAATTTGTCTAAAGGCTAGGTCTTGGATTAAATCCCATACAACTGACAAATTATTTTAATGCAATGAATGGTGTATTTTTTGGAGGTAAAATAAATTTCCTGTCTTCTCTATTATTTTATAAATTTAAAAAATATTTGACAATAAAACAGTAACAATAAAGCAATCAGGTGTTTTGATAGGAAGTTTACATTATTGAGGGGTTCCTTTTTTGTTTCTTTCTTTCCAGATGGCAAATTCCTAATGTTTGTCAATATAAAGTAAAACTAAGATAATGGAGTGAGGGTTCCTATAAGAAATAAACTTAAGTAAAATATTAAATAACTTTGTAGGAACTGCTATTAACATAAATCTAGTTAATAACTTTAAGTGCTCCAAAGTGGTGACAAAGAGTAGAGTTGAAGAGTAATAGGTAAATGAGACTATCTTTAATCCCAATATCATCTTTCTTTTTCACATCCTTGCTTGATGCAATTCAATTTAGACATATTATCTTTTGTATATTATCTACAATTTCTAAGGAATTATTAACAATTTTATGAAGCATATGCTTTACATTTCTTTCTTACTACTAAGAAAGACTTAGCATATTTATTATCACTATTAGCATAATGACTCTTAAGAAGAAAATTAATAAATAATGTTAAAATTAATGAGAATGTATGCCTCTTGAAGATCAATTAAGTAAAATCGTGACTCTGTGATAAAGCTATTCTTACTGACTTGACCTTATGACCATTCATGCATATTTTAGACACATTCCTGTAAAATAATGCTGGTACCAATTATGTGGAATAGTAACTTGTTCATGTAAAATGTACTGAGTGATACAGAATGCTAATATTGAGTGTCATTATTAGGAATACAATGAAGATGTAATATGAAGTCACTGTAGTCAAGCTGCTAAATGATTAAAGTCAAGTAGGTTGAGGTATGAGGACAAATTCCAGTTTTATTTTAACTAGGCTGGGAACTTAAGCTTTTGAGCTTTCTAGTTCTGAATCAATGTCTGGATATACATCAGACCTCCAGAAAAACCTCTCATTAACTATTGAGGGACTCAAGTTTTCAGACTACCTGATACCCACTTGACATCTGTCATCCAGACTACAGGCTATGTCTAGACCTCTTAGTACCCATTCTTCAGACCTTTTGGAATCAATCATAGAGACAACCTGCCATCTGATTGATAACTTTCCTGGACCAATTTTAGGGCTAAGAATGCAGAACTGATTATTCTAAAGAGTGTACTTTTTATTATAAAAACTCTTAATGTTTATTTCTTTTTAAAAACACTTCTGGGTTTTTGCCTAGTCCTATTTCCAGTTTGTAAACCCTAAATCCCTTAAAAAAATTGTTAACATTTATTTCTGTTACAGAAAGGGGACTTGGCCCTTGGTGGGTCTGTTAAGGACAAGTTGGTAGTGTGTGGCTAGGTTTCATGCAGGAAAATTTTCACATGAGTACAGATGACTATAAAGAGACATTTATTAAAGCTGGGGATATAAAACAAGAAAGGGCTTAGCATAGAAGTAACAGAGAGCTAAGAGTGGGCTTCCCTGAGCTATCTGGGAAGTCAGAGAAAAAGGTGCCTTGGGATCAGGTTCAGAGTTTAGTCTGGAATGAGCTGTTGCTGCCCATTGCTCTCCCAGATGCAAGCCTCATGGGGTTCTTTAGGGTTTAGGAAATATATGCTTGTGGGGGGAAAAGTGAGGGAAGAAGAGGGGAATGGGAATGATGCTGGCTGCTTCCCAGAGTGTAGCATGTTCTGGGTCCTTTGTCTTGAAGCTTTATCTCTTTCCTGCAGATGGGAATCTTAGGGGACACCACATGTGAGGGTTTTAGCAGAATATTCATCAGTTTTCTAGGTGTGCTTCTCCCAGGCTGTGATCTCTACTGATTGGTCAGTGTCAGGGCAGAAGGTCATTAGTCATTACAACTGGTTTTGCTACTTTTCTAGGTCTGAAACTGAAATACCACTGAGACCTAGATGTTATTTCTAGGGAGGTGACCTTTTGTATCTGCTGTAAATTGCTCTGTAGATTATTTAGCTATCTGTCTCAGTTTCCCTATTCCACTTGTCCTGGCTTACTGGCCTGTCTCTTTTCTAGCTAAAGATCCAGACTCTTTTTCAGTTTGTTTAATAATTATCTGCATTGATATCATGACTCTGAGTTTACCAAAATGCTTGAACTTTGTCCACATGACATCAAATCCTTTAGGTAAAAATTAAAGTTCAAAAATAAAAATAAATAATTTAGCATCTAAGTTTTTTCCCCACCATTGGTTTTTTAAGTTTCTAATTATTGTAGCTTATATTATAACTAGAGGCCTAATGCATGAAATTCTTGCATGAGTAGGGTCCCTAGGCCTGGCCTGCAATCAGGGCCAATCTGTGGGGCGACTGGTGGGGTGATGGGAAGGCCCCCACTGGCACCGACCTTGGCTGACCTTGTCTGGGTTGGGGGTAGCTACTTCATTGAGCATTTGCCCCCTGGTGGTCAGCGCATGTCATAGCGAATGATCATTCCATTGGTTGTTCTGCCATTTGATTGATTTGCATATTAGGCTTTTCTTACACAGGATGTTTATCTTTGACTTAAAATTTTTTTGATAATTTTTTTTTACATACATAAATTTCCCTCTGTACAAAGTACAGTCTATTATAATGTAAAGAACATGGAATCTGTTGTATTCATAAAGAACTGGATCTTTAACCTGATTTTAACAAGTTATCTAAGTCCACATTTATGAGCTATAGTTTCCACATTTTGAGCATCTTATCTGTACTCCAGAATTGTATTTAAAATATCTAAACCTTACATAGTTCTAGTAGAATTTTTGCCAGTGACTAGAGTGTTTATGTCCTTATTCAGCATATAATTAAGTTACAGTACCTCTGTACCTTATTGGCAAGGTGAATACATTATATTCCATAGACAATATCCTCTTTAATCAAGTTGAGGAAATAAATGGTATATGAATTATTTTTCTGCTTCTGGAACAAATAGGATTCATAGTTTTTAATTTTAATATATGTATTAATTTATTTTTATTTTTATTCTCTAGGTTGATCTTTTTTTGTACTTCAGCATTTTCTCACAAATCATTTCTCCCTGCCACTTCTTTTCCTCTTTTGGTCATTGGGTAAAAACTCCACTGCACAAATTTTCTGATCTTTATAAAATCTTTTATGTAATATTTCAGTGTGGAACACCTGCCCCCTAAGTGTAGTCACTGTAATATTAATTTTCTCTTAGTTAAGCTACCCAACCTAAATCTACCTTCACCTCTATGACTTAGTGAGTTTCTCTCAGTTTCCACAGACATTTTTGACTCATTGCTTTGATAAGTTGGAAATTCATGAGATATACTCGGTTTCTTTTATTTCCATTTATTTATTTCCTTATAACTTTTGGTGTTACATACATTAATATCCCCTATAATGACTCTCCCTTCTTCCTTTCCTTTTTCCTCTCTTCTGGCAGACCTTTCTTTTTTCTTTTATACTCTGTCATTTTATTTCAATTCTGAAAATAGAGTGTTTAGAAATTTGATTAAACCTCAACATTTCAGCCAGATTTTCTGCAATTGTACATAGTTTTATAAATCCCCTGAAACTCTATAAATCTCCGTATGAAACAGTAAGTGTGGTGTAAACTATATCGGAATATAAGAAAATTGTTAAAGATTTTTAGATGTCTGTAAATGGCTTATTCTCAGTGGGCCCTTATTTACAGTACGAAATGCTATTGTAAAAAATATTTTTCAGTAGAAAGCTGTCTTTAAACTTTTAAAATAATAGGGAACAATTTGAAGCTATACTGTATAACTTCTAACCAAATTGAATAATTAACATCTTTATATTAATATCTTCTGCATTATAAATCAGATGATACAATAAGATAATTCCTTAGGGATTTCCTCCCTTTGCATTATAAGAGTAAAAAAAAAAGTCTTAAATCATAGTTACAGTAGCCACAAAAAAGGGACAGATTATATGATTTGTATTCATGCTCACACTCCCTAATATTTGGCTTGGCTCTGAATCTTATTCAAAAAACTTAGAAGCAAAGAGTCACATGATTTTTACTTGAATAATTATTACAAGGATATCTTTTTAGTGTGTTGCTATAGAGCATTTATAGAAATAAAACTTTCCTTTCTTCTGCTCACCTCTTCAGTGTGGTTTATTATTTGGTTATTATGATTTTAATTTTTGAAAAATGCAAGTAACTATGATTATCAATACCATTTATTAAGCAATATTCATTTCACACTGATTTAAAAGGGGCTTAAATAAAAACAGTCTATGTGCTGCAGGGATTTACAATGTTAGTCAATGACACAAATCCACATTAAGAATACAGATAAAGAAACATTTTCAATACCAACATATGCGCATTTTAAATTTAAAAATGATGTGAAAAGATAATGTATTTCTTAGAAGTTGGAGGGGTAAGTGAGATGTTAAGAAGCAAAATTCTAAAAGCAGCTTAGCTTCTGGCCAAGCCCTCACTGTAAACTCCTTTGAGTGCTGTTGAAGTGAAGTATGATTGGTAACCTTACCCTGGTGGCAATGAATACTGCTGAGGACTCATTGAAAGATCTCCAGGGGTGAAAACTTCCCAGCATTTCTAAGAATAAATTAAAAGTTGTACGTCATTAGTCCCAAAATATGTTGCATTTTCTTGGCAGCAATACCAGCAAATTGAAGTTATCAGATAATTGATATTAGTCTACAAGAAAATAGAAAAATTTAAATAGTATTTTATAAGCTGTGAGGTCAGAAATCCTGGGTTTGCAAAACACTGCTACTTGCCTACTTAATTTTTTTTAATCTGTTACTTTCAACCTTAGTTCCTCTAAATTTCAGTCATCCTTCTGCTCAAAGCTAGATCTTTTCATTATCAACAGTTTCATTTTTTTTACTGGTGGCATAGTGCACAGATTCATGCATATTGAAAGTAAATTAATTAGACGAAATATTTTAATATTGCTACTTGCCCTTTCTCTATAATAGAAGTGTCAACCAAATTCACAATTGACAATGACAGATGGAAACACACGTGTGCAATTGGCACCAGTGAGAACTTTATATATGTAGTTAAACTTGCTTTATTAGACCTGCTTTCTGATTTAGCTAAACTTTTTCCAGCCCAGTAAAGCACCCCAAATTTTTTTTCAGATAATTTTCAGCAACACAGCAGTAAATGTCAACATGAAACAGATTATTATTGTAGGTCACACAAGGAGAACAAGGGGTAAAACATTTAACTGCAGCAGTGTTTGACTGTATTCTACACAGTGAGAAAACCTGAAATCACTTTCAAGTTCCACCACTTCTTACTTATTTTCAGTAGGGTCAAGATTCTAAGCTTTCTAAATCTTCATTTTCTGGCAAATTAAAAGAAAATAGGATTCCACTAAGTCTCCTATCTGCCTACTCCAAGACTTCTGTGAGGATCATATGAGATGAGACATAGGAAAACGCTTCACGGACATTTGTTTAAAGTGTAAAATGTTTGCACCTGGCTATAAAGCAAGTCATGTTCCTGGGCTGAAGAAACTACAAGGAGGCTAGTCGCTAGGGAGAGGAAGCCGGGCATTGCTTACATGATGTCATTACCCAGCACCTCCAGTGACCATTTACAGGATGGGCTGGGCTGTGGGTAGCATTTTGAGCCATGGGTTTTCCACAGTGTTGGCTGTAGTTTGGTGGGCTGTCACTCTGGGGTGATGGTGAGGCCTATGTCCCACTTGCTGCTTTGTCAACACCAAGTCCACAGTGACGTTTCTTTGTAAATGACCAGAGTGCATCATGGCAGTTCCTGCATTAAGCATCTGCCCCCCGGTGGTCAGTGAACATCATAATAACTGGTCAGATGGTCAGAGGGACACTTAACATATTAGCCTTTTGTTTATATAGATTATCTGTTTCTCCCAGATAATGTATATGCTCCAAATGAGTCACTATTATCTATCTATGGTTTATGCACATATGCATATAATTTCAATTGATATAAATATTATAAGGTTTGAAAGGCTATTTAATTAGTATCTTTTCAGCACTGTCTAGACATGTAGACAATCAAAGCTGTTATAAAATAATTATAATATAGTAACATTTATTGAGGGCTTACTTTGTGCTTCCTCCTCTTGGTTAAGCAAACTATACAATCATTTATTTAGCTCTTACAAGATACTATTAGAGGTTCTCTTAAAGCAATACTTAACATATTTTATTTATTTATTTATTTATTTATTTATTTATTTATTTATTTATTTAAAGTGCATCTATTGACCAACAGCTGTAACTGAATAAAATGTATAAACATATTGACTCCATGTTTTGTTGACTTAACCGATACTTGAATTTCCCCTCAGAATATAGCTTCCATTGCCTCTTTGAGTTAAATCTATATTTCCAAGAAGGGTTGATAGCAATGTTTTCAAAATATTTTCAAATGAGAATTTTAAATTTATCATTTTCTTGCAAAACCTCTTCAACATCCATTTTCGTTACCAATTTTACTCTTACAACATATTTGCTATGATATCTACCAAGTTTCAAGGCATTCTCAACCTTATTTAACTGTCTCATATGCGCTACTTGAATTACTGTCAATACCTGAGTTATATTTATTAGACAACATCATTATTCCTGGATTTATAGATTTTAATCTACTATACTACAGTGACTCACCTTTACTTCTCTTTTGAACTTTATAGCTTGGCCTGAGGCTTTATTGATTCAATGACTTCTACAACCACATGAAGAGCAATTACATTTCTGGTGTTGATTGAACATAGGTCAAATAAATGAATGTATGCAAACATCTATTTTTGTCTGCTCATATACCTGAAATTTGAGCAATTCTAAACAACATTGGCTAGGGACCATGTGGAGAATAGTATGATTTTGGCTAAAAAGCTGAAGTGGACTCTGAAAGAATTTAAAGTTAGTCTTTCAGCTAATCCCCCTTCTTGTACTGGAGCACTGATTCTTCCCCTCTTCCTTTTTTATTAGGGATGATAATTCAATCCTTATGGTTCCAGCAACCTGCTACAGGGATGCCGTATTTTCAGGGACGGTGCTTTCATAGATGGAAAAAGAGCTGAGATGGAGAAATGCCAATTTCTGGTTATACATTGAGTCCCTGGATCAATTCACTTTAGATATTCCCTTGAATATTATTTTGCATAAAGCAAGACCTTTTTTTCTTACACAAGTTTGAGTTGGGTTTGTTGTCACCTGCAACCAAATCTCTCTTGAGTAATTCAAATTTATTCAGTTCATAAATATGAAAATTCAGATGCTGAGAGGTAAGGTAAATAGGGCAAAGTCTGAGACCTGGATGAAACTTACACTTGAACTTAGATATCCTAGCTACTTTCCACTTGGTTATATACTCCTATTACTTATATAATAAGTGGTAATATTGAAGAGTTTAACTAGCCTGTGTGTTTTTTCACTATAGCCAATTTTCTCTCAATTCTTCCAACATTTCCATACCAGAATTTTCTTTCTAAAATATGCATGTAATCACATATTTTTCCTATTTAAAACACAATTGTGTTCCCCTCCTAGATAATTCCTAGTTGGATAGTACACTCTATTCTTCAGACATACCAAACATGACCTCCTCTATCCTTTCCCCATTTCCAATAAGACTTTTTTTCCAGACTAAATCTCTGCTCCTAATTCTTCTCTATACCAAGGGTCACCTCATCTTGCTAGACTCGTACCTCTTACAAATGCAATATAAGGCTAGAGTAGGAATTTTCATGCGTTCCGAGGGGGATCCCTCATCCCAGCCTGCGCTCTTGCACAGTCCAAGAGTACTGGGGGCATGTCTGACTGACAGGTTAGGCCCACTCCCTAGGAGCAGTCCTAAGCCAGCAGTTGGATATTCTTAGTGCTGCCCCATAGGCTGGTGCATTTGCCAACTCAAGGCTTCTTAGTGAGCAATGCTCCCTAAAGGGAGCACACTGACCACCAGGGGGCAGATCCTGCATTGAGCATCATAGGGACCAGTGGTTCCACTATTGGGTCAGTTTGCATATTATAGTCTTTTATTACATAAAATTATATAGGATGTTCCTTTTTAAAAGAATAGTGCTTACGACATAGTGTGGCCTCAACTGTATTTTAATTAATTATCTAATTGTTTTAATATCTGTTGTAAGACTTCAAAACTAAAACAAAGACTTCAAAGACTGTTTTTATAGGTTTGGTAATGTTAGCTAAATCAAGAGGATATCAATACAAAGACAGTAAGTCATCTTATAAATAATTATTTAGCTTCTGAGAGAATTAAATAATCACTGGTAAAATAATATTGACCCTCCAAAAAAATATCAAACCCCATTCCATCTACCAATTTATAGATAAAGAGAGAACAGAAAATATACAATATGACACATAAATAAAAACAGAAAAATTGATGTTAATGAGAGTTATTGTGGTGATCATTTCATAATAAACATATACAAATAGTGAATCATGAAACTAATAGAATGCTATACATCAATTATACCTCAATTTAAAAATCCACTGAAGTAATAATTTAATGTCATTCATAGAATTTGTTTTTAAGTACTTTTAGCCTTGTTGAAAATAACTGTATATGTCAACTATTATAAAGTTAACTCTAATAAAAATGCACAATAAAACTGGTATTGGAGTTCAGACAAAATATTTATTCAAGTATTAGAATACTGTTTTTTGCCATAAATTGGTAAAAATTTTCTATATAAAAATATTTGAGGCATTTGATGATAAATTTATGGTGAACTTTGAATATGACAATAATGTATCACACTCTAGTTTTACTCAACGTAAATAAAAGAAATCTTAAAAATATTTAGAAGTGTGTAACTTTATGGGATAAATTTCTCAATATAAGTAATTTATAACAAGAGGAAGGAGACATCAATATATTTAAAGAAACTTGCAACACATTACCCAATTATAATTTATGCTTTTTCAATCCTGACTCCAACAAACTGCAAAACCAAAAATTTTTGCGGCAAGTAGAGAAATTTAAACACTGACTAGATATTTGATGATTATAAGGTATTTTAAAATAATAATAAAAATGAAATGGTTTGTTTTGTTGCAAACTTCTTAGACATTGGATATTGAAATTATTATAAATAGAATAAAATATTTGGATTTATTTTAAAATTATAAGGGCTCTAAGGGAGTTGGTGAGGATATAAATGAAATGATATTGGATAGGAGTATAAAATTTTTGATGCAGCATGATGAGTACCTTTGAATTCGTTATATTATACTCTATTTTTATGTTTTACATTTTCCATATTAAAATGTTTTATAATATACTTATTATGTAGTACTCAAATGTGTTTCATTTATAGAAAAATCTAGAAATCTATTAAAATGAATATATAAATAGCACTTTCACATAGCAATGGCATGTTGAAAACCACAGTGAAATTTGAATAGATTATTTCAGCATGATGATAGTAAAAAGAATAAACAAGTTTAATAGATTCCATGAACTTTTTTCTCATACCCTTCATCCTATCCAAACAAAGCAAAGATACTTGTTATTCTTATAGAAGTCAGATTTCTACCAGCTGTTGCTTATGAATTGTTAGGCCTACATTTTGGCATCCAATTATGCATCAGTACATTTCCCATTCAAAAAAGAGTTGAATGTTGGTGCTGTGGGGCATATATAAGCATGTATATCCAATCAACAGCGAACAGTAATGTAAAAACTTATTTTGCAAACACAGTTTGCATGGAAAGTGTTTATCCTAATTCTCTTATCACAAACAGGTATTTCTAATCAATAGACACAGACAACAAGGGGGTGGGGCATTAGTGGAGGGTGGAGGGTTATGGGGGAATAAGAACACATATGCAAAAATAAAAATGTAAAAACAACAGGTATTTCTTGAGATAATTATAATATTCTATAATGGCCCTAAAATTAATTTTACTCAACCCATCATCCAGTTAAAGAGCTAGCTTGACTCTATCAGAATTGATATCATATGAAAAAGTTATAGCTATTGCTGGTATTTGTTTAGTATTAATTTATCCCCATTTCCCTTCTGTAGAGAGGACTGTTGAAGTAATACAAAAGAAAACAAAAAAAGCAGAACTATGCTACTTAACATTTATAAATCAGCATCCTGCCTGGATGCTTCTCCCATGACTTAAACACTGTGGCTAAATTAAACCAAAACAACATGGCCTTAGATCACAAGATTTAAATTCCTTTGGGATTCTACATAATGCTAATTTTACTTTTGGAGTTTAAAGAAAATTAGAAATCTTTAGTGTGGATAAAACATTTCAATTCAGGCATTTTAAAAAAACAGGATAAACTATTGAACATCTGTTCAATGTAATCACATTGGGGAATACAACATCTTGAAATGAAGCTCTAAAAAAGAAAAAAAGAAAGAAAGAAAGAAAGAAAGAAAGAAAGAAAGAAAGAAAGAAAGAAAGAAAGAAAGAAAGGAAGAAATAGCTACTCTCCCCAAAGCTAAGCAACCAGTGTAAATTATATTATTTTTGAATGACTTCCATTGTTATGTAATTTTTCAAAAACTTTTTAAACAAACCAGATTTTTATCAGACTAAAACTTTAGGCAATTTATTGATATATAAATTAACAAATATTTAACCCATGTTGGAACTAGTCTTTGAGTTTCTTTTGCAACTTTTTCTTGGATGAAAGTGACTATGCAAATATTCTATCTATATCTGTTTCATTGATCCTTGATGTCTGATGGAATAATGGTGGTCTGAAATACATACAATGCACCATTTTTTTTCTATGAAGTCTTAATGTAGTTCATATAAGGAAAAATACATTTACAGGTGTTCTCTTTTCAATAACTATACTTAATCACCTGATCCAAAGATCATCAGCAACAGAATAACAGAGAGATAAACATCATCCAGCCAATGATAGCTGCGAAGCCATTGAAACTCTTCTTAGCTTAGATGTAAATCATACACAATGGAGGCACATAATGTTAAAGGCAGAAATTCTGTAAAACCAGTTGGGTTGATTAGTACTAAATTACTGGTTTTCCATCTGCTGGGGTGGTAATATATTTTTTTAACTGCTGACTGAAAAGTTTTATTTCACAAAGAATTCATGTTCAGTTGTCCCATCGGAGGTATTTTATGGATGTATAAAGGAAAGAGTTGGTGACAAATATGCAATCAATTAATGGGGATTTGATGCTATTAAAAAAACTAAGAATTCATGCATAAAGGCATTAGAAAAATATGTTTGCAATAGTTTACAAATATATATTATGCCATCAGAATACTCAATGGAAAGTTAAGATTTAAGTCTCCAGATTTTCATCCTATCTAATGACAGAGTAATATATGCAAATTGACCACACCTCTGCTACACCCATAAGTCATGCCCACAAAGCCATGCCCACAAAACCAATCAGGAGCAAATATGAAAATAAACCTCAAACAAAATGGCTACAGCCACTGAGAGCAGGATCGAGGCTTGAGTTTCCCCTGCAATGAAAGAAGCCAAGCTTTCTGCCTTGCCTGCCTAGGCCTCCCCTCAATGCTACAAAGTTTCAATTATAGAAGATACATATATCCCAACAGAAATGGCGGCAGCCACTGAGCTGGAAAGAGCAGAGGCTAGGGTTGCCCCAGTGATGGAGGAAGCCAAGCTTCTGCAGCTCTGGCCAGCCTAGGCTTCCACTCTAGGCTACAAAGTTTCAATTATAGAAGATAAATAAACACAAACAGAAATTACTGTTGCCAAGGAGCCAGCAGAAGTCTTGGCTCCAGGCTACAAAGTTTCAATTGTAGAAGATAAATAAATCCCAAATACCAGGGCCTCCACTAGGGTTGCAGGGAGGTGTGGCCAGCCTGCAAACCACCACAGGCCCCTCACCCAGGCCGCCCCATGCCCCAAGGGTACCCCCAACCTGATCTGGGACACCCTTCCGTGCAAACCACCTGCCCCCCACCCATGTACCAGGCCTCTATTCTAACTAATAAAAGAGCAATATGCAGATTGACCATCACTCCAACACACAAGAGGGCTGCACCCATGTGGTTAAAAGATACTGTCCCCATGTGGACACAAGATGGCCACCAGAAGATGGCCAGCAGGGGTGGGGCATTGAGAGGGACTAGTCCTGCAAGGGAGGGCAGTTGGGGGCAATCAAGCCTTGAGGGGAAGGCAGTTAGGGGTGACCAGGCTGGCAGAGCAGGGAAGTTGGGGGCAAACAGGCTGTCAGGGGAGGAGTTAGATATTAATCAGGCTGGTAGGGGAGTGGTTAGGAGGTGATCAGGTTAGCAGGCAGAAGTGGTTAGGGGCAATAAGGAAGGCAGGCAGGCAAGCAGTTTGGAACCAGCAGTCCTGGATTGAGAGAAGGATGTCCGACTGCCCATTTAGGCCCAATTCCAGTGGGGGTCCCAGATTGGTGAGGGTGCAGGCTGGGGTAAGGGACAACCCTCGCCCCCCCATACAGGAATTTCCTGCACTGGGCCTCTAGTACATATATTTAAAAGGTATTAGTAAATAGACAAGAATTTATGCCATATCACAGTATGCTTTATTAGTGCAAATGTTAATGTTGATATTCAGCCATGAGTTTCTAGGGAAGAGAGAACCAATCAACTCTGTGTTCCATTTTTTACAAAGTCATTCAATATTGAAGATTATTGTTTCTTAGTTTAATGCAAATAAACATTTGGTTTACCTAAATTATTATGTAATGATTACATGTTTTCTAAACATTTTATCTTTTTTTGGCCCCTATAGATTTGCCTATAAAAACCCAGTCCAGCCAGTGTCTCTTAGGGGCTGAGTGTTGACCTATGAACCAGGAGGTCACAGTTTGATTTCCAGTCAGAGCACATGCCCAGATTGTGGGCTTGATCACTTTTAGGGGATGTGCAGGAGCAGCTGATCAGTGATTCTCCCCCATCATTGATGTTTCTATCTCTCCCTCTCTAAAATCAATAAAAATATTTAAAAACAAAAATAAAATACATTATGCTCAGATCAGAAATACTGGATGCCTTCTTGATTTCTCCACACAATGATAATTTTCTGTAAATGACACACATTGTTGAGAGAATAAACCAGTATTGTGACAGTTAAACATTACAAACTAAAATGTTATAAATATAGTGTTATATGTTATGTAAAAATTCTGTGCATAGAGATAAGTCTATTATCAGTATACTGAGAAATCAGGCTGCTAGTCTACAGTTACTTTAAGGTAATGGAAATGTAAATTATGCAATGTTTTATAGAATGGTTATTAGTAGACACCAACTTGTTCTAATACCTATGTCATACAGCTTAGAAATATTAATAGCATAGAACCAAAAAATCTTAAATCTCAATAGCTCACTAGAGCCAAGGCTAGTTGCACAGATACATTATATGGCCTTGCATATGACCCACGAATCCCCCCTATCTTTACTTCATGCCAGAACCCAGCTGAGAGGAGCAGCCCCCATCTGCAATATCATGGGTCACATAGCAGAGAGCAAAGAGGAATGGGTGGAAAATATGGTGGTCATAGACCTTTTTCTCACAACTGATACATATAACTTCTATTCATAGTTCGTTATCAAAGCAAGACTCATAGGCAAGTTGATATCACTGTGGAATAGATGTACAATCCCTTCTGTGAAAATTAACAACATTGCTTATGGCCAAAACAAGGTGTTCCATACTGAATCCAAATAACATTCAAATAAAACCACACTGCAAGCTTGTTTGAAACAAGACTAAAACAAACTACCCTACAACCCCAAGAACAATTGAACAAACCTAGCATTTGGCCAACATGGATGATTGTTGCTTTTTACCCATGACAATCTTAGCCAATTTTAATGTTCCTTCTTCCTAGATAAAATATTTCAGACTTATGATTTCTCTTTTCCCTCTATATACAGAAAATATTCAATTCAGAATCAGCCACAGCTTCCTGAATTCCTTCCAGTAACCATTCAGCACAAGCCTAAATTCTATAAATTGCTCTTCGGAACATTTGTTTTTGATATATTGCCACAATTCCTCTGGGATGTCTTGGCCCTTGCTGCCGCAAGCTAAATTAGCCTAATGTCTGGACTGCCACTATATCCCTAGTTGTCTCTGGTCAGTGAGTAGTAACACTGGTAGGGAGAAGGCCCATTTTCAACAAAAATTCCAGTGAACATGTTTAGGATTATTTATTTGTAAATGACATCTCCAATTGTAGCACCACACCAGAACAGGGACATATGATCTTTGCATTCTGGGCAATTTATACATCATTGTGTATTACTAATTGAACACTTCTTTGAGAAAAATATCTACCCAGATTGACTTTAAATCCACCTTTATGTTTACAAATACTTTTCTAAATCATTTCTTCATATTGTTTCTTTTTTTTAAGTTCAATTATTTGACTAAATTGGTTTTCTCTACCTCAAAACCAAGTAAAGTATAGAAGAAGAGAGTGTTCATGACCTGAATTCTCTAATGGTAGACATAAATTATTTAAAACTAATCAATGCAAATTAAATTATGAATTACTAATGTTAACCCCGTGGGGGTTTATGATGATATTATTCAGTTCTTTAGAAGTAAGAATTTCTCTGTTTGTCTGGATAAAGAGTTATTCATCAAATTTTTCCATTTGTATATATAAAAGCCTAAGTGAATGCCTGATCGTTTTGACTGGCTGACCATCCAACCAGTAGCTTTGAACCACACTGACCACCAGGGGACAAACTCTCATTGCAGGAGCAGACACTACAGGCATGGAAACATGGAACATCCTGATGAATCTCAGAGGGAAGGGAGAAGGAAGGAGGATGGGAAGAGATTAACCAAAGATCTTATATGTGTAGTAGAGGTACATGAATGCACCAGTGGGAACCATTGGCCTGGCGTGTGCCCTCTCACAATCTGGGACCCCTTGGGGAATATTGAACTGCTGGTTTTGGCCTGATTACTGCAGACCAGGCTGAGGGACCCCACTGGTACACGAATCCATGCACCAGGACTCTGGTAAAGATATAAAGGAGAAATTCCCATTGTGAGGATAAAGAAGGTTAATATCTGAAATAATACATGCGTGCCTCTACTAGTGGTATTTTTTCTCATTTCCAACCATATATACTTCCACCCAAAGTACAAGCCTTTGTGGATATTTTCCTGTAGTGCTTTAGTATTGCAGCACAATATAAATTGTTAACAAGGCAGAGGTATGTGTGGAATAACGGTATGTGTGAATAGATATTTTGCAATGAGAAGTAAATGCTCGTGAGAAGTCTTGAGGAAATACAGAATATCACAACTGTTATATGTAAATATTCTTAAATATTTAAAAAATTATACGTGATTAGTATAGTTTAACAATAGAGTGTGGATGATATCTCATTGTGGTTTTAACTTGAATTTCTCTGATGATTAATGACATTGATCATCTTTTCATATGTCCATTTGCCATCTGTATGTCCTCTTTTGAGAACTGCTTATTCAGGTCTTTTGTTCATTTTCAATTTAATTGATTGTTTGTTTGATGTTGTATTTTAAAGTTCTTTATATATTTGTATATTAACCCCTTCTCAGATGTATCACTGGCAAATATTTTCTCCCATTCATTCACTGTGTCTTTTCATTTTGTTGGTTTTCATTGCTGTGTTATTATTATTATTTTTTTAGTTTGATGTGGTTTCAATTGTTTATTTTTGAAAGCAGTATTGAGGTACCTAAAAAAATGGAACTGCCTTATGACCCCGAGCAACCTTGCAATTCCACTTCTGGGATTATATCTGAGATAGAAAAATAGCAATTGGATTGAAGGTAGAATTTGCAATATTTGTTGAGCAATAGTGCTGTATACTTCATTTGTGAATGACTGAGACATTCATTATATGAAGGAGGGTAATCAGGAAGTGGAGGTAGTTTGCCAGATGAAATCAATTTAACTGGGGCATTTTAGGGTCAAAAGCTGAGAATCTACATACATATATCGAGTTGTATAGATTATTTTGATATTTAGAAAAAATAGCCCACATTCATCTTCATGTACTTGTTAATAATATATAAAATTAATAAGATTTCATATGGAAATTATATAAAATGAGGTGTTAATTCTGGCTAACGCATATCCTAAAGGACATCTACATTTATTATACAAAGTTAAATAGAAAAGCCTAAAGATAAAACTGAAGAAAAGCAACATGAGAGACAAAAATAAGTGTGGTTTTGAAAGCTGAGGGAGAATTTTAAAAAGAAGATGAAATTGTTCTTATTGTCATTTCTTCAATGATACTGAAAAAGAAAACACTAAGAGTTGATGAGAAGGTGAATCCTCATAACATTGGAATGTTTCATTTTAA